>BCJC01000007.1:0-600000 GCA_001600175.1 Erythrobasidium yunnanense
TGTAAACCCTCTGTAAACCCTCTGTAAACCCTCTGTAAACCCTCTGTAAACCCTCTGTAAACCCTCTGTAAACCCTCTGTCTAAACCCTCTGTAAACCCTCTGTAAACCCTCTGTAACCCTCTTTAAACCCTCTGTAAACCCTCTGTAAACCCTCTGTAAACCCTCTGTAAACCCTCTGTAAACCCTCTGTAAACCCTCTGTAACCCTCTGTAAACCCTCTGTAAACCCTCTGTAAACCCTCTGTAAACCCTCTGTAAACCCTCTGTAAACCCTCTGTAACCCTCTGTAACCCTCTGTAAACCCTCTGTAAACCCTCTGTAAACCCTCTGTAAACCCTCTGTAAACCCTCTGTAAACCCTCTGTAAACCCTCTGTCTTGACGTCGTCCTGTTTACAGAGAGTTGTGTTGTGACTTACTTGTCCTCCCGTCTTGTTTCCTGCCTGACCGTGAACTTTGTCCTGTTGTGTCACCCTTGTGCAACTGTTCTTGCTGTGACTAACTTGTTCTCTGTTTTTGTGTGCTTGTTACACTTTTCTTGACGTTTCTGACTGTTTACCGTGCTTTTGTCCTGCTTGTGCTCGCTTGCTTTGCTGTGTGTTTTACGTTTGTTCACTTGTGCTCTCAACCTTGTCAACGCGCTGTACCTTCACCTGTTCTTGTCACTAACAACGTGTGCGTCTCAACTACCAACTTTGCTTCTGCTGTCCGCCTTGCGTGCTTCTGAACTTGTTTGTCTTTGACAACCTTGCTGTCCACACACGCTTGTTTGACCGCTTGTGACGCTGCTTTGTGTTTCGTCGACGTCAGCTGCGCGTCTTTTGCCTGCTCCTGCGCCTCTGTTACTGCTTGTTGACGCCGTCGTGCCGTGACCCTGTAAGTGCAGTGCCAAACGTTGCTTGCTGAGCGTGTACGCCGCCTAAGTAGTACACTTGAGAGCGTGTTGCTTGTGACAACTAACAGCTGTTAGTGAACGTCAGCGCTGTTGCTAGTCCCTCTTAGTGAACGCAAGAGTACGTCAGTAGCGCCGACAGGCGTGCTGAACAGTCAGAACACAGCCAGCTTTGCCAAGAAGTAGAAGTAAAACCAGCAAGAGCCAAGTTGACGAGCCAAGCACAGACGAAAGACAGTGAGACGAGAGAAGAAGCGACGTTGTTTTCTGAGACAGCGTAGCCGACTGTGTAGCGTAAGCAAGCCGCTTGCGTTGCGAGTGCAGTCCGAAAGCAGTCTAGAGTCAGCGGAAGTGAGTGTAGAGCTAGCTTGGAGGTCGCAGGCCAGAGTAAGTTCAGCTTGAGGAGAACTACCAGTCCGGACAGCAGAGAAAGCACCTTGTACAAGGTTGACGTAGTAAGCTAGACGGGGGTGTCAAGCGAGCCAGTCTCGGGAAGGTGCAGAAAGTCAGCTTTAGCCGAGAAGGCGACAGCAGAACGGAGGCAGCGCTGTGGCTGTTAGGCTTGAAGTACGTGAGTAAACAGCTTTGCAGCACGCAAGCCAAGCGGGAAGGACTGCTGCTCTCCTGAAGCACTAGTATACACAAGCTTTGTTAGTAGTAAGCTCCAGAAGCGCTTCTTTGTCTTTGACTTGAGCTTGAACGGGGTGGTGAAGCTTTTCAGCGTGCTTCAGCTGCTTCTGGCACCAGCAGTACTGCGGAGCAGAGAGGAGTCGACAGCCGTTCGAGCGCTTTGCTAGAGTCTTCAGGCCAGGACTCGAGCGTAGAGGAAGAGACAGAAACGCTCGAGCTGTCGTTCGAAAGGTGGTCCGACGTGAGCCGTTGGAGTGCGAGGTGAGGAGCTGCTTCCTCGCTGGGTTTTAAGTTGCAAGCCTTTTCCTGAACCCGCTGAGCAGTGCCAGCAGTCTTTGCGCACCCCCGAAAGAAACCCTGTGAGCTCGGCCAGCGGCTGCACCGTCCAGACCCTCCAGACAGGCAGCCAGAACACAAGCTGACCAGTAGCCTCGTGAAACGCGCTTGAAGCCTGTTTTTGGCGTCGACAGCAGAAAACGATAGAGGAGGTCGTTGCGGTCATTTTGGTACCCTTGGCTCCTTCGTAGGACTCGATTCCAGCGAGCTGGAGGCGTTAAAGCTGTACAGGCCAAGTAGATGTCGCACAGCAAAGCCATTAACATGATTGTTTTCGCGAAATGCTAGCGAATCGATACGTCCAAGAAAATCCGGCAAATTGGCGAGACTGAGCGAAAGTCGAGAAGGCACCGTGATCCGATGTCTTTTGCCTCAAGCTCTCCAGCGACACAACTTTCTTCACATCACAACGACATATGTCTACTTGTACCAACAGTCTGACCAGCCAGCCTGAACGCGATTCCGCCGATGCTCTGTTCCGTCCTGATTGTCAAGACGCCCATTCCCTGGTCCTCCCTTGCCATCGACATTCACATCTACTGTCTCAAATGAAGCTCTCAAAAGCTTATCACACAGCCCGATCTATTCGAAGGTCTAACCATCAGCCCATACACGCATGCGGTCTCGAGGCATTGAGATTCCTTAGGCGAGTCAGCTGTGACCTTACCACAAGCTCTATAACACACGATGCTTGATACACAACGGAAGTACGATTTATAGCGGTCGCGAACGCAGACCGATATCATGCAGTCGAGCTCTCCTGGCTTCTGCAAAGCCTAGTCAACGCTGGAAGATAGACTTCTCAGGTAATGTGACTCTCAGAAGATACGGCAAAGTATCTGTCTTACGCACAGGAGACTGTCAACAAGCCAGCCTTTCAGGTCCTGAAGCCAGGAGTAAACTCGACATTATTTAGAGAAGCCTGAGAAGCCTGTAAACACTTGTACGATAGATATATAGAGCAACTGTAACGTCTATGAAGCTAGAGTGCTCCATCATTGCCCAAATTATGTCAATCACCTTGCATCAGCTCGACATGTCGACTACCGAACGCGAAGCTGCTGCAAGGGCAGTCGCAGCATTACACATGGACGATGATGATTCGCAGCAGCTTGCGCCGCCTGCCATGCTGGAGCGAGCCAGCTCATCGTCGCGCATACAGTCAGTTGACGACATCAGGATTCAGCGCGCAAGCTGAATAACATGAAAACAACCAGACTGGTGCCTCTGAGTGTACCGCCTAATCGCAGACTGCAGACTACCATGGTCGTCATCTGGGGCTCAATACTGCCCATCACGCTCTTTCTCTTTCTCTACCTTTGGCAAGCTATCTGACTTCAGAACGCCAACGCCATACTAAGACGTCAATCCAGCTCTATTCCGCCTACATGGCCGCTCCTTATCACCTATGTCATTTGGGTCACGTTCGGTGCGCATGACGCTTCTTCGTAGGCACAGCGCGACCTCTGAGCCAAGCCCTTCCGCAGATACTGCACCAGCAAGAGGAGGCCGACCAAAGGACTGGCTGCGACGAAGTAGAATATGGGAGCTCTGGGCAGGTACGTCTTGCACGCGACCCAGACCAAGAGCTGTTCTGACCAATGCTTGCACAGGCTACTTTCCTATCTCATTGATCAAAACAGTCGACCTCCCTGCAGACAGAAAGTATGTTTTCGGCTATCATCCTCATGGCATCATTGGAATGGGCGCCATCGCCAACTTTGGTACAGAAGGTACACGCTCTCTGTGTGAATGCTTGCCAGAGCTGATCATCGGGATTGCAGCAACTGGCTTCTCGAAGCTCTTTCCTGGCTTGAAACCGCATCTGCTCACAGTAGGCATCCTCTCAAGCTCAGATCGTGCCAATTGCTGAAACAATCGCAGCTCACTACAAATTTCCGTCTCCCTTTCTATCGCGACGTTTTGTGAGTCGACACAACATGCTTAGTGCGATGCTAACTTGTACCTCAGGTTAGCTCTTGGCATATGTAGCGTCTCATACCGCTCCTGCCAGAACATACTGAGGAAAGGTACGTTTGCCTGCCCTTTGGGTGATCGCACACGCTCAACTCTTTCTCTGTAGGTCCTGGCTCTACTCTCACGATAGTCGTCGGTGGAGCAGCAGAATCACTTTCAGCTCATCCTGGAACAGCGGATCTCACCCTAAAGCGTCGACTCGGCTTCATTAAGCTTGCTATCCGAGAGGGAGCTGATCTCGTACCAGTCTTTTCGTTTGGCGAGAACGATGTGAGTCTGTCAGAAATCTGACTAGCTCTTTCTGATGCTTAGTCCAGATCTTCGCTCAACTGGCAAACGAAAAAGGCACTAAGCTTTACGAAATGCAGCGTAAATTCCAGAGCGTATTTGGCTTCACTCTGCGTAAGCCATTTTATAACGAACTATTCACAAGCTGAACGCCTCTACAGCCATCTTCCATGGGCGAGGCATCCTGAATTGTAGATATTGGGGCAAGCGCGATAAGAGAACTAGCTAAGTGTACTTTGCAGACACTGTGGGCTTCCTGCCCTATCGACATCCCATTGTTTCAGTTGGTATGCATGCTGCGGCTTGTTTTGTTACGCAAAGGTGATGAAGCTCTCTTGCAGTCGGTCGACCAATCCGAGTTCAACAATCAGATAAACCTTCGATGGAGCAGATGCAGGACGTACAGCAACGCTACATCGCAGAACTGACTCGGTAAGCCTGTCTTCAGATTTGCGAGTAACGCAGCACACTGATCATGTCTTCAGTATATGGGATGAACACAAGGACGCTTATGCAGTTAACAGAAGGCGTGAGTTAAGTATTGTAGACTAGGGAGTTACGAACATTAGGGCGAAGTCGTTGTAGTTTGTGGTCAGCAGTACCTCTTTCATTCGCTTTCCTACCGTCCATCGAGAAGATTGTTGCCCGTCATGGACGAAATGCAGATGGTGCCGAAAGGCTTTGATGCAGGTGAGCAACGCCTTGCCGTTCTTGCGCTCCTCTAGAAGAAAAAGCATGACGATGGTCTCAAACTATAGCCAATGCACCGAACAGCGAAGGTAGGGCATGGAGCTCAGCATGCTTGTGGCTTGATGAAGCTGATACTTGTCTGCAGACATCGAAAAGCAATTTGCAGGTGATCCTGCACACAACAAGCAGCAATCTTATCAAAGCTGAAATGTTGGCTCGAATCAGTCAAATGCATGGAGCATGCAGAGTAGGTAGCAGTTGACATGTAACAGTCGCACAAGACTCAAGAGTGTCTGCAGGACCTACTGGAATCTCATCACTGGCATTCAGCCAGCGAAGCTCAAATTGACCAAGTAATACAGCAACGCATAACGTCCAGCGCCGCTCTCTGATCGCAAGCTTGAACAGACACGACGATGCTCTAGCTTCAACGTTTCTGGAAGCATTCCCTGAATACAAAGAGTCCGAGAAGCTAGCCGTAATCCGAGACGACGACATCAAGAGCGTAGCGATGAAGAACAGATGGCGGACGTTCTTCAAGGAATGGGAGAAGACACTTGGTAGGTTCTGATTCTTAAGCCTACACGGCCGCAACTGACTTGTGCTACTGCAGAGGATTGTACGTCTACCCTCACCAGACAAGACCACTCTCGCTCACAGCGCTGTAGATAACTTTGGCACGCTATTGAGATCAGACTGCAGGCAAGATTACTCGTAAGTCACGATCTATGCCTTGCTATTGCGCCAGCTCTGACAGTTGCTACAGCGAGTCGAACTCGATTTTCGGTACGGCAACCTTCCGTTCATATGGCGCGCAACTGTGCTTACCAATCTCTTGCTAGTTCTGCGGATACAGTTCCTTATCTTCGAAATTCTGCGGAATCGAACGGGCCTCAACGATCACGTCTATAAGCAGGTATGCAGGTCATAGATTGCTAGTCAAATGCTGGAGTATCTGCTAATTCTACATGTATTCCTGAAGGCCACGAGCAGTAAATGATTGCTGACCACGGTCAGGCGGCCACTAGGCAGGTTCACCTGCGTTCCCGGGAATAGCTTCCACAGTTACTCGACGCCACAAGACTACGTTCATGCTATGACCATTGAAGTGTGTAGCTATAGCGCTTCATGAAAGGTTCCACAAGTTGGCAGCGTTGTTTCGGTATACATCGTCTCGAGCCTGCTCGCTGCCAAATCCAGTGAAGTCCTTGAATTGACCCGTTGCCATGTTGACGACTTGGACGGGAACAGCGCCGTAGTCGGTTCCGAACATCATTTACGACCATGACACATCTGCCAGATTTTCATTCAGCTAGTACAGATGGAATACCCAAGAGACTCCGTACTATATCCAAGGATCCCATAGACCCTGACGAGCAACCAATAGTCAGACAACCATAGCTGCGTGGACGTTGACAACTCACTGGTGAGGATAGCTTGGCCCGGCTGATTCGTAAAAGAAGCGGTTGCGAATTACATCGTAGACATAGTCGATAGTTGAAGGAGGCTGTCTGAGAAATCCGACAAGATAGCCAAGCGTGCGATCTAGGGTTGCTGGAAGATCACCGCCAACTTGCGGAACAAGGAAGCGGATACTGAAGAGCAGGTCAGCCGCGCGGCAATCACCGTGAGCTGCGCGCTCACTTGGTATAGTTGCGAACTAAATCCCGGAAGAACAGATCTGAGAAGGCCCTTGCTGTATCGGCGAAGAACTCGAGTGTGGACACAACAGTGACATTGGCCAGAGGATTTGCCTCCACGTAGCCAGCGCAGGGAATGTTCAGGTAGGGCGTTGCCGGGTGAATAAATACAGTCTTATTCGTTTGATTGATGGCGTCCCAGACTGGTGCGTAACGGGGATCACCTGGATAGATCCCTTCACTGTTCGAGAATGTCGCAAAGCCGACGGCTCCCAAAGTGGTTATGCTGTTATAGCAGAGTTACACGTCAGTCACTGGATCTTGGCGTCGAGAGGATATGTACACTTACTGTTGGATTTCTGCCAAAGTCTCCTCGACGAAGGGCAAAGGCAGTACGCCGAAGAAGCTAAAGCGTTCCGGGTAGGTTCGACTTAGATTGGCTGCGAACTAGGCGGCAGAGTCTCGTCATTACTAGTCAAAGAGGTAACTAGGAGGCTGAGTTCACGAACCTCATTAAGTTGAAAAGCGGTAGAAGCAGTCAAGGAAGCGTTGTTAAACCTGCCACCCGCGTCAGTAGCAGCTGGAAGCAAAAGATCGAGAAAAGCTGACAGTATATTCGGCGTGGGTGGAGTGAGGATTTGTCGCGTTATGTTCAGGCGATCCTGATCCGCGATAGCTTGTGTAGCATTCCAGGTCTGCAAAGGATTGCCTGATGAAGCTTTTAGTGAATTTTTCTGATCCCCAAAGACCCGCAGCTCACCGCCCGGTAAAGCTGATCCAAGAAGGGCGCGATAGAAGTCGGGAATAAAATGTCTTCGGTGACAGCCTCAATACAGGGACGCCTGCAGCAGAATGCGAGGCTTACGAATGGACATCTATCAGACCTGGTGTCTGTGCTGATTGCCTTACGGATATGACATGGCCGTTAGCTGCGCTAGTGATCAGCAGGAATAGGGCTGGCGCGAGATTGTTTAAGGTGAGCATTCTGTATTGAAACGGTTGATTTGATGAATGAGGACAAGGAAAGAATGCTTAAGGACTGTTCTGGAGGACCGGATGGGAAGTGGGGCGGGGAAGATCAAACGGGGTAGAGCATAGGACGGTACTCGGCACGGCAGCGAGTATACACTCGAGGTGTGCCGAATATGAGAGCTTCCGGCACGAAAGGCATAAGCCGATATGGTACATCTGGCAGAATCTGATATTTCAGTGGGGGTTGCCCGGGTGCGGTCGCATCAATATGGCTTGGCTACTGTTATGTACTATGCCAGCAATTTGACAATAAGCCATGTGCTTTTGCGGAAGTCAGAGGATCATAACAGAATAGAGTTGTTCCTCCGCCGAAAAGTGCCAGACTCGCTTGGACCGAATTACGAGTGTGCGCAACGTATGCAACAAGCTGCATATACTGGTATCCATATGAGCTGTTCCTGCTATCGTAGAGTCTTAGAGAAGGTCTTTATTGACGATGTCTTCGTCCTTTACGCGCCGAGAAATTTTGCGCGCCTTGAAGCGTGCCTCGCTGTTGGTGTTGATAGAGATTGTTACATGTAGAAAAGGCTTTACTCTTCATCTTCAGCACAATCTTCACTGTCTGCGCAGTTTCTCGGCACGCATCAGCAGTCGCTTCCTTGTTGACAGCACGCTCCTTCAAAACTTCAGCAACGCGACTTGTGTCTGCTCTATTCGCCCCTTTGAACGGCAGATAAGACAGACTACCTGGTGCATGTCGACTACCACAGCATCGTCGTACAACAGCAGTCCTACTATCAAACGAATCCCAAGCAGCCCTGGTCTCGCCGGATTTGGATCATCTCTTTCATCCCTCAGCCAGCAGCAACAGCAAGGACTGTACGGCAGTGACAATAAAGACAACAGCTACGCGAACATGGCGGATGCAAAGAACGAACAGCTGCCTATGGGAGGCCATTCAATGGGCCAACCTGGTCTGGGACTCAGCCAAGGCAAAGGGGAATACAGAACAGTAGGCATAGACGACGATGATAGTGTAGGATTGAGGAACGCAGTAGGAAAAGGTGGAGCTGGCCTGCTCAATGTCCCTGAAGCTGCTCAGCACCCTGCGCTGCCCATTGCGAGCTATTGCTTTTCGAGCATTCTTATGACAGTCGTCAACAAGGTGAGCTTACTCTGATACTATCTCTTCGTGTTCAGTGTGCTAAATGCTACGCGTTACACGCAGTTCGTGCTGTCTGGGCAGCACTTCACCATGAACTTCCTCCTTCTCACCATACAGAGCGTGGTCTGCGTGAGCTGCGTAGTTGTTTGCAAACGTGCAAAGGTGAATACTCTCGTAGCTTCCAATAACAAAGCTGACTTTGCGTCCTATCGCACAGATCATCACTTTCCGAGATTTCGATAAAGACGACGCGCGCAAATGGTTCCCTGTTTCTTTCATGCTTGTCATGGTCATCTATACCGGTAGCAAGAGTCTGGTGAGTGTGGCAATGCACCGTTGACGGTATCCGTTGCTGACGCGAGAGCTAGCAATACCTTACGATTCCCGTCTACACCATTTTCAAGAATCTGACAATCATCCTGATTGCATATGGCGAGGTGCTCTGGTTCGGTGGTCAGGTCTCTGGCATGACATTGGTCTCTTTCGGCTTGATGGTCCTTTCCTCAATTGTTGCTGCATGGAACGACATCGCCAAAGTTCTGCTTGGCCCGACAGCAGAGCAATTACTACCGGACTTGGTCGATGCAAACAAGGGGACTGGAAACTCGACAGCCGGCTACATTTGGATGTTCATCAACTGTGTTGTCAGCGCCGGATACGTACTAGGCATGCGCAAGCGAATCAAGGTCACAAACTTCAAGGTATTTCCGAGCGATTTCGGCATATTATACGTACGAACGAGGCTGATTAGTATCTGGTTTGCAGGATTGGGACTCGATGTACTACAATAATCTGCTATCTATCCCCGTTCTGGTGGTCTTCTCGGTCATCTTCGAGACATGGTCAATGGACAACCTAAGGCTGAACTTGTACGTCCATGGACGAATTCAGTCTTGTCTGTTCCAAGCTGACCATCAATTACAGCCCCGAAGAGACGCGAACGGTTCTTCTATTCATGATGGCCTTCTCAGGCGCAGCCGCCGTATTCATCTCTTATTCGACAGCATGGTGTGTACGCACGACAAGTTCGACGACATACAGGTGAGCGTCGTAGCAGCTGATACTAGAAAGATGAACTTGCTGACTTCATATATTTGTTCGCAGCATGGTCGGATCGCTCAACAAGCTGCCAGTAGCTGCGTCTGGTCTTCTCTTCTTTGGCGATCCTGTCACGTTCTGTTCCGTTGCTGCTATTCTCCTGGGCTTCATCGCTGGTCTTGTCTATACAGTTGCCAAGCAGGCACAGTCGAACGCGAAGAAGGGTGAGCTTGCAGACCTAGCATATTGGGTAATCAAGACTGACGTCCATCTTTCTCAGCGAATGGTGCTATAGAGCTTGGCAGCAAGCCTCGATGATTCTCAGCTGCAAAGCTGACAAGTCCAAGCTTAAAGCTGGTTTGGACACGAAGCCCGACATGCAACTGTCGTTCACGACTGTCACGTTCTAGATAGAGTACTTATTTTGGGCATTAGAAGCTAGTAGCTACCAGCATATGCTGTTTTGTTTTGCAGGTATACATACCCATCTCCTTTCGCTGGCGCAGACTCATTTTGTCATCGGTCTCATGCGCGTCTAATACATCAGTAGTCGTGAAGTACGATGCCCTCTGTCTGCATTCAAGCGGTGGTGTTCGATTCTTCATTAGATCTCGCGAGCAAGGAACGACGGCGCGAGCAAGCCTGCCTGACTCGGACTACGCAGCTTGTTCAGAGAAGAGCTCCAGTCTTTCTCTTCTTCATCGCTCGCTTCGATGATGAGCGGTGATATTCAAGACAAAACGGCCATCTTTACCCGCTTTCCAGGACCTTCTCGAACTTGTGCCTTAGCCTCGGCTGTCGTTGTCTGCTTTAGCCGGAGAGTAAGAAAAGCGTGGCGGCCAATCATGGGTCGCGAAAATGGGTGGTGCTGTTTAGCCAGGCCGTGTCGAGACGGAATCGCGGACGCGCGGTGGGGGAGAAGAAGCGATCCAAAATGTCGAAATCGCGAGTTGGCCTTTCTTTCCTTCAGACCATTCATTGACAAGAATCATCGCAACTTCCAGCAAACTACACACACATACACACTACAATCATGTCTAGCTTCAAGGCAAACTCCTTCAAATCGTAAGCGAGAGCGCCCACATCGAGCAGATTGGACGCAGCTGATAGGTGGCGACCAACGTGCAGCGGCATCAACCACGATGTAAAGGACTACCACAAGGATGAGCAGGAGACAGAGTATGTCTACGCTACCAGCAATGGTGTCCGTGAGTATCAAGAGTCGTTCATCTCCCCCGGTTCTCCGCTGACCCCGGTCAATGATTGACAGCTATGCCCCATGCATACGAGGCACAGCGTATCGGACAAGGCGGTCCTCTTCTGCTCCAGGTATGCCAACACAAAGTATTGTTGTCCCAAGTGCCATGTTCTGACAGTGTCTTTAGGACTTCCACCTCGTCGACCTCCTCTCCCACTTCGACAGAGAGAGAATTCCAGAGCGAGTTGTACACGCCAAGGGAGCTGGTGCTCACGGTGTCTTCAAGTGCACAAAGAGCTTGTCCGACATCTGCTTCGCCGACTTCTCCGCTGAGGAGGGACTTGAGTGCCCAGTCACCGTCCGATTCTCGGTAAGACACCAGTACATAGGTTGCGACAGCTCAGACTAACACTATACATCCCAGACTGTCGGTGGAGAGTCTGGATCGGCCGACACTGCTCGAGACCCCAGAGGATTCTCAATCAAGCTCAAGACCAGAGAGGGCAATATGGACTGGGTCTTCAACAACACTCCCGTCTTCTTCATGTAAGCATTCATGCACTGTTCTCTTTGGAAGCCATGCTGACTCTATTATGTTTCACAGCCGAGACCCAGCAAAGTTCCCTCACTTCATCCACACCCAGAAGCGTGATCCTCAGACTCACTTGAACGGAGGTGCCGACTCTACCATGTTCTGGGACTATCTATCCAACAACCCAGAGTCTATCCACCAGGTCATGTGGCTCTTCGGAGACCGAGGTATCCCCGATGGTTACCGAAAGATGCAGGGATACTCTGGACACACCTTCAAGCTTGTCAAGAAGGACGGAACATGGGTTTACGCCCAGATCCACCTTCTCTCCCAGCAGGGAGTAGAGTTCCTCACCCAGGAGAAGGCTACCGAGCTAGCTGGTACCTCGCCAGATTATGCAACAAAGGATCTCTTCGATGCCATTGAGCGTGGTGACTTCCCTCAGTGGAAGGTATACGTACAGACCATGACTCCTCAGGAGGCCGAGAAGTTCAAGTACAACGTCTTCGATCTCACCAAGGTCTGGCCACACTCCGAGTTCCCTCTTCGCGAGTTTGGTGAGATGACTCTCAACCGAAACGTCAAGAACTACTTTGCCGAGGTCGAGCAGGCTGCATACAACCCGGCCCATATGGTTCCAGGTTTCGAGCCTTCTGCCGATCCCGTTCTCCAGAGTCGACTCTTCTCATACCCCGACAC
Source organism: Erythrobasidium yunnanense (assembly GCA_001600175.1). NCBI lineage: Eukaryota > Fungi > Basidiomycota > Cystobasidiomycetes > Erythrobasidiales > Erythrobasidiaceae > Erythrobasidium > Erythrobasidium yunnanense. Next base: position 12,056 of record BCJC01000007.1, read on the forward strand.
ACACAGACATAGAATCGGAGCAAACTACCAGCAGCTGCCAGTCAACCAGCACTTGACTTCGTACGCTGCTGGTTCTTTCCAGAGAGATGGTCAGATGGCCTTCTACAACGGTGGCAGCCGACCAAACTACATCTCCTCCATCGCTCCTCCTACATTCAAGAAGCGCTCCGTCCCTCTCGAGAAGATCCACAACGAATACATTGGCAACGCTGTAGCCTTCCTATCCGAGCTCCAGCCAGTCGACTTTGAGCAGCCACGAATGATGTGGAACAAGGTCTACGGCAAGGATGGCTCGCAGGCACGCATGATCAGCAACTTGGCTGGACACATGTCCACCTGCAAGCGTCCCGAGATCCTCAAGAAGCAGCTTGCTATCTTCTACGAGGTCGACCCTGCCATTGCTGAGCAGCTTGGAAAGGCTATCGGCATTACCGACTACCCCAAGGGTGTCAAGGGACTCCACTTCAACGGAATCCGAAACGGCATGAGCGACGGTGTCGACTTCAAGAACGTCACAGATCAGGGTTACAGCTCAGGACACATGAACGGACACCCTGGTGAGACCGCTGAGCTCAGACAGAAGGTCAAGGCCATGCTATAAGCCCTTTGTCCGCTCATTTTGCGCGCGACCGAGACGACATTGTAGCTTTTAGATGATTCAATGATGATGGTCGAATGATATACTCCTCTTCTCACTCATTCCGTTCCGGCGCTGCCGACAGTTTCTCCATTGCACCTTGCTTGCTTCATTCGCATCTGACTAATTTCAAGCATGAAACGCCAAGCAGCTGGCCAGAGGTCTAAAGCCGATACGAAAGGAGCTCCATCAAAGCGTGTCAAGCTGCAGGAGAACGGAGCTACCTCGAAAGCGGGTTCTGTGAACAAAGAAGATTCTTACAAGACAAAGTCGGCAAACGGCTCAAGCAATGGAAAACCTACAGCAAGCAGCAACAAAGGCAAGCAACGTGCTACAGAAGATGCTGTGACTTCCGCTCCTGTTCAAAAGCCTGCTGCGACCGCCTTCGAAATTGTCGCTGGCTCATATGAACGAATCCTTTACGGCCTGCATTGTACTCTGTCTGGCAAGGGAGAGAGTGCTTCTGTCGACATGCAGCCTATCTTCCAATTCCCTGCGCACTTGACGTGTGTCAAAGCTTGTGATGCATCACCAAATGGCCGTTTTCTGGTCACAGGTGCGACAGACGAAGTCATCAAGCTGTGGGACCTGAAGAGAAGGAAAGAAGTTGGAGGTCTGCTTGCACATGATAGTGAGCTGGCCAGCCTTGTTATTAGCAGCAGCTTTCTGATAATTTGATCAGGCGACATTTCTAGCTTGACGTTTTCCACCGACAAATACCTCGTCAGCACAAGTGCGGATGGTACTCTTGCTCTCTTCCGCACAAAAGATTGGTCCGTGCTACGGAAATTCAAGGGTCATAAGGTGAATTGCTGGGCCGTACCAGGTGTTCATATTTTATTGCTGACGATCGCATCGCACAGGGCAAAGTTAACTATGTATCAGTACATCCGCAAGGTAGAGTGGCCTTGACTGTAGGGAAAGATCGTTGTTTGCGAATGTGGGATCTCTTGGGCAGAAGTACTGGGAAGTCCAGTCTTAGCACAAAGCTGGGCGCAGGTGCGTATCCGTAATATCTGTACACACAAGCATGCACTGATCCACTTCCAATATCGATAGAGGCGGACATTGTCAGATGGAACTCTGCAGGCGATAAGTTCGTAGTCGTTTTAGACCGAGAAGTGCGAATTTACACGACAGTATGTTCACCCACAGAATTTCGCTTCGGACACACGCTGACGTGAAATGCTGTCTAGAACATGAAGCTGCTGCATAGCTTGACGTCGAGATCAAGATTTCACGATGCCGTCTTTGCTGTCCTAGGCGGAACTGAGGTGTTGCTCGTCGCTTGCGATGATCACAAAGTACGTATATACAAGGACATCAGTAGTGCAGCACCCAGGCAGACGACTCAAGGCGTCGAGGCCGGTGAAGAGGAGGATAGCAACGAAGATGGTGATGAAGCTGGAACGCCATTGACTTTGTTTGCTGAGCTAGTTGGTCACAAGAATCGGTAGGGTCTGCGTGTCCACATTGTTGTTGATATGCTAATGTGCTTGTGCAGGATCAAGTCACTTCGTGTCGTGACGGTTCTGGATCAGCAGCTCGCTGTTACTATTTCGTCGGATGGTTTCATCCATGTCTATCCTCTTCCCATGTCGCTCGAAGGAAGTAGCGAAGCCCCACATGCGATACAGCAAATAGGGACATATGACACCAAAGGAACACGCTTGACATGCCTCACAGCAGTGGCAGTAGGCGACGATCGAACAACAGTAGCTTCCATTGCTGGAGGCAGGAGTGACGATGAAGACGATGATTCCGACAGCAGTGATGACGATGACGAGCTGGTGGTGCCAGAAGGGTGGCAAGAGGTGGACGTGGAGTCTCTAGATGGTGAAGAGGCGGAAGGCGCAAGCGATGATGACAGTGAGGAGGAGGCAGCAGATGAAGAGGTTGAGGACGGAGCTGAAGAAGAGTGGGGCGGAATAGCCAACGGCGAGTAGTAACTTCGCATGTCTCGTTGTCCTTATCGTCATATGCATGTCAAACAGATTCTTCATATCTATCAATCACTTTTTGTAGTCCGAACAACATGTCGTCTATGCCATCGCGAGATCTGATTGTCCATTGGGGTGTTGCTACCGATATCGCTGAAATTCGTGCTGATTGCGAGGCTATACAACAACAAGAAAGACTTGCTTGCAATCTACGTCGCCAAGAATGCTTGCCTGTCATGACAGATCGGTCAGTATCTCCGAGGATTAGTGGACTCTCGAAACACCCACCCTTGGCAGAACATGCTGTGGGGCGACTGCCTGAATGCGTAAACGCCGACGATGATCGTTGCCGCGAAGAAGACCGACTGGAAAGATGAGCGTACATCAGCCTGGGCCAGATTGTGTTGTCAAGAGTGCGGAACTGACAGTGATCAAAAGCCAGATCCATAGCCAGACTGCGAAAAATACATCACTAGTCAGCTAGCGAAATGCCATCTGGCAGAAGACGGAGGACGCGCACTCCAGGCATGTAGAAAACCGAAACGCTCGGCGTGCAGCACGCAGCAACAAGGGCTGTAGAAACAGCGAAGGGTCACATCAGCGACGAACACGAGGGAGCGAGTTTCAATGCTGTATATGCTTACTTGAGCTTGCCAAAGACCTGCATATGCGAACGAAGCGGTCAGTCACGGTAGTTATAGGCAGGAAATCTGGCCTAGAAAACCTTACCCAGTCATCGATGAAGTCCCAGAGGACATACCATGTGGACATGATACCAACGAAGAGGACGAGGAAGCGCAAGAAGCGGGCATCTGTCAGATTAAAGGGAGCAGGGAGAGATCGCAGACCGGGAAATAGAGAGGGACACGAGAATGTATGTCAGGAAAGCGTTGATCAAGTATAAGGAGTAAGCAGCTTACGATCGATGAACCACAATGCGATAAGTAGACCTGAAAGACGATATAAGCATGTCTGTGGTGGCGTCGATAGTGTGCAATAGATGCATACCCAAGTTCGCAGCTACTAGAACGAGACCTAAAGGGGTTCCGAGGAGGTTAACCGCTACGACGAGAAAAAGTATGCCAATGAGGATGGATCTACAAACGCGTGGCACAGAAACAATGTACATCAGACAGCATCAATCAGTGAAACATGTTAGACTCACGCGACCTTGCTATAAAGCGTATTGAATCCACATAGAATAAGTGTGCATCCAAGGAGGATGCTGAACGTATATCCAAAAGGAATCGCAATGACAGGATAAGGACCCGGCCCATCATCTGTCTCGATTGGGTTCTTCCATATACACAGACCGCCGTCTGCGGGATCTGTAGCGACTGTCGAAAGATCGCGACCCATGAGTATCCCAACTGTTACGTGACCGGCTTCGTGGAGGATGAGGACGAGCATCTACACGGAAGGGGATGTGTAGAAGGAGACATTGACGGGAAGAGGAAGAGCGAAGGGAGGAAGGGAAGAAGGGAAGAAGAGTAAGATGGGTAAGCAAACGAGTTGAGGGTACGAGAATCCGAAAGGACAGAAGGCGGAGCATGGAGGAGGAAGCGGGAACGGATAGAGAAGAGATTAAGAGGATAGATAGAGTGCGTAGGTAAGAGGATAGCCGGATGTGAAGGAAAAGAAGGAAAGCGAGAATAAACAAGTAGAAACAGAGCAAAGGGAAGTCCACGATACAAGCAGAGGAAAAGCGATATATAAAGAAGGCACGAAGAATCAGCAAAGGAGGTTAAAGAAGTCGAGTAGCAATGCCTAGACTAACCTTGAGCGGATAGATGATGTATCTGATGATAACGAAGTTCCAGCCAATAAGGATGAGAGCCCACATGATAGGGATAGCAATGAGTGTGATCTTCTGTTCCCTCGTAACAGATAACACGCCAGGTTCTTCATACTTATCGTTTCCAGGCTCGCACCTTGCGAATCTGGGTATGAATTTCTGAGGATCGTTTGGATCGTAGTCTGGCTGAGGAGTCGCATCTGGTAGACGCGATGTAGTTGTTGTGACGGTCCTTGTAGATTGCGATTGCGTGCTTGTGGAAGTGAAAGTTGTTGTCGTCTGCGTTGTTCCTGCCTGGCCTGCAAGGACTGCCGTTGTAGTGTATACAGTCTGCGTTCCCGTAGTCTGCGCAGGAGTAGACTCCACTATCGTTGACGTCGTAGTTATCGCTTGCGCCTGATCACTTTCTCCCGCTGTAACTGTCCTCGTCCGAATGACTGTTGTCGTTGGCCATCCTGCCCAGTTTCCATGCACGTCGACATTCGCTGCTGGTGTCAACTGCGGTGATCTCCGTATGTTCGTCGGAATATGCGATGCCGCTATCGAGCTGATAAGGTGAAGCAGCGCGAAGACTGCGAAGGTTCGCCGTGAAGTATAGCTGTACGAGCAGCTACAGCGTGGAGGCATGGCAGCGACTTGTGCAGCTGGTCAGTACAGAAGCAGGCCTCTCTCTCAGTCATCAGCAGCACTGTTTTGGCTTGTTTGGGCATTCTGGCAGTAGATGGATCGCTCGACATCTGGAAGTGAGCCGAACAAGAGCATCGTGCAGGATCATCGTTGTTTTCGCAGCAATCTTGCAGCGTGTTGGTGTAAAGCAGAGAGTAGGTGCATATACATAGTTGGAGTCGTTTCAAGACTGGCTTCAGTATTTTGCGCGTGTCTCAGTACTGTATGTTTTGATCGAGAAATTGGAGACGCGTGTCTCAGTGTGTTTATCGCGGAGATTGCAAGTTGGCAGAGGGCAACAGAGAAAGAGAAGGAAGAAGGAAGAAGAAGCAAGGAAAAGAAGAGAAGAGAAGAGAACAGAAGGAGTGCAGTGCTCTCTCATCATGGCCGCCGCTGCCTCTCCCAGCAACAGCATCAGCAGCACTTCAACTCAGTCGGCAGCTTCTACACCGGTCACTTGGACACCGAGAGCAGGGCCATCTAGTGCATCATACATGGAGAGTGGACAGAGTAATCATAGTACTCGGCCTCCCCTACTGCGAAGGAGTCCTCAGACAGCAAGACTCGTGTCGCCTTCACCCAAGGGGAGCACTCATTACAACAGCAGACAGCATGGCAGTCAACAGCAACAGCAGCAACAAGGGCAAGGAGAGAGTAGTAGTAGCAATGGATACAGCACACTGCAATCCCCAGCCAAGATTGGGTCCAGTCCAGCGAGGGGAAGAGGAATATCATCACTCTTTCCACCCAGTCCAGACAATGGCAAGCGCGCATCACTCCTCAGACGTTGTACAGCATTACTGACACTCTCTCTCTTCTCAGCCAATCTCTTACATCGAGAAGCAGTCAACGCGAGCGCCGTGGTGGCGAAGACAGCAAACAACAATCACAACAAGAAGAGATTCGACATGTCAGACTGGCAGTTTGATCTGGCAGCTATAGCATCCGATGGAATTGCAGAAACACCAACAGCGACGCATTTCAGCTTTTCTTCGGGGAGGAGGAATAACAATGATGAAGGAGACAGTCCACCATGCTTGGGAGAATCCAGGAGTAGCAGATACACTCCTCCAATGACATATATACCACCCAAGACTGTCCTCAAACCAAGAAGATCAGTCAATGCTCTTGCGACAATGATGCCAAATACAGCTCCACAACTAGCAAGACATCGCATCGTCAGCGCAAACTCAACAGCATCTACATCTACCTCTTCTTCGTTTACACCTCCGCCATCGCGTCTTCCTGTTCCAACTTCGAAAGCTTCAGCGTCAGGTCAACCCATCAAACGCTCAACACGACCTCCTGCTCTTCGCTCAATTCCAACACCTTTAGCGAGTATCCCATCAACAGCACCAGCACAGGATGAGAGACCAGGGACAGCTTCATCATTCGACCAAACAACCAGAGCCCTGCGACATAGGCATCGCACGCTATCGATATCGGAGTCAGAAGGAGATGCATCAGAGCAGGAAGAGCTGGATGAAACGCTTCCAGACTCTCCCGACTTCTTGATAGCTATGAAAGATGGATACATTGGAGAGAACGACCTTCCGTCGGTGCTGAACACGGTCGAGAGAAGGAGTAAACACAGTAGTCTCGAAAGCATTTCAGGCTTACCCATCTCTTCGACCTCAGCAGAAGGATCACCGTTCATTGATACTCCAGGAAGGAAACGAGGAGACTCTCTACCTTTCAAACCCATCACGAACGATGCTTTCAGTTCATTCTCGACTCTCCCTCCACACCCTTCTCAGCCGACATTAAAGTCGTCTAGAATATCTTATCCTCCCAAACGCTTGGATTTCGACAAGAAGGGCAAAGATCCCCTCTATGCTTCCACGCCAGCTAGTGGTTCGTCGGGCTCGCAAGCTGGAAGTGGAAATGCATCCGCAAGCAACAGCAGCAAAGCACTTGATCAATTATTCCTCGCTAGTATCCTCAGTGGATCAGCATCAGCTATTCCTGCTTCATCTTCCGCTACGCTCCCGTCAACCGCTTCTCCCGCAAGAGCGAGAGCGCTGTCGAAATCGTCATCCGGTGCGCTGAACAGTGGGAATCTGATCATCAATAGCATGAGCAGTCGGAAGCGCAATGCCAACGGAGCAATGATCATGACGGGCGGAGCAGCAGGGAAGAACAGCAGCAAGCTAGCTGCCAACTCCCCTATAACCGCTTCTTTCCCTCTTTCGAGGAACGGATCCAATTCATCAAACAAGACTTCGTCGAGCTATGCTGCTGCAAGTAGTAGCAGAAGACCGAGTATCGACACGTCGAATCTTGGAAACGCAAATGCAAACACCGACGAAGATCTCGATGTCGCTTCTATGCCTACTCTTACAGACTCGAGCTCAGCTACATCGTCTCTTGCTAGTTCATCGAGAAGACACAGTGCTCAACAGGGCAGCGCATCCAACGAGAATGAGAGTTTCGAGCAGCAGGAGGAAATGATGCTCGGAGACGATTCTTCATTCATGGCAATGGAGGATGTGTCATTCGACTCGTCTGCTGCCGACTTGTCGACTGATCTATCAGGATCGTTCGGACAATCCTCCTCTCAGCATCACAAGCAGAGACTAGGCCATATGCGCAGAACGTCGTCAACAAATACCTCGCTCAATCTTTCTGGATTTGGAGGAGATGCATCAACCACTTCATCCAAGGTCTTTTCCGATAAACCGATCCCTAAGGCAAAGCAACGTTCTCCACACTTCAAGAATGTCAGACCTCTCCAAGCTGCTTTCATGAACTCTGGTCTGCTGTCCAAGAAAGGAAGACCAAGAGGAGAACGAGATAGTGGGATCGGACTCGGCGCTACACCTCCTCCTGCTTCTCATGCTTGGTCCAGGCTGCTAGGCGGTGGAGGAAGCGTCACTTCGACGCCTGCTGCAAACTCTACGTACTCGAACAGCCCTGCAAATTCAAGTTATGCATTCCCTGCTTCTCCTGCTATTCGGGCAGAGATAGCTGCTTTCCACAAACAGCAACAACAGGCTCCTGGAACGCCTGCTCAAGCACCACACATGCCAGATACGCCATGCAAGCGTCCTCCTCTCTTCTCTCACTCAAGAATAGCAGCTGCAAATTCCAACGTCAGCATCAATACAAAGACACACCAACTTCATCCTCTTGCGCAGACCAGCCGTCCAATTCAGGTTCGATCTTCCTCCTCTTGTTCATCGACAAGCGATTCTTCGAGCGTCGTCAACAGTATCCCTGGATCAGCAGTCAAAGCACGACCTTCAAACACCTACTCTCCGCGCCAGGGATCAGGCGTGACTCATTCCCCAACATCAGCAGGCAGCCCATGCGGTTCGACCAACGCTCACAACCTTGTCGCAAATGAGAATATACCGACTTCAACGAAGGGCCCGGTCCATCTGAGGGCTATAAGGCCGGCTCTTTTCAGAAGGAGAAGTAGTGGACAGCTGAATACGGCTGCTGATGGATCCCTAATCTCCATCTCGGAGAGAAGCGGTGGTGGAGCTGCTAGAAGTGGTATCGTCGATTGGGAGCCAATGACGCCTACGAGGGCTGTATCGGGCACTCAATGGCTCAAGGGTGCGTAATTCATGTAGAGGGTCTTGAAGGAGAGCCAAGCTGACCAGTATTCCGCTATTGTTATACAGTGCCTCAGTTGGCTATCTCGCCTATCGCTACGTCTCCTCAAGAAGGAAGTTCTGAAGATGGAAGCGACGTGCCCATGGTCTCGCCTACTTCGCCTCTCTGCGCCGTCCCTCCCTCCTTCACTGCGCGCTTCAATGCCGAACGACCACAGCCAGCCTCACTACCTCGAGCTGCTCTCCCACACATCAAAGTCTTACAACGACCCGTATTCCGCCTTCGACACTCTTCATCGCACGTCCATACCGCAAGACAGACAGAGCTCATGTCTCCCGATCAATTCGCTACTATGTATAGCATCACCCGTACGCTTGGTCAAGGCGAGTTCAGCGAAGCTTATGAAGTCGAAGAACGAGCAACGGGACTCGTCTCTGCTGTCAAGAAGACGAAAGTGCCTTTTGGCGGACCGAAGGATAGACTGAGGAGATTGGAAGAGGTGGATGTCCTGCGACTCCTCATGAATACACCAGATGGACCATCACCGCACATTATCCAGCTCTTCGATGCTTGGGAACAGAGCGGAAACCTCTACATCAAGACTGAACTATGTTCATTCGGCAATTTGGCGTCTTTCCTAGAAGAGTACGGCAAGCTCTACGAAGTACTCGACGAAGCTAGAGTCTGGAAGATGCTCGCCGAGATATCAGCTGGAGTTGCGCATATCCACCAAGAAGGCGTACTTCACCTCGACTTGAAGCCTGCAAACATCTTCATCACTGATCGAGGCGGTCTAAAGATCGGTGACTTTGGACTAGCAACTCGTTGGCCGAGAGTCAGTGCCGTCACGATATTGCAGAATGCAGCTGTACAGTCGCCTGGATGGGATTCTTCAGCTTCTGTTTGGTCTTCCGAAAGAGTCAGGACAAAGAGTAATGGAGATCCGCCTGCTGCTACAGAGCTAGAAAGGGAGGGAGACAGAGAGTATATCGCGCCTGAGATCCTACGTGGTAGATACAGCAAAGCCGCCGACATGTTCTCGTGAGTGCTCAGCATACAGTCAATCCCTGACTATCAACTGAATCCAATCGTCTCTATGCAGTCTCGGCCTTGTCATCCTAGAGGCAGCTACAAATGTAGTTCTGCCCGACAACGGTACACCCTGGCGCAAGCTGCGAGAAGATGACTTTAGCGACGTTGATCTCGGACACATCTCCGACGAGCTCGTCAACGTTATTGTGCATCTACTTTCTTCTGATCCAGTCAATCGCACCAGCATCGAAGAGCTACAACAGCATCCGGTTCTCAGCAAGATGCAAGCTCTACGGCGCGCCGGGATGGCGCTTGAGCGTAACGGAACGGACGACGCTATGTTGCAAGATGTTACTTTCTCTGCAAAAGGCGCTGTCATAGAAGAAGAGCCAGATTTCCTGCCAAAGCTCTTTGCAGAGGTTCGCAATGCCTGGCATTCTCCCAAACGCAACAGGATCGTTCCAGCTGCGACGTCCAATTCCATGGACATTGACGAGCAGTGAATGTTCCCTTCCCTTCACTTTAGGCAATTTCCACTTTCCACCTGCACTCGTGCACTAGACTCTTGCTGCTGTGCTTTTCACCTTCCCACATTCGCTCTTTCAATACAACAGTTCTGAGCAATTGTTTACAAAGCCACATTCACTTTTACGCCCTATTCAACCTTTACGAATCTTTAAGTACTCCGCCCTTCGTTGTTGACATAGATGCTAGCTTTATTTGCTTTTCCGCTCTAATGCTGTTCAAATTGTAGTTCCAAATCAAATCAAATTCAAATGTTCAAGTATTCTTCGTCTCGTTCGCCGGTTAACCTTCTTGTCCTCCTCACAACTTCGCACCATGATTTTCTGTCCACTATGTGCAAACATGCTGCACGTACAGCAAGATGATGGCAACAAGTTTAGCTGCACGACCTGCCCATACGACTATCCTATCCGAGGGAAACAATACGTCGAGACAAACTACATGACGAGGAAGAAGGCAGACGACGTCTTGGGAGGAGAGGACAGCTGGAAGAACGTAGATTCCGTAGAGAGTATGTCGTGCATCTGTATTGGAGCTTTATCACGATCTTACGGCGAACTGCAACAGCGACCTGTCCAAAATGTGACCACCGTAGAGCTTTCTACATGCAAATCCAGATTAGAAGTGCAGGTGAGCTAGCACAATCATAAACTTCGAGCGCATGTATGCTGATGAGCTGCTTCAGATGAGCCCAGCACGACCTTCTATGTAGATTTGACATCCTTTTCTTCGCGATACAACAGCTGACCGGTTCAACAGAGATGCTGTCGCAACGAATGCGCCTATCAATGGAAGGAGAACTGAAGATGTAGTGCATCCCCTCGATCTCCTATCTGCGCATGTCATCGTGTCGAATATATCAAGATTGGCCTGCAAGCTACATCCTGGATGTCGCATGTCACTATGGTGTACTCACGATAATACGCAACTGGACCCTCAATCATAGCGAACATAGGCTGGCGAATCCATCAGCTCAAGAAATCAACCTGCGCGTGCCAATCCATCCGAGCCAGAAACGACAAGGCATCGACAGTGTAGCAGACCATAATAAAGGGAACATGTAATTGTGGGAGACGGGTCACATGCGCCTGGCATTACTCTACACGGGAGTAGTCAATACACTGGAGAGGGAAAGCCGGCCTTGACAGCCGGGAAAGAGAAGTGGATAATTCGGAAGGAATTGGCCGAGCTCTGATGGGAGCGTGACAGAATGCAGTGACTAGGCGCCTCCTCCGCCTCCGCTCATGGCAGCATAGTTGCGACGAGCTCGATTTCGACTGCCAACCGAGTGTACTATCAGTCAAGGTCTCGAATTTCTAGCCTTGAAGTAAGGCCGAAGCACCTACCGAAATAGGTACTCTCCGAGCAGAATTGCATCGAAAGCTGGCGTCGGCTTGCCATTGTGTATCAAGACAGTGCGAGAGGCCTGAGCATTGTTACCATTGACAATGGACGAGGTATCGAAGTTTATCGAGCCCTTCACTTTGGGTAGACCGCCATCCTTTCTCGAGAAAACGGCGAGAGGTGGTGAATCTTTGGCCTCTTCGATGCGATGGACCTGGAACCCGTCAGTCAGCGCTCTGCGAACTGGCCCACAGCCTTTCCAGCAACTTCCAGCAACTTACCTTGATGTCAGCTCCCAGAAAAGGCCATGCCTTGAACTTGAATTCCTGTCCGTCTGAGGAAACGATATTGTGTCTGCTTAGAATCAGCTTGGTCTCTCGCTGGTTCAAGCTAAGCACATACAAGGACAGCTTGGATTTGCGGTATAGGATGTCGTTCTCGCTGACGTTCGCCATTCCGCCTCGAACAGGATCCTCGATGTCCACGGTGAAGTTCTTGGACGTTGCGAAGGGCACGGAAGATGGTCCACGCTCTCCGTGATAGAAGCTCTTGGCATCCCAACGCTTCCAATTTCGTACATTTAGCATAGTGTACAGTATCTCGCCTGTGTCCTCGCGCTGATAAAGGGTGCCGGAATCACTCTTGATCGGAAGGATCCTGACGTAGCTGGCTGTAGACGCCGTTCCAGGGCTTTCATTGTCATGATGCTTTAGAAACTGCTTGTTGTCCTCCATAAAGTCTCCCCGAGCCAGAAGCGAGTCCGAAGAGTCCGAAAAGTTTGTCTGCATCTGATTGCTGGTATGTGTGATGGATCGAAAGAGAAGAAGCCTATCATTGGAGGGTTACTTGGCAACAGTCTTCAGTGTCCGGCTTAGCTCGGTTCCCTGTCGCGTCAGTGCGTGCTAAATGGTTGAACAGCGAAGCGTATTTATACGACAACATTGGTGCACATCTCATACAGCTTCACTCTTGTTGCTGCTATACCGTCTCTTGGCGGATCCTCGGAATCTTGGCCTCTTGCGGTACGGATTGGCTGCTGGCCGTCCGCGATCTGCTTGATCTATGCCTGCTCCTGCTGCGTGAGCGAGGAGTGATCGTATTCCCGTCATCGTGGTCATGAAGAAGGCCTGCAGCTTCATCTTCGTTGCCTGCGCTGCTTTCGAGATGGAAATCTTTCGCACGACGGCGCTTGCTGGTCCGTTTGCCGTACATGCACGCTTGGAGCATGATCATTATATCGAAGATGAGTGTCCCGCCTGATCCCATCAAGAAAGGAAGACTTTCCATGAGGTAGCCTGGGAGCGACATACATCAGCAGCGCTCGAAAACCGACAAGAAAGATGGCACCCACCTTCTTCCTCTATGGCGTACGGCGAAAGCAGTATGCTGAGGACGTAGAAGAAGTTGCCAGCGAAGGCAGCTCCGAAGAGAAGCATGGATAAGCCTTCGACGGATCTGCGTCTGAAGTTCTTCCCTGTCCATCCAGCATGCGATATTAGCGTTGCTACCGTCCGAGCTATCAGCATAAGACATACATATCTGAGGCATGCGCGAGGTCAAGTAGAAGATGACCATGATCCAAGCGCAGACACGGCCAATGATGCGTCTGCTGTCCATAGGTGGAGGTTGGTCGGGAAAAGGATCATCATAGTCGTTGGAGCGACGATGAAGAGAAGTATCGCCAGAGATTTCAGCATGTTTCGATGCAGGAGAAGCCATATACAAGGGAGGTAGATCGGCTCGCCAAGCTATGGAAGACTGTGGTGCTGGTGCAGGAGTGTTGACAGGGCTGATAAACGATAATCGTCCAACGCACAAAAAGGTGCATATCGAGAGAAAGACGACATTCCGTGTCTTGCTGTGACTCGTCGAGGAGTATCTGTGCCTGCTGAGCGGCCTTCGCACTCGGGAAGTGGACGGCTCTCGCATCTCTGGAAGCGGAGCGCTTGACGATGGGTCATCTTCAAAATGAGCTGAAAGCGGTGCTAGTGGTGCTGACTGAAATGTCAATTCGCTGCGTCTCTTCTTGCGTCCTCTCTCTGTAGCTCCGACTGTCGAGGTAGCGGAGTTTCTCGAGCGGTCTGACTGGAACGAGTCGAGCATGTCGGAAGGAACATCTGAATGGTCTGGCGTGTCGTCCTCCAGCTCATTCCCATCGCTGCCTTCTTCTGTTGAAGGCAGACCATCGTACGCGCTGATTGACGCAAAGGAGTTGCGCATGCTGCTTTGTGCTGTTCGTGTCCTTCTCTTCTTCTTGTGATTGCTTGCGTAGCTCTCTGTTCGAGACAAAGCCATGCGCTTGAGTGTTCCCGGCGAGACCGAGCGTTCCGATAGGAACGAGGCAGTCATATCTCCCTGCGCTAGAATCTTCGCCCTCCTCTGCCTGGACATCGACCTTAAGTTTCTCTGCGGGTTGTAGTGTAGATGTGGATGCTGTGCTAATGATGCTGTCGAAGCTGACATTGAGGGGGGTATCTGCGATATTCTCCTGCGCGCCTGTCTTGTATAGTAGACATACTGATACATCAAGGCCGTATCTATCAAGCAGAAGTAGGTTGCCAGGTAGATCTGTATTCCAACGCCGGTATCAGCTGTAGCCGATACCCAAATAAACCTATGATAAGGCTGTCAAAGTGTGCGCACCTGGAAGGGTAGTTGATTTGTGAGGATACATCCTATCAGGTTGGTGAAGTCGCCAGCGAGCCAGCTGACGAGAAAAGGTAACGCCAGGCCCTCGACAGATCCTGCAAGTCGGATAACGGGATTCATCACGCAATCCGGGACAGCGAACAGTACGCGTAGCTAACCATTCCTGTAGTTCTCTATGACTTGTGGGAACTGCGCGAACAGCCAGCAGGTGAATGACAGGCTCCCTGGGATATGATAGCGCAGGAACATCCGTCAGCAACCAGTCATTTCTTGCTGTATTTCTTGATGAAATGGTTGATGTACCCAGCGCGTCAGAAATGGTCTTGCGGTCCAGTTCGAGGGTCAACATGTCATGGCTGCATTGCGGGCAGGAGGAGTTCAGAAGAAGTGAACCGAGGTCGACTGGATAACGATATGATTAACAATCACCAGTAGGGGATTCAATGTCTACAACATGTATGTTACATACTGCAAGAGATACCACTGTCACGGAGTTCTCCCACTCCAGCAGCTCCTGTAACAGGGGAAGCGAGTCCCGATGACAAGGTTGAGCATCAAGCTGGCTGGAATGGCACATCAACGCACGGCAACGATAGCGAAGGTTATACAAGCCAGACAACATTCCAAGCTCACCTAAGCAAAGCGATCAATGGCCTCCGACAGGGCTGGTCGGTCTCGAAGGCCCTGCCTTATCCGGATCTCATCGACCTCAAAATGGGTCAACAGCGCAGCCAGCCAGCCTGTTTGATGGAGAGTATCATGAAAGAGCGATTCGGATAACTGCCAATAATGAGCGCGCGCAGCTGACTTATCGCCCGCAAGTCTCAACTTGACAGACATCGAAGCCCTTCACTTCTCGCTGCTCTTTCGAATCTGCAGGTCTTCCTACTCTGTATTTCACTTCAAACTATCTGTACACCCTTTACCTGGCTTCCCTCTCCGATGTCGTACACAGGTGTCCTTCAGCCGGGAGTAGGACTAGGCGACAAGAGCGGCAGCAAGACGGCGTTCGAGTCGCCTTACTCCAGCTTCGCTATCAGCATAGATACTCGAAACATCGAAAGCTCGCACGTTCCGCCTGCCGACAAGTCAGCAAGAAAGCCAAAGTCCGCCTTGAAGCATCATTATAAATCACGTTCTGCGTCAGAGGACATTCACGCTCCATCTCTTTCGAGATATGCATATAACGAGAAGCAGCTTGGAGGACTGCTGCCTTCTCGAGATGATGGCAAACACAGCGTCAGATTTGGCGCCATGCCGGGCAACCACCATCGCCGCTCCTCAACAGCTGCATTCTTGGACTATATCAATCGACATCTGCCAGAGAACAGCCGGCATCAGCCGCCTATGCTTACGCTCAAAAGGGCTTTCCTCATGTTTTGCGTGAGCTCCACAATTTACTGCTATAGAGCTTGCTCGTACTGACTGCTCTACACCTCTGTTGATTGCCAGATCGTCTTCTCGGCAACGTATCTAGCCATGTCTCTGCTTCCAGGCTCTGCGATCTGGCGCAAAGAAGTCCGGCATCCCGAAGCCTACATGATCAAGAGGGGTGCAGGATATTACGGCAACTCTAACATATTCCAAAGTGGAGAAGTCATTGCAGACCAAGCAGACGAGCATTCTCTCTATCTTGTGCACGTCCGCCAGCCTCGACCTGCCAAGAGTGACAAGATCGATAGAATGCTCGCAGCTGCATCGCCAAAAGTCATCCCTGGAGAAGTCGAGCCAGTAGCTACGCAGGACTTGCAGTTACCTTCGGGAAAAGGGTACGTCAAGGCTCTGTGCCAAAATCTAGGCGGGAATAGCTGATTCATAAACATCTACAGCTCGCACGCAGCAATAGATGCAACAGAAAAGACCACCAAATATACAGAACCCAATCTCGATGGGGAGGCCGCAGCTCCCAAGCGGCCCAAGACGCTGGTCGACGATGTTCCGAAACAGGTCGAACAGCCATTCTCCGAATTCAAGGCAATCTCTGATGATGATGAAGATGCTGAGATCGAGAAGAAGATAGCAGAGCTGAAGCACAGGCAAGCATCGCGCCTCAGGTCGACAAAGAAAGTCGGACCAGCTAGACAGGCTGCAGAGAAAGCTATACCAGCAGATTTTAAGACAGAGGAGATCCAGGAAGTAGTGACGGAGCCTCAGGCTGCTGTCAAGCATCAGCCAAGAGTGGATAAAGACGCTTTGCGCAAGGTTGCTGCTATGAGGAGGAAGGATTCTGCGTATGATACGCCTTTGCGAGTGCAGTGATCTGGCGCCAGCGTAGAAAGTAGAAATAGACTGTAGAGATAGATGTAACATAGATACAGACCATCATACAAGGACAATCGACTATTTTGGAAGATACCTACCGCTCGTTTAAAGCAGGCTGACCTAGATAAAGCTATGCTTCGAAGGATGCGCTGGACTATGTGCAGATGATTGCGACACTCTCGCAAAACGGGCCCGAAGCCTTCATTACTTCACCTTCTTTCTGACCATCCGGGCCGAATTTCACGCTTGATTTCAGACGGATTCACCAAGTCGCAGCAAAGATGGAAGAAGACGACGAAGGTGTTCGAATAGCGATAGCAGCGCTGGGAAGCCTCAAGACAGATGGCAGGAGTGGACCAGCGACATCAGCGAAAGGAGGAGGAGGTCGAGCTGGACCGAACGAAATCACGCTCCCGCCTATTTCGACGATAATAAACGGCGATGGTTCCATCAAGCAGCAGTATAACACGAATGGCCACTCATACTACAACCAGCACCAATATCAAGCGCCTTTCTACGCTGCATCATCGTCGTCGTCCGGCGTAGATGGCAGTACATCGACGTCAGCTTTGACGTTCAGTCCAGCAACAACACCCTCAGCACTTACTGTCAACTCGGAATCATCCTCTCGTACATCTCCCATCGTTGCTGAAAGGCCGCCTTATTCGACACGTTTCGTCAGAGCAGGCGAGGAGGATCCATATACTCCTGGAACGACTGTTAGCGATACAGCGTCGACATTCTATGATGCTGCACAAGTACAACCTCAGGGAGATGAAGGCTTCATCGGCAGAATGTCACAGTTCCCTATCGTTAGCGGTGCGCTGAAGGTGTATGAAAGAGGAAAGAACTCGTCAAGGGTGGTGAAGGTGGGCCACAGAGACATTCATACACGTATATGAGGCTGACGACAGTCACAGTACGGAACGGATCTCATGGAGAGCTCTGTCAAGACCGTGTCCAAGCCTGTCATTCACCGTGTTATCGGACCTGGTCTAGTCGGGCAGATTGACGACTTTGCATGTAGGCAGCTCGACAGGGTATGTGAACTCCATCGCCTGGCACGAGTGTAAAGCTAAGCCTTGCGACGCAGTTTGGCCCCCGTAGCTCACCTCGCGAATCACCTCGAACTGGAGAGACACCGCTCCTTACGGAAAGTCAATTACAACTACAGCGACAACAGCCATCTTCATATTTCCCCACGCCCGAAGCCTACTATCGACGACCTTATGGCAAAGGCCGAGCATTCCCGCCCGATACAGAAGGAACGGAGCAGGACGACATCTCCATCTCGCCAACTTCCGAAACACCTACTCTAGATTCGACTACATCTTCAGCAGCTCCACCTTCCTCTGCATATCAGCTCAATCAGCAAGTCGTACGTTCTACTGCAGCGGGCAGGTCTCGCTGGCAGAATCTAGTGATCGAAGCAGGAGTGACAGCAGGAGGGATAGGAGCTGCAGTCTCAGAAGAAAGTATGAAGAGCCTAAAGTACTGTCTGCATTGGCTGCACTACGCGACTGCGCATCTAGATCACCAAGTTGGCATTCTACAAGAGTTCATTCTCTCATTATCGTCGTCGCATCTGCAAAGGACCAGCGAAGGAGCTCTGGCAAGGTCGGAGGATGCAAGAGCTGCCAATATACTTGACGGCATCAAGCGAGAGGTAGTCGAGACGATCAGAAAAGTGGTAGACGTAGTCAGCAAATACGCTGGTAGCGCACTTCCTGAACAAGCAAAGCGTTACGTGAGAAGCAGTATCCTAGGCCTTCCGGAGAAGTGGGCAAGAGCGATGGCAGGACAACAAGCGGAGCCAGCGACAATCACAAATGGCGACGCTACTACAGAAGGCAGCACTGCCATCACTACAGCATCAGGAACGCCAAGTACAACGCACAATGCTGCAGAAAGGACCCTTACTTTCGCTGTGGAAAGCCTTGATATGCTCAGAGGAGTCCTGGGTATCTTTACTGACAGTGTGGAACGGGCAGATGCGTAGGTCTTCATGATACACTTGCATTTCGGCCTATACTGACTTCGTTGTGCGCATTTAGCTGGGTCGAGCGTCTACGCATAGTCGGCTTACAGAGGCAACAGGCCCTTTCTGCGCATCAGAGGCAATTGCGCAATGGAGGGCCGATTGCATCACTACCGAATAGAAGAGCAAGCATCGCATCAGGAACAAGTGCGGAAGGGTCGAGTACTGGCATCAAGCGACGTGAGGAGGACGATGTCGAACCTTTTCAGCGCAGGAAGAACTCGAGGATCAGTCAGACAAGAGACGATGATGCAGCAGACAGCTCGAACAATGGCATGGAGGTTGATCCGTGAAGGAGCAGCCAAGTCTACATGGAATGTCCTGCAGTGCAGTCCATTCCAGGAATACCTGATACCCTTCAGTTCATCATAGCATCTAGCAAATGTAGGCTTTTAACCACTACAATGTATCTTTCAGCAGCTAGGCAATGTAAATATACTTTCTTGACTATCTTGATCTTGCTCTTACATCGACATGCTGGCCGCCTTAAGGGCCAAAGGTGCTCAATCGGAACAGATTAAACAGCCTGAAGACAGACCAGAAGCACCGATCTCAGTGGACGAGTACGACAACGGCGGTCCTGAGTCTGCTCCAGAGGCAGTCCCAGCTCTTCCAGCAAACTCGCTTAGCAAAAAGGAGCCATTCGACATCAATGGGTTGCGACAGACTGGCCTGTACAGCGAAGATTACATCCAAGAACTACTTGCTGGCATTCCCTCTGAGCTGATCTGCGACTCTGGGATGCCATCAATCGCTCCAGATCTGGCGGACCAAGAAGCACCTCGTCCGCGACTTTTCGCAAGGCTTCCCAAGCGGCGCAGACTGCATGCAAGCCCGGCAGTAGCTCTAGCAAGAGGTGATACGGCATCCATATCATCGAGCAACGAGACAGCCAACACACAGGCCACTTTTTGCGAAGAGCAATTACCGCCTTCCTCGTATCTCCTTACTCCGGTGACTACCTCGTCCGACGAGGAGACTGAGCGCATCATAGAAGGTCACAAGACTGCTACGAAACGGAGTCTGCAAAGTCCTGATGCGCCGGAAGACGCTGAGGAGGAGGAGTACCTTTTGGATGACGAATACCCAAGCAGGCAACAGGCAGCAGTGGTAGCAAGCAGAGTAGCCAAGCCTGTCAAAAAGCATCTTGATCCAGGTGAAAGGCAGCAGTCGTGCGCCGGCGGAGAAGACGAAGATGAGGACGATGACGATGCTGAACACGAAGCGGACAGTCAAGATGTGGATGAAGGAGAAGAGCTCGATAGCGAGTATGAAGACCAGGGGGGAGATATAGAGGACGACATGATACACGACAATGAGCAACTGCTGTCTTTGACGGCAGTAGAAAGACTGGTCAAGGGAGTGGCAGAAGGAAGCAGCTTCTTTGGGTCAGCTGGTCTCATTGCTGCAGTTGCCGGCATGGGGCTGTATGATCACAGAAGTAGCGAGCATGGACAGGGTGACATAGGATCGGATGAACCTAACAACGGCGTCTTGTCAGCCTTTGAGAGCGCAGAGATGGAGGAGTATGCCAAGCTAGCCAGATGGGCTACAACGTATCCCAATGGCATCGAGACGCAACTTTCGGAAGAGGAGCTACGCACCGAGGCTGCCGAAAGAGAATCGTTAAAGCAGCTTTACGATCGCGCTTTCCAGGATGTCGACTTCGATGTTCCTCTGGAGCAGGCGGATATTGATGCTGCTCAAGCCCCAAATCCACCACCGCCAATGATTTATCCATCTTTTCCTGAAGCAGGCCGCGATGTCGAGGCAAGCCCAGCTGTAGCTCGTCCGGATGCTTTCGATGCAAATGACAAGGAGCGCTGGGCGTATCAAGAAGCAAAGCTCGCCTCTTCATATATCTATCGGAACTCTGCCATTATCGGATCTACCAATTCGAAGAAGCGGAAAGTGCCCAGCGCATCAATTCCTTCCAACCTCAGGGAGGCTCCGGCACTGTCTCGTCGCGCATCATCAGCAAGCAGGCAATACCTTTCTTCGGAAGACAATTGTCTGGCTATCGATCCTGTCGAAGCCGGTGAAGTGGTCTCCCTGCTCCCGTCCGGTCTGTATCAGAGCACACAGCGCAAGCTTGACGATAGCGCAGCTTGGCGAGACCCCTTAGGAGATCTCATCAACACTGTCGTTGATGCAGCCGATGCAAGGCGGGAACCAACTCCCGCAGAGCAGTTGCCCTCTATGGCTTCGCTGGCGAAGGGTAAGCCTGATCGTAGCATCATTTGGCATGTGCTCAAGTTGTTCATGTTCGTACAACAGGCGCCCAGATCCTTGCCCAAGCACTTCATATCCTTACTTTGGCAGCAACGCCGCCGGGCGTCTATAGGCGGATTAAACGCCAACATACTCCTTCCTCGCTCACCTATCGGAAGTACATGGTCATCAAGAGGCGGAAAGACTCTCGACTGTCTCCTTACGTTCTGGCCAGTACAATCGATGCCGACGTCTCCTTCCTACCTACGCCCGTCAGCCTGCTACCACCTCTTTACACCACCGAATCCCAGCAAAAAACACCTGCATCAAACGTGCCAATGACGGCGAAACGAGCCGCCAAAGCCGCTAAGAAGGCCGCAAAAGCTAAACTGAATTTGACCACGCCAGGTACTGTTCCCTCAAGCGTTCCTGTGCCTCGTCTGCCATATCTCTACGATCCAGCAAGTCCAGATCGATTTCAACCCTCCTCGATGCACACGATAGCAGGTCCAAGCTCCTTCCGGCGATCATCCCACCTACTACCTCCATCTCCTTTCGTCAATACTCGTTTCCAATTTCAAGTAGTCTCGCGGCGCTTTCACTTCGAGCTCGAAGCTATTCATTTGCAGAAACGTCAGCTCCTGGCTCTACTCCGAATACGCCGAAAGGATAGTCTCCTCAAGCGCAAGCGGGAGCTAGAAGAAGAAAAGGAGCGTTTGTCTAAAGTGTTGGCAGACAACTTAAGCGCAAACAACCCTCTGCGTCATGCTCCTAAGAAGGCGCCTCCCAGAAGCGACGCAGCTCGACCGCCTACGAGCGATCCGGCGCAGGCTGCTGCTCCTCCCCCATCAATCGCTCCCGCTAGTCAGCAACAAGATACAAACCCGCCCGTGCAGGACCAATCCCTCAGAACGCCTACTGGCACTGGCAAACCTCCACCTAAGAAGGGCAAGAAGAAGAAGCGATCCGCGTATGCAAATGCCAACAATGTGCATCATCGCCAGAACTATGTGCCTTCCCGTCTTCCATTGTCAGCAGGTCCGCCTAGAACAGAGGATAACGACAAGTCCGTGGTGATGCAAGGCTCTGGTCTTGGAAGCAATGTTCTACCTCACGACAACAACTCAGAAGTATTCAATTTTGGCACCGAGGAATGGATGTGCATGTTCTGCGAATATGAGCTGTGGTACGGTAATAGATCCCAAGTAGCCTCTTGCGTCAAGAAGAGGAAGAAGGTGCTCAAGATTAGACAAAAGGCGTTGGAGAGGGCGAAAGGAGCCGTAGAAGGCACCAACAAGAAGAAAGGCGCAGCGTCCAACACTGCTGGCAAGGCGAATGCAGCTGGCAAGGCTACGTTGCCAGGAACAGCAGAGCAAGCGCAGAAAGCCGAAAGAGCCATGCCAACGCCGGCACCACCTTCGACACCCGAACATGGCAGCGATCGCTCCGCTGGTCAGATTGCCGCAGCTGCTGCAGTATCAGCGGCGGCCCATACAGTATCGCCTAGCGACGTAGCTTCTGCTCTGAAGGCACGCCCTCCCGCTCATTCAGCTGTGGTACCTGCTAGCCAAGGCATCAGCCAAAGCAGTCTCTTGTCTTGTAAGCTATGATGAAACAGGCAGTAATGCTATCAAGGGGCTGATTATCTTGTCTGCAGATCACTGCCTGGCCAAGGGCCTCCCTCAGCCAGTGTACCACGTCACAGACATGCGCGATGTCATTTGGCACGAAAGCGACGATGCTACGCGAGATGCTCTGGGAGAAGAAGAGCCCTGGCAAGCGGTATCTATCGAGTTGAACGGTGATATTTACAAGCGAGCCATCCTTGGCAACGAGCGCCGCAAATTTACAGCAGCCGGACAACCTGATTCCGCTCCGCCTCTTGATACGCTCTACGCCAAAGAGGACATTGCTGAACGAGTGTTGAGATACCTGTTATCGGAGGAGAAGCCCCACAAGGCACTGGATGGCTATGTAGCCAAGGATGCGGGCATCGTCATATACCGTCCCGGAGAGACCGAGTTTGTCGTCAACCTCAAGAGCGCCTTGAGCATTTACGACAGTGCATGGAGCTTGCTGCAAGGTCAGTAATACTTTAGAAATTGCATGTAGGTAAGGGACTGATTCTTTTTTCTTAATACAGAATATTGTCGGCTTGATGGCCGCCAGCCTCCAAGCTTCATTACAGAGCATATCAGCGACAGATACATCTATAGCCTGGCACTCGAAGACGAGAAGATCATCACGGATTTCGGAGGCGAAGACGATGCAAGGGAGGATATGTCGCTTCGGATGCTTGACACACTTCAGCAGCAGAAGAGCACCAAACTTAGTGCACTCATTGCGAAGAGCAAGGAGGAGCGAGACAGTCTGAAGGCGGAGACAGCGCATGTGCTTGCTACGCAAAGCGGACCAGCGCTCCAATGGGAGAAGGAGCAGGCAGACGCCGAGTCTCTAAATGACATCGATTGAGGATAGAAGAGTGAGCAGGGATGATCCACAGAAGCTCGGCCATTTCTACGCAAGCATCTTGTTGTAAGCCAATCGCTCAGACCAGGATCGCGATTAATACAAAGCTGCATTCGCCGTAACAGTCGTGATCTGCTTGCTGATTCGCTACTTGTAATGTTCGAGGTACTCTGGCGTTGCTCATTGGCCTTGCAGGCTGGGAAAATCCATGCTTTGTCTCAGTGTTCTTGCCGGCTCGCCCGATGGCCCTGACTAGTGTCAGAGGAGGCTAATATGAGCTGTTAGATAATAGGTAGTAACAATCGGCTAGCGCCTCAGGAAACAGACAGAAGAGGGATCCTCGTAGGTTGTATAGAACGAGTCTTCAGGTGCACGGATGGCGCCGACGCTTCATAGACGGCATAAAGTTGGCATGTATGTTTTGCAGTGGAGCCTTGCTTCTGTCTTCCTGTCTGACAATCGCGGCTTGCCTTTGCCTATCTCTTCCACGACGATACCAGCAGTCGTTCGGAAACATGGCCTTTGATCCCGCCTAGCATCAAGCTTTGATAACACTTGCGAAGCAGCTGCTTCGGCAGCGTCGGTGCACGCTTCAAATTAAACGAGATCACAGCCAAAGCCAGCATGGTCCAGGTCAGAGCGGGAGTGATTACGGAAGTCAAGGTAGGTAGGGTGTAATTATGCAGCTCATTGTAAGCTGACCTGTGCTTGCAGGCGTAAGTATCGACTCCATGCGAATTGTCCAAACGTCAAGACCCGAAGCTGTTCTGACTTAGCTTTTTCCGCCTGAAGACCGCGAGCGTATCAGTCAGAGATCTTGCAAGTATGTCAGAAGAGGAATGCTATCGTCCGTCTGGACACTGGAATGGGCAAGACTTTCATCGCGGTAAGCCAGATTACCGGCTGCATTGTCAACTTGCCCACACCTGGGAGCGACTTGATATTGGTTCTGCAGATTATGCTGCTTCGCTGGATCACTTCCCTGCCGAGAAAAGACGATACTCACAGACTCTGCGTTTTCCTGGTGCCTACGGTAGCTCTGGTTGACCAGCAGTCTGAAGCTATCGCGAACCAGACATCATTGCGCGTACGACCCTACAGAGGAGATCTGGGTATGTACAAATGCCTATATTGCGACCAGGCGCTGCTAAAACTTATCTTGCAGGTGTCGAGTTCTGGGACACGACCAGATGGGGTAAAGAGTTTGAAGACGCAGATTGTGTCGTAATGACTGCGGCTATCTGGCTGAACGTGCTCCTACATGGTTACTGGACGCTCGATAAGGTGAGTCTCTTTCGAAGCCGTTTGGGCTAGGGGATATCGTTAATGTAGTCTGAAGGTTACTGCCATGGTCTTCGTATGTCATCGAGCCCTCTGATATGGTATGCTGCTGACTGTATGCTCAGGACGAGTGCCATCATGCGCAGAAACGCCATCCATACAATCAGATAATGTGAGGCCCGTATAATAGCAAGTATGCTAATCTTGCGGCTGAATTGAGTATTCTGATATAGGCAGGAGTATCATCGGTACAAAACAGAGAGGGAGCCAGAACAAAGCTTGCCGCACATTCTAGGGCTAACCGCATCTCCAATCTTCAATCCCGATAATCCTGAGGAGCATTTCAAGGAGCTAGAAGCCAATCTGGATGCGGTTCTGGTCAACGTACGAGATGCGCAGATCGACGCCGCAGGGTACATCCTCAGGCCTAAAGAAAAGGCAATCTACTATTCCTCCCATTCCCAGATGCAAGGCGAAACAGATTTCGAAGTGATGTTGGACGAGCTGGAAATATGGGATCTGATTGAAGAGCACAAAGTCCGCATGCGCATCGACAACATCAAAAAGGTAAGCGGAAGTATGTCGCCCTGTATGTCCGGCTGACTAACAGTTGTGATTAGATCCTGGGAGACTTGGCTTGCGATGTCTACATTTCGAACTGGCTCCACTCGCTCTGTGACCATACTGCAACAAAGTCCTCGCTTGCAAAGATCCGAAAGTCAGGGCGCGTACCTGACGTAGAGAGGCTTTACAAGAAGATGCAGATTGAACTTGCAAAGATGCCGTACTATACTCTAGGCGCCGTTTCAGACAAAGTCAAGTCCCTTGTTAACCTTCTGGCCGGTTACAAGGAGAAGAAAGGCTTTCAAGCTATCATATTCGTTCAGCAGCGACATCATGCCCAAGCTCTGGCAATGATTCTGAGCAAGAGTCAGGCGCTCCAGACTTTCATTCGGGCCATGCATTTCGTAGGTCACGGAGCTAGTGGAGCAGAAAGACTGGCGAGCGAAGGCATGGAAGCGAAAGCAGTGGGTTCAGCGCTGAATAAACCGAACTTCGAATATTTGTACTGATCTTGCTTCTGCTTCAGCAACGCAGAGTCCTGCAGCAGTTCCGAGAAGGCACGCTGAACGTACTTATCGCTACAAACGTCGCCGAAGAAGGCCTGGACTTCCAAGCGTGCAATCTTATTGTCCGCTTCGACTTCATGCCTACCTACAAAGGATACGTGCAGAGCCGTGGAAGAGCAAGGAAGAAGGACTCGGAGTTTGTGGTCATGCTAGACAGGGACGAGCCGAAGGATGCAATGCGCTGGAAGCAGTATGTCGGGGCAGAGAAGCAGCTGGACGACATCTATGCGAAAAGAGAACCAGACGACGAGCTCGACGAACCGGAGCTTGAGAACACTCCGCGGTACTATTCAGCGAAGACAGGCGCGGTCCTTACCTATGCATCTGCAGTCGCTCTCCTCGACGAGATATGCGCTCTCGTTCCTTCCGATGCCTACTCACCGCCGTCGAGACCAAGATATGATCTCGATGAATACGCTATCGGAAAGCAATTCTCCTGCAAAGTCTTCCTGCCCATGATGCCTCTGCTGCCTCCTGAAGAAAGAGAGATCCACGGCCAGAGCGTCACCACGAAGAAAGGCGCCAAACAAGCAGTAGCATATGAAGCCTGTATGAAGCTTCACAAGCTTGGCATCCTCAGTGATCACCTTCTGCCGATCCGTGAAGGCAAAGGTGATTTCGCTCGAGATGCCGACGACGAGCTGGTAGACCGGGCTGTGTTGCCGATGCATCAAGAAGTAGACGTCCTCAATCCGTTTGGCAACCTCTGGTCTGCGGAGAAGCCACCAGTCTGGATCAACGAGGTTCGCATAGAAGCTCCAGACGGCAGTGTCAGTCGCTTCGCTCTTATTTGCGCTGCCCGTCTTGATCTACACACTCCTCTGATCATGCACGAGCCTGGCAAACAGTTCACTGCGCGAATCACCAGCCTCAGAAAGCATATCTGGTCAGCAGAGCTGCGTTACAACAAGTTGGCAAAGCTGGATAAATTTACAAGATGGATGATCAAGCAAGTCATTAACCGAAAGCTTATTCAAGGTCCTCTGATCTACCTCGTGGCACCTCTATTCAAGCTGGACGATGGCTCTTACGATATCGACTGGGATGTCATCGATGAACCCTTCAAGTCAGTCGCTTCTCTGGACGAGCTCTCCAACGGCAACTTGGTGCTGGCGCCATGGCAGTTCATGAGGAAGCATATTTTTACGATTCACGAAATACGGCAAGATCTGAACTCCCTCAACATGCCTCGCATTACCGGTCTCACCAAGCGAGGCAGAATCTTCGATCGTACTGCCAATTTCGGAGACGCTCTTACAGCCCTCCTCGACTACGAAGGCATTGATCCAAAGCTCAACATGCGCGAAGAGATGCTCCACCTCAAGCCCTGGTTCAGCGTCCGGAACAACCTCAATCCCGTCAAGGCTCACTCTTCGGGAAGTGCAGCTGCAACAGCACCTAAAAGTGCAGCCATGAGCCGAGATCCGTCCAACCAGGACGCGGATGCAGCGATCTTCAATGCTCAAACATTAGAGGACGACGACGATGACATCCCCCTGCCAGCCTGGGAGCTCCCAGACTGGAAATGGAGACAGTACAAGGTTAAGCAGCATGAGGTGGATGAGGAAGCTGGCGACATGCTCGATCCAGAAGATAGTGTCACACGCTTGGACCCCCTTCCGGCCGGCCAAACTACCGCTACCTCGCTGGATATCTCAAACGCCTTCGTTTTACCCTGGTCGCTGTGCAAAGTCTCAAACATCGATATAGGCGTCTGGAACGCATTCAGCTGGCTGCCATCTCTGCTAAGAGCTATACACGATCAAGCGAGAACACAGCACGCCATGCGCGAGATGTCGCTTCCGCCTCTGCAGTTTGCGCTTGTTAACCAGTAAGTTTTCTCGTGCCAGAACTGAGGTCACCTTTTCTGATGCTTCCTCAAACAGAGCTCTGACTTTGCCGATGTGCTGTGTGGGCAAAGACTATCAAACCCTCGAAACGATCGGCGATTCCGCTCTCAAGCTAGCCGTAACAGTTGTGGTGTACAATCGCTACGTCGCTAAGGATGAAGGCGGGCTATCAGCTAGACGCATGAACTCCATCGACAACCAGCATCTTCGGATGAAAGCTGTCAAGAAAGGCCTACAAACCCACCTTTTCACCGAGTTCTTCAGACTACGTACCTGGACACCTCCCACCCTCGAGAATGGCACTATCAATCCCGACGGAATGACTATACGTAGACGTATTCCTCGACGCGCTCTATCGGACTGCATCGAGTCCTTATTGGGCGCTGCCTATCTAAGCGGAGGTTTCGATGCGGTTCTACAGACTGGCGATGCCTTGGGACTCTGCTTTGGTGGCAGCACTCCATGGCACGAACGCTATACTCTAAGCGCGCAAGTCCGCCAATTACCGGTTGGAGTGCTGTTGAGACCGCTTGAGGAGCAACTCGGCTACAGATTCAAGCATGGACAGCTTCTCACCCAAGCCGTCACTCATCGTAGCTTCAGTAGCGGTTCGACACATTGTCAAGAGCGAGAGGAGTTTCTTGGAGACGGTAAGTCCCTCGGTAGCCAGAATCACATTTATCTAAGCTGAATTTCGTATTTTCAGCTGTCCTGGACAACTTCATCATCGATCGCCTGAGTCGCCGCTTTCCTACTGCAACTCCGTCTCACCTGACTCGCCTCAGATCGGTGCTCGTCAGTAACAGCGCTCTAGGCTACCTATCTCTCAAGGTACTTGGCCTGCATCGGTACATCCTGCACTCTACCCCGCTTCTCGATCAGCATTTCAAGAGAGCTCTGGAAGAGGCTCATCAGCTTGTGTATGACGATTTTGTGCAAGAGATCTGGCTGTTCGATCCACCCAAGCCTGCTGCAGACGCTGTCGAAGGTATCATCGGCTCGATCTTCATTGATTGCGGTTGGAGGCTGGAACCTGTCTATGAGGTCCTTGATCGGATGTTCGAAGATCTTTTCAAGCTCATTCCGACGAAGGAGTCCGCTCCTCGGGATCCTACTTCTCGCCTTAGGCTATACTTACAGCACAAGCGCTGCAAAGAGCTGGAAATCAAGTATGGTTTGCTGCATCGATGCTTCATGGAGGTTGTAGCTAACTTGTCATTGTCAGGAGCGAACCTCGACCCGACCTTAGCGTCCCGGCAAGAGTCAGAATCCTTTGGCACGGAGAAGAAGTCTCGCACATCCAGCATCACTCTCAGGCATCAGCCAAGCAGCTAGCTTCGAAAGTCGCCTTCTCGCATATTCGCGAGCTCGGAGATGATGGCTTCATTAAGGTCTGCACATGCAAAGACGATCTGAAAGAACGGGTCAGCGAGTTGACAGACTGGAAGAAAGGCATCGTAGCAGCATTGGCGGCGAACAAGGATATACTGGATGATAGTGCGCGTACGTTTGACGACTACCTTGCCGAGGATATGGGAAAGAAAGACGAGATGCTCAAGGATGCTCGGGAGCTGGCCTTGGAGAAGGTGATGGAGGACAGCTATGGCTATAACCCTCAAGCACCTCAGGAGGAGGAAGAAGAAGCACAAGAAGCTCAGCTAGAGTCTGCAGAGGTGGCACAACATTCCGAGGAGCCGGCCATCGTCAAGACATCAATCAAGCTGGACGCCATGCTCATCGACTTCTCTGAGCCAGACGAACCAGCTGGAAAGGCACGATCGTTTGCAGCTAGCGGAGCGAAACCGAATGGTGCGCAGGAGATGGGCAGGAATTCGAGCCCGATGGATTGGGAGATGTCCATAGGGAAGCTCGAGACGAAGCATAGCACGTTTAGCGGCAATCTTGACGAGCGAAACGGCGATGAAGACGACGACGATGACGATGATTTACTGATAGTCCTCAAGACTTAGGTAATTCGCTATGGATACAGGACTGAAGAAGACACGATCGCAAATCAGCAACTATGCAACAAGCAGTACATATAAACTCTCGTTTCATACCTTGTAGATAAACTTTGGTTGCAGTTGCAAAGCTCGTTCAAGATGATGCATTCGGGTCTGTCTAGATGCCACCGCCTGAACGCTCGACCGGTGGATGATGTCCAAAGGAGCCCATCTGCATAATGAAGCATGAACTTAGATAAGCTCCTCCCTCGACTTACATCGGATCATCGAGGGTGCCGTACCTGAGGATACTCTGCTGCCTTCTGTCCTTCCTTGATTCCTTTGGACCTGTTGTTCATTGCGAATGCTACATAAACGACAGGTATTGACAGCGCTCTGTCACAGAACGTACGAGATGAGCATCTCGTTCACACGCTCGAATTGAGCTCCCGGCTTACATGGCCAGTAGAGGCCGGTTGAAGCCTGCAGTACGACCGCCTTTTAGTGCGCTCGTTGCTGATGAAGACATCTTCGTGTATGTGCAGAGGTGGTAGGCAACGACCGACTGACATTTCCTGTCGCCAAACGTCAGATATCAGCCACAGCCGTTGGCCGGCGCGCACGGTCGGCTGATGCTCTTGGCCATCGAGAAATACGATGCAGCTTTGTGTGCAGACAGATAGATTCCAATAACTCCTATTACAACAACAATATGACTGCGACTGCGACTGACGACTCCGAAGAAATACGAAAGATTATGACTGTACTGACTGGTCTGTATTTATTACTCGTCAAGGAAATCCAGACAGTTTGCACTGCATCCTCTCCATCTGACTGGAATCCACTGCTCGGGGTCGTTCTGATCTGCTACCTTCTGTCCAGCGATCTCGTATCTCCACTCCAGCCTTTCTTCTGCAAACTGGCTGCATGGGGTCTTGCATACTGAACAGCTCGGTATGAAGTTGGAGTGTTGGTTGAAGGCATTTTGCTCCTTCAGTAGGTAGCGGAGATGATGAGGCAGGGGTTGAAGAAGAGCCAGGAAAGGCTTGAGAAGATGGCCCGGGACCGGTGCTGCGTCTGTACGAGGGGAGATCGCTTCTTCTTTGCATTGATGGAAGTATCGCTTGGTCTGGACGTTGCTGATGGATGGAGAGAAGGATTTACGCTTGAGCGTTGGCTCAGGCACTTCTGCTAGTAGCTGGCGAGTGCATAGCTCAACGAGCGAGGGAACGCGGAAGTTCTGCTTGCGAGTCGAGCATTTGCGGTTTGTGCTTGAGATTTCGCTTACTTCCTTCGGCTTTGCTGCTACCACGCTCGAGTAAGGGATGAAGCGATTGGGGCTAGCAGTAAGCTCTTCGAGATTGAGCTGCAGTATTTCCGCTGGCAGGTACTTGAGCTTATTGACAGCTACACTGAGGTGCTTCAACTTCTTGAAATTACCAATCGAGGTCGGCAGCTCGTCTAGCTGATTTGCTCGAAGGAAGAGGGACGATAAGTTGTGGATCTCGAAAAGTGCAGGCGGCAAGCCTTGTGCTGTCAGGTAATTGTTGGAGAGGGTGAGATGGATTGGCGTAGAGTATGACATGCCGCTTCGTGGATCGTGGCTAACCATGTGTCGCATGGAGCCGATATTGGATGGTAGGGTGTACAAGCCGCAGTTCCTGCGATAGTCATCGATCAGTGATGTGTGACCACCAGGTCGTGACAATGCAAGCTTACGCTAGCTCGACATTGCCAGAAACGGCTGCAAATGCGGCGTCGATGACTTTGTCCACGCATTGGGTAGCATGACCGCTGTCGGAATCACTTTCATCTATGACATTTGTCTTCTTATCTGCTCCCTTGGCTTTCGTTTGCGTAGATGTGGGTGGTGAGGAGAAGAGCCCGGAGGGCGCACTTGTGGCACGGTCAAGACCGCCTGCCTTTGTACGAATGAGCTTGTTGCGAGTAAAGGAAGTCTGCAGAGAAGGGCCTGGCGCTGAGGAAGAGGATGTTGAGGTAGATGCTGCCCGGTCGCTCAAGGCGGAGTTGTTGAAGGTGACTGGCTGAGATTGGTTGGCTGTCCAGTTTGAAAAGTTCTTGGCTGCTGGACCAAGACCAGACTGTGCTCGAAGACTGCTTCTCCCGCTGCTCGCACTGCCAGATGAGGTGGGTGAGGAGATGGAGGATGCCCTTGGCCTGCGCTTCAGAGTCGATGGTCCAGATAGCTTCGCCGTCTCGATACTACTGACTAGCGCCTTCTCGTAATCCGCCCTCTTCAGCGCTTTCGCTTTCGCACGAGGCGTCTTCTCAACGTCAAGCCCGGCCGCTTCGACATCGTATCCATCACCCGCATCTGTGTCGCTGTCGTCTGCAACCCCTGCATCGTCGTCGTCCGAACGCCCAGCTTCATCACTGCTGTCGCGGTACACGCTGCCATCGTCGCTGCTGAGGCTGACTTTGCTGCCTTTCTGCCAGTCCGGGATATCTTTCCACTGGCGGGACAGCCCAGCAAAAGGATCACAGGTCATGGCTTGAAGGATGGAATAGTGGTTGCTAATGAGAGTGTTGAAAGGGAAAGAAAGAGGATGGCGATAGAGCAGAAGAAAGAGCCATCAGTCCAAAGTCGCAGCCAAAGAGCCCGATCACGTAGATAGACCGTCAGCCAACCGGACCGGGTACTCGCTGAGAGCAAGGACGAAGGAGATATGTCATATGATGCAGTGTAGACCACCTCCACATAGCTTCCTCTATCATACAAGCTTTCTCTGGAGAGAGGTATCACAAATGCCTGTTTCCGCCAGGCGGAGCTGGCTCCAATATCCGCAAGCCGGTTCCTTCAGATACCTGCTTCGCTGCTCGTCGCGTGACTTCCTCTGGCGATGCATCTATTGACACTTGGAAAACGCCTTCGGTCCGCTCCTCCTCTTCGCTCGGCCTGAAAAAGCCAAGAGTGTCAACTTCATTCGCTTCAGTATAAGCTTCGCTTACTCTTCCAAGGTCGCCAGCTGAGAGTCAAGCATCTTATCCGTGAAGAAGTGGTTCTTGCGCTTGGTCATCCGGTCATACAAGACTTGACGCGAACCTTGGACTGCGAAAGGAAGAGCAGACTTAGCGGGCTTACCCTATCAGAGAGAAGAAGGGTATAGCTCACGATACACAAAATACGTTTCCAAGTTGTCATGCGATTTGTCAAGCTTGTCGTTCTCGTGCGTAGACCCGCGAAGCAGGTCTCTATAGCTCTTCTTGAGAGCTGAGCATGCTATAACGATGGCTGCTCGCGGTTGTTGTGGATCTTTGAGATTCTTGCTATGATGAAAAGCTTGTAGCGCTTCTTGCGTCGTCCGCTTTGCAGCTTCACGTCGAATCGTCAGCAACCATGGATAGCGGTCCTGCGATTCCCGTCAGTCGACGTTCAGCTGGATTAGAAGTGGAGGCTTCACCTCATCATTCAGAGGTATTCCCTTTGACATCTTGTCAATATTGGTCTGCGGATGCAGACTATCTCCGTCCACAAAGTCGATATGGAATGTAGCTGCCAGGTCTGCTCCGACAGTACTCTTGCCGCAACCGCTAGTACCCATAACGACAATAAGGGCTGGTGAAGTGTCATGGTCCTTGAGCGCAGGGTGCGACTCGAAGATCTTCTGGGTTTCAGCTTCGCTCATGGCTCTTCAGCTAAGACGCGCGGAATAGGATAGTCGTTCAGGTAAGAGGAGCTGTGATACGTGAGAGCGGATGGGAAGTGATATATCCGAGAGACAAGGTCGTACGGGAAAGACCCACAACGGAATGGACAGGCCGGCTATGATAGGGGTCTTGTTACATAATCACATCAAATCGATATACATACAGATATGATTGTTCTGATGACATACTGGAACCCAAAGAGGTTAGTACCAACCAACAGATTGGTGAGTGCTGCTACTAAGAGCTTCTACCTACCAATCTGTTGGTGAGTGCTGCTTCTAAGAGCTGAAAATCCCCAATCTGTTGGTGAGTGATGCTACTAATAGCACTACACACCAACTTATTGGTGAGTGCAGCTTCTCGAAGCTCTTCGCAACTCAGAAAGGGGTAGGCGCGATCGAGAAAGGAGTAAGGGGTTCTCCATCCCCCCTAATGGATTGGTGTGTAGTACTGCTAACAGTAATACTCACCAATCTATTGGTATGTACAACTCTTCAGAGTTCTTCACCCCCCTCCCCTACCCCTCCCCCGACAGTTTTCTCCGTTTTCGATGTTGCAGCGTGGTTTTCGAGTTTCATCGACCCAATCGAGGAAAGGGGCTTCGACGAAGCAGCACTCACCAATCTGTTGGTGTGTAGAAGCTCTTAGAAGCAGCACTCACCAATTTATTGGTGTGTACTAAACTCTTTGGGTTCCAGTATATCCTCAGAGAACCGCACAGCTACACTCTTCGCTCGTGAGCTTTCGACAGAGCCTCGACAAGCGGCACGGCCCATTGGACTGGAAAGATGTACTTCGAGCTTTCCTTGCCTAAAAGGCGTTTCATCTGCTTCTCGCACTGCACTTTACCTTGCTCTGTCGCTGGATAGAAAGCGTAGAGCGAGCCAGAACAGAAGAGCATGTAGAAGTTGGCTACTTTGGGATCGAGGTCTTGCGGCAACGCATCGAATGCGCGGTGGTTGAAGGCTTGATGAAGGATTGTGATCCATCGATCGTCAAGAGCGCTTGGGACAAGCTTGCCCCCCTTCTCTAGCAACTTGATGACTCCGATACCATCTGTTCCTACTATTTCGTACGAGTGCATCGTGGGCACGCCATGATGGTGATGCTTGAATTTAGCCTGTGAACAAAAATGGAGCGAAGTCGAGAGGGTTGGATAAGCGGGGGACTCACGATCGCATACTTGGGCGGTGTGTTGAAGAAGATCCGAGTATCCCTTAAAGAGCCATCAGGCTCCCTCTTTCTCCAGAAATGCGGTAGGATGAGCTCTTTACCAGCTGCTTTGCCAGCCCTGTTCTCGCTTGCAAACCATCCTGCAGCGTGGTTATGATGCTTTTTTGTCAGAGCGGCGCTAAGTCCCTTCTTTAACAGTATATGCGGAGTGCTCCATAACACTACGTGCTTTACGCTCTTTTCTGTATGCTGTGGAGCCGGAGTATTGGCTCGTTGAGGTCCCTCGAAAGGGAGCTCGGCTATGCTGGAGCTATACGAGTGGCTTGAGCTACTCGAAGAGGAGCGGCTACCGTGAGATCTAGAACTACGCCTTCGAGTTTTGTTTCGACCTGATGGCAGAGCAGCAGGAGACGGCGTAGGTATCCGTACAAGCTTTCCCTTCCCCTTTGAGCCAGAGGCCAACTGCCTGCCTCTTCCGCTGAAGCTGCCATCGGCGGCGCTCTCTTGGTTGACGATGGATGCCAGTCCACGCTGTTTCCGCTCAGACATTTGCACTATAGGTTGGACTGCCAGAGAGCTGGCTCGAGCGCATCGAACAGCAGCTCGCTGACACTGCCTCCACAAGTTCGCCTTTCAAGTCGTGTAAGGATGACCGCTGGGCTTCGGACAGGGAGGTCTGTGGCATCCCGAGACTTGTAAATATGGTAGAAGCCGTTCCATACAGCCTATTGACAGCCTGAACGGGTTTTCGTGGTCAGTCGTCCAAGCGACACCCTATTTCAGGACAAGCTCGGATCCATACAGCATTTGCGCTTCAGCTCTCTTGCACACGATATCGATGATCTCCCTGTTCTTGATGACGACCCAAGCCTTGGGATCTTCGTAAACTTCGCAGATGCGGCGAAGGGTTGCGCAATTCAGCTCGTCCATGATAGACATGACCGCAAACTGCCGTGCTAAATTTGTATCTGCAGGCGTAAAAGGAGCTTCTGCTTCAAGATGGTAATGAACAGTCGTGGGATCATTGTAAGGATGCTCTTCTTTGACGATGTACTGGCACAACTTAGCATCAGCGAGAGAACCATTCGTACATAACCGAAGAGCACGCACCCGCTTGGCAAAGAAGCATGCTTGCTGCCCAGGACCAGTTTGCTCCCAGCCTTTGAGAGCACTTTTGGCTGCTGGTACAGGTCTAATTGCTTTAGGTGCGTGAAGCTGTAGAGTAGGCATCAATGGCATCGGTTCAGGCTTTAGATGGCGCCTGTCCTGCGGAGTTCTAGGATAGCCATGAACAGGTGGAGGAGCAGACTTGGCAGCTGAGTTCAGCTGTGGTCGCGGGGGAGTGCGTATACGTCTCGGTGGGAGGGGCGGAGGTGCCCATGGAGAGTCTGGTCCTGCCTGATCCGGCAGGGCTGCCAGAGGCGGTCGAGCTTTCTTTGCGCGAGATGGTGGAGGCCCTGGTGGCATGTTAGGGGGCCGACTGGGTAGCGAGATGTTACTAGAGGTTGAGCTGGCGCTTGAGCCAGCATAAGATCGAGTCATAGGTGCAGACGTCGATCGGGACAGTCTAGGCCTGACCGAAGCTGGTGCTGAGATGGTCACTTTCGGCGTCTGACGGGCTGAGGCACCAGATGCTTCTTGAGTACGCTGGCAGTCCTGTTGATCAACGACTTCTCCTTCTTTAGTTGCGCCTGCTCCTGTTCGATAGTCTGCAGAGCGCGCTGCAGTTTCTTTGCAGAGATCGGCAGAGTGTCAAATGCGACTTCTTTGGAGCCAGCATCCTGCTCATCCCCCATAGTAACGCTGATTACGATCAGCTGAAGTGCTCCAAGCCGTATGAGCGGATTGGCAGATTCCAGCTTTGATACTGCAGCGCCTCGCTGTCTTACAGCCATACCGACTGTAAAAGATAGTCTGAATCACAGCCAAGATGCATTGTCTCGGTGTTTAGAGGGTCCGTCCATTCACCAAGCCTGACAAGCTTGCTATCGCCTTTACAGCTTCGTGTGATCTTCCTTGAGAGACTGCTCGAGCAACAGCAGAGCTTCGCGGGCAAACGCCAGCATGTTTGCCTGTCTATCCTTTCCTAGACCAGTCTCGATCTCCTTGCTATCAGTTTTGGACGGTCCACTGACAGCCAAAGCGCAGTAACCTGGCTGTCGATTCTTGGTGTTTCCACCCGTAGGCCCGGCGGTACCGCTTTCACAGATGCAATAGTCTGCTTTGAGAGTGTTGCGGACATTTTGCGCTATCTTAGTGACGATGTCGCAAGTCGGGCCTCGGTAGGCATCGATATCCTGCTGGGTCCAGCCAGTGAACGCGATTCGGGACTCCAGAGTGTAAAGAGTGAGACCTCCTTTGTATATCTTGCTTGCACCTGGGAATGACAGAAGCGCGGAAGAAACGAGACCACCGGCAGCCTGAAAGCCGTCATCAATAAGCAGGTACAGCTGAAACCCAGCTCATCAGCCCACCGTTTCCGCAACACAAACTGTTGCGTTATGCTTCTTGAGTAGCTCTGCGACTCTGTGAGCCAAATCGACCAGATCGCTATTCATAATGGGTCTCCTTCAAGCCGATTTCCAAGCTTGAACGATGCTCTTGGTCTGACGATACGACGGCGGATCTTGCTGAATGCCTGCTTTTCAAGATCAACGATGCTCCGCGCAGAGTCTTCTGGCTTGCTCTGGGATGCTGCTGGCGGACTGACGGATGACGAGGAGCTGGATCAGAAGCAAGAGAAGCAGCTTCGAGGATCGACAACAGTCTATCCAGTCGCATCTACGTCTAATTGGAAGCCTCCAGTAGCTTTGGCGACTGCGAATGATGTCTCGAAGCCCGCTGTCAAGAAAGTAAACACGAGGGAAACGGTGCTGAAAAGAAACGATGAAGACGAGGAAACGGAAGAACAGGATGAAGAGTTCACCTACAATCCAGATGCAGAGCTGCAGGACGCACAAGCAGACAGTCATGCCGCGTACGAAGGCCAGCAATTCTACGAGAAGGTCCAGTTTGGGGAGTTTTCCAAGTAGGGAGCGCCCATAAAAGTTGTTGCAGCATACTAACATACTTGTGCTAGGTACATGGCCAATAAGCGAAGGAAGCTGGGAGTTCAGCAGGGCGCGACAAGACGTAATGCCGATGATAGCAACAAGTCAGAGCTGCTGAAAGGCCTACGCATACATGTAAGTGACTGAGAGCATAGTAGTCGTGGTATCTCGCCTGACCCTCTTCTCAGATCAATGGAGAGACCGAGCCGCCGGCTCATGTTCTGAGTAATCTCGTCGTGCTTCATGGCGGAGTCTACGTGCCGTACTTGGACGCCAAGAAGACTTCTGCAACACATATCATAGCTACCACCCTCACGCCCAGCAAGCGGATCGCTTTCAAGGAATACAAGGTGGTGAAGCCTGAATGGCTGACGGAAAGCATTCGAGATATGAAAGTCAAGGACTGGCGACATTATCGCGAAGACCAAGCTGCTGTCAGAGCTAGCGATGTAGGCGTCGCTCCCGCTGGAACCCAGATTGCACAACCCAAGCTCTCGTTTATGGGACAGACAGCTTCATCGGCTTCAGTGTTTACACCTAAGCCGTTCGTTGGCAGCAAAACAGCACAAGCAAGTCCGAACAAGGCTTCCAGTCCTATTAAGACTGTCTCGCCTCGAAGACTGCCTCCGCCAACAAGTGATCCGATATCCGTACTTCACGCTCAAAGCGCAGCGGACCCTCCTTCGCCCGTCGCTGCTGGAGGTCCCCCTCAGCCTCCCTATATCACAGAAGGCTGGTATAACACAAAATCCAACGCAAAGTCAGCCGAGCTCTTGAAAGACGAAAGATGGCGTTTGAACGAGACTGCTGTCAATACCACCGAGTTCCTGGACAAATATTACAAAGAATCGCGGCTTCATTGGTTATCGACCTGGAAAGCCGAGCTGAAGAAACTTGTGGGAGAGCTATCGGAGAAACAGGGAAAGACGCTAGAGATAGGAGACGGGTTGCCCAAGAAGAAGAAACTCAAAGGTACACATGAAGACGGAAGAACTATCATGCACATCGACTTCGATTCTTTCTTCGTCTCCGCAAGCTTGCTGGCCAGACCACAATTGAAAGGTCAACCTGTTGTTGTCTGTCACGCAAGTGTGGGCGATTCGAACTCTTCCTCGGAAATAGCAAGTGCCAGCTACGAGGCTCGTGCATTCGGCATCAAAAACGGAATGAGGTGAGTCGAGTGTTTAGCCTGTTACGCACCGTTTCTGACAAGGTATCGCAGTCTTGGCTCCGCTCGCACTCGTTGCCCGCAAGTTCAGACAGTCCCATACGACTTCGAGCTCTACCGCGCTATCTCTGCACAGTTCTATACGATTCTCTTCTCGCATGCTCTTGAGCTGGAAGCCGTCAGCATCGATGAAGCCTATATTTCTCTGCCGCCAGCGAGGCCTCCTCGTACCGGTCAGCAGCTGTTAGATCTAGCTGAAGGCATCAGATCCGAAATTCGCGAAGCCACCGGTCTGGAGACAAGTGTCGGAGTATCCCACAACAAGTTGCTCGCCAGACTTGCGACGAACAGAGCGAAACCTTCTTCAAGCTTTCAGATCGGCAATGGCGTCGATTCATCTGGCGAAAGCCTTGCGGCCTTCCTCAAGGACATTGATATCGAGAGCCTACCTCAGATAGGCTGGAAGAAGGCCACGGATGTCGAAGAAAAATTGAAGGAGCTCAATAAAAGGCTGAAGCAGGGTCATTTCGCGCAAAAGGATAGTTCAGATGTCACCAGGCAGCGAGCTGACGCAGATGCGGAGGAAGTCTTCGACACGGTCGGTAAGCTGCTGCGCTTTCAGAAGAACTCGCTCAAGGAGGTTTTGGGTGAGAAGACTGGAGAAATGCTATATAACTACGCGAGGGGTATCGATGGTAGAGAGCTTGAAACGGAAACAATAAGGAAGAGCGTCAGTGCCGAAGTCAATGTAAGGCGTCTCCATGGCAACAGCTGACTTTCTTCTGACGACAAACTCCACTGTATTGCAGTACGGAATTCGCTTCAAATCGAATAGCGAGGTGGAAAAATTCTGTCACGGCCTCGGAGGAGAAGTAGCTTCGCGCCTCGCCAAATTGGGCTACAAAGGCCGACAGCTCACGCTCAAAGTCATGCGAAGGGCTGAGCAGGCGCCGGCAGGTGTCTGTATCACTGTTTTCTATTCCTTGGCTGATTCAGCCAGCTGCAGATTGAACCACCAAAGTTTTTGGGTCATGGAGTCTGCGATACTTTCAATGCATCGAAACCTATGGAACTTACAAACGAGCCAGTCTTGATTGGCCGGACTGCCTGGGAACTTATGCGGACTCTTGCATGTCCTCCTGAAGAGCTCCGAGGTATAGGTCTACAGATGCAGAAGCTGGAGAAGGCCAAGTCGACTACCGCCTCTTCCGGAGGCATCGAAGGACAAGGCCGGCTTAGCTTTCAATCAGTGAACAAGGGCAAAGCAAGGCAGCAAGAAGGCTCCGTCCAAGCAATCACCGACATACAGCAACTTCCGCCGCATACGCCGATTGTCGTGGGCGAATCATCTTCCCCTCAAGTGACTGTGGAACGTATTCCAGGCCAAGCTGTCCGAGCCAGAAGTACTCGATCCAGACAGCCTGTTAACTACATCGACCTGGCAACTTCGGACAGTGAAGGTACGATGGACCAGGATGGAGACTTGACTCTACTCAGTCAAGCTCCAGCGCATCTCAGAGAAGCTGGTCAGTCCCTATTGGGAGGCCGCGTGACAAAGCGGAGCGCTTCTGGATCACTGCTACCCAAGACGAAAGCGATCGTAATTCCGGCAACTGCGCCTGCAGTTGTACTCCCTGATCCTGCTACTACTATCATCAGTCCGGCCAAGCTCACCGACAAGAACCTCTTTGCACTCGGTCTAGACAACAGCTTCTTTCAGTCTTGCAGCCGGAAGACGCAGGTGGAGCTGTTGCACGAGGTGCTTGCCAAGCGAGGCGAAGACAATGAAGAGATAAGGAACATGCTTGTAGTGGAGAAAGGCAAAAAGGGCAAAAAGAAGAGGAAGAAGCCTCTCTTCGCGCCTGTCTTCGAGCAAGCGGCTGAAAATGCGGCGAAGCGAGAAGCGGCCAGGATACGGGAGCAAAAGAAGAGAGAAAAGCTCGCTCGAGGGCCTGTCTTCTACAAACTTGACCTGCCATCAGGCAAGACAGCGCCCTCCTTCGCTAATCGGAGCGATACTTCCGGCGTCTGTCAAATTCTGTCACAGTGGATGGAGGGCGTCGGACAGGATCATGCCCCAGCACTCGAGGAAGTACAAGAGTTCTCGAAGTTCTGCATGGCGAGCATATCCACCGACCCCGCCAAGAATGGCGGACGTGGGTCGGACGTAGCCAAAGTCTGTGCCATTCTGCAGTGGTGGGATTATCTCATAGCTCAACGAGAAAGACAACAAGTCACGTCAGGCAGCCAGAGAGCAGCCACTGGCGCTTGGCGGGACGCGCAAGTCACCCTGCGACAGCAGGTGAACGAGATTGTTGAGACAACATGGGGCGCACCCCTTTCTATCGATTGTTAAGTGCTGTGTAGCAGTCTTGGAAGTGGTTCAGTTCAGCTTGTTCAGCGGTACCGTCGTTGTATATCGCTAGTTCGTCATTCGCACTCGTAGGTCGTTGTAGTTTATGCTAGATCGGATTTGCATTACGCTTGTTCACGCTGCTGCTCTCGACAACGGACTGATCAGAAGCGCAGCAGAACCCAATCGCACTCGCATATCCTGGAAATCAACATCGTGTGCTGTTGCAAAGGTCAGTCTCCCCTCCAATCGCGATTGGTCGAGTGGGACTTACTGTCTTCTACTTCCCCCCATCTATCTATCTGACTTTGAACCTCGACTTGCGCTGCTTTCGCAGCCTGATCGGCATTCAGGTGCCCTTCCGCTATCGCAAGCCCGATGAGGAACGACTTGCTCCCCATTACTGCTCTCTCGAAGCCTGCCAGCCTGAAGGGATCATACTGCGAAATAACCTGTGACAGCTTCTCGACTGTCTCTTTCGATTGCCGATTGAATAGCTCGCCCTCCCCTGCGACTGAGACGGTGCAGTCGAAAGTCTTGTTCACCCAGTGTATAAGAGGAAGCCAGTGCTCTTCCTGTAACTTGACCAGAGCCGGAGGTTTGCTTTCATGGAAGCTGCACGAGCGTCAAAGAAGCTCGATTAGATCGACAGAACTCTGCTCACCACACTGTATCCGTGTGAGCATAGCGAAGTAGATTCTCGATGACTTGTGAACGTGTAGCTTCATCAGACAGGCCTTCCAAAGCTCGCGAAGCCAGAGAGGTCTGCAATACTTCCATCAGCTTGCGTCCCATCTAACTTTTGGTCAGCTTACGATGGGTAGGCTATGAGGCTTCAGTAACGTTGCTTGACTATCCCATTCATGCGCAATAAGCAAGGCCGATGCGAGCTTTTCTTTCGGAATCGCCAGCTTGTGCCCAGACGGCGTCTTCAAAGTTCTCTTGTCGAGCAGAATGCTCCAGCTGCCATCTTCTGGATCCTGCTGCAGGTGCACCTCCTTCCAGAAGCGACGAAGCGTCCTCTCTGCTCTGCTCGTTTGCGATTCCGCCGGCGAAGAAGTCGATGATGATGCCTGACTCTGGCTCTGGCTGGGGTGATACGAAAGAGCTTCCGCCTGCGATGAGATCCCACGACGCTGCTGCAAGAGCCTCCGCGATGCCAGTCCACGCAAGAGGCGCGTTTTGTCCATTTTGGTGAGAAGAAGTGAGACAAGACGCAAGATATACAGAAAGAACAGAGGCATGATGTCTTCTCTACATAGAGAGCAGTACAATGCACCCCGCTTGGGCAGACTGGCAGTACCTTTGCGAGCCTTCTCTGATATCATGCGCTACATTCAGCAGCACAATCAACGCGCGCTGCTAATGAGCTTTCTTCTTCTTCTGTCGGCTTGCTCACGCTGAGCCTCTCCCATCTCCTGCAAACATGTCTAACTAAACTCACCGCCTCGACAAGTCTGCCGATTTGCTGTCTGTCTGGCTTGATCGCCAGCAGGCAAGCTATTGCCTTTGCACGACTCTCGTACAAGGACAAGAGCCATTGGAAAAGCCTTAGCAGAGCCAGCATTGCAGCAGACATGCCGCAAGTCATTCATCCGGGTCCTTCGAAAAAATATTACGATAGCTCTTCGTCTTCCAGTGATAGCGACTTCAGCAGCTCCAGTGACTCCTCTCTTTCTGACTATGACTACAAGCATCGTCATCACAAGAAGCGCTCTTCGCGACAGCACAGACAGAAGGCTCCCCGTGCAGACCGGGTTGTCGTTACTGAGGCTATAATCGACAAGAATGGCAAGCGCACTGAGATACTCCAGGACAGAAAAGGCAGAGTCGAAAAGAGTTCAAAGCATCATGTCAGTGCCAAAACACGTCTGGAGCGTCCCCATTACATCAAAGGCTTGCTAGCAGACTCGGCACAAGTAAGAGGACTAGATTCCATAAAAGTCCTTGCAGCGGACTTGGTACTCCATCTTGCGAAGCAGGCCATAGCACCAAAG
Organism: Erythrobasidium yunnanense; assembly: GCA_001600175.1. Lineage (NCBI taxonomy): Eukaryota > Fungi > Basidiomycota > Cystobasidiomycetes > Erythrobasidiales > Erythrobasidiaceae > Erythrobasidium > Erythrobasidium yunnanense. Next base: position 54,799 of record BCJC01000007.1, read on the forward strand.
TCTGACTATTTCGACAAGCCTACCTTTCACCCTAAGGAAGTGATCAAAGACATAGTCGCTGGAGTCGCTGGAGACCTTGGTGTCAGAGGACCTAGCGTCGTTAAGAGACGTAAGCATGGTCGTCCTCAGCACAAGCAACATCACCACAGGCGGACCCATAGGTATTGATCGGGAATTACAATGTGTCTGGTTAGTTTTCCCTGGGCAGAATGTGCATTTTCCGACTCATTATACGTTGAAACTATCACATACGAACTGCGCGCAGCAATCGAACGCGTAGATTGTCTCGTCGGCCTGCGAGCGATCGCCTTGATAGACATCGTCTCGAGTGCGGTGCTTATCGTTGAACTTACGCTCTGTCTCTTTTCTCCTGTCCTACGACTACACAGCTCTTCTGCTCGCGAGCTACAGCTGGCTTGGCTTACATTCAGCTAACACGACGCAAAATATGCCTTCGTTCGGCCAGCTGTTAGAATTGGGTAAGGGAGCGCTGGATGGGTCCAAGTATGTCGAAAAAGACGAATCTCAAAGAGATAGACGCCATGGCAGACAGCGATCCGGACATAGAGAACACGCAGAATCTCGTAAGCATCGCTCGAGGAGACATCGCAAAATCATACACGATTCATCCAGTTCCTCGAGCGAGTCCTCCTCGTCAAACATCAGCTTGTCCAGCCAAAAGCCCGCTAAGCCTAAGAACGTCGGCCAAGTCATCGTTCACGCTGGCAGTAACCGCGTTAAGGACCGCTCCAAAATGGTACTGTACGGGCTTGGGGGTTACGGGTTGAGCAGGTTAGTGCAAGGAGGCAGACGAGGAGGTGCGGACGATCTTGGCACGATCGCGGAGCTGAAGAAACGACACAAGCTGTCAGACGAGATTGAGGGATTCGGTGCTGCAGTCATCGGAGCAGCAGCGGTTCATGTCTTGAAGCAGCTTGGTAGCAGGTTCAGAGATGACAACGAGAAGGAGATGAGGAAGAGACACAGAGCGGGCATGAAGCGCAAGCACGAATCTCGGTCCCGCAGACGTCGATGAAGTACTTGACGCAACACACATGTATGCACAATGACCACTTGTAAGGCTCGACCTTCGTTTCTCATCTGAACGATACATCTTGTCCAAGGCTTGTCCTTGACGATGCTGCTGACAATGTCTGAGGCAGACCTGCTGCAAGCTCATTGTTGAGCTCAGGTGCCGACTATGTTCAGGTGCAGAGCGGCCTCTGCACACCTTCCTCTTCTGCCTACCATTTTCGCACAAAAGAACGACCCAGTCCAGCATGTCGAGTAAAGGGAAACAGCGGGCGCTGGACAGCGTCGACGAAGAGAATCCACAGTCTGCGCTGTCTCTGGCTTCCAGCGAAGGCGAATCGTTCACAACAGCGTCGCAGCAAAAAGACCCCGGACAACCGGCATCATGGGTGCCCGCAAAGAGCTGGGTGCATTTCGTTGCTGGAGGGTACGTTGAGAGTTGATACTGCAACGCTCAGATCTTGACTGACTGATTTTCCTCGACAGATTGGGAGGGATGTGTGGAGGCATAGTGACAGCACCGTTTGATCTCGCAAAGACAAGACTCCAAAGCGATCTGTACAGCGGTCAAGTCTTGAAGAGCAATAGAGTGCAAAGTAAAGGTGCAATAGCAAGCACGCGCAGGCTGCTCTACCACTTTGTCGAAACCGGCGTTCTTCTGAGGTAAGCAGAAATTTCTGGCGTACCAAACATACATGAAGTGTTGACATTTGCTGTCATATTAGGGACGTTCGCAGGAACGAAGGCTTTCAGGCGCTCTTTCGTGGCCTCGGGCCTACCTTGGTTGGCGTGATTCCCGCACGGTACGATATATCGCTTCAGGACACGGTCCCTGCGCTTTCTGACATAGTCAACAGTTCTATCAACTTCTTCGCATATGGCAATGGCAAGAAGATTTATGCTCGCGCTCTGAATGACGGCAAGGAAAGCGCTGCGATCCATCTCATATCGGCAGCGACTGCTGGCGTATTGACTGCGACGGCAACGAATCCGATATGGGTTGTGAAGACGCGTCTTCAGCTTCAGAATGCCCAAAAGCCGTCGACTGCATCCATTCCCAGCTCGTCTCGATCACCGAAAGCCACAGCATCCTTTTCTTCTATCGCCTCCCGCCCGCAGCCTCCCTCACACTCACTCTTCACTCCTTCTTTCAGTCGCCCCGCAGCGACGATAGCTTCACCCGAGCGTTTCAGTAATTCGTTACAATGCATTGGCCATATCTGGCGGAACGAGGGTATAAAAGGCTTCTACCGAGGACTTTCAGCCAGCTTATTGGGCGTAGCGGAAGGCACGATCCAGTGGACGTTATATGAGCAGTTCAAAACGATGCGGAAGAAGCAGGGTCTTCAGCGAGAAGAAGGATGGCTCGATAAAGTCGGAGCCGCGGGCGCAGCCAAGCTTATAGCAACGATGATCACATATCCTCATGAAGTCGTCCGAACACGTCTTCGACAATCTCCACCGCCAGGCTGGAGCCGCCCTAAATACCATGGGCTTTACCAGACATTCAGCTTGATCCTGAAGGAGGAGGGCGCGGTCGCACTCTACGGCGGGCTATCGCCGCACTTACTGAGAGTAGTACCGAACGCTGCGGTCATGTATTCAATCTACGAATTAGTCGTCAAGTATGGTAAGTGCGAAACAGATCAAACGATGCTGGCCATATGCTGACATTCCTTCTTGTGCCCAGCTAATGCCAATTAATAGTACATAGTGCATTGGGAGTCAGTCAAAGTAATGTAGCATGTCCATGTATCGTAGCCTTCAATCCACCTTCGCACTTCTCCACCCTGACAACGCGCGTCTGGCCCTCATACTAGCTAATGCCAAGACAAAGACAGTATGCCAACTGAAACTTATAGTAGCGTTTCTCTCGAGTTGCCATTCTCTACGAATCTCCGACCGATAGATCCGCTCATTGCCTTCTATCAGTCCAGCACTTGACTTACAAGTCTGCTTCACTTTCCTGCTTGAACGCATCCATGGCATCCTATCTGACGTCCCTCGTCAACTATGTCTACGACTCGCGCACGTTGCCCTTTCCTGGCATACCCGACGCGACGAACAGCTCCGACCCTTACCTGAAAGAACTGCTCGAGCTGTACCCATCTGACATCTACGCTGGAGGAAGATACTATGATCTACCGTATGGCAGAACGAAAGTCTGGAAGTTCGGGACAAACCAGAAAGGCCGAGTGCTTCTGGTCCATGGCCTGTCCATGCCTTCAGCAAGCTGCCTGCTTTACGCAAGATCTCTATCATCAGCTGATATCAACATTAGATAATCTGGGAGCCTGTCGCAAAGTTCCTAGAAGCTCAAGGCTACGAAGTCGCCCTCTTCGATGTGAGTCTCCATTTTAATCGAGCATGGTAGGATAGCTGTTAACTTACTATAGCTATATGGCCGTGGGTACACGGACGCTCCTCGAGTCAGCTACCAGTCACAGCTATATGTGAACCAAATCCTCGGCGTTCTCGATAAGCTGGGATGGAATGAACCTGTCTTCTTGGCAGGCCTGTCTATGGTTAGATTCACTTACGCTATGTCAGTCACTTTAGCTGACCGGATAAGCAGGGCGGTCCCATCACCACGCATTTTGCGGCTACTTTCCCCGAAAGAGTGAAGAAACTAGCATTACTAGCACCAGTGGGCTTCCTGAAGGTAAGCAGCAACTCCACGATGGGCCCGACGCTATTTGATGGGAGTGTCTAGTGGCCCTCTCCTACGACAGGGTTTGGACGCTTTATGCTCGCATTACCGTTCGCTCGTCTGTCTGCTTCTTGGCCAGTGCGGAAGGTGAGTCCCTCTTGATTTTAATGCACTGCAGCATTGACAGTCTGGGTCCTGGCAGGCACTGGCTCGGTATAACACGCCCTCGACGGTACCCAAGCCTCCTTCGCAGAGCACACAACGCCTGCAACGCGTTGTTGCGCTGCAGCTGTGTATCTTACAGGGTTATGCACCTGCTATTCTGAGCAGCCTGAATGAGGGCCCAATCTTCGACTTTCATCAACCGTACTTTGCTCTTCAGAGGAGCGAAGTCGACACCTTGGTGATCTGGGTGCGTCTCCGCCCTCATGAACATGTCTTCAGAGTATACTAAATTGCTGAGCGATTAGGGTACGGCCGACGGCGATGCTCCGTACTCGACTTCGGAGCCAATGATGCAGGTGCTAGGAGGCCGAGCTAAGCTGCATACGATCGAGGGAGGCGAACACGATCTACCAGTATCAAATACGCTGGAAGTGTGCCGAGCCTTGCTCGACTTCTTCAAGTAAAACGGAATAATTTACCAAACCGTAGATGGCTAGAAACTCAACATGTTTCACGAGACAGTTCATATCGTAAAATATCACAGGTCTAAGTACAAGAATAGAAAGGTCGAAGTATAGATCAGCATTCAGCAATCCGCGTTGTTCCTCTACGTAACGATATCCCGGTTGATTCGCAGCTTGTCGAGACCTCCGACATGCTTGATGATCGTCTCCATCTCGTCCTCGACGCGCCTTTTGGATCCGGATGGCTCATCGGCGGTCGCAGTACCAGCCTCGGAGATGCGCAGACCCTCTTCATTAGCCAGATGCAGCAGGCAGATGAAGCAGAAAGAAGTGGAGATCTCCTCCATCTTGTCCTCTGGGTAAATCTTGCGAAGGCCAGATATAACGCTCGTGAACTGCTTGGCATCTGAAGTCGTCTCTGGCGCTTCAGGTTCCTCCTCTTCGTCGCTGTCTTCGTCCGGCTGGCGGCGGGCCTTCCTGACCGGAAGCTTATCAATGGCCAATTCTCTCCAGATGTTCTCCTTAAGCTTCTTGACGTCCACTCTCTTGGCCTTCTTCGCGTAGTTGACGAATTGTGGCCGAGCCCGTCGTATCTGACCCTGCGTAGCTGCTAGAAGATCGTCCTCTTCGTCACCTGCCTTTCTTTCGCCCGCCGGAGCAGCTGCTGGATCTGCGTTATCATCTGGAAGGTTATTCATATCTACCGCTCCTTCGAACTCATCACCTCCCATCGGCAAATCCTCTTCGAAGTCAGGTGCATCGTCGTTATCGTGGAAGAATTGAGTATCGAAAGGAAGTGGAGCAGCATCATTGTCATCATCGTCATCGTCATCTGCGCCCCCAGGAAGCGGCACAGCTTGTGCAGCAGCTGCCCAGTAATGCTCGTCGACTTCACCATCTGCTGGTCTCGGGACTTGCCGTTGCAAGCGTCTCCGCATATTGATCTGGAGTAGCACCTTCGTCAGCGATTGAAAGCATAGTATCATTGAAACAAAGCATACAGCTGCCTTCGGCTTGAGGAACAGCCGCAGAAGCTGCTGCGACGAGAAGTGCATGTCATCGGGTAGCAGGTAATCTTCTCTCTTCTCTTGCAAGGCCCTTTTCTTCTGCTTCTTGACAGCAGGAAGGGTGATACTTGCGTTACTGCCTACAAACAGCTTCTTGGTTTCCGGAGCAGGTGCATCGGCTGAGAAGTCAATCTTGAAAGGTTCTTTCGCAGGCTTCTTAGCTGCCTTCTTCTTGCCGCCAGCAGCTTGTTCTTCTTCTTCCTTCTCGTCCTGTGCCGCTTTCCTGACTGTCTTCCGCATCTTCCAGTGCTCTGGTCCTGCCCAATTCTTGGAAAGAGTTGAGTCGAAATAGCTGAAAACCTTCTTGTCTCCTTCTTCTCCTCCCATTCCGATAACCACTTCCCTCTGATCTGGGTTCAAACGAGGATCAAACCGTTGAACACCTCCGAGCGCATGCTGTGCGCCCTGAGCTTGCATGTATCCATCGGGCCTGTCTTGGCCTTCTCCTTCATTCTCAGAGTCTGAAGCACCGCCGTAGCCTTCGTGTCCTCCCATCATGTCTCCTCCATCCATATCCATGCCAAACCCGCCGTCCGCATTACCATGATCGAAGTCGTTGCCAGCATCGTCGAAGAAATCTTGCACAGGCGCGCCGGCATTTCCAGCATCGAAGAGATCGTCAGCAACACCGTTGCCGTTCATGTTGTGATCCTGCCTGTCTTCAGGTCGGGAGGCAGTACTAGCTTCCAGATTCGCACGCGAGAAGAGCGACATATCGAGCATGTTGGGATCAGAAGAGAACTTGAAGCTAGCGAAAGTCGGGCAGATGTGCATATCCGCAAGAGCTGTAAGATCAGGCAGGAACTTGGCTGTTGGCGGTTCCCAAGCATGAGCATCAGTCATGCACGCTTATAGCAGTAAGGTGAGGACTTCACCTTTCAGCTTGCTGATGTCGATCTTCTCGTTGCCTTCCTCTTGAGCTGCTTGTTTGTCATTATCCTCATCATCCTGCTCAACTTTAGCATCTCCAGCATCGAAGACGACTCGCATAGTTGAGTCTGACGATAGGTGATTCATCAACAATCCAGCTGCGCCTCCCTCGTCGAAGTCTGCGGACGTCTTCTTGAACAGCGGGTCGACTGTAAATTCCAGATCGAGCTCTTTCACTTGAATCTTGGCGAAGCTATCGGCGAGCGTGGTTGCGTGCGCTGCTCTTGTCCTTTTGGCTTTCTTCGGTCGCTGGGTGCCATCACCTTCTCCAGGTCCGCCCTCGCCTTCATCCCCGCTCGAGTCGGCATTTGCAGCTGCATTCGCTGTGTATCAACAAGTATCAGCCTTCCTTGGCTTCCCTGTTCGACAAGAGGCGCGTACCTGCATCTCCAGCTAGACCGTTCAGTAGCTTGCCAGTCTCGGTCGCAACGCTGTCCACTCGCGAAGTCCAGATCTTCACACATCCGTCGAGGGTGCAAGAAGCCTTGAGGAAGTTGATTGAGCCTTCGTCGTCGGGATTGCGCAGAATGTCGATGTTGTGGAAATAGTCGATAAGCGCGAAGCTCCACGTGTTGGATGTAGTGATTTTCTATACGAACAGCATCAGATCGGCAACAGCCTTAAGATGCAATTACTGACATTGTCTGTCGCCATCTTCATCCATTCCTCGTAGTTGGTATTCATAGCTTCTTTCGACAGAAGGGGTATAGCCGGCGCGCCATCCAGAGTTCCGTTGGACGTATTTGAAGCATGTCTTCTGATGGCATTGGCAGCATTCAGCGCGCCTATACCGCCTCCATGTAAAGCGAAACCAGCAGATGTCCTGCGAACCGGCTGGGGTAGATTCTTCGCATTGAGGGCAGAAGATCGCCTAGAAGGATGAGTAGGTTTCTTGACAGGTGTAGCAGCATCTCCTGTTGACTCTGCGAACGAAGATTCCGCTTCGCTGTCCGCGCCTTGAACGAGCGGTTTCCGCAAGCTTGAAGGCAGAGACTGCCGCCTGAGCGCATCCGAAGCAGAGAAGACGCGTGCGCCATTGCCAGATAGCCTTCTGCGAGTATCATTGAGGGAGACTGTCCGTACAGGTGACCGATGAGGGTTCCCAGCTGGACTGCCGCCGTTCGCAGGAGAAGCTTGTTGAAGGTGCTGGATTGGCGCCAGCGGACGCGCATTATGGTTGTTACTACTATTGCTTGATGCTCCGCTGTTCGTGCTGGCTGTACTGCCCGACGATGTCTTGCTGGCCTTGTTGTTTACTTTGCCATTCCCGCGCCCGCCTTTCGACTTCGAAGCGACGATTGCGATGTTTTGGCTGTCTTCGTTGTCCTCATCACTCTCGTTGTCATCTTCCTCGCTGTCGTGGACGCGTGCTTTCCCTAGCTTCTGCCTTTTTCCAGCAACTTTGACGTCCTCCTCTTCTCCCTCGCTGCTCGACTGATCGCTGCTGTCGCCGTCCTCTTCGCTGTCTGATTCTGGCTTCACGACTTTCTTCTTGCGCGCTGCTTGCGCCATTCTTGACGCGCTGGCCTGCGTAGGGCGAGCCATCGTGGTGTGACCAAGTTGGGCGGATCAAGAGGGCTACTGCAGGCGGCAGATGGGCACCTTCTCAGGGCGGTCAGCGTATGATGCAGCAGTTTCAAGCGATTGGGAGATGTCAGCAGCAGTCTAAAAGCACGCAAAGCAGTTCATTGTCCTGCCCCCTAACGGCCCTCGACACATAATTTGTAAACATATTCGCTCAAGTACTCATGCTTTTTACGCTCTCTATACTCATCCTCTTGTTCTCTAAGGTGAGATCTCGCAAATGAGATCGTTGCTCTGGAGGGAATCGCCAGAGTGAACGACGACACGCTTGACTGCTCCTCCGACAGGTGCAGTGACACTTTGCTCCATTTTCTGTAGGTAAACTTCATTAGTAGACTGCGCACTCGTAGGGAGAAATGAGATTCACCATGGCGCTCATGACTGCAATTGTCTGACCGGCCTTGATGTGGTCACCTTGCTTGACAGCGACCTCCACTACCACACCGGACTACAAAGGATTCGTCAGTAACAAGCCGATCACTGAAGTGTAGCGCGACTGACCATCGGCGAGCCAACGCTTCCAGCTTCTTTGGTGGCCTTCTCCCTCGTGACCGTTGTGACCTTTGCGCTGTTGTCCTTTACGCTTACTGCTCTAGTCTCTCCGTTGAGTTCAATAAATACGTTTCTCATACCCGTCTCGGCATCGACTGGGCCTGTAGCAAGAAGCTTGATGATGAGTGTTTTACCAGGTCCGATGGAGACTTGCAGCTCTTCTCCGACATTTGGCTTCTTCAAGAAATATCGTGTAGGGAGAGTAGATAGATCTCCGTACTTGTCGAGGAATTCGCGATACTCCTCGAATACCTTGGGATACATGCAGTATGACAGCACATCGGTCGAAGTGATGCCCTTGCCATACTTCTTGACGAGATCCTCGCGAGCTTTGCTGAAGTCGTATGGTTTGAATGAGGCTCCTGGTCGACCGTCGATGCGAGGCTTGTCTCGGATGATCTTGGTTCGCAGAGTCTCGATTTGCTCCCAGCCGCCAGGGGGAGGTCCAAGGTATCCCTGGAAGTACTCCACGACGCTGCAAATCAATTCATCAGCTTCGGCCGCCGCATCGTGCTGGAAGGAACTCACGAGTTGGGGAAGTCAAGCTTGTCAGCCTGCTCTTCTACATCCTTCTTTGATAGATGGTTGGCGACCATGAACTGAGCAAGATCTCCAACAATCTTGGAGGATGGAGTAACTTTGACGATATCTCCGCAGAGCTTGTTGGCGTCAATGTAGCGTGCTTTGACTTCTGCCCACTGTTGACCGAGACCGAGTGATTGAGCTTGGAACATCAAGTTAGTGTACTAAGGCGATAGTCAGCCATCTGTACTTGTCCGGACAAGCTGTAAGTTGGCTTACTTGACCACCTATGAATTGGCAGCGAGACGAAAGCAGAACATCAGCCTGCTGTCTCAGCTCATGTCGTGCATCAAGTCTTTACCTGGCATTTCGTGGTCGAATACAGAGGAGCTAGGAAAGCAGGATCAGCTAAAAAGCAGCCAATCATGCGTGAAATACCACTCACTCTGATGACTTGACGTTAGCATCGAATGGCGCATACAGTATTCTGACTTGTTGCCAGTAGAGGTTTAGCGCCTGAATCGCTTCGTGGCTGATTCCCGTTCCTAGGCCCGTCTGTTCAAGCGCACCACACACAGCTCCCATAGCAGCCTGCGAGGTCATTCCCGACATTGAGTCCATAGCTACATCCACTATATCCGCACCTGCCGTAGCGCATGCAATCATTGAAGATACTGAAATACCGGCTGTGTCGTGCGAGTGGACGTGGATGGGCATATCGGGGTATTTCTTGCGCAGAGCACCAATGAGCATCGTTGCGGCTTGTGGCTTGAGCAGACCTGCCATATCTTTAATAGCTAATATATGGATACCCTCTTTGACGAGCTCATCTGCGAAATCGAGGTAGTACTGCAGAGTATATTTGGTCTTCTTGGGATCTGCAATGTCGCCAGTGTAACACATGGCAGCTTCCACTACACCGCCTGCTTTCTTGGCGGCATCGATCCCGAGTCGCATATTCTCGATATAGTTGAGCGAGTCGAAGATTCGGAAAATGTCGAGTCCGTTCTGAACAGCCTTCTTGCTGAACTCGTAGATCGCATTGTCGGGGTAGGAAGTGTATCCGACGGCGTTGGCACCTCGTACGAGTGCTTGGAAGGGGATGTTGGGTACGAGCTCTCGCATCTTGCGGAGACGCTCCCAAGGGTCTTCGTGGAGGACTGCCAAACAACGCAGAATCAGTATCTACTTCGCGTACTTTGATTATATAAGCTCACATCGCATAGCTACATCAAAAGTAGCTCCGCCCCAGCACTCTAGCGCGAAAGCATTCTGGAGTGCATGAGAAGTCTGTTTCGCGATATTCAGGATATCCACCGTTCTCAACCTCGTGGCAAGGAGTGATTGATGAGCATCTCTCCACGTGGTATCCATGATAAGACATCCTTTATAGTCCCTGACAGCTTTCGCAAATGCTTCAGGTCCTTCTTCGACAAGTATGTTTCGCCAGCCTTTTTGGCAAGGTAAAGAACAGTCCACGGCTTCCCCTGAGCCGGGACGATCCACGTCTGGAATCTCGGGGATGGGGATCTCGGCGCTCAACCCCGGTTCACCCTGTTGTCCTGCAATGGAGGAGCCGTTGACGACTAGATCACCGAGGTACTGCAGCATGCGCGATGCTCTGTTCTGGGAAGTGACGAGGTGGAATAGAGCTGGTGTGTCATCGATGAACTGAATCCGACACAATCAGCATTTATCCAGCGGTCATTTGATAGACAGTGGTGACCTACCGTCGTCCAGGTCCTGTTGCTGATAAAGACCTCATGACTCAGGAGTCTGAATAAGAATGGTATATTCGTCTTGACACCCCTTATTCTGAACTCCACCAGTGCTCTCAACATCTTTCTTCTCGCAACTTCGAACGTCGCTCCTTTCACCGATATCTTGACTAATAGCGAATCATAGTGCGGAGTGATTTGTGCTCCCGCGAAGCCAGAAGACGCATCTAGACGAACACCATTTCCACCTGCTGAACGATAGACTTCGATCTTTCCAGTGTCGGGCTGGAAAGCAGCTTGTGGATCCTCGGTGGTGATACGGCATTGGATCGCATACCCACGCTTGGCGATGGCGTCTTGTGTCAATCCGAGTTCGGGAAGAGTAGCTCCTGCAGAGATCTGGATCTGAGCTGCGACTATGTCGATGCCTGTGATCTCTTCGGTGATGGTGTGCTCGACTTGGATACGGGCTGCAGATGAAAAGAAGGATATTAGTCAAAGATCTTGTGTTAGAGACGTTGGAGCGTACGGTTGATCTCGATAAAGTAGTGTCTGTTCTGTTGGTCGACCAAGAACTCGGCCTGGAGCGGGTAAAAGCATATCAGTACGTGGTAACATGAGAATGAAAAATAAAGAGGAAGCTTACGGTACCAGCACATCTGTAATTGACAGCCTGTGCGATTCTCTTTGCGTCTTCCAGGATCCTATTCCTAACTTCATCATCCAGGACCGCAGGAGCTTGTTCCACCACTTTCTGATGTCTTCTCTGCACTGAACAATCTCTTTCAAAGAGATGCACCACGTTTCCCTCTGAATCTCCCAATAATTGCACTTCAATATGTCTTGGTTTATCGAGGAAACGTTCGATAAAGACTGTCCCGTCGCCGAAAGCGGCTTTCGCTTCACTGACGGCGCGTGAGAAACCTTCTTTGAAATCACCCTGCTCGCGGACGACTCTCATTCCGCGCCCTCCACCGCCCATAGCAGCTTTGATGATCACGGGAAACCCATTCTCTTTGATGAACGAGTCGGCGAGCTCGTACGACTCGATGGCACCCTCTGTACCGGGCACAACGGGGACTTGGGCCTTGAGGGCTAAAGATAAAAACACTGTTAGGAAGGGAAGGAACCAGGAGAGAGATGGACAGAGGACGCACCGACTGCTCGCGCTTTCACCTTATCACCCAGCCCATCGATGACTTCAGGCTGCGGTCCAATGAACGCGATACCTGCATCTTCGACCTGCGCATGTGATCAAGCGAGCTTAGCACTACTCTCAAGAAGCAAGACACGGTGTGTGTTATCGCTACCCACCTTCTTTGCAAACTCTGCATTCTCAGACAGGAAGCCGTACCTGTCATCGTCAAGAACCGGTTAGCTGAAAATGAAGCACGGGACCTGGCCTTGGCCGGAGGTTCCGAAGCCAGTTTCCTGAGGACATAATAGAAGGAAGAGGGAAGAGGATAGTGGTAAGGGTAGCTCACCCAGGATGAATCATATCTACGCCATTCTCTAGCGCTATCCTGATGATGTCGTCTTGTGCGAGGTAGGCTGCGACAGGGGTAAGTCCAGCTCCGACGAGGTAGGATTCGTCGGCCTGTAAATCAATGTTAGTTGTGGTATACATGTATGAGTGATAAGATAGACTCGCCTTGTATCGGTGTGCACTCAGCCTATCCTCGTGCGAGTAGATAGCGACCGTCTTCATTGCGAGTTCATGGGCCGTTCGAAATACTCGGATAGCGATTTCACCTCTGTTGGCTACTAGGACCTGCGTTCGTCATACATATCAGCCTTGTAAGATTGCCAAACTGCGACTGAGTAGCCAAACTCACCTTTTTGAGGGGCCCTCTTACACCAGCAACTGCTCTTCTTACGCCCGCGATACTGTCCATTCCACCAGGTGTGCCCGGTGTGCTGGTGCTGCAGAGTATACACACATGATCTTAGCTGTTTGCCCGCTGTTTCGCCCTTTGTTTCTCTGGGCTGAGCTCTCGCTCAATGCTCCGTGCCTCTTTCGCTGCACTTACCCAGACCGGCGCAGCGCGTGGACGCTCTGAGCCATGGCTGTAGTACTAGTGTTATGAAGGAGTACTAAAAGTCTTGGAAGTTGTTGGGATGTTGAGAGACGATGCAGTCCGAGGAAAGAAGGGGGTTATCGAGCTGCCTTATCAGAAGAAGTAGGAAATGGAGCAAATCCGAGCAAACTGAAGCATGGCACCGAGTACAATGACAAACAGTCTATGCAACACCCAAAGCAAGGTTGCCTGCACTCACGTCCTCGAGTCTCGACTCTCCCTTTGTCCTGCTTTGCTGTCTTCTCCGCACCCACTACTGAGTGATCGCAGTATACAAGAGCACACCATCCATCATCGTCGCTATTGCATCTCCCAACTATACAGTACCTTAAATAAAGAGTAGGGAATTACCAGTCCGTCTCGGTGCATGACATGCACGTTCTGTATTTCGAGCGACTTGACTCATCAAGCAGCTACAGCGAACCTGAACTGTCTTGAACATTAGACGACATTTCACTCCTGTAGAGCGCCCTTCTCATCCCGTCACACCTCTTCAAAAAGCCCTTGTCCGGCTCACGAGTCGCAATCAGATCATTATCCATCTTTCTGCCTCTTCGCCTACTATATCATCGATGACACATCCTACATTCGACCAAGAAACATTCTCTCTCACCACTCGGGATGGCTCATACCTCCTGCGTCCAGTGCAGCTTTCCGACGCTTCCAATCTACGAGCTCGATGCGCCGACCTTGCAAACACCAAGTACCTTCCTCATCTGCAAGCGAAAGCACATCAATCGATATCCGACGTCGAGTCCTGGATCCAGAACGTCCGGAATGGGTTCAACAAGGATTCTCTCTTCCTCGTCATTGTAGACACCACTACGAACGAGGTTATTGGAGAAGGACCACTAGGCTTCATCAATTGGGAAGAGAAGTGGTGCGAATCTGGAGTCATGATAGACCACCAACAATCTGGAAAAGGCATCGCTACAAAAGTGCTCAATGAAACGATGGACTTTGCATTCCAAGATCTGGGACTGGAACAAGTCAAGTACGGTACATTGAAAGATAATAAAGGTATGGCCAGAGTGCTCATGCAGAAATTGAGGGTCAAGGGAGAGCCAGTGGAGAATCAGAGGAAAGACGGCCTCTGGGAGTACAAGTTCGTTTTCAGGAAGGAGGACTGGTTGAGAGCCTTGCAGTAAGGAACAGCTCTCTTCTTACAGCAAAAACCGAACTGCGAGAGCGTAATCCCCGCGAGCTCACTCTCGACCCAACTGCAAGACGGTCGGGGACGGGCTCGACACACACATCGCACGATCTTCACTGTTGATTGTCTTGACAAGATGGCTGTCACTTCCCCAGTCCAGCTGCGGCACGGTGGTCATCCAGTCGGCCGCTGGATTCTAAATCAGACTGGCGCGAGCATGTCAACAGCAAAATTCCTACCATTCTTCGCTCGCTCGCAGCAGTATAAAAGAGGGAATCAGCTACACACTCCCTTTCTCTTTTCTTCGTACCGGTACCACTCTTCCAAAAGCAACCCTTACCTTCTCTTCTTCTTTCAGCCTACTATTGTCCTGGTGACATATAGCATACAGATCCTGGTGATCATACAACTCTACAAGTTCACTCTTCAATCCACATACATTCCCCTACATCCAACATCAACATATATCAGCAGGTTCTGATTCATCTCTCCTAATCGACAACAAACATGGTTCAAATCATCTCTACTCTCTCTACAACTGCAGCTGTTCTATCTCTGGCTCTATCCGTCGCTGCCCTCCCTGCCAATCCGTCCGAAACCAACCTCGACAACAACGGTGCATCTGCTCCTGCTCCTACAGTTAACAAGCGAGATGGACCCTTCATAGTCCAAGCTAGATCGGTACAGCAGCAGAAGGCCAAGAGAGGATATGTAGGAGGTGGAAGTGGAAAGACTTTGAGACAGGCGCCTATGATGAAGCCTGCTAGGATGGTCAAGGCTAAGCGGGGGTGAGTCGGCTTTTCCCTTTGCATACAACGCAGAGACACCTCGGTTGACTTTGCTTTCATATAGAAGCAGCGATCATTCCCATGACCATGTGCACGAGCACATCCACACTCATGAGCACGACCATGATCACAGGCACGATGGCGGCGACTATGATCCCAACCACTCTGAGCACTGGAACTACCACCACAACCGCATCGACCACGACGGACATGGACACCACGTAGGTCCTTCTCAGTTTCCCTCTTTTATCATTCTTTGCTAAAGCTGCTGTTTTGTTTTCCGCAGCACCACGAACGCGACTTGATCAACGTCGACATACTCAACATCGGCTCAGGCAACCGCAAGACAGTCTATTCAGGACACGACTACCAAGTCAACACTGGACACAACAACCGCGTCAAGAACATCAAGAATCACAAGCGTGCAATCTCGGATCTCTTCCCTAGAAGCAACAAGAAGCACGGCAAATCTTCATCCTCGAAAGAGACCAAGAAGGACAAACATACTTCAAGCAAAGACAGCGACAAGAAGGAAGAGAAGCCTGCACACCCGAAGGTCAAGGTAGCTCTCAAGAAACCCTCTTCTTCTTCAGAATCAGGAGATAAGAAAGCAGGAAGCAAGGAGCACAAGGAGGATAAGGAGAAGCGAGACCACAGAGATCACTATGAGCATCGCGCACATTACTACGACCATGACCACGATCATGAGCATATCCACGAACATGACCACGATCATGAACATTCCCACATCCATGCAAGAGACCACGATCGCCATGACCGACATGGCAGCGACCACTCGGACCACTGGTTCGAGCACCACGGCCTCGACAGGCATCACCACGATCACTCCCATGACCACGATCATTCTCACGTCCACGAACACATCCACGAGCACAATCATCGCAGACGAGATCTCGCGACATCTGGCGTACCAGGCTTTGTCGAAGTAGCAAGCACCTTCTTCCATTCCAGCCTTGCAAAGAGTGTTGCAGGGCTCGTCTTCTCTAAAGACCCCGACTCCAACTCTTCAGACTTTGTGCTGGGCACCTCGGACTCGCAATCTACTCAGTTCTACCTGGCGCCATACACAAGTTCCTCTTCTGCTGCTGCAGGACAAAACTTATCCGATCCTTCCAGCACTGTCTCTACTTATCAGCTCCGTATCCCCGTACTGGACAGTACTAATCTCCGCACCAACGACTATTGCGCGACCTTCGACATCAACCCTCCTTCTCCTCTTTCCATGCATCCTTGTGGTGATCTAGAAGGCTACAGCCAAGTCTTCAACTACAACATCACCACTGGCGAACTTACTCCTGTATATCCCGCGACGAGTACTCAGCCCAAGCCCCTCAACGCAGCAGTCAGACTAGGCAGTCCTAGAGTGCTGGCGGCACAGGCTGGAAACCCAGCAGATCTGCCGACTTCTATTATCCCATCAGCCGCTACGGATGCTTGGGCATCGATAGCTTCTTCGGATACACTCTCGTTACCCTCGCAGATCCCCGCTAGCCAGACTGTCTCCGCTCCCTCTGCTACCACGTCATCCGCACCTCTCTCAGCAGAGTCAGAGACCCCTAAAGTCGCTCTCTACTTCGTCCCTAGTTCTGGCTTCTACGAAGAGGTAAGCACGCTTAGGGCTGACCACAGAAGCACATCAACCTGACAACCTTATCATGACAGGCCACTACCATCGAATCCCTTTCGAAAGCTGGACAGTCATCTTTCGATGATACCTCAAGCACCGTCTCAGCAGCCGCTGCCTCTCCCACTGTTTTCAACCCCGCTGCCGTTGGCGGAATCAAGGCTGTCGACTACCAAGGCGATGATCAGAATGACGATGACACCTACTACACCACAGTCACCATCACCACTACCATTTCTGCAGAGGAAGCCGGGCCTACTGATGGACCCGTCTATGGCGGAGGCGATGGCAGAAATAACGCTGTCATTGCAGACTCTGCTGATGGTGATTACACGGACGCCTACTAGGGTGATTCTGCATGAAGAATAACAGCTGTGTAACGATCGAGCTGTAAATAGTTGGATCGAATCGCATACAAGTCATCCCCTGTCCTCCCTTTCCTGTCTATACTAATTACCGGTAGCCTTCGCCTCAAATCGTTCGCAACACATGACTAAAGCTGATCGTTCGAAGAATCTCTGCATCCCTCTGTCATCATGAAGCAGAGGGCTCAGCAGATTCGGTCAGGCAGTACACCCTGCCTTCTGAATGACCATGTTTCAGCGCAGTAGAGCTAGTCTAATGTCGTAAGAACCTACTGCTGGTGTATACGATCCGCTTGCTGTTACCAAGTGGGTTGTCCAGACACTCAAGCTTGTAGTTGCTGTTTAGAGGCTGGGGAGAATTTGCAACAACAACTGATGTAGAAGAAGCGGTGTCCGAACAGAGGAGTCGCATTGATCGGCCAGATATGATCTGTACCAAGGCTCCGGTGTTCACGTGTCGAACTTCAACGGACTGGGCGTCGAAAGCGAGAACGAAAGGAAAGCACATCGCTTTGCAAGGGCTTGAGCAAGATAGTAAAGATAACGAAGTCAAAGTCTTACCAAAAGCCTCTGCATCACCCTTCCATTTCATCAGCCAATCGGAGCGAGCTCGCCAACCTCTTTTCTGCAAGTCTCATTTACTTCAGCCTCGCTTCGATATCTGCAAGAGGTGTAAGCCTACGTTGACATAGAACGCAAATTCAGTGTAGCATAGGAGGTATTCGCTCTCGATACGGTAGATCGCTAGCGGACGTGAATTTCGAGCGTCTCGAATGAATGCTAAAGCCGGATCCGCTGGATCTAACAACAGCTGAGTGTCGAGCGTTTGAAGATCCACGACCTCGAAATTTGCAGTCTGGCCAAGGCAGAGCTTGGTCTTGAGGAAGTGCACGGAATTGCACTCGGTGATGCGAAACTGTGGATTGACTATTCAGAAGGGCCTCGCTGTACGACGAGCAGGTTTACCTTACCTCTTTGAAGACGCGAAATAGTTTAAGCTCACCGTGCGAGGTTTTGTGATCCGCGAGTCGAGCTTCATCCGGAGAGCCACCCGGCAAGATTGGCTCTAAGACTGCGATTGTGCTGGACGCCGGGCCGGACTTGACCACGCAGAGTAGATCTCGACCGAGACATACACCAGTCTTGAAGAATGTTGCATTGATTGAAAGCGTAATGGCGCGGTTGGCGTTTTCGACTGCGCGATTTGCGCTGAGGCTTCGGATCGGAAACGCCTGAATCACTTTCCCGGTCAACACGACGAGTATATCATGACCCTGCAGAATATCCAGCTGTTTTACATGTTTGCACGATAGAACCTTGACGGGAGCCTCTTCGGCGGCTTGCAGATCAACCATGTAGATTCCATCAACCGTACCGAGCATCATTCGAGTACCTGGTATTAGCAGAGGACATGAGTCAGCCTGGAGCGGCTGAATCTGGCAGCTTGGCTCACCGTACATAGCCGCGCAGTCGACACGCTCCAGGCGTCGCAAGTTGGGGACAACGCTTGGTGTGAAGACCATTCTTTCGTTGTGCAATTCCGAGTCGTCTTGAAACCGTCTTGGGAAGAGCTTTGCAACTTTTGCGATCAGTTGCATCATGAGATGCCGTCTGATACTCCGGTGCAGACGAAGAGGGAAGAAACGACCAGATGGTATGTTGAAGGTATCACACGAGATTGCGAGATTACGAAATTGCGCTTGTCGAAGTGCGGTCTGTCTGTGGTATGTCAAAGACGAAGCCTCCACGAATCGTCTGCACCTGTCAGTCTCCTTGTTCGGGCACCAAGCATCGCTTCCCGCGTATGAGTTCGTTTCCTCGTCGTTCAGCACCGCCCATGGTGCCCATCTAGAGGACTGAGGAACGGAAAATCAGCACGACGAGAAACCCAAGCCGGTCACAAGGCATTGATAGCGCAAATCGCCAAGGACTTTGTAGAGCCCAGTATATGAATCCGTAATCCAGAATATTCAGTCAAGCTTGAGCTATGAACTTCGCTAGCTGTAGGCATGGCCAGCTGTAGCTTCGCAGATTTGGCATGAACAGACAGAAACGGTGCAATACAGACTTGTGTAATTGGCTCGACTGCTTGAGATCCTATAAGTATCGACTTGCGGTAGCGAGTATGCCTGTAGTCACGCCTATCGGACCTGACGAAAGCTGACAGCGAGGCGGAGCCAAAGGTCGACTGCATCATCTAGTCGTGAAAGTCTGTTCTTACATGCCCGAGCAGGTCTGCTCTCGCCTCACTGATGACTACGACGCGATACAATGAAGCCTTAAAGTCTGTCTGAATACACAAGATTTATGTCTACTGAATGCATGTACCAATATTGTGCAGACTTCATGAAAGATCGTTATGCAGTTTCGCGCAAAGTCAAGACACAGTTGTCTATGCCGCAAAACCGTCAGAATAATCCATCCGTCGCCAACCGTTGGGACTCACCACTAGTGTATATGACCTGCTTGCGCGGACCAGGCAGCCGGACAGGTGGGCTGTATTGAGAGTGCTGTCCGTAGCTACTTTGCCGGACAGAATGTGGGTTGTAGGGGTAGGGGTAGTTGGGGTTGTTTTGCGCAGCTGTCAGAGCAGCGGAAGATGAAGGGGGAGTATCTGCGAAAAGTAGACGCAGAGAAATGCCAGGGATAATTTGCATCAATGCACCGCTGTCGACATGCCGGACTTCAACGAAGGTCGGGTCGAAAGCTAGGACGTATGGGTAGTGTAGAGCTGGAGCCAGCGGTATTAGCGATGCAGCGTGGCTCTGAAGTGTACACAAGCTTACCGAAAGCCGTCGGATTGCCTTCCCACTGCACCAACCAATTCGAGCGGGCTCGCCAGCCGTTTTTCTAAAAGGTATTGCTAAGCTAATCGAGCATGATAGCTGCGCAGTCACACTTACATTGACATAGAAGGCAAATTCGTCGTAACAGAGTAGAAAGTCACCATCAACGCGGTAGATAGCAAGTGGGCGTGCGCTTTCGCGCTTTTGTACGAAGTCTAGAGATGAATCTGCCGGATCAAGCAGGCCTTGCGTATCGAGGGTGTCGAGATCAACAATTTCAAAGCCTTTCGTGCAGCCAACACAAAGCTTGCTCTTAAGGAAGTGGACCGAGCTAGATTCGGTAGGGATGTAGAACTGCATGCATCGTTAGCACATGGCTCTGACTCAAGCAATTGATCTTACCTCTTTGTAAACACGCAGGAGCTCATTCCCACCTTGCAGCAGCTTGCGGATTGTGGGCTGCTTTTTGCCCGTTCGACCGTGATGATCGATTGGCTCAAGTGTCTTGATCGTACTCGAGACTGTGCCGGACTTGACTATACAGACTAGAGTTCGGTTCAGACACACTCCCGTCTTGAAGAACGAGGCATTTGTAGAGATCTTGCGAGCTCGCTTGGCAGCTCCGACTGCATCGTCTGGAGTGAGACTATCGATAAGGAACGTCTGAACGGCCTTGTCGGCAAGGACAACTAGAGTACCGTAATCTTCCAGCACGTCGACCTGTGTCACGTAAGTACAGGACAGAACCTTGACTGGCACTTTCTCAGTGGCCAGAAGATTGACCATGTATACACCGTTATCTGTGCCGAAGACCATACGAGTACCTCCGTCTGCTCAGAAGATCCCAGATCAGTACATGAAGGCTTTGCGATGAGTAGCCCAACTTACCATAAGGTGCAGCGCAATTGACGCGATTCGGGCCCAGGAAGTATCCTTCGCTGAGAACGCTGGATTCAAACACCATGCTTCGTTCCCGAAGTTCTGTTTGACGCTCCACGATTTTGTCTATCCACTTCTTCCGGCCAGCGTGCGAGGGCGACCATAAAGTCAGTTGATAGCCCTTGCGGCCGAGGTGATTGAAGGTGATCGGGAAACCCATCTTGCTAGTAGGCTCGGGGACGGATGCTTTAGCTTCCTTGCCGTTCGTACTCATGTTGAGCTTGGAGACATTCGATGTCCGAGACATGAGGGACCTAGGCCGCGCAGTACTATTTCGAAGTGTAGTTGGGTCATCGGTTGTAGAAACTACTAGAAGCTCTAGAGGTATTGGCTTTCGATAAACCTTAAGCTGCTCGTTCTTGTTGGTACTTTTGGCTTTCACCATCAGAATGGCATGATCGAATAAGAAGACTTGCAGCTCTGCGCTCTCGCTTTGCGTTCCACCTCTCTTCTTCAACGGTCCCTTGAATATAAGATCGCGAGATTCATCCCGTAGTTTCAGATCAACTGCTTCACCAGGCCGGAAGACTAGTTGCTGAGCCAATTGTGCAAGATTAAAGCGAGCTTCCGTCCGCCCTGACTCGTGATTGAGGTTTCCTAATAGCTCCCTAATGAGCTTGACAGCTTTCGGGATGCTTTGCTTATCGGGATTGTCTTCTGGTGTGCTTTTGAGAATAGCCTCCAGGAGCAGAGGGTAACGAGCGAGACGGGTTGTTGGCTTGGTAAGGTATCCGTTTAGCTCAAGCTTTCGAGATTCCGGAAGTCGCTCGGTGGTCTGTTGCAATTGTAAGAGCATTAGCGTTTCTGGCATGATCGGCGAAGGTAAATGCTTCTCACCTCTACAAATTTGAGAAAGGCTGGGTTGCTTCCTTTCTCTTTCTCAAACTCGTACTTTCCATACAGCTGATGAGCACCATACTTGACGAATGGCGGACCGAACTCAGGAATGGCTTTGAGCAGTAGGTCGCCGACTGTATGCACGACGGGCTGCTGCTTTTGCCGCCTCGTTAATGCTTCGGCTAATTTGATATTAACATCGTGTATCTCAGTGACGTTCCAGAAGACTTGGTGGACGAAAGTCTCCCTTTGAGCTTCCGGTATTGTAGGACCTGTCCGAAGGGGAACCATCCATTTCTAGGGATTATAAAAACTCTTTAGCTAAGGACGTAGAAGCAGATGAAGACTTCTGCTCACATCGCGTAAGTATTCCATATCGCGAACAAAGTCGCGTTCAGTATTGATAAGCTCGTTGATGATTTCTTGACGCTTCTTCTCTTCATCGCTGACGCTATCGAAGATTTCTTTCGGCACCATCTGCGACCAGAGCATACCGGGTTCCTGCGATCAACATTCCGTAAGCCATGCTCACCCATATTCCAAGTACCGGTTAGAATAGCCGTACAAAGCCTAACCGATCATCGTCGCCCAAAGTCTGCTCTTCGCTAGGCGTCTGCTCTTTCAAACCTGGCTTGATCTTCATGTTCAATCTGGCTTGTTGTTCCAGTCTTCTTGGACAGGCTATAGAATAGCACAACCGGTCTCGCGTGCAAGTAGGGGAGTAGCAGTCCGTAAGCAGGGTGAAGACACCGATGGGAGCCGCTCCTTCGTCACTGAGCATTGTGTCTGTAGGGCTTGGCGGCCGAGGCGTTAACAGATGCTGTTGGCCTGCCACAAGAGCCGCTTGACTAGGGTCCCCGAACGGATTGGTGTGTAGACGCTCCCTGAACTGGTAGAGCTCATGAGGCGAATCCCTAAGTCGATGCTCGTATGTCACATCGTGAAAGAACTTTTGAGCATCCAAAGCTCTACCGAGCAGGAGAGCAAGATTTCTATCGGTGGTGCGGATGATATTGGCTATCCGATCGACAGCTTCTCGCCCATCGAAAGCGTCTTTGTATGAGAGACCATCCTTCGTCCGCTCCGCAAGGATGACGCGAGCCTTGAAGGAATCGGCGACCCGCGACAAGAGAGCTGGATAGACAATAGGCCCGCGCTGCCGGGCGATCGAGTCGGAGTGTCCATGTCTGCTTTGGCTATTACTGTGACCATGCGAGCTTGCCCCTCCAGGACCCGAATGATATCCTTGTCCGTAGGATGGCGAGCGACCTGGAATAGGCACCATCTGTCCAGATGGACTATCGCCGGGCATACCGAATGGCACTTCTGATATGCTTGACGTTGGACGAGGTGAATGAGAGGCTGGACGCATGAAGAGGTGATCTGGTCGTTCGCTGCCGCTGAAGGAAAATGCTCGATCTTGATATACCGATTGAGCCTTGGGCTGTGTAGGGTAGACGCGAACAGACTCTGCTGATTTGCGCGACGAAGAATGCTGGAGCGAGCCTGGTGGGCCATGTTGAGAGTGTTGAGGCGATATTTGATAGCCATAACCTGGAGCTGGCGGCTGGTATTGCCCTGATTGAGATTGGGTAGGATAGTAGTTTGTATGAGTTGTATTCGAAGATGGACCAGAGGGATAGAAGGGCCGGCTATCTGACGAGGTGCTTGGCATATAGACGGAAGTCATGTCGCTTTCAACAGAGGTGCGGCGTCCTGTCCGCCCTTGCTGTTGAAACTGCTGCTGCCTCGCGTCGAGATATCCAGCTGCGATACAGATACTTCAGAACACACCGCAAGCTATCGGACTGTATTACGCACCAGGATATTGCGCTGCGAAGCCTTCGAAAGGCTCTCGTGGACCAAGCGGCAGCCGCTGTGCAGCATGCTCTCGATCAGTAAGAGGAAAGTATTGATGGTTTGTGGAGTCTGAGCCGCTGTTAGCAGACGCCGGACTATCGCGATGGCCTGAATCCTGTTCGGAGGCATACTGGGCTTGGTAGCTGTTACGGATGCCTTCTGCAGGCGTCGTCACACGAGAGGACGCATAGCTTCTTCCTCCTGCCGAACTGGCATAGTCCCGTTCGGACACAGATAGCGCTTCTACACCAGGCGAAACTTCGTCGAGCGCCGAGCCAGCCGACGGTGTCGAAGTGTTCGTATCTGCGCCTTTCGAGCTAGCACTCTGTTCGTTCTGGCCAAACCAGTTGTATTCTCCTGTCATATCTAAGCTTGGCAAGCGTGGTACTCTTGGTCCCGCAGGAGCGCCGTGACCGCCAGAGATTGAAGAAGCTGCAGAAGTCGCTGCAGATGCCTGTAGAGAGGAGCTACGAGAGCTATCGACTTGTACACCAGCGGGTATCGTTGGTAGACTTGTGAAGGACTGCTGAAACTGGCTTGAAGGCGGCAGGCCTGGCGAAGGCGGCATTTGGCCATACTGGCTCGATGACGAAGAGGCATAGCGTTGTTGAGGATGCGGTCGCTGACTGGCTGCTGTACCAAGGCCTGCAAGTTCGTAACCGGCGGGCCCAGCAGGAGCCAAGGGTGCATGATGCTGTCGACCAGGAGGCAACCCATTGCCCACAGGATAGCTGGAGCCCGCTATCTGCTGTGCTGGGACGTAATATCCAGCTGCTGAAGTCGATGCGACCGGGTATTGAGAGCCTTGACGGTAGGGCTCGCCTGCCTGAAATCCGCTCGGTGCAGGCTGAGCTGGCTGGCCATTGGCCGGCCCAGGGTATCCATAGTAGCTTTGCGGTCTACTGTAGCCTTGCGAAGTGGATCCAGGTGGTCTTTGAGCTGCGGGCCCTCTCAGGCTGCTGGATATCGACGGCCTCGAGGCAGCAGCTCGTCCGAAGATGTCATTATACGCCTGCGTTCCGCACATCAGCTCCCTGCTCTACCTTGCTACATCTTGCAAACTTGCCTGCGACCGCTCTGCCTGCTTGCTCCCCATGCTTTCAGCGCTGGCTCACTGCGCACGATGACCGCACGCTGTTCCAATATCGTTCGTTAGGCCTGGGAGGGTGCTACAGTCGAGTTGTCCGAAAGCATAGCATAGTATGAGAATCGTCAATTGTCGGATGTCCGACTTGTACGTGAAAGCTTGAAGTCAGCCGTCAGATGCGATCATGCACAAGTAATCAAGGATTTCTAGAGCCGTTATGGGCGAAGAGGTTCATTGCGAAGACTGAACGTATAATTGAATGCTCTGCACAGCGAAATCGTATCCACTGAAAAGCTCATTCTCCGGGAAATGTCATATAGAACCGTACATCACTGCCAACTCTCCCTGTCGTACTGCTATAGTGTGTTATACATACACACACATACTTATCTTGGCCTCAATATCTGAACGTCCCTCAGTTTGATCCGATCTCCTATTTCTTGGTAGATTGCTCGAACATAGCTGCTCTGGCTCTCACGCCTGATTGTCCACCTAGCAAAGGTGAGCCGGTAGGACTTGTGACTTTATCGCTACTCGATCCCGCTGGACCAGCAGGCGGGGCGCCACCATGAATTGACATTGGGCGTGGGCCTCTAGTTTTAGCCGACAGACCTGCGGTACGTTTCGCACTTGACCCCGTTTGACTTCGTGATAGTAGCGTAGTCGTAGCCAAGGGCTTGTCCAAGTCCTCCTCTTCCTCTTCAACAGAACGATCGGTCAGAGTTCCCTCGGCGGAAAGAGACTGCTGCATAGGCTGTGAGCTGGCACTCTCAGTACGCAGGGTTGGCTCAGACTGAGCGGCTGCAGCCTCTACCGCTTCTGGCGGAGTAGCGAAGCCAGGAGTCGTACTCTCCGGAATCTCTGCAGAAGAATCGCTTTCGGTGGAAGGAGGCAGGGGTATTTCGAGCTTCTCCTGCTTTGGAGTCTTATTGGAATCACTCTGTAGGGATTCCTCTTCTGATGGTTGAAGCGCTTGACCGTCCGACACGTCTTCGGGCTCAGATGTCATCTGGTTGGCAGCTTGGGTCTGCTCAGAAGTCGTAGATCCTGTCCTCATGACCTTCTCTTCCTTAAGAAGCTGTTCTATGCCTTTCGCATCTTGACCTTCCACAGCTTTTCTGCTCAAGCGTTGATCGACCATCTTCGTCCTCTGGCGCTTAGGTGCATAACGCTCTTCTTCTACCTTGTTCTTGAGAGCTAGTACAGGAGGCAGAAGCGCTTCATAGTGTTTGAGCAGGTCGACGAAGAAGAGCGCTGGAAAGCGGTCGTTTAAAGTCTTGGAAGTATCGGCTTGCGGTCTGACGATACATGGTCCAAATGTCGCGCCCAGCTTCGACATATACTCGTTGTCTGAAGCCTCTTCATTATCTGCCTTGTTGCAGTTGAGCAGAGTCTCGAGATGTGACAGTATCGTGTCGAGAACGACAAGGTGAATCTTGGGAAGCCTTTCCAATAGTGTCTTCAATGAAGCGATGCGACTATCGTCACCGGTTACATTTGCACCAACTGAAATACTCGTCAACCAATGAGCCAATGGTTGGGTTTAAGCCACTAACCACTAGGATAGATCGCTTTGACATCTGAGTACATAGCTTGCGGCACAAGCGAAACCGCAAGTTCAAGCAACCACAACTAGAAGGCAATGCTAAGTGCCGTTGAACCCAAACTACCGTGGAGAACCTCCGCTCACCTTGATACCGCTTGCCAACACAGGTAGATCGAAGCGCTTGATATCCTCGATGCGAACGGGTGATGCTGCAGAATTGGTACTGTTCCGCAGCTTGTGTGTATACTGCAATGGCACGTCGTATATCCAAGTCTTGCGGCGTTCTGTTGATGCGATGTCAGCGACAATATTGACAAATCTGGTAAAGCTAAATTATATAGCTCACCATCGTCAGATGGGAGCTTGGGGTACCCTTCCTCGATAGCACCGAGGATTGCTGGGACAAGCTCAGGCAGCTTCTTGCTCTGATCGTTTGTGTCTCTCCAGTGCCTCAGGTCGATGCCAAATCTAACATCGGTAGCCTCGTGGTACCAGTCGACCCAAACATTAGGTTTTGGTCGGAATGGACCAGTACGATAGCGCTCGATGATGCTGTTGAGATCGCTAGAGGGCACGAAAGCTTCTTGAAGCAGGATCGTACGTTCAGAAGAGTGTTGTAAAGGAGAATTGAGTGAGGCTAGAGTGGATGTGTAGGTGCTGAACACAGATTTGATGGCCGTGAGGCGCTCAAACTCGTATTTCTGCGCCTTGTTGAAGCAATGATGTACAAGCTCTTCGGTCTGCGTTCTGTGGTGTCAT
Source organism: Erythrobasidium yunnanense (assembly GCA_001600175.1). Lineage (NCBI taxonomy): Eukaryota > Fungi > Basidiomycota > Cystobasidiomycetes > Erythrobasidiales > Erythrobasidiaceae > Erythrobasidium > Erythrobasidium yunnanense. The sequence goes on from BCJC01000007.1 coordinate 81,326, forward strand.
ATATTAGCCTAATACCGGCTCAGATGGGAAATAATGCAAACCTTGTTTCGTCGAGCTCACGCAAGGCAACTCTATATGCCTCTTCCGAAGCCTCTGCCTCCTTCTGTAGCTTCTCCAGTCTGTCGCCGACTGCTCCTGTAAAGCCGGTCTTTGCAATCTTGGTGTACGAAGAACTGACGTTTCTAGCTGCATTTTCGTAGGCCGACGAGAGGAAAGATAGGGTATTTGATCGGCTAAGACCGCTTGAAGTTGTATGGCGGTGGCCATTACTAGTGCTACCCAGCGTGGGCGAAAGTGGAGATTTGCTTAGTGAGCTGTCTTTCTCTGGGAGAGCAGGTGGCATAGAAGTCGCACCCAGACGAGGGCTCATAGTGAGAGGACTGCTCTTCCGCTCTCTTGTTGGCTCTGGCAACTTAGTTAGATTATCCTCCTGCTCCTTTGCGGCGGGCAAATCGCCATTAGCATCGTTGATTTCAGCCTGAAGCTGGTCCAGCGCGAAGGCATCGGGTCGCCAGGCATAGAAGGTGTCGCTAGAGTCGTAGAATTTGTTGCCGATCTCCCCAACAAGCTTGAGAATAGCCAGATCCTCGCTCAGTTGACGGCAGAACTCGTGTGCACGAGAGAGGGAACCGCCGAGATCTTCTAGCTTGTCCTTAAACCAGAGGACGAGATCTTCCCCGGAGTGTGCATCTGGAGTTGTACCTATCAAAGGTACCTTAACACTTTTAGGTCATCAGCGCTAGTTTCAGCCAGGCAAGCTAAACAAAGAAAGCTTACGCTGTCGTTGGTACCTCTCTCTTGGCTCTTGCAAAGATGACACTCCAGTCTTTTGGATGTTTGACTACCCCAGCAATCTCCAGCTCATCCACCTTGAGATTGGGAAGGTCTTTATGGTTTATTCCGGTCCTTTCTTGCATAGCCACCTCGCGCTTTTCGCTTCTGTCCAGCTTAGCTCCCTCCTCGTCCACCAGTTCTTCTTCCTCGAGTAACCGTGAGGGATCTTTGCCTGCAGCAACGAGCTCGCGTTCCTTGGCCTCGAGACGCATTCGTTCTAGGCGTGATTTGAGAGCATGTGCCGTGGGAGAGACTTTCATACGCTGTGTCAGAGTTCTAGCGAGGTTCGATGCTGTAGTAGAAGCCTGCTGAGCTGCTTGTGCTGCTTGTGAAGCCGTGTTCTGCGCAAAAGCCAAAGATGCAGCTGCTGCAGCACCTCCGCTACCGCTACGAGGACGCGAAGAGGTAGATGCAGAGTGAACAGAGCCAGGAGACGTAGGTGCGAATTTGAGGTCATCCTCTGCTTCGTCAAGCAGGCCGCACTTGACGCTTCGGGCATCCTTGAGTTTGCGGACCTGCGTGTAGCTGGTTTAGCGATACTCCACAAGAGTACGACTCGTCTGTAAGGCTGACCTCGTTCTGAAAGTCCTCCCAGTCTCGTATTGAGTCGTTCAATTGATCCTTGAGCTCGGAGATCCGGCCTTCATGCTGATGAGACCAGGTTGTGAAGGGCTTAATGATAAGGCTATCTAGATTGCGTGCGACGTTCTCGTGAGCCTTGGCGACTTGCCCAGTCTCGTACTTGATGCCTGCCAAATGATCAGGTACAGGGTCAGCAAACGGCCTGTCAAACATCCCATCTCTCGGTCGCACCTTCGAATGTTCTCCTCAGCGATGCTCCATCGTCCTTTGCGAAGCCATTTGCTCTGAATTGCGACTCTGCAGAATCACGAAGGGCTCGGGCGGCTGCGTTGGATGCGCTGGCCCGGTCCTTTGGCAGAAGCGTCAACTCGTCTTCATCTCTGAACCTATGCTACTCAGATCTTACTCCTACGAAGCGCAAGATCTCCTCGTTTTCATGCACGCCGGCTTGCAATTTGGCCCAGAGTACCTCGACACCCTGTCGCAAGTCTGGCGTGAAGAACGAATTTGAGAATGACAGAGGCAGCGCCATCTCGCTTGTCGCTAGTCGTGTGAAGCGGCGCTGCGGGAGATCGCTTGATTGGGCTCGAATTAACGAGCGTGTACAGTACCTGCAGCTGGATGAGTGTGAGAATAGGGGTCAGGACGCAAAAGACAATGAGCAAGGGTAGATATGAGCAGAAGATTGACGATATGATTATTATTGGCTGCATTAAATTCTGCTACAGCTGCTATGGAAGGCCAACTACACCTCTCCTTCTCAGGATGTTGCTCATCCCTATATGCACAGGATACCACACAATCGTTCTAATGCCTAACTGTGACAGATGCTCTGATGTCTCGGGAGCTCTCTCCAATATGAGCGGTGATCTGGCCAGACGGGATTTCCCAAGCCTGATTGACGACGTTCCAGTAGCTGACGTCTTTCTTGCGTAGGACGAATGACAGCTCTTCGCTGTCACCAGCCTTGAGCAGGCTACTCTTTTCGAAGCCTCTGAGGACACGTGGTGCCTGCTCAGCTTCTTCCGGGAAGGTGATGTATAGTTGAGGGGTGGCATGACCAGCTACTTTCCCTGCGTTCTTGACAGACACAGTGACAGTGTACAGCGACTGGTAAAGACCGCCATTGTTGCGGGTTTCGAGAGCTCGGCGTCTCTGTTTGGTGGCAGAGATCTTGATGTCGGAATACTCAAACTTGGTGTAGCTGGAGGTAACGCCTGGTGTCAGATCTTCGACCTCATATCACAGACATAAATCGCGTACCTAAGACCGAAGCCAAATTCGTATCGAGGAGTGATGTTTTTAGCATCAAACCATCGGTAGTCAATGAGGGTACCCTCGGTATATGGGATATCGACAAATTTGCCGCCATAGTCGTTGGCCTCAAAGTCAACGTGAGCTTTAAAGGTGACGAGGTCAGTTGAGATTCTCATTCATTCATCTGCAGGGCAGGGCAACGAACCAGAGTAGTCCTCCTCGTTGTACGCGATGGTGAAAGGTAGCTTTCCGGAAGGATTATAGTCTCCATAGAGTACGTCCATGAGCGAATTACCAGACTCTTGTCCAGGAAGTCCAGCGAATACGATTGCGGTGATGTTAGGATGGTCGGCCCAAGGCATGTTGATAGCTCCGACTGAATGAACGACGACAACGGTCTGGTTGCAGTTGTCTGCAACAGCCTTGATGATATTGTCGGCATTGAACCAGGCCGTAATATTGTTACGATCTCCGAGATTGCCTTCGAAGGTGTCGGTCTCTTCTCCGGAAGCGCTCAGAGCGAACGCCATGCAGACAGTGTCGGGCTTGCTGGCGGCAGCTCTGATGGCTTCAAAGCCATAGGGATCTCTGACATATTCGAAAGCAGCATTGTTCTTGGCAGTTTTGTTCTTAAGTGCATCGTAAGGCGACACAAGGTACGGGAAGAGCTGAAGCGAAGCATGAGTATGGAACGTTGGCGATACGGTCGCCCGCTTGACTCACAGTGAAGCCAGCGCCCCAGGCCGAAGCCAGGGTACCGTTGATGTCTGCGCCAGACATGCCGATGGGAACGAAGATACCGGGTCCGACTTGGAAGCCATCGCCAGCATTATTGGGGCCGTTGGGGTTGTTACCAGCATCAATGCCGAAGAGCGCCAAGTTGCGGTTATCTTGCAATGGCAGAATTCCATTGTTCTTGAGCAAGACGGTCGAGGCCGCACCAGCTGCCCTGATGTGTCCAGCAGCTTCTTGATTGTCTGTGACAATGTCATTTGGAAGTGCCGGATAGTCGATCTCATCCTGACCTAGAGCATACAAGGGCATCATAATACGGATCGCAGCATCGTCGACGCGTCCCATAGGCAGTGATCCGATATTGACGAAGGCTGTAAGGTTACTACCGAGGTAGAAGCCATCGAGTTGGTATATACCGGGAGGGTAAAGTGGTTGCGACTGGCCGAGTCTGTAGAGCGGAAAGACTTAAGCTTTAAACAGTCTTATGTTTTCAATGACAGTCACGTACTGTGCATCCATACCAGCTCGGAAAGCAGGTTCACCAAGCCGGTCAGCGAGGTAGTCGCTCTACAGGCAATCTGTGTGAGCACGGCGAAGGGCTTGAATGACAGGAAACATACCAATACAAAGCCTTGGAAACCGAGGTCGCCTTTGAGTACATCTCCGAGGGTGACCTCGTCCGCACAAGAGTAAGAACCGTTGACCAGATTGTAAGCACTGGAGAGAGCGCACTTTTAAGCTCAAATATAATATCCTAGCACCAGATATCCAACTTACCACATGATAGACAAAGCTCCAGCGTGTACGGCTTCGTCGAAAGGCCATCCGTAGACTTCTCGGAAGGTTTTGTCATCCATGTTGGTCGAGGATATAGTCTGCACGGCATTTGCATAAGCTACGATGCTACTATATGCAGCCTATCACGCACTCGTCCGTGCTCCTGCTCGTTGCCAATGTAGTGCTTGGGCATTGCGATGACTTTGGCATCCTGGACACCTCGGCTAAAGATCGACATGCCTTCACCGTTGATGTAGCTGGTTAAGTGGAGATGAGCTGTCATGTATGGCTTGATTAGTACTGGTGCACTTACGGATCGGCGCCATAGGCTTCAGGGTTCCGTCCACCCTCAGGGGTTCGTGCAAGATTTCCTCCAGGCCCGAGAATGACATTGTAGCCTGGAAGAAGGTCTCAGTTCACATATCAACAAAGTGAACACAGCTAGCTCACCCTTTTCTCTGAGCTGATCACCGCTTAAGCGAGCTCGGGCATACATGAGATCGCGGTCCATGGAGGCCGCAATCGTGATGCTGCTGGTGAAGCCACTGTGGTTGGTGAAAGTCGTCGTTGGTCCGTTTGAGCCGTCTGATCCCAAGTGCTTCACCAGGGCTTCAGCTTGTTACGCGTCACTGCAAAACTCAGTGCTGGCTTACTCCCTTAAATCCCAATCGGGGAACTCCATTGCCCCAGACTGTCAGATTGAGCTTCTCCTCCAGGGTCATCTGAGAGACGAGGTTCCTAGCCTTCTCAAAGCTGGATTCGAAGCCAGCGCCGGTAGCATAGGGGGCTACATAGTCGCTAGGTGGATACCTGTATTCGTAAGCCGTGACGCTCTGCGATAGAGCTGCGCAAGCGAGCGCTGCAGCCGCTGTGGTAGATTTCATCAGGACGGTTAGGCTTGTGGAAAAATGAGGAAGTAAGGAATGCTGGGAGAGGAAAGAGCAGGTTTTGACAAATGCTTATTACCGGTACTCTGGAGCTCTAATAGTCGGCGCATCATCATCCCGCCGTGCCCATCTGCATGCAGGGAACGGGTGCGGAGGGCAGCAAATCTAGCCAAGGGAACTTTGCCGCATCAGAAATACATTCATTAAATATGAGCAGGGTGGGATGGCGTTTTAGCTGAACGTCTTTTCAAGTCGGAACTGGCAGCATTGTTGGTGTTCTTTGCACGGCCATTGGACACGATTTAGGCAATAAGGAAGGGAGACCCACTCTCTATCCAGAGGCCCGCCAAGCTTTTATGAAAGACCAAGCACGACGGAAGCAGCCTCATCTTCGAGCTCCCGAACCTCTGGGTTGAGGACAAAGAGAGGGGGCGCTTCCCCGGATTTCGCTGATGGGCTCATAAGTGGCGGCTGTCTTGCCGTTTTCTCTTCTTCTCTTTCGGACCCACTTGCACCCCGTATGCCACATGCCGAGACTCTCCCCATCTTCTTTCTTCTGGAGGCCTCCCCACCCGCCTCGAGAGGAGAACGCCCTTTATATTCCTGGGCTTGACAGCGCCATCTCACTCTTCTCTTCTTATCCTGACACTTCTCTCCTTGGAGCACCATCATGGACAAGCACGAGGCTGACACTATCGACCAACTGCACCCTGCACCATTGGCTAGCTCCGGCCAGTATGCACTCAATGACCGCAAGGAGCAAGTTACTGTACTGGGGACTATGGGACAGGACCCAGATGTCAAGCAAAAGGTCCCCTGGAAGGTGTGGGCTATCGTAGGACTCTGCTGTCTGGCCTCCTTCCAGAATGTCTTCCTTGGGTACGTGCCTGACCTTGTACCGGATCGATGAGACCAAGCTAAGTCGTTCCCTCAGTATCGCGCCTGCGGCCGGTGCATACTCTATTGCTGGTGCCCTTAATGGCATGGACACGCGTATCTGGATTGTTCAAGCTGTACGTTGAGCCCCTCACTTTGGGGTACCTCTCGCTTACGTCCGCCAATTCAGCAATCTGTTCCATCCATTGCTACAGGACCAATTTTCGCAATCATTGCTGATATGGAAGTGCTCTCTTGTTCGCTAGAGTAACGAGCCATGCTGACCGCGCCTTCCGCTCACAGCTACGGCCGTCGCTACGTCGTTCTCGGTGTCTGGGCACTGCTCTGTGTCGCAGCTATCGTCTCGATGACAGCTCAAGGCATGTCCCAAATGATAATTGGCCAGACGCTGGCTGGTGTCGGAGCCGGTATCTCAGGAATTATGTTCGCCATTGCCTCAGCGATGGCTCCATCATACTACAGATCCCACATCCAGACCGCCATCAATGCTATATCTGGGTTGTCTGCTGTGATGGCCCTCGTTGGTATTGGTGGTATTTCAACTATCGACAAGGCCAACGGCTGGAGATGGATCTTCCGATTCCTTCTAATCTGCGATGCTATCACTCTTATTGGCTTTGCTATCCTATACCACGTATGTTGCTGGTGCTTTGACCCGATATATATGGAGCTGACGCCTCTGTTAATCTTCAGCCTCCTCCTCGTACCCGCAGCAGAAAGACAACTATCGAGAAGATCAAGGGCATGGACTGGATCGGTTACACCCTGCTCCTCGGAGGACTTGTCCCTCTGCTGTTGGGATTCGCCTACAGCGGTGACATGGCCTACGGCTGGAAGAGCGCTCACTCATACGTTCCAGTCGCCGTTGGTTTCGCTGGTTTCGCCGCCTGCTTGCTATGGGAATGGAAGGGAACTTCGACCGGTTTCTTGGATCATCGTCTCTTCATGGATGGTCGCAACTTCCCACTTGCCATCTTCATCATCGCTGTCGAAGGTTCGCTCTTCTACCTAGTCAACAATATCTACTCTGGGCAGGTCTTCGGCCTGTGGGCACCAACAGAGCCAGCGGTTCAGCAAGGCGCTCGTCTCCTACCTTTCTTCCTGGTCATCAGCGTCATTTCGCCCTTCTTGAGTATTTATGTCACCAAGCGCAAGGACCTCAAGTGGCCTCTGTGCGCTGGATTCGTCTTCTTCAGCGCCGCCGTTATCGGATTCGCTCTCTCTGGTACCAATGGAAATCTCGCTCTTGTGTTCAATGCATTGGGTGGAATCGGTTTCGCTGCTCCCCTTATCTTGGTTATGACTCTGGTTCAGCTATCTACCCCACCTCTCTTCATCGGTACCGCCTCTGCTCTCACCATCTCTGCACGCACGCTAGGTGGAACAGTCGGTACGCCTTCAGTTCTAACTTCGCGTGGAGGTAAAACTAACGTCTCTGCGATAATCCAGGTTATGCTATGGCTGATGCCATCTTCAAGAGCAAGACCACCACCCAGGTTCCTGCAGCTATTGCTGCGACCGCTCTTTCGATGGGCTTCAACCCTGCCAATCTGACTCAGTTGATAATCGCGGTTCTCTCTCATGGGCCATTGGACAAGGTTCCCGGCGTTACAGGCCCCATCATTGGAGCTGTCATGGCCGAGGTGGCCAAGGTCAATGCCCACGGGTACAAGATCACCTGGTTCGCATTCTTGCCGGCCACCTTCATCGCCGCCATTGCTTGTGCTTTCCTCAAGAACCCCAAGGACAGGATGAACTGGATCGTTGATGCACCCTTGGACTCTACGAAAGAGTCCGACACGGTAGAGATGGCACACTCAGAGACTGCTTCTGATGAGAAGGAGTCGACTCAGCAGTTCGAGCGACAATCATGATGATGACAGGATTGTAGAGTGCAGAGGGTTGCTGAAGAGGGTGCGATTGTAAGGAGCAGGCTACCCGCTTTGTGTATAACGTGTCGCCGTTTCTGCTTCGACCATTTATCACGTTCGCCAACTTGCGCCAGAGGACTACCATAGCTTCTGCTCGCCTACATTTTGTGGCCTGAAGTTCTGCCTGTCCAACCTCATCAAACATTTGCGACTCTGCGCGAGATACTCAAGACCGGGAGAGCCATCGAGAAGCTTCGCCGAAGAGAACGCTAGGTCACTCCACGACTGGGCTACAACATTGCGGTCATATACGATCAGTCTTCTGCAAGGTGCTGGTTCCATTAGCTGCTTGCCGGCCTCTTCGAAAGCTGGCTTGTCCGCTGTTGTTATGGCTTGATGGTCTCTGAAGAATGTCGGAAGGAACTACGCCAGGACCATCTCGTCGCAAGCTATCTGTAACTTGCGATGTCCCAGGCTGCGTAGGTTTCGAGGACAGCACATTGTAAGTGAAGCTGATGGTGGCTTTTCAAGAACAAAACGTACAGTCGGGTAGAGCACCTCAATCGTCACAAGCTCACGCATACGAACATCAAGCCGCACAAGTGTAACGTTAGATCCAGCATCAACTCGCAGTACTCAAGGATACCTTGGCTGATCCGGTTCTCTTTGGCAGATCTGCGGTAAATCATATGCACGCAATGATGTTTTGACTCGACATGTAAAACAGCATACCAGAGATGCGTCGAAAGTCCCATCGGCTACCGAAGCCAGTCCCCAAGATTCGCAGACTGAAAGCGCAACGCCGGCAAACGTGTTAGATGGGGACGTCGAGGTCTATGGTGATGATATGCAAGACCTTCTAGATACCTCCATGCATGACTTGCAAGACCAGCCATCTATTCTGCCAGATCTACATGGAATGCATGCTCATTCGGCAAACGATAATGTGGTGTCAAGCGGCGCATCCTACAACGATTCCGCTCAGTCACAGTCCGGAAGACGTCTGTTGACAGAGACGCAAGTTCCTTTCGGCCACCCCTTCTTCCCAACAGAACCGGCTACCCCTACAGCGGAGCCTGAGCCCAGCTTTGCAGCCAGCATAGCACCGCACAACGCAACATCGTGCGTCCCTCTAGTAGACCATGTTGTGTCCGGACTAACGATACTCGCCCGGATACAGCTCTCTCCTTCGAACCTTTGCTCACAGGTCTGTCAATCCCTTGCCTATGCCAACACCTGCTTTCAGAGAGGTCATGGCCACGCTTTCTACCATGGACCAGGAGCATAAGAAGAGAGAGGCTGTATATGGAAGTCCGCAGAGTCCGATCTGGCTTGCTGGTCTACACACGCGAGCCCCGTCACCAATCAATAAGGAACACGAAGAGGCAAAATGGCCCATGCAATGGTCATCCGACTATATGTCAAATCTGTATGAAGCTGAGGTCTCGATGCTAGAACAAGGTATGTGCTCGCCATTTCAGCGAATAATCCGTTCTTAGGTATGGACGTATGGGGATAACAGAGTATCAACTCCAAATATATTATAGCATACCGCTACCGGTAGAGGTGCCACAGATGCAAGAACTGTCAAGAATCGCTATCCTCGAGCTCCTACATTTTGCAAAACTGCGTCCCGATATGTATCATCAGCTGTATGCCAAGCTGGCTCGCGTGTAAGATGTACCCGTACCGATGCACCGTCCACGCTCATGCCACTCGTGCAGACATATCTCGGTGCTGAATCTATATCTACGGCTATATTTCGAGCACGTCAATATCTATATATCCTTTGTAGGTTTCCAAATTCCTTTCGACGTGACATCGCCGACAAAGGACTTTACGTCTGCAATTCGCCATAGATGCATCTCCCAACTTTCGAACCGCGTAATACCTCAACCTTCCTTTTGGCGACAATGATAGCTGTTGGTGCTCAGCTATCTAACGTGCCAGGGTGGGTAGCGTTTGACGCCTCGCGAAGTCGACTAAACTCGCTTGCAGTTCAGCAGGTCTATCGTCTGCGCTTGGAGAGGCAGTATTATCTGCCGTGCAGAATGAGGTTTGAACAACTTTCTTACGAGTGTCCCAGCCCAGCTGATTTGACCCTTCCCAGATGCGCGCCGATGAAAGTCTATACGGCGACATCAAGCTCTGGCAGACCCTGATTGTCTGGTCGTATCTGGCGTATAGTGGTACTCAGCGGTAAACATGCTCAAATAATCCTGCTGCTAGTGCTGAATCTGCGCATTGTTCAGTTTACAGGACAAATCTGAACTATCACCCTCTGCAATCAAATTGGCATTGCGACGGCTGTAGGTGAAAAATTTCAGCCAATCTGCTCGTATCGTTTACTGTAATTATACCACAGAGGATATCTTGAAGGTCGGACCCGGCATTCTCTTCAAGCTCGAATGGACCGGGCGGACGATCTTGAATCAACTTGGAGGCACTGGAAGACGTGGGAGTCCGACAAGCGCACTGCTTTCGTCGCTTTTATTGAGGGTGGTGAGCAAAGACTCCAATATATGTGATATGAGAACACAAGGATGGTTTGACACAAGATCTTCTATATAGCCGATAGACTAGTGGAAAATCTTGGCACATCTCCTACAATTCTACCCAAGGACCTCGACGTACCTCTTCCATGCTCCGAGGCTGCATGGAACGCCCCTACCTCCAATGCTTGGGCTTCAGTGATGGCGAAATCAACGCTGTCCAGTTATGATAGCCTCCGAGCATATCAGATTCTGGAATACGATGCTATACCTCTATCACTGGTAGCAGCGGCTCGTCTGTCTCCTATGACCTCAATCGTATTGTAGGTATTTTACTCTTGCATGCATTCGGACGGTACTGATCTTGGCCCAGAGCTGATTGCATTTCCATTGCCATGTATATTGGACCGTCCAATCCCTAAGCGTATCCTACTGATCCCCTACGACCCTTTGCAGATGGAACGTACGTCAGGCTGGCGAACTCAGTAAACAAGCTATGATGATAGTCCTAGGCGACATACGCAAGTCCCTTGCTGTCCTTGGAGGTGGTCCTAATGAATACAGTACCTTTATTCCGGATTCGACTTACCCGTGTTGGCGGACGTACGGTGCTGTAGGTTGTCTTACTTCCGGTATCCGGTATCTTGGCTAAGCTCGCTTTCTCGACGTTACCCAGTTATACCATCAGACTCAGATAGTACTGCGAATCGAACCAAAATTGGTCTTTGACCTGATCGAAGGGTCTCATAGCACCATGAAGGCTGCAAAAAATCGCGTAAGTATTGCATACTGCCCCCTGCCCAGGCGACAACCCACTAAAGCACTTGGCTTTGCCCGTGCAGCTCATAGAATGGCTCGGCAAACGACCACAGATCACGCGCGAGCTTCTTCTTCATGCTGGACAATGCTTGCGCTTCATACGTGCAGGAGGGCCAGATTCGCCTTCGCACGCCAGGGCTTTCATGCTCTCTGGCCTTATTATATATGCTTTTGTCTGCATGATCGGGTCACAAGCAAGTGAAAGCCCTGCTGAGTCGGTTGGCGCAACTATCGCGTTAGACGCCGAGGAGATTACGTACGTATACTGAGTCACTCTTCTTCAATATCTGGGTACTGATCATTCACCAACCAGTATTCAAGAGCTGGAATGGACACGAAGTCAAAGTAGTTTAGCAACCTTTGGCGATATACTGCTATGGGAGACTGTCCCCGCCAAGTCGGCTATTCTGGCTTGGCTCATGGGTATTATGGGCTCTCGAAACCGCTGGGTGAGTCAAGAAAGCGCTTCTCCTGTGTGAATAATCTCTGAACTAGCTGTCTAATTGCGTTGTTCTTGATGCAGGGCATTGGCGTTAGACTGGCCCGCTCGATACAAGTCATGATAGACGAAGATCAAGGACCGTGTCGGGGTGAGAATAGAGGTCAATTGCTCGTCAAGACGGATATCGAAGCATGACTGACAACGAGATCTAGAGCAGACGAAGACTAGAAGCTATCCTCGGACTCGCTTTCCCTGGACTCGCTGTTCGATAGCGGTCTTGTATCTGTGTGTGACGAGGTACAGTACATTTCTGCGGCCTCGCTTGAAGCCCTTGTCTTCAAGTGCCTTAGCAATCTCCTTGAACGTATAATGTCGTTCCGTCTTGCGTCCTTCCCTAATCATACTACGAGAGGATTGTCAGTGCATTCCTACGTAGCCCGAGTGTGTTTGCTTACTCGGCAATAATCTGTAGCTCCTCTTCAGTGGGAGGGGGTGCCATCTTTTGTCCAGGAGGTCTTTTAACCTTCTCGTTGTTCAGCTTCCATATGTAATTGCCCAAGGCGGCGGTAAATGAAATGATGTGTCGCATGGAGGTGTTCTGGCAGACCTGAAGGACTTTATACTCATTGTCAGCAACGAGCTTGCAGTATTGTATATATCACTCACATATCAAAGCACGAAAGAGGCGAGCGGTGTCGTCCATCTTGCTAACTTCCAGCGTTACTCCTCTGTACTTGACGTAGTCTGTGAGCGTTTTCTTGAGCGAGTCTACGATGTCTTGGATATCAATCTCAAGCTCCTATTAATAAAGCTCTATGTCAGCTAACCGTAAGAAAGGATGAGGATAGGCGACCCACGTTTGCCACTACCTTGATACCATCTCCAATAGCAGCGTGGATAGCAGCGTCGGAAGTCTGACCGCTTCTCGAAGTCCCAGCTCCGTCTGAAACCGACAGTATCTCCTTGGTGAAATCGAGCATGCGACCGGACTGAGCCATGTTGTTAAAGCGAGCGGCCACGTCCAGCACGAACGAGTCTTGGAGGAGCCTACAGGAACCAATCTTGACACCTGTAGCATATTCAGCAATCGTTCACTTAACTTTCGAAGACTAGAACTCACCGGCAACGTGGGCCTACAAAAACAGCTTATCGAGGAATGTAGTTCGATGGTCGGGATCCATGAGGAGCTCTGGTAGCTCATTGAACATGTCTGAGGAGATCTGTACGAGCGATTGATCTGGCCAGAGCCACTTTACAAGCGCCATGAGCTTCTCCGCATCCTCGGTGGGGTTCTTGAAGGTCCAGCTGACGTTGACTGAGTTTCCTGCAAGCGGTCTATCCGCATTGTCCTTGTCACCGTGTGCTACTGCAGCTGCCTTTCTCAGCTTCTGTCTAAATACGATTTCATCCTCGGGATGGAGGCATTCGTAATGGGCGACTTGGAAGGATGACAGTACTTAAGCCAAAGTCTACGGAATATCACGTACGAGCTCGCTTACAGAAGTAGTTCACCATTCCACGACGAGCGAGTGGGCCAGACTTTTTCCACCATAGCTGAGCCTGGACTTCCTCTGCGGACAGAAAGGGTGCCATTTGCTTTTGAGCAGACGCCAGACCATCCTTGTAAGCTTGTACTTGATCAGCATCGACTGTGATTGCGCGGTTCGACATCACTGCTGTGAAGAAACGGTGAGAGCGAAAGAAAGGCAGTGAGGATTTCTTAGTGTCCATTTCTCGTTCGATCTAGACTACACCATGAAATACAACAACGTCATCTCGTAACTCCGGATTAAACTAAGCACTTGCATAGATCACATCTCCATGGCGACGGTCAGGGTCTGTTTGGCAACTCAATGAAAGGATCGCCGATGGACGCGTCCTTCGAGATCGAAGCGGGTGATTCGGGTCGTACAGAAGTAAGGGGTGTAGTGCCAGGGCTTGTGCAATCGCTAAGGTCGGACCTATGCGAAGTTCGCTGACTGGAAGGTGTGTCGATGTCGCTGGCCGGTGGAGAGCGTGCGAATGAAGGAGTAGTAGAGCGATATGTAGCTCCGTCCCTGACATCTGAATGGCTAGCTTTCGGGGTAGAGAGTTCTGAACATGAAAGCGTAAGTTGGAAGACGAGCCAGCCTGAGTCGAAGCTACCTCACCACTTCTGGGCTGCTGAGCAAGGCTAGTTATGTGACTCATGATAACCTTGGTACCCTCAGTGTCTGGCATTGATGCCTTGAGCTCCACTGCACATTCCAGGAGTTCCGGCAGCTCGTTGCTCATGCCTGCCATAGAGCAGCCGTCCATTGCGATATGTATAGCTTGTAGTCGATGGAGCTTGCTCGCAAAAGGATTCTCTACGTACTCCAGCGCTTCGTACGCCGCCTTGCGTGGATCATCTCGTAGGAGGTTCGCGAAGCGATCCAGGAGTTGTGTGTGAGATAGTGCCATCACGAGTCGTAGACGGTCTTCTGGAGATGACCAGATAGACACAGTTGCCAGGGGTGATGAGAAAGGAGAAGCGAGGCCGAATCTGAGAGTCACGTTTGAGCTCTTACTGACAAGCGCGAGAGAAATGACGAAGGCGAACGACAACAATGATTCCATTACAGGGAAACGAGCTAGAGATACAAATGAAGATGATCTGGCTACAGAGGCCAAGATCCAGAAGCATCTCTACTGTAGCGACCTGGTGGATCTCGACGACGAAGCAGCAGCGGCTGAGGCAGAAGAGCTCGCCGAAATCCAGGCTGAAGACGATGAGATCATGGACCAGGAGGACGACAGCGAAGCAAGGCACGCTCATTCGAATCGTCTGAACGAAGACGAATTATCCGAATTCTTGCGAACAGTCTGTGTCCCCTATCTTCAGAACCTCTATTCGGAATGGGCGGATCTTGAACCGCTGCTCGCATGGTGGCATCATATGATGACGTTTAGAGGCATCTTATTCTTTCGGTGAGCCTGTCTGAAAGCTTCTCGAAGCATGTCATTGCCTGATTCCTCATATCAGTGATACATCTACCGATGAAGTTCTCTATAACATTGGCAAGCGCTGTCTGATTCGCAAGCTCGATGGAAGAGACACGTGGATCTCGCGTTCTTGCGGCGATTCGTTATCGGAGTCTGCTGTCCTAGTCTTTGGCGACCACGAGGTTCGCGTAGGCCTACATGTCATTCTATTGGCCTTCTTTACGGCCTCTAACAATCATATGTCGAAAGAGGTGAAGCGGTGCGTTGTTCCCGACTCCGTAAGCCTGACCGTAAGCTGAGATTTTGTGCAACCTCCAGTCGAGTGGCAGAGAACGACTTCTCGGACTTTCAATTCGATTCTATGACTATTGTGCACAAGGATGATCATGAGCGCATCGTCTACTCTCACTTGTCTGAACGGAGCGGATTCATCGTTGGCATGACTATCAACTATCATAAACGCTGGTCCAAGTATCGCGACGTCGAGCTTTGTTCGAAGAAAGTGCAAGAAGCCCAAAAGATCTGTAAGTCATTGTCTGCTAGCTCAGCCTACTTGAGCTGATGTTTCTTTGCTGCAGCGAGTTTTGACTCTTGGCCACACGGAACCATACACCTTGGCGACGACGAGACGCCTGACTGGGCACTCTTTGCCATTGAAAGCGCGATGATCTTTTGCGCTGCAAGCGTGACGAATGGGCTCAACACTAATTATATCGATGCCTGTTCCTGGCCGACGCTGCTTAGCAAGAAGGATATGGAAAGATTGTTTAGGAAGCTACACGAATGGCTGAGAGAGGTATGTATCGTTTCCTGTATGGGATCATTCCAAGCTGATCTTGGTATTATCCCAGGTACCCGGAAGGACCATACCGCCAGCTGACTCTCCGATATGGGCTGAGGTCAAGAAGTATTGCGGTATCACACCATTGATTGCAGGTAGCACACTATACCAGATCATCGCCGGCAACACTCGGGCTCGATCTAGTCGAAAATTCTGGGAAGCTATGCCACTCAGCGCTGAGCATTTTTCCTCCCAACGCCTACCCAAGAATCGACGAGATATGGATGAGGCAGCGTTGCAACTCCTAAAGGAAGCGGATCCTGTGCCAGCTCCGAAGAGGCCCAAGGAGGAGACAGAGCTTCCGCATGATGCAAAGCCGCCTACGAAAGGGCTCCGAGGTCTCGCGGGTATAAAGGGCAGAGTACAGGCTGCAATGGGTACCTCCTCACGCAAGAAGTAATATACGTATCACCGTAATCGCGCTCCTGACCTCGCTCAGCGCTCAATTCTCGTTTCGTTGTACATATTCCAGTCATTTAATACCCCAATTGCGAGAATCCGAGGCGCTTGCAAGGGTGCTTGAAAAGAAGGTCGGCAAAGAAGTTCTCCCTTGCCGGTTCACCACATTCATCCCTTTGCCTTTCTTTCCTAAGCAAGTGGGGGCGGAGGTCGAGGCCGGCCTCCGTTTCTTGAAACTTCTGCGCGGAAAGGAAGACCAGAGTATCGGACCCACACATCTTCCTTGGTGGACGTTCAGTCTGTCCATTTCTATCTGCTTCGTCTCTTGCTTTCGAAGTTTCCTTTCCCCATTCAGAGTCTCTTAGATCCCAAGAACCCTTCTTCATCCCGCAACTCGACTCTTCACCATGGCAGCTAAAGCAGATCTCGACATCAACGTCGCACCCAAGCTCGCCAGCGGCGGAACCGCTCCCAAGGACCCTCCTTGCATGGTTCGCTCTACCCCTACTCTCGAATGCCTTGACGAGAACGCCACGTATGGTGACTTCAGAGATGGTGAGCTCTCTCGCTGAGTAACTGTGATGATATGACTGAGTCCGAAATTTCCGTGACCAGACCTCATGCGCGACGGATTCTGCGTCGTGAAGGGTGCCATCTCCCCAGAGAAGGCCGTTGGCTACTCAGAAGATATTCATGAATGGCTCGAATCCTTCGGACTCGGTTACAAGCGCGATGATCCTTCTACCATCAAGGAAGAGAATCTTCCAATCATCAGCCCCAAGGGTATGGTCCAAGCTTACGGAGCTCCTCACGAGGTATGTCGCACATCATGTCATGATTTACCATCTGCTTACAGCCATTTGGTGTAAAAGAGCTTCACATGGAACGTACGATCAGAGCCAGGTGTCGTTGGAGCTTTCGAGAAGCTTTACGGAACAGAGGATCTCATCGTCAGCTTCGATGCCGTAAACGTCTCGCTAGCAAACCGCAAGGACATTGCAGCAAACGGTGCATGGGCACATCAGGATCAAGGTGAGGCCTGCTGGTCGTTCGTAGCTGGTTTTGTAGCTCATCTCACCAACTTGCAGACCCCGAAAGACCTGGCTTCCGCTGTGTGCAAGGCTTCGTCAACCTCCTGCCTAACGGACCTGAGGATGGTGGCTTGATGGTCCTGAAGGGAGGTCACAAAGTCTCCCAAGAGTACCACGATACCTTCAGACACGAGGACCGAGGTTTCAGGTGGACGAACGAGGTTAGCCAATAAACCGTGATGAATTTCAAGCTTCGGAACTGACATCCACTTCTTCCCAGATGTACATCTTCAAAGAAACTGGCCTCGACTGGCTCAAAGAGCGTGGTTTCGTATGGGTCAAGGTCTGCTGCGAGCCCGGCGATCTCGTCCTCTGGGATTCTCGAACACCTCACTATAACCAGTCCCCCACTTCAAATACCTGCCGCTTCGTCGTCTACACCTGCTACCTTCCCGTCTCAACTGCGACCAAGGAGGAGCTCATCGCTAAGCGCCAGATGTTCTACAACACAAAAGGTCACAGCCACTGGCCACAAGGTCTTCAGCCATTCATTGAGGAGTACGTAGCACCAATGAGAGATGGCAAGCCAGATCCTCTCAACAAATGGGCACCAAGACAGGCTCCACAGCTCTCTGAGAGAGCTTTCAAGCTTACTGGTATTCCTTACATCGAGGCTACGGCCTAGACAGAGGCGGTTGAGAGAAGGCGCTCGTTGTTTGTTGTTCCGATAGGCCGCATCGTAGCGATATGTATTTATAGAGGTACCCAGATATGCATCTTCGTCACAATCTTGCGCAACAGTCGCCCGAAGCTGCTGTCTCTGATCTTTGTTTTGCTGACACCGATACCACGTCTGCATTGTTGGCTCTCACCCCTGTGTAAATGTCGCCTGGGGGCATTATAACACGCGTTGTTACTCAGCATCAGCTTAGCCTACTCTCTGCAATAGAAGCGGTGTTATCAATGCCTTCGCGATGCAGGCGGTATTATCTGGCTGTAGCTAAATTGTTCATCGTACCGCACGATGCAAGCAGGCCGTGCGGAAGAGGCCTATAGGTATTGTAAGGTGAGGACTGAGAGTTACACGCGCGCAGGCGGTGAAAGATCCGACAAGGCCGTCATTGCGCCTGCTTATCCTGTTCATGCTTGAGCCGGTTATGCTCGTCAATATCAGTCGCTTCCCAAGCTGCAAAACAAGAAACCATACGTCAGACCAAAGCAAGAACGGAAAGAAGCCTTGATATTGCGTACGGTAGTCAACCCATACGTCTTCAAGCTCCTGCCCAGAGTAGTACTTCACGTCCGCAGGTAGCTCGGCCTTCTTCTCCTTCAGCTTATTGTGAACAACGAAGATGGCGAATTCGGTAGGAGGGACACTAGCGCGCTTATCTTCAGGAAGAGACTCGAGCTGATAAGAAGATCGGTATGAGCGACGTGCCAAATTACAATCTATGCGATCAAAACGTGCCTGCTTTTGCAAATCCGCCTTTAACTCGGTGATAGCATAACCGAGAGTTGTCCGCGTGTCATCAACCTCGTCCTGGAGGTGGGTGCCGCAATTAGCAACTTAGCTTGTTGACCTCGGCCAGAATGCCTTCTTACGACGATAAGGATTCGTTTGCCCAGGAGAGGTCGGCTCCCTAGAGTCGAGAAGTCGAGCCATTGCGTACGGATAACCTCTTTGCCTAGTTTCTCTTCTGTGCCTTGACCGAGCTCTTCATACAGAGATAGACCGATAGCTTGGATAGGGATATTCTTCTGGCCGCTCGTTTTGCAGAAAGTGCGCATTACACGCGCAGGGAAGAAGCCACCTCCGCCTGTATATACGCTATGAGAATGCTATCTCGGTTCACCGATTGCAAGCTTGCACACCTATCGCGATGAAGAGGTCTGGCCTAGCAACGAGTTCAGCTTTACTCTGGCAAGCCAACGATCAGACTATACACACTTGAATTCAGCCTTGATTTTAGAGGCAGTTGCGCCTATGAGTTTCTGTATATCATGCCCAAAAATCGCGGGAAAAGTTTGACGTGAGCTTTTCGTCTTTCCGCCAACTCCAGCAGGCTGGATCCTCGTAGTTGGCGACATACGTGTACTTCTTCGTACGTGATACGCAGATGGCCATCGTCGACAGACATTTTGAGGAATCGTTGTCCAGCCAAACCAGCTCGAAACACGACTTTCTCCACAGCAATGGCTGCCGAAGGCTTGCCCAAAGTATTACTATGTACAAGACCTCCAAGTATGCCTACTGCGGGCCCACCAAGCAGTGGAAGCCGCTTCAACTTGATACTTACTCCGGCCGCAGACATATGCGCCTGCTTGACTGGGTGTTCTTACGCTGCTAAACTCTTTCTCTTTTATTTGATCTCCAAACTTCGGACGTACTTCTCTGCCGTTCTTAGACGCTACTTCCCCTCCTGGACTGTCACATGTTCCATCGACAATCACAGGCTGGTGCACTCCCAATTCTCTGCCTCAGTATTGTTACCGGTACCTTTGTATACTGATCGTTGAGGATAGACACAGAGAGGTCGCGTAAATTGTACTCCTTGGGTTGAGTTGTTATTGACGTAGTGAGTTGCGATGATCTCCTCTGGGGCGACGTCTTCCTCCACCCACTGAAGTAGAGCAGCGACCATGTCATACTTCGGTGTCTTCTGCAGTGCGGGCATACCTCGGCGTGCCTGCGTGGGGACACTGCTTTTCAGTTTGCTGAATCTGATAACAATGGCAATCGCCTACCTGTCCAGTCACTCCAAACGCATTGGCACCTTCGCCTATGGAACAGCTGATGAAGCGTCGAATCAGTTTGCAGAATGGAAAACCGCATAAGGGGGGTTATACGAACTGGGCCATGCCGGGCACCTGGTAGAACCTGTACGAATCGTCGATACTGTGGTTTGTGTTGATCCGCAAGTATTCGTAGACTGAATTGTAATAATCGGTTGAACTACCGGCTGTCGAGAGCGTTGAGCCTCGCGCTTGAAGCACACTCTTTTCGCGCTCACAAGCGATGCGATCGTCGGCAAGACCATGATACTGGAGTAGCTTGCCGCCTCGATCGATGAAAGCAGTAATGTTAGGATTGATGGCCTAGTCGCAACGTCAGATAATACTACGCTATGAATTCCGAAAGACGTACATTTATACCCTGCAAGTTTTGACGGGCTCGATCAGCAGGATCCCCAGTCCTCGTAAGAATGACCTTAACTCACGCCAGGGTTGATCTCATCGGCTAACTTTATGTTCTCATACGTAACGTTATTGACATTGAATGGATCCGTAGAGTTGCTAGAGCGATGGTCAGCGATGCGAAGGTTTATCGTGGATTGCCGTACAAGATGAAGTAGCGGAACAGATTTGCGGCGTAGACTAGAGGCGTTTCGTCGAACAAAGCGGCTGCAAATATTTTCAGCAACTTACCCATCAGCTTCTGTGGACCAACCTTACCGTAACCCAGCTCAAATCCTGGCTCGAGGCGAGGGTAGATGTATGTCTGATTGGTTTCGTAGTAATCGGCGTAGACGTGCTTGAGCACGTCGATTTGGACTGCGTTCAAGCAGAGACTTCTGTTCTGACCCGGAGTGCATGCCATGGTTTCAGGTCTAAATTGGCAAGCGCGCGGGTTTTGGATGATCGAGTCTTGCACGCCATCCAGCAAATCACACTGAGCAAGCACCTCAGCGTGGATTGCTGCCCATTGGACAGGAGTAATAAAGCTATCTGAGTCGGCTGGCTGGACGAAGGAGCTTAGGTGCCCTTCCCAAGGGAGCAGATGTGTCCAATAAGCTGCAGGAGCCCCAGCGATGACTCCATCAAACATTTCTGGGTAGTCTTGCACAAACTTCAAGCCCTGTCTCCCACCGGTAGAGCAGCCATTGAAGTAAGACTTGTTTGCCGGTGATCCATAGAACTGCTCGACGACGCTTTTTGTAGCTGTTGCGGATAGCGCAATAGCTCTGCCAGCGAAGTCGATCGACGCCGCTGGGTTGTTGAGAGCCCAAGAGGCGCCTGCATTCGTACTGTTGTGACCACAGTTGCTGCTCATCGTTGCGAAACCATTGAGAATGCCAACATAAGCCATGTCGCCGTAGGCCGGACCGCCAGAGAAGCCTAGTAGATCCATTCAGCATGGAATAGGGAGCCGAGATGTAGTGAAAAAGCCCTCACCTCCATTGCCAAAGGTCATAAATCGTCCATTGTAGTCATCTGGTAGCCAGATCTCGGTGTTGGCGAACGAGCCTGCTTCCGCATCCGTCGTGATCAGAACCTCGACTCCTGCAAGGATTATGTCAGTATACACAGTCAGAGCTGGTAGAGGATATAAAGGCACGGCAGAAGGCAGGCAGGATATTGGCCGTCAGGTTTTGATGCAAGCCCGTAATATTCACGAGCGTGTTTGCGGGTACGTAGGTAGCATTGACTAAAGTCAAGGTGTCTACTTGAGGCTGGAAGGTCGTGCATCTTGTCTCGTTCGATTGTCCAGCTTGACGTTCTATGCTGAGTGCATGACAGAGGCAAGCTCCCGTTAATAGCAGAGAAAACCAGCGCATCTTGTACTGTATCCAAACAGGAAGAAGATATGCGAGAAGAAAGGAGAAAGGCGAGCCCCAAGGGATCCCCAGGTAGATAACGGAACTCCAGGCTGAAGCATTTATGCAGTGCCGATACTACCGCTAGTGCGGCAGCCTTAAGTTGCCAGTATCATAGAAGCCCGCTCGTCCAATCATGAAGCCTCAGGAGCAGCGAATACTTCGGTAATCTATCGCGTTAGAATGATGAGCTAAGCAAAGGTGGAGACGTGTAATAGGATCTCAAGGACTCCTCCTCAGCTACAAGCAAGTGTCGAGAATGGATGAAAGTCAAGGTGGATATGCAAGTTAGCGACTCGATTGCCCAACGCTGCTTGCTACCTTTGCAGACGAAGGTACAACTTTCTTACATCGGGCTTGACGGGATGGGATACCACGTAATTAAAAACCTCCTTATACAATGCACAAGAATTTACATCGCGATTCGCTCGCTTAGACACTCTCAAGGCATACTGCCTAAGTGAAGGGCTAGCCTGCCAATAAAGAAGTGGTAGCTTAGCTAGTGCTCGAGCACGGTAGGGCTCCAAGTAGCGCGTATGTGAATCGTTTCAGACGGTTGCAACTGTGAACGCAAGTATTATCAGAGCCAGGCAGAAGTCAGGTGTGGCATAATTTTGGGAGACAGCGAGCGGTCTAGCTATATCGGTCTATGGGATTTCATCATCCTGAATATTAGCTCGGAGTGTATAGGGTAATAGAGTGTGCAGAGGCTGGAATGCGGGGACAGGTGGTTCTCAGGTTTGTCAAGGCATCAGGCCTCTTTTACCGGAGTCGACAGACTGCAGGGCACATAGTAGATAGTCATACGCATATAAGAATTGAGATATAGCTTCGTTCTTGGGTTGTGACAGTGGCGCTCAAACGGGCGGAGCGCGGATCCAAGTTGACCTTTCAGCAAGCAACTCGTTCTTCCTGGGCATCATTGGCTTGAAGACATAAGGAAGCATAACGGCACATCATTCGATTGGCGAAGAAGCTTGAAAGACTTGAAAGAACAAAGTCGGAGTGAAAGTAACAGAAGAGCAGCGCAAAGAAGAGAGAGGGAGAGAGACAGCGAGGGCATCAAAATCGACTTCGCAGCCAGGCCAGCTTTTAGATGGCAGAAGAAGTCGACTATGAATCGCTAGGGACAGGCGCCTCAAGTAAGTATGAAGTACCGCCCAAAGAATCCACTATATCGACAAGTCTATCAAAAAATCTTGGATTTCCCATCATGAAAGACCCAAAAAGCTACTTCAAACATCGCGAGCACAGGGTATAGACTAGAAGAATGGGCTAATCATGTGTTACCCTTCTCTCTATCAGTCGGTGTCAGTATGATGGCAGGCTCGCTGGCAGGTATTACCGAACATGCTGTAATCTTCCCCGTCGATAGCATAAAGGTGGGCAACTCTAGCATTCTGAAAGCTAGCGTATACTTACAGGAGAACTTCTACAGACCCGCATGCAAGTCTTCACAACGCAACCTGCTGCGATTTACACTGGCATGACAAACGCCTTCTCGCGGATATCGAGCACAGAGGGAGCATCAAGGTTATGGAGAGGCGTATGGAGTGTCATTCTAGGAGCAGGGCCAGCGCATGCTGTCTACTTTGGAACCTATGAAGCCGTCAAAGATTTCGCGGGCGGTAACAGGGAAGGGCATCAATTTGCTGCAACAGGTGCGTAACATCGCAGAACGATCAAGGCTGGACGCTGACCTCAATCTACCACAGCGAGCGCTGGAGCGGCTGCAACGATAGCGGCGGATGCATTGATGAACCCTTTCGATGGTAGGCGCAGTCGCATCAAGCGGCAGTTCCTCTCTTTGACCTAATATCATATCTACAGTCATCAAGCAACGTATGCAAGTACACGACTCGCAATTTCGCACCGTCTCAGAAGCAGCGCGGACAGTATATCGAACCGAAGGACTTCGGGCATTCTATCTTTCCTACCCTACTACTCTCGTCATGACTGTTCCTTTTACGGCCGTGCAATTCTCAACCTATGAATTCTTCAAAAAGATCTTCAATCCGACAGATCAATACTCGCCGTCCACGCATGTCCTGGCTGGAGGCATAGCTGGAGGTGTAGGAGGAGCAGTGACTACACCTTTGGATGTAGCGAAAACACTATTACAGACGAGAGGGACATCGCAAGACCCGGAGATCAGACAGGCTAGAGGCTTGGCGGACGCATTTCGCATAATATGGAGGCGGCATGGCCTCAACGGGTTCAGCAGAGGGTTAGCACCGCGAGTGCTCACCTTCATGCCATCGCAAGCATTGAGCTGGTCAGTGGTTCCCGAGCTAGATTATCAAAGCTCAATCTGACGAACTTATGGTGATACGTACAGGGTAACATACGAAGGCTTCAAGGTGTTCTTTATGGATGGTCAAAGTAAAGAGCCGCCTCCGCTCATCCAAACTGGCATGTAACAATACTACCTATTTATACGACACAAAATAAGGGCAGCGATGAGCAAGCGAAAGCGCCCGAGTTCAGCCATTGGGGTGTCAGTGCGGCTTAGACATAGACAAGACAATTTGTGACAGCGATGGAAGGACTCTTTCGCATGTACAAGACGTCTCGGACAATATACCCAGCAGACTGTCATTCCATGCGTTAGATCATACGATTCACTCATTGTGTCCTCACGTCCTGTACATTAGAGCAAGTGATAGAAGTAAGGCCGTAATGATTGGCTATCTCGCTATCATCTGCGCTGACCCTGCCCCTATCGACAGACCTATTCTGACCTTTCTGCTTCGGGCAAAGGCAGCTCGAGCTGGTCTACACGGCATAACAACATGCCAATCCGGGCGCTGGACTGTGAGCTGGAAGCAGTGAAATGGGATTGTCGAAACTCAAGACAGCTGATGCTGGGCCATTGCTGGGATCAGTCCTGCTGCAGGACAAGAAGCTCGTCAAGGAGGCGCCTCTGTCTGCTCTGCGAGATACACGTCTGGGCATCGATGCGACTCTGTACGTTCGGCGACTGCTCACGTCGAGCGAGACCAAGGAGGCCTACGTTCCAGCTTTGGGAGGTGTTCCGCTGGCGTTAGAAGAGCACATACTACGAGATCTACGTGCGCTGGAGAAAGAACACATCAAGCCTATCTTCGTGTTCAATGGCCTGGCACCCCAGAAGGGCGGTAGTCCCCGTGAGAGATCAGCTGCTGCCGCCGCTGCTGAAGACACAAGACCTGCAAAGAGACAGATCGCATGGGAACACTATGAGAAAGGCCGTAACCAGGCTGCGCTGGCTGCTTTCCAAGAACTGTCAATGAACGTCGCGGACGTGCTCAGGGTCGTACATAGGTGCTTCTTGCACCGCAAGACCGAATTCGTCACAGCGCCTTACTTGGCCTGGGCGCAGGTGAGTGCCACGGATATTATCTGCTCAGCCAACGCTAAGCCTGCTATCTCTACAGCTCGTCTACCTCGAGAGATCACCTAAACAGTACACCCACGCGACCTGGTCTTCTACCGAATTCTTGATGTTCGAAGGCGTAGAACGTCTTATTCTGGATATTGACCTCGAACACTCCACCTTCACCTTCGTTACAAAGCAGGACATCCTCAAAGAGCTTGCATTGACAAGCGATCAATTCCTCGATATGGGTATTCTCGCAGGCTTCTACAATTCTCCCTCCCTCCCTATCGTAGATTGGAGTCTGAAGGCTGTTCTCGCCCTCCTGGACCGCTACAAGTCTGCTCCTACAGCCCTCCTAGCCATCTCTCAAGACCCGTCCTATCAAAACAACATTCAGCAATCAGGCTACTTCGAAAGTTATGCGCGTGCCAAGACTCTTATCAAATTCTCCCTCGTCCTGGCAGCCGAAGAAGGCAGAATCCTGCCTTTGCCGATAGCTATTCCTCCACAAGCATCCCTTCCCGCTCTCAAGCATACAGATATCCCGTCTGATATCCAAGAAGTCTTTAGCTACCGCCTGCCAGACGAGCTGTACTTCCATCTTTTCAGAGGGCTCGTCTCTCCTCAGATCCTCGGTGCCCTTACCAGCGGTCTATGGGTTGAACAAGCACCCCTGTGCGGTGGGGAGTCGGATGAGTACAGGAGATTCAGTAGAGATATTATGACGGAACATCCACAAAGTCCACGCTGTACGGCACTAGGTCTGCTCAGTCAATGCTTAAACCCCTTCTGGCAGCAAAGAACAGTGGTGTGTAGCCATTATTTCCAGCACAGTACAGCCGTAGCTGACATCTATTCGGCTAACAGACCGCCGTCAGCTGGTTTGCGCCAGATAAGGAATACCTCATCCAGCACAACTCTGCTGCCGTTACAAAGTCACTGGAAAGGATGCAGCACTGGAACGTCCCTTCAGCGGTTATCGAAGAGGAGCTTCGTCGGCAGAAGGTTTGCCCACAAGCTGTGATTTGGCTGGCTCTCTGACTGATCTGTTTTCCTAAATCAGTCTTCTACTATCGACATCAGATTGTGTCTCGGGGCGACCGCAAGTGGTGCAAACTATGCTGCACGAACAAAAGTGCCAAAGAACCCTAAGCGTCTCCTAGAAAAGAAGGATGAGATAGTCGCCAATTCCCTCTGGCGCTTCCTCGAGCTCCGAGGTTTCCTTAATCCTAATCATACACCTACTGCACACGGCAAAGCACTTTACGGCGCTCTCGAACAGTCGCGTGTGAACGATAAGTTCCAAGACCCTCTCTATCTAGCGCTCGAACTCGTCAGAGCCGGCGTCCTGCACAATGGGAAATTCGGGAACAGGACATGGAGCGGAGGTGCCTCTCTGGGAGGAGAGAAGGACAAAGCGAACGCAATGCTGGTCATGCGAGTCTTGAGCATCGTAGCACTCAATTTCAAGCCGGAAGCATGGACTGGCCCGATGAGTCGCAGTCTGCTGGTCTTCAACTCCTTCTTGCGGTGCTTGTCCACTTCGTTGAGGAGCTTGATCGAAATGACCACGGTCAACCTGATACTGAAGGGAGACTGCAACAAGAACCGCCAGGACTTCTTGGAAATTACGCTCTCCTTACCTTTCAGCAGAGTGACAAACTCTGGTATGGGGATTTTATGGAAAGCATGGTGCGATGCTTGCGCCCATGTAGGCATGAAATCGGGTCTAGGCAAATCAGAGGATCTGGGCGGCTTTGCTGTAGCTCCCCAGCCAGAGGGTCAGGCAGAAGGACAAGAAGAGTCACAAGCTGTTAAAGACAAGAAGGCAGCCTTGGAAACTATTAAGGCCACTGTTAGCACTTTGCTCGAGAAGGCCTTTGCAAACGTGAGGGATGTGAGGCATGAGCTGGCAAGAGGTGTCCGCTTCTGGGATACGGTATGTCGCAGCTTCTTCGTTAGCGAATGGGTCCATGCTGATCTGTCACTCTTGCAGTTCATGACTGCCATGCGCATTCTGCACGCTGAAGGACCCAACGCTATCCCGCCCGAGCTCTTCCAAACGTTTGAAGATGCTAACAGGTGCGCCCTCATCTCCTCACATTCGTGCATTTCTGACTGACGCGTTTGCTATGGTTCGCCCAGGTGGTTGGAGCCTTTCAGGCCGTGAGCTGTCAGAGGCCTTACACATACATCAGTTAAGAGATGGACTGTTGTGACGCTGACAGATCTCGATGCAACTATGTTATATCGCTTTAGTTGTCGCCGGCGCACACGCTGATTGGCTGACGCGTGTTGTGATCGCGCAAATTCGAGCAGGAAAAAAAAGCCAAATTGGGCGAGTTGGCTCAAGAAAAGATAACAACTCTCTGAGAGTTGCAGAGCTTGTATCTGACTTGTACATCTGCCTGTTACTTGAGTTGCCCTCGCTTCCCTGCTTGTTGAACCCTGCGTGATCTCGGCCTGCTCCCGCTGTTGTTCCATGAAAATATTTGGCAAAGTCAATTTAGGGCGCGTCTTCATTCCTCGGTTGACTTTTTGGCGAGCGAATTCCACAACCATACAAAGACGCAGCAGTCAGATTTGACGTCTACAAACGACGTACATCATCAAGGCACTCTCAGACGTCGAAGTTTGTCCCTTGCGAACGCAGGGCGTAAAGAGCATTCCTGGTTGAAAAGCCAGCGAAAAGCCCCTAAATCGGTAGCAGGATAGCTCGACACCTGCTGTACACAATACATACATCATTCTGGATACATCAACTACGCCTTGACGCGTCCTGGACCGCTAGAAAGCAGCCAAACTAGCGTCGAGAAGGAGGTCCTTCCAGCGACAGGAGCTCAGCCCGAAGGCTGCAGCGTGCGCAGGTGCGTGCAGATACTTTAGTCATACTTGTGTTACGCACAATCTAACGCTCAAACATTCCCAGACTGGCCGGAAAACGCGCACCAAATCTGAAGCGAGCCAGGCCAACCGTTTCGCAAAGGGTGAGCGAGCTTCAATTGCCAGACGGCGGCGCGCTGACAGCAGACTGTTCTGGTTATACCTGTTGCATATACAGCTCTGGATTTGGTTACTCTCGATACACGCTTTTCGGTCGTCATCCTATGCCGCACAGCAGGAGCAGCAGCAGTGATTCCGAACCCAATCTCAGCTTTACGTCGATGGCAGCAGCATCGAGCAGCAGTCCGCTAGCTGCGACGCCAGACAGCACACCTAGCAACAGCAACACGCATCAGCGACGCTCGGCATCCGCGAAGTCGCTCCAGTCACCAGAATTCGAGCTCGAAAGGGGATTCTCGTCATCCTCGACAGGCGCCGCTGAAGCGCAAACATCAATAAACAATACCAGCAATCACAAGAGCAGCAGCAACAACAGTCCTAAGAACAGTCACAGCGACACTTCGAGCAGAATGACGATGACTGAGGCAGAGGCATCAGCCCTAGAAAGAGCGCTCGCAGCGGGGATCTCCAGGGATGAATTTGAAAAGGCAAGAGCTGGCATACTCGACATGCTCAATGGCAGTCAAGAGAACAAGCAGAAGAGCAGAAGGAAAGGTCGTAGTGCCGCATCGGCAGCCGCGTCCACATCGAGCCTAAAAGCAGTAAATGAAGGTTCATCCAGTTCAGCGCCAGGTCGCGACTACGACGAATCTCTTTCGTCATCTGCACCTACGAGTCGACAAGTTAGCATGAAAGGCACCACTTCAGCTTCGCGAAGGAGCAGTGGAAACACGACTGCCCGCCTTTCCCTGTCGACCAGCAACAGCACCTCTTCTCTGGCTCTATCACAAGCGCCTAGCGTCTTCACACCTTCAGACTCTGGACCTTCGACAGCAAATACGTTCCGCACCTCTGTCTCGTCGTCACAAGCTGCAGAAGATGACTTCGCCGGTTCGCCGCCTACTTCAGATGAAGAGGAGATAGCTGCAATGGTGACCAGGAAGGGCGACAAACGACGCGTCCAACAACAGCAGCCGCATGCACATGCGAACGAATCGACCGAAAGCAACAAGTCTTCCGATCCAGACACGTCTTTCAACGCGGCGACGGCCGCTGCCGCTGCTTTGGGCATGCTGGCTTCCTCACCAGCCAAGCCTACGAGACGCACCGAGATTACTCTACCATCAGCCTCAACTTCGTCCGCCTCCTACGCTCTACAAGAGCAGCAAGGGGGTTCTTCGGCAATCAACGGGAGTAGCTTTACTCAACATCGCGTGTCATCGAATGCGAACGCCGCGAATCTAGTCTCTTCATCGTCACCTGGCAGTGGTGGACAAAATAGCGCCATCCTGAATGCAGCGCATTCGCCTCGATCCGGTTCGAGATCTCCGAATCGACAAGGAGCCAGGGCAAGCTCGTCTAATGCGACAGCAACAGAGCTAGGCTATGCATCTGCTACCTTGAGAGGCAAATCGACGACGCCCGTGCGGACCAGATTGGAAGATATCGCTCTGAAGTCGTCAGCCCAGATCAGGAGAACCAGAGAAAGGCTAGGTCTGGATGAGACAGAGGAAATGATGGACATGGACACGGATGCGAGGCATCAAGCGCAGATCATGCGAAGCTCAATGGGTCCCATCGACAGCGACGAACGAATGCTGGGATCGGACGACGAAGGCGAACAGCAACATCAAAGAACTCAGTCGCCCCTGAACAGTAGAAGTACGGGCTCTGGATTGGCGCCCGCCTTCGCATTCTCCAGTGCAAGCAGGTCACCTGGCGGCACCTCATATTCGCAGCAATATCAGCAAGAGTATGGCAGTGCAGACGCTAAAGCTCCTCCAGCTAGCCCTACTAGGAGTGCCAGAGGTGGTCATAGACGAATGGCCAGCTACGACATGAGCGGCGGATCACTCAAAGGGCGTGCTGTCGGCATGCTAGACAGGTTTATGGAGGAGAGCTCCAGTCCCAAAGCAGCACAAGCAGCACGCTTTGGAGGACCCGTGGAAGATTACGAACCTCGTCTAGATAATGCCTCACGCACTTTCGATGAAGAGATGGGCTTCGGAAATGACGATAGAAGCGACCGGCTTGGCAAGCGTAGAGCCATTGAAGACGATACCTTTCAGCCCGGCGATCTGGTCCAAGAGGATGACGAGGATGCTGATTATCAGCCGCATCCCGTGCAGTCTACGCCTAAAGGACGAATGCATCCGAACAAGGCAGCATTGCTCAGAGTGACTTTCCTCCGCTTACAAAATATGTATATCTGCTAATCTAACTTGTTACACAGTCTGCTGGAAACGATTTACCGAGTCCTCTGCTTGCTCAGATCCGTTCGCTGGAAGACGCCGCTCACTCCCCAGCGCATCACGGAGAAGCACATCACATGCACTTCCTACTCTCTCCGAGGTATCGCTTGAGCGAGCCTTCATCAGACTCGGTTGCGGGAAGCGCTAGAAAGCGTAAAGCATCTTACGATCTAGCGTCACCTCGGCAAGTCGTAAGATCGTACGAAACCTCTCCTCCACCTCTATCACCACTGCGTCGAGAGTCAATGTCACCGCCTCTTCAGTTCTCAGCCAAGTCATCCTCCTCGTACCGCCAAGATGCCTATGCTGCTTCGTCCCCACGCTTCTCTGTCCGACAGACACCTACACATCCTTCATCCAGAGGCTCAAACGCCTTATTCGAGGGGCCTGGTTCCAGCCGAGCTTCTTCTAGAAGCAGCAGAGCTCCACCAGATTCTCAGGAGAGGCCACTGAATCTATTCCCCTACAACCAGGGTCTCAGAGAGAGCGAGTTGGACTCACTCAATCTGCGACCACCGGCTCCTCTGCTTGACTACCCGAGCAGGCCGTCCAGCGCAGCCTCGGATAGTCTTTCGCAGTCGCAACAGCAGTCATCTCACTTCGAGAGTTATCATCATGAGCCTATAGCTCCTATCCCGACATCAGCCTCGAAAAAGAGAGAAACGCGCAAGAAGCGACAGAATACTGCTCGCTCAGCCCAGAATGACCAGGGCAGCGAGCAGGAAGATTTTGCACCTTTGCAGCGATCGCAATCACAGCAAAGCAATATACTCTTTGCCTCGACTGGGTCGTCAAACGCGACACCTCTTCCTGAGGACTTCGTCTTCGCAAATATTCCCATTGGCCAGTATGATGCCAAGACGAAGCCTCCCTTCTCGTATGCTGCCCTCATTGGTCAAGCGATCTTCTCTACGCCCAACAGGCGCATGTCCCTAGCCGACATTTACACCTACATCATGACTCTCTACCCATTCTACAAGAAGCAGGATGCTGGTTGGCAGAACTCGATTCGACACAATCTTTCACTCAACGAATGCTTTGTCAAGACTCAGAGGCTGGCAGACGAGCCTGGAAAGGGTTGTCTCTGGTCGATCTCCCCAGGCACAGAAGAACAGTTCACGGGCGGCAACTTTTACAAGAAGGGCAAAGTCCCGAAATTATCTAGCAGCGCCAACGGCATCAACAGCGCCAACTCGAGTAAAGCAGGAAGCATCGCAGGCGGTAGCACGTCTGCAAGGAAGAGCAAGAAGGCAGGAAGCGTAATGTCTGATGCTCAATCTGTGGCTAGCGCAGATGACTCCTTCGACAACATGTCGATGAATTCGTCATCCTACATGGCCAATATAACTCCGCAGCCTCTGTCAACTTCCGGCTATGGTCCAGCAAGTCAGCATCATATGTCTTCTCGTAGACACGAAGATCAGCAGCAGCTACACCCGTCCATGCGACCTCCCAGTGCTCAGGCCTACCGCCTGCCGAGACCGCCGCAACCTGCACGTCCACGAGCATCGTCTAATCTGCGACAGCAGTCCCGGAAGTATTACGATGAAGAGAATGATGCTTACGTTGACGAAGAAGAGGGGGATAGTGGCTCTCTTGACATGGAACCGCAACTGGAAGAGGTGGTTCAGCAGGCACCAGAGCAGTTGGGCCATCCTAGGCGAGCAATCACGCTAAGGCATCAGAGAGCGGTAAGCTCAGGACTATCTGGTACATATGTTGATCGTCATACTGATCTGTCATATTCTCCAGGCTTCTGGTAATCAAGGTTATATCAGTAGTCAACCCTTGCAGCACCAATTATCGTCACCCGAAAAGCCTATGATAGTTCGGATTAAGAGGGAAGATATCGCTCGAGATGAGGATGGCAGCATGGAACATGAGCAGCATAGTCGGCTAGACGTTCATGACAGCCGCAAGTATCCTGCTTCAGAGCGGTCCGCGTCCGCCGAACCTTCTCAACCCTCTTACGATGACCGACAGCCACCTTTGGACTCTTATGACCCTATTCCTCCCCGTCGTAGAGCATTGCTCAATTCCCCTCCCATCATGGCTTCCCCGCCTACTACTGTCTTGGCACGCATTTCTCAGCCTTACCAGCCTTTTAGAAGCGCATTCAGCATTCCTGGTCAGTCAAGTGAGCGAGAAGCTGCTCTGATGAGCTCGCCTCCTGCAGCGGGCATCATGCCTTCTGAATCAAGGGGCAGTGGTTTGCCGCCTCCTACACCGCGCTCTGCCTCCAACCAAGGCCTGAACAACAGCGACGAAGACTTCAATTCCAGTCGCTCCATCTTCTTACCTGCTCCTAACATCAAGCCGGGCAAAGTCAGCCTCACGCGAAAGCCAGTGGGTGACGATGACGAAAGCTTCGAGCCAGAGAAGCCAGTTCTTCCTCCTATCTCTATGATATCTTCACCTGGTTCCGCTCCGCTACAGCTCGTTACGCAGTCGCCGATCTCCTCGCTGAGGGCATCTGCGGCCACTCGCCGGTCGACCTCGCCCTCGCCGAAAGCAGGAAGCTCACATTCCTCGACTGCTAGCATCGCTAGCCTCAACAGAAGTCCGACGATGGCCAAATCGAAATCTTCGGTATCTATGGACTTCTTCAAGACACCCGATAGATTCGGCGCATCCGCATCAGCTGGCGTTCGGACCAGCCCTCAGAAGCTCGCTCAAATTGCAGGTAACAATGCATCTCGAGCTCTTCAATCATTCCAACAGACAGCTCACTCTACACCCAAGCTTCCGGGCACCAGATCTCTCACGGGTATGGTCACTCCAGGAGGCTATTACGATCCGTACGAATACGGCGCGGTCCTCGACGAGGAGCTGGACCGCATGGCAGGCAGCCGCGAAGCTGAGTACTCAGGCCATCGTGATGACAGCCGGCGGGCGCTGCCTTTCCCTTCTCCAATCGATAGAACTCCCAAATGGCAACCTTGGTCGCCGTGGTAGAGACAGTATCTCAATAGTGTAATAGTGTGATAAGTACCGCTGTCAAATTTAGTCTGTGCGAGAACCTCACCTTGGAAGTGTCGTGTAAACTAGATTTGTCGGGATTTCTCCCCAAGCGGGCATGTTATGATAGTTCGAAAGCCAACGATAGGGCGTATGTTCTTCTATGTACCTCTTCAGAGTAACTGTGAAATGGACCATAACAGGAAACTCCAAGCGTAGCGCGGTCACGTTTTTTAGTCTCCTCGATCCAACTTAGCAGCCTTTCCTTTGGCCTCTCGGTTCAGCCTCTGCATACGCTCAAGATGCCAATCTGTGATAGCTAACAAACCCTGGTGTACGAAAGTCCACGATCATGCAAGAAGAAGCCGGCTCGAGCTCGGGCTCGGCTGCTCGCTATGTGCCAGCAGGAAGCAATGGTTCAGGCTTGGAGCCTCTCAAGAAACGTCGCGTTCGTACTGGCTGTCTGACTTGTCGACAGAGAAAGGTGCACAGAAAGCCTTTTCTTGATGGCTGCAGGCTGGGAGCTGAAGCGAGAGGCTTCTCCAGGTCAAATGCGACGAGATACACCCAAGATGCGGAGCATGCAGACGCTTAGAAGCTACATGTGTCTGGGCTGATGCTGGTTTGTCATAAAGACAAAGCTGTCGCGTAATGTTTCCCCTAATCTCTTTCCCAGCAGCCGAGACAGAGAATGGATCAAGACAGACGCGGAAGAGAGCAAGAAGAGTATGCGAACAGGTGCGGCACTCCATAGTAATGTTTCTTCGCTAGGCTGACCTTGTCAATGTCCAGTGTCGAGCGTTGAAAGCTGGCTGTTCCCGAGAGAAACCTTCCTGCGCCCTTTGTCGTGCAAAGGGTGTGACTTGCACATATGCTCAATACTCGGACAGCGATCTAGACTCGCCTGGCGACATACGACCGGTCCCGCTTGTCCGCTCCGCTACAGACAGATCGCAGCCTGAGAGTTCCGGTAGTCCAGCGCCAGTCCCCCGTAGGACCGGCACCAAAATTCCAGAATATACTACACGCGAGCTACTGGATCTGTACTTTAGCCAGTTCCATACGGCTTCCTGGAATGGCTTCTTGCATCAACAAACGTTCATGGCAACATACGAAGCGAAACGAGTTCCTCGGTACCTTCTACTATCTATATGTGCGGCTGCGAACTATTTGGCAGCTCCCGGTAGTCCGCGTACTGAGGATTGGCTGCAAGAAACCAAGCAGTACCTGCATAGCGCGCTCGAGCAGCCTACGACCGACATCATCGCGGCTATCATAAACATCCTTTTTGTCGAAAGTGGTTTGAGACGCAGGCCAAACAGTATGTGGATGCTCACGGGACTGGCTGTCAGGTAAGCTTTCCGGATTCCGCGCATTAGAAAAAGGCTGACGAGTGGGGCAGAACTGCGTACGCGCTGCGTTTGAACTTCGAAGATGGTCCATCGCAGTTGTCACTGTTTGAGAAGGAAACAAGAAGGCGTCTCATGTGGGCTTGTTTCGGAGTTGATCAAATGATAGCTGGTGGGTTGATCAGAACGTCGGCGCGCAATCTCAAGCTGAGTAATATCCGATCCAGGCGGTGTGTACGAGTTCTGCCAGACGCCGCTCAATGCAATGCATCTCAAGCTACCAACGGACGCACATAGGTTCAAGACAACCGGGGAAAACGTATCGTCCATCATCAGATTGCCGCTCGCGAGCAAAGAGCAAGACAATCAAAAGGGTATCTTGGCGCAGCTAGTGACAGCTATGGCAATCAGGCAAAGGATATGCTCTTACGTATTCAATCTGTCTACCGAGGAGAGTCAGCCATGGGACGAAGGTTCCCTCTTCCGAAGCTGCGATCAAGACCTTCAGACGATCACTGCAAGTCTCGGACCGCAGTGCTCTTTATCGGACGAGAATCTTGCAGAAGCAGAGAAGTCTGGCGAGCTGTGTCGCCTATTCGAGTGTGAGTCATGCCCTGACATCCTTTCAACCATGGCATATACTGACTAAAACCCTTGCAAAGTGCACACTTGGCTAAGTCAGTGCGCTTCGGACCTTAATCGAATCGCTATATATGGCTTTGCAGAATCAGCAAGGCCAGAAATACTCCTCTCAGCACCATTCGACTGGATTAGAAATACGCAAGAACATTGCTTTCAAGCGGCCGTTCGCGTGTCAAATGTAGCTCTGACTTTCCTGACCAAGAGTCCCGACTTTGCCCCTCTCGATCCTGTCGGTCAGTGATTGCAACACCTCTGGTTGACAATTCAAAGGCTGAATTCAATCTCTGGGACAGTGCTCGTCTCCTTTTACGAATCCATACGTATTCAAGTCTGGGCCTTCAAGCATATCGTCCCGAAGGAAGAGCATGACCACAAGCAGAAAGAGGCTCTTCCGCGAATCAAAGCATGTCTGACAATATTGTTGCGCGCATCGCGAACTTTCGCTACGGCTGCCCGTCTGGTGAGTGATTCGTTTGGTCGCATCAGCTTTCTTTGTTGATGCGCACAACAGTTCCGAATGGCGTCTTTCCTCCTTAAAGACTCGTCTCTATGGACACTGCTGA
This sequence comes from Erythrobasidium yunnanense, assembly GCA_001600175.1. Classification (NCBI taxonomy): domain Eukaryota; kingdom Fungi; phylum Basidiomycota; class Cystobasidiomycetes; order Erythrobasidiales; family Erythrobasidiaceae; genus Erythrobasidium; species Erythrobasidium yunnanense. Next base: position 116,874 of record BCJC01000007.1, read on the forward strand.
GCAATGAGGCCATTCCTGTTTTCTATAACCACGTCAGTAACGCTGGTCTTCTGGAGAACCCGCACAGGCCACCAGGCTTTGCAGGGTTCCCCAGCTCGCCAAGCTGTCTGACCGAAGTGCTCGACGAGGTCGTAGCTGGGCACGATCTCAGGCCTCTGGAGGAGATGTGGCAGTCTGCTGCTCAAGGTGGGCTGCCAGAAGGTGTCGCAAACAAGCCGTCTGCTCCGCTTCCAGACGTCTATGCGCACGGTATACTTGGGATCGGAGGCAAGTTCAAGAAACAGGGTGTAGCGCCATCGGAGCACGCGGAAAGTGCACTTCCAAGACCGGCTGTACAGAAACCAGAACAGCCTCCTTCGGTGTTCTGGAGCGATCTTTTAAAATTGGGAACAGAACCACCTAGTCGGAACACTGCTTTCTCGGTAGAGGAGACAGGCGCAGGCAATGGGATCGCAGAGCCGGCAACCGACAGCAGCTTGGACTTGTTCACTACATTTCAGCAGTCTTCGTATCATCCCAACGAAGCGACGCCTTCCTATCTCTCCGAAGACTTCTGGAGCTCAGGAGCGAGCATGTCGTTTGGCTCTATGCTCTCCGGTCAGAACGCAGACTGGAGCTGGCTTCAGACAGATCAGGCATTTAGTACTTAGAGGTATCGTTGGTGTTGTTGTTGTCCTATCACAGACAAATGCTGTTGTTCCTTGCTCGCCGTTCGTAATGTGTATGCAACTGGCTAATCTTGTCAGCGATCCTATTGCGAATAAAGTAACATCCCGTTGTCTGTATTTTCTTTCTATTGCGCTGCTAGTTTATGCATCCCGTTAGAACAACAGCTTGAACGGGTAAGATGGGTTCTTTACTCTAAAGATGGAGACTAGCACGCTTGCCATGATGGCTAGAATACCTAGCCAAAGATAGACACCTAGTCTTTGACGTGTCTCGTTATGCGATAGGTTGGGAAGCGTTACCACGAGCGTGTACGTAGCGAATGCGAGGACGCCATCTGCAGCCGACATGGAAGGAGAAATTAGACGTCTGTAGACCCTGTGAGACGGGCACAAGACTTACAGACCACGCTGATGATTTGTGTTTCGACGCTGAACTGGTTACTGAACCCGCCTGCGATGTAGGATGGTTGACCTTCTCTCGTCATTTGCATATAAGGCGGTTTGCGGATCTGATTCCACATGTATCCGGAAATCATGGGTATGATAAAGGCCTGCACATTGTGTTCATGCGTTAGCTTGGGCTTTCGACAGACAGTAATGGTCTGCGACTACTCACCAGGCATCCTATAGCCCAGAGCCATCTGCTAAACACGAAGAGCTTGACGTAGCTCCAGAAGAAGTAGCATCCGGTAACTGCGCCCAGTACGATTGTGACTGCAGAAGCTATCTTGCTGTAGTCCACGGGTTTTGTGTAGGTGATGGGCAGGCCAGTCTGCTGAGCCATGAATGACGCGAAGGCTTCGGGCGCTGGGCCACTAGAGATATAGAGACAGATCAGCTAACTAGTCCAAACCACAGATAGTTTATATTGCCATACTTTCGCTGGAAGTCATATTGGATTGCCTGTCCTGAAGCCGGCAGATGGAGGTGACCTAGAGGTGCAGTATTCAGGCCGAGCTGGATATATAAAGGGCGCATGGTCAGCTCGCTGCCATATCGACGCTTTGTAGCTGTAGCTATGCGCGCACCCGTCTGAAGACATCCTGTCCCTTCTCGAAATCGAGCACGGCGAAGAAGTGTCTCGCCTGGTCGCTTTTGCTCCTCTTGTTCTTGTTCCACCACTGCTTTGCTATCTCCTTGTGACTTTTGTCAAATGTCTGGCACGGTAAGCACCCGTACTTCGGGCTCAAAGCCGTCAAGATGATGCTCGTCGAGTAGTTCCTCGCGTTTGGACTTGATGGATGGAGCAGCTCATCGTATAGCGCTGTCGTGAGCGGGACGACTCCTCCATTTGAAGCAGCTATGGCATGAAACTTGTCGACTCTGGCATCTTGCGCAGCTGCAGCTGATCCTACGACGCTGCTCAGAGCCAGTAATGTCAACGCTTTCGTCGTCGTAAGCATCATAACGATGCCTGTTTTGCAAGGATTCGCGTCCAAGACAACCCGGCGTGTCGTCGGCAGATTTAGAACCGACAAGGGAGGTTTAAAGATGGTCTCTCCTAACACCTCTTTCCTTCCTACCAAATTATTCCCTTTACACATCCATCATGTCTGCATCTGAGATAAAGCTAAGCGGACCTAATGGCTCTGAGGCAACAATCACCACATTAGGGGCTACTGTCACCTCGTACAAAGGTACGGTATATATCATTTCAGTTCGCATACTGACTGACACGCTGCACAGGCTCCGATGGCGTCGAGAGATTCTACCGATCATCGAAAGAAGAGAAAGCTAGCAAAGGTCCCCAAGCCGGTTCAATCATAGGCGGAATCCCCATCATCTGGCCCGCTTTCGCGTACATTGCTTCCCATCCTCTCTCCTCCATATTCCGCTGATGAATTTTGCGCGACTCACAGAGACACCCTGATGAAAGAGCCTGGTTTCGAAAATGTACCCTTCCATGGATTCGCAAACCGCGTTCTGTGGAAGCAGGAGAAATCCTCCGAGTCTTCAGAAGCAGTCTTCAGTGAGCGATTATGTCAAGATGTGCGGATTCTAGCTGAAGCTCGGTGACAGCCCTGGTGCCTGATGACGAGATCAAGAAGATGTTAAAGCAGGACTTCAAGCTGACATACACCGTCAAGGTAGGTCCAGACTATAGTAGACGGAAAGTCTAAGCTAATTCGCCCTTCCAGCTAACCGCAGGCGACACCCTCGATTGCACCATGGTAGCCGAGAACCCTTCTTCTTCCTCTACTGATCTCCAGTACCACGTCTGCTTCCACAATTACTACCTGATTCCAGAAGGGTCTTCGCCAGCAGAAGTCAAGATCGAGAAGTCGCTCAAGGACAAGAAGTTCATCGACAAGGTCGACGACTACAAAGTCAAGACGGACGAGAGAAATACCTTCTTCTACGATGGATTTACCGATAGCGTGTACTCAGATGTCCCATCTAGCATCTATGCTACGTTCGGAAACAAGGGCCAAGCTATCCAGGTCGACAGCGAGAATCTAGGTGAGATAACCACTCTAGAGACTCTAGAGCGTATTTTGGACAGCTCTCTGACGAGCCATCGTCTTCTCCTCTGCTTTATAGACACCCTCACTACTTGGAACCCCGCCAAGACGATCGACGAGATTGAGGAGGGTGGATGGAAGAAGTATGTCTGCATCGAGCCTGGCAGCGTCAACAAGCTTGTGGCAGTCAAGCCTGGTCAGAGCCGGACCCACAGATTCACGATCCAGGCGAAGTGATATGTGTTTAGTGCTTGCTTGGAATCACGCGCAGCGCGTATATAGCAATCTTAGGTCAGATATAACTGGGAAAAGGCTATAGCTACAGTGCTTGACAATTTTTCTATTGAAACATACTTCCCACCTACGCCTGATTTCATAGTTTACCTGAATCAACTTGCTACATCTTCCCTTTTAGCTGGCTGCGGCGAGTCCTCCTTCTCGCTGTCTGCCACTCCACCACTATCGCTTCCTGGTGTATCAGCTGCTTCCTCTGCTGCTTCATCGCTTGGAGGAAAGTACAGGGGCTGTAGAGGCGCTCAGTACCATGATCGATGCAATGCGGTACGAGACTTACAGTCAGCTCGGCATACATCCTCACATCTCGATTCCCGAAGTTGCAGAAGACTATCCTTTCGAACTGTTACCAGCCCGAAATGTCAGACAGATATGGCTCGAAGGTCTCGGGAATAGCCTGACCTGCTCATGATTTCCTTCTAGGAACGTCCGTGTAGTCCGTAATGCTATCTCAGTAGCTTCTCTGAGTGGAAAACCATAGACTCCCGTAGAGACGCCGCAGAGCGCTATCGTCTTCAGGCCGTGTTCTTTCGCTAGTCCAAGGGTCGTCCGATAGCATCCTTCTAGTTCTTCGTGGCATAGCTCTGCTTCGTCATCATCGTAGATAGGTCCGACTGTATGAAGCACGTATCGAGCATGCAAGTCGAAGCCTTGCAGATGCGTTAGAGCTTGAAGGCTGGCCATAGAGGAGCGCCCACCTTCTGTGATTTTAGTATTGCCAGTCTTGCATCCGCCTAGCTTTCTACACGCTTTCAGAAGATCAGGTCCAGCAGCTCGATGAATGGCCTGCCCAATCCAGCAGTCAGCGAGGGCCAGACATACGAGCATTCAGTAACGAACACCATCAATGCCTCCTCCCCCGCGAAGAGCAGCGTTGGCAGCGTTTTCTGGGAAGTTGACATGCATCAGGAACCCGGTGCCAGATCATGCAGTTCTCGGACGAGACTGACGGATGCCATCTACATCCAGACTCGTTATATCACCTTGCCTGAATCAACAGCATCAGATGCTGAAGGCGCGGAGTGGGTGCACGCTGCACACCAAAGCGCGACTTTGTCATTTATGGCGGTCGAGGGTTTGAAGAGCGCTTCTTCTCGAGCATGTAACGTGCCATTACTGTAAGCTGCCGTGATGCTTGGTAATTGTAAAGCTGATGTAGCCATTCTTCGCAGTCCGACTCTGAACATGCAATGTTATGGCGAGGGCAGAAGACGCGACATACAGAAAGTATGAAGGATACATTTGCGCTTTGTCCATGATATGGTAGATATACTGGCTACATTGGTTTTGACAGTACGGTCTCGGATAGGGACTAGGAGGGGCAGCCTCCGCTGTACTGCCCAGTGGAAGCCTCCGACGACCATTTAGCTCTTTCGACCCATTCCTTGACACTCTTCTGATTATCTCCAGCTGACCAGCTCTTCATTGCGACTCCTTGCAGAGCTCGCCCGAAGGAGAAAGTCTGAGCAGTCCAAGTCAGCTTTGCTGGAAGCCTGCGTAGAATTGCTGGGCACTGACCAATACCCATGGAGCCGCGTTTGGATTCTTCTGCTTCTGTTTATTGATTGCATTGAGGGCAGCGATCGAGTCCGCATCACTCAGACCGCCAGATAGGAAGACGATAGTTGGCACAAGAGGAGGGACAGTCTTGCTCAAGACATGAACAGTCGCTTCCCCAATCTCTTCCGGAGTAGACTTCTTTCCAGACTTGTCTCCTGCTTGCGCCATTGAAGCTTTCAAGACCAAACCCGCGAAATCGACCTTGTGCAACGCTAATTTGGCGAAAAGAGCAGAGTAGGCTGCGATATGTGCTTCGATGGACCGTTCGATGGTGAAGTTGCCATTCATGAGTACCTCGGGCTCAACAATGGGAACAAGCCCTGCTTGCTGCGATATGGCGGCATAGCGGGCTAGAACCTCGGCGTTGTCTTCGATGGCTAGGGCGGAGGGAGTGGTATCCCTGATGGTGTATGTGCCTAACAATCGGATCAGCAGCTATCACAGACTTCGAAATCGAAAAGCGTACATCGCCATTTGCTGAAGCGCGCTCCTCTTTCGTAGTACTCCTTGGACCGCTCAAGCAGGCCGTCCAGACCTTGCGTAGTGGTCTCTTCAGGGCTTGTTCGAGGAAGAGTGACCGTGCCCTTGTCTACTTTCACGCCCGGAATAATACCTCGCGACTTGATGATCTCGGCGAATGACTTTCCCTTGTACTTTGTATCTAGCTGGGCTTCATGCTTCATCAGACTCTCCTCGAAAGTGATTATTCCGGCTGTAGAAGATTTCATCAGAAAGCATAAAGAGACATGCAGGAAAGCTGTACCCACAGATATAGTTCTCGATAGGCCCGTCTGCAGTGAACAGAAGATCTCGCCATTCGCGTCGGTTGTCTTCATTCTGTGTACCGGCACGATCAAACACGCTGTTCGCCAGTACCAAAGGCAATCAAGTACGGCCTACATTCTCTTTCCCGACAGCCTCAAATCGCTTCTTGATTGACCCGGTCGACTCATCAGCTGCACGTAGGCCTTTTCCAGATGCACCGATTGCCAAAGCCGTCTTATGCAGTTCCTCGGCATGCTCAAGTCGTTGCGGAGGGTTAAAATGAGCAGGTCCATCCAGAGGCGCAGATCCGTGGCTTGCCATGGTCTTTCAGTATGTGTTATGAAGTAGCGTGAAGATGGGTTGGAAGGAAAGATGTCAAGAGGAGGAGAGCGTTATAAATGTCTCTTCTGTCATCTTCGTCACAAGGCTCCGGCAGTGGCGCTTCAAAGGTACCCTAGCGTAGGGATTGTCCGGTGCGAGGGTTGTTGCTGCACGACCAAAGGACATCGCTGCAATTGCTTGTGGTACCGAAAGCCAGAACGGTGCAGGCTGGACTTCCATCTTCCCCCCAACTCCGAAGCCCGAATTGCGAAATATGAGTCAAGACGCTTTTAGACCTGTCAACTGTCTTCCTGGACCAATCTTGAAGAATGGCTGAGATGCATCTGCTGGTTCTTGCGCCTGTTCCGGAGCACGATAGAGAAAAATTGGAGAACGCTTTCGACTCAGTTCGTGATTAAGAGCGAGGTGTCCAAGATGGAGCATCGCTTTTCTAAGTTCGCCATGTCTAGGTCGAATACGGGCAGCTTCCTGGAGGAGCGGGCTTTCTGGATGGTGCACCTCCTGCTCCAAGTCAAGAAGTCTTGCAGAAGACAACCGTCATTTTCGGATGGGAGCTCCCTGGAAATGTCGAAAAGCCAGAAGATCTACCTAATCTACTCTGGCATATGACACCTTCTGCTGGTATGGACAAGCTACTGAAGAGTCCCTTCTATCACAACGAAGAAGTGCTTAAGCGCGTCAAGGTCACCAGTAATTCCGGTGTACACATATCGGTCATTCCGCCTTATGTCCTATCCATGGCGTATCTCTTGTTTGCGCAAACAAAGCAGAACCTGGAAAGCCAGATCATCAGGCAGAAATGGGAGCGCCCAAAGGGTTTCTACCACCGCGAGCTTTCCAGCGCTACATTCGGTATATTAGGGTATGGAAGACTAGGTAGGGAGACTGCTAGATTGGCGAAAGCGTACGGCGCAAAAGTCATTGCCGGTAGGGTAAGACAAGCCTGTCGTAATTTCAAGCTGACATGCGCATCTTCTACAGCAACGAGCGATGGCAAGAGGAAACTCGACTCCGAAGGCAAGCTTCTATGTCCTGGCTTTGGGGATCCGGAAGGTATGTCAACCGTCTCTTGCTTCAACGGAAGAGTGCTCATCCTGCCCCTCGGCTTCCAGGCAGTCTACCGGATGACTTCTTCAGCACTAGAGATGAGAATTCCTTGAAGGAGTTCCTTGGCCAAACAGATGTCCTAGTGATCTGTCTTCCCGGCACGAAGAGTACAGCGGATCTCATCGATGCAAGCAGGATCGCCCAATTGAAGAAGGCCGCAGTCATTAGTGAGTGTTTCTCGCTAGCAGTTCTACACCAAGCACCTTCACCCTGACGCAGCGCTTTCCCACAGTCAACATTGGTCGAGGGGAGGTCCTTAACCAGGATGCTCTTGCAGAAGCGCTTGAGAGCGGTCATCTCTCAGGCGCAGCTCTGGATGTCACAGTTCCAGAGCCTCTGCCGGAGGGGCACAAGCTGTGGTCGATGAAGAACTGCATAATTACACCCCATATCAGCGGGGTGACCGAAAAGTACATGACAAGGTCGGTGGACATGCTACTACAGAACGCGGAGCGCTATAAGAAAGGGGAGCCACTGCTCAACTCTGTAACTCTATCGAAAGCCCTGTAGAGCAGGCGGAGTATGTCGCTCTGTACCTAGAAGTCCGATCCTCGTAATGCCCTTTTATTCATTGTATCGCGGTGCGGCGCCAGTGGGCATCAGTGTACCTTCATGAGTGATCATACCAACTCGATTCAGCTTGAAGATGAATGCGAAGTTGGATTCTTTAGCGCGACGGCTATATGCTTGCCATCCCGTCAACAGCCATTTATACTCCTCGCCCTGTCAGCGTTTCTGACATTGCAGCATGGTCGAGATGCATCTTCTGGTTCTTGCACCTGTACCGCCAGAAATCCGAGGCCGCCTAGAAGCCGCATTTGAATCCGTGCGAACATGCCAGCGCAATTCTTGAAAGCATAGCAATACCTTTCTGAGCTGGCGCGATGCATAGGTCGAATACGGCGAGCTTCCTGGTTTATCGCCAAGTGACGGCGCGCCTTTCCCGGTAGACGAAGCGATCCTCCAAAGAACCACCTGCATCTTTGGCTGGGAGCTTCCACGAAATGTACAGAGGGCAGAAGACCTACCTAATCTGCGCTGGCAAATGACACCTTCTGCTGGAGCAGACCGGCTGTTCACGAATCGCTTCTATCATGATAAGGAAGTGCTCAAACGCGTACAACTCACCAGCAACTCCGGCGTGCATCTTTCTGTCATCCCTCCTTACGTAATGTCCATGGCGTACCTCTTGTTCGCGCAGATGAAGCGGAACTTCGAAAGCCAGATCATCAGGCAAAAGTGGGAGCGCCCGAAGGGCTTCTACCTCCGTGAACTTTCCAGTGCTACCTTTGGTATACTAGGCTATGGCAGACTAGGGAGAGAGACTGCCAGACTCGCGAAAGCTTACGGAGCAAGAGTTATTGCCGGCAAGCTTCTGGCCTCTTGTCGGCTTACCGTATCAAACTGACTTGTCGATACTCCAGCCACGAGCGATGGTCAGAGAAAATTTGATAATGAAAGCAAGCTATTGTGTCCTGGGTTAGGGGATCCGGAAGGTACTATCGCCATGTAGGTCCATATACAGAACAAGGCTGATTCGCATCGCGCACCGCAGGCGACCTACCAGAAGCCTTCTTCAGTACAAAAGATGAAAGCTCTCTCAAAGACTTCCTTGCACAAACGGATGTCCTGGTAATTTGTCTGCCCGGCACAAAGAGTACAGCCGATCTCATAGATAGAAATCGGATAGGCCAGCTCAAAGAGAACACAGTCATAAGTGGGTACTCTCGACTACATCGTCGTCGGGTAGAGAAGCTGACGCTGATCCGCAAACACAGTCAACATTGGGCGTGGAAACGTAGTTAACCCGGATGCCTTGGCAGAAGCACTAGAAAGCGGTCATCTGGCAGGAGCAGCTCTCGACGTCACATCTCCTGAACCTTTGACGGAAGGCCACAAGCTGTGGACCATCAAGAACTGCATAATTACACCGCACATCAGCGGAGTGACCGAAAAGTATATGACTAGATCAATCGACATGCTGCTCCTGAATGCCGAGCGCTTCAAGAAAGGAGAACCTCTTCTCAATAGTATAGATCCGTCCAAAGCCATGTGAAGTGTAGCGAGAGTACTGGGGTCTCAGCACAGACAGGTTCGCAGCCAGCTTCGGCTCTCGAGAACGCCACGTCTCGATCTGATGGTTCAAGAATGCAGCAGCTGACCTAGCTGATCTCTCTTTCCATCACCCTTTCATCGTCCTTTTTGGTGCCCCCCTTTTATCTTCCGTGCCAGCACTTTCGACTTTTGAGCAGCTGCTTGTTGCTTTTAGGTGCTCTTCCAACTGCTGTTGACAAGATCAGTTTCACAATCGAGCTGTAGTAAGCCAAGCCATCGATCTCACAATCTATCAATCTATCAATATGAGTGGCTTCACCGACAACAAAGCAAGAGATGCGGCGATTTTGGCTCTACAAGTAGAAAATAAGTCGCTACGCACTACCCTGCAGCAAATGGCACAGGATCTGGCTGCCTTGAAAGCAGGCCGGCGCTCGAGCGCCGCCTCTACATCGTCATCGCGGCGACCCTCTCTCGGCTCCAGAGTCAGCTCTGTAGAAGATTGGTCAGCACGAATTACGGCAATGGATCGACAAGACGCAGGTAAAGCAGTGAATGTCGTCGGTCTGGTCATGATACCAACGACCTACACCGACTACGACGACCTATTTGGAGTTCCAGTTACGGAGCAGGGAGCCCCTGAGCCGATGATCAGAGTTCGGAGCGGCGGCCTTATCCATTCGACCCATCGAGATTTGCGGGCTTCTGATTTTAGCCTTCCTGAGGACGTTCAATCCGTAAAGAAGGCCCTGACCGCCTTTCAACAGTACAGTCGCGGTGACAAGGCTAAAGCAGAGCGGATGAGTGCAGCTTTCAGGCAACGCCATCCGACCATCCTTCTTCTAGGAGACACCGAAGACGCCATGGCAAAGCTTGGTCCCAAGCGAGCTGTCGCCAAGTAAAATGCTTGATATTGAACGTTGGAGCGTGACCGATGTAACAGCAGGCTAGATGAGACTTTTAGTGTACTGCGAGAAGTCAATCAGCTAGTCCGCCCGACGCAAATTAGCGTGTCCTCAAACATATGACGCTACCTAAGGATGGTGATTAGGGAAAGTGAAGTATTACGGTACACATGTGCTGAGAAGACCAATATAATAACGATTGTCCGTAGTAAACTTCAGATCTAATCACCTTGCCAGACTGGCCTTTTTATGGTGCAGCCGTCGCCGTTGCCAACGATCGCTTAGTGAAAGCGTTCGTAACGGTAGGCATGACTGAGGATACTACAGAAGCGTATGTATCGGTAGAGTTGGCGAAGTTGCACTCATCCGTGAGGCCAAGAACGTAGTCGGTGCTACTCTCTCCGGCATCTGGTCGAGGAATCTGTCCGCTCGTGTAGAGGTGGTAGAAGGAGTAGAGGGTGAAGTTCTCGGTCGGGTCTTGAATTGCAGGGTAAGCGTTGACTCGGTAGCTAGCAACGGAGCCAGGCAAACAAAGTCAGTTCAGATACTTCTGTAAGCTCAAATACAGCAGGACACACCTCCAGAAGACACTTCCGCTAGACTGCGCCCAGGCACGTGCGTTAGCAGCGAAGAATCGCTGGTTCCATTCCTGATCATCGGTGATGGCCGTACTGAGGGACCACTCTGTGACAGCAACAGGGATGTCATAGCTTGCATACTGCTGAGCTTTCGAGCAGATCTGGCTGATATAGCTGCTTTGCGATTGCAGTGGAGCAAGTCGACCGACATATCTGCGATTTCCATTCGGGTCAGCCTGCGCCATCACAGATACAGCCGGCCGGATGCTACTGACGGGTGATCCTCATAGACAAGCAACTCGGGCTTCTTGCCGTTGATGAAGCCCTGCCAGAGTGCGAAAGGGTTTGTCTGGGGTTTACCGGGAGCGAACATCATAGTGACGGGTGGGCTGAGTGCTGAAAGCTTGTCGTATGTGCTCTCGTAGTATCCGACAAGCGCATCGTATTGGTCTTCGGAGTAGAAGATCGGTTCATTCATGGGCGCAACAGCGCTAATAATGTTTCGGTGGGTGCTGTTTGTGATGTATGAAATGATGGCATCTACGGTCTGTTCGCCATAAGCGATGTTCTGGGCCTGATAGAAGTTGTTGTAGCCGACGTGTCCACTGGCTTGCTCGCCGTTCTGAGAGCCTGGAAGACCGTGCAGGTCGATAATCACGTAAAGACCGTTGGTAGCGGCGAGATCGATGACACGGGTGAGCTGGTCGACTTGTCCGCCCATAGTGACATAGGGAGTGCCCTGTTGCAGACCAGCATAAGTTGCTGCTCTCCCAGTGATTGCGGTTGTGAGCTTACCGATGGTCCCTGGATCCATGCCCAATAACCCATTGGGATCCGGATATGGTTGAAGCCGCTGCACAATATACCTCAGCAATGGTAGCAGTATTGATTTATGTGAACTCACGCCTCAGCGATCAATTGGATGTCGGCCTCGGTGACCCAGGTGTTCCAGTGCTCCGTTAGGACGGCAGAAGCGTTTGATCCTGCAGACTGACTCCATGTCCACTCATCTGTAGCATTTGCATTGCCCTAAATGATGCGAAATTATCAGCCTTCCGTGAGAACTTGCTAATAGCCGTTCCGTGACTTACGCATGAGTTGATGAACCATTCTTCGTCCATCCATCTGTTAGCAGATGCATCAGCTGGTACATCAGATCACACAGAGCATGTCTATCTACCTCTCGAGCAAGAGCCAGTTTCCTAGAGCCACACCAACTATTTCGGGCAATCAGTCAGTCTATATGCAAGATTTTCCATGGTTTCAAGACGACTCGGACATACGCATCTTGCGATTGCCGGTAGCCCAGTTCCATGACTGAGAGTTGTTTGAAGGCGCAGCTTGACGAGCGTGGATATTGGCATACTGCGACCATGACCGGATAGGGGATGCGTCAATCAAGGCAGGAAGGACAGTGAGCGCTCCAGCAGCGAGCGTAGCGAGGTTGAGCATCTTCAGAAAGGTCAAATCGTTGGCGTAAGGAAGAAGAAGAAGCAGAAGATGTTCAGCACCGCATCAACCATCTGCTTGAAGGTGCGTCTGCCGCCACAGAGCCACTTTGCGCGCAGAGAGATGCCGAGAATAGCAAAAAGGCTTTTCAGAGGCATCAAACAGCGCTGCACTACCTACTATGGACGTGTCGATTTCAAAGGCTTTCACTCAGCTGTAACATAGCATGAGGAAGAATGCTACCGAATAATAAGAAAGAGAGTGGAACTATTACGCTACAGAGAAGCGGGAATTAGTAACGATTATTGTCCTTTAAGAGCGATTGCGCTACTGATTATGGCGAAGGCGACCTCCAAGCCTTGACTGTTTTACATCTGCGGGGCCGCAGTCTCTACTGGCAGAGATCTTCTTGTGAAGGCATTGGTGACGGTAGGTCTTACCGAAGAGACGACCGGATCGTATGTATCGGTGGAGTTGCCAAAGTCGCATTCATCTGTCAGACCGAGGACGTACTCCGTACTGGTCTCACCGGCATCTGGTCTGGGAATTTGGCCGCTCGTGTAGAGGTGATAGAAAGAATATAACGTGAAATTTTCAGATGGATCCTGGATAGCGGGGTAGGCGTTTACTCGATAGCTAGCAGAACGAAAGAAAGGTCGATCGCATCAGTCACAGCTTCTTCGAGACACTTCTGAAACAGTCATGCATTACCTCCAGAAAATACCACCGGCAGACTGTGCCCACGCTCGTGCGTTTGCAGCGAAGAACCGTTGATTCCACTCCTCGTCATCGGTGATGGCAGTGCTGAGAGACCACTCCGTAATCGCGACTGGAACGTCATAGTTTGCGTACTGGCGAGCTTTCTGGCAGATCTGCGAGATGTAGCTGCCTTGTGATTGCAGAGGCGCAAGGCGGCCAACGTATCTGTCGACATTCAAGCCCGTCAGCCTACATGTTACGCATGACTGAGGAGACAAGAGGGAGGCGTGACTTACGGGTGATCCTCGTATACCAGCAGATCAGGTCTCTTGCCGTTGATGAAGCTCTGCCACAGAGCAAATGGCGATGTCTCGGGTTTACCAGGAGCAAACATCATAGGAATAGGTGGGTCGAGAGTCGACAATTTTGCATATGTTCGCTCGTAGTAGCCGTACAGTGCTTCGAACTGCTCCTCCGAATAGTAGATCGGTTCATTCATAGGGGCGAATGCACTGATGATGTTTCGATGGGTGCTGTTTGTGATATACTCGATAATTGCATCTACAGCCTGTTCGCCATAAGCGATATTTTGATCCTGATAGAAGTTGTTGTAGCCAATTCTGCCGCTGGGCTGTTCTCCATTTTGGGAACCGGGAAGGCCATGCAGATCAATGACTACGTAAAGACCATTTTGTGCAGCGAGGTCAATGACACGGGTCATCTGCTCGACTTGTCCGCCCATCGAGACGTATGGAGTGCCCTGGATGCACGCTTAATTAGTGGTTGCTCAGCATCGAAGGTATCTGCTTACAGCTGGCTCGTTAATGAAGGCCCAGTATCCGACAGGTATCCGAATATGGTTGAATCCACTGAAAAGCGCGTCAGCCAGATATCCTGAATGCGGACAGATGGGCTTACGCTTCGGCAATCAGCTGAACGTCGGCTTCAGTGACCCAGCTTTTCCAGGGTTGTCAGACTATGCTTCTGCCTCCCATTAGAGCGAGACCTACGTGTTCCAATGCTCCTCGAGAACGGCCTGAGCTCTTGAACCCAAGCTTTGCGACCAGGTCCATTCATCTCGCGCATCTGCGTTTCCCTGCAGCAGCGAAGAATCAGACTGTATATGATAGGCCGAGGAGCCGTTGCGTAACATACGGAAGAGTCGATGAACCATTGCTCGTCCATCCATCTGAAGTCGGAGAACAATCAGCCTGAGGCAGCATAATATAGGTGTATAGCTGTGTACCTTTCGAGTAATAGCCAGTTCCCAAGAGCTACACCGTCTATTCGAGCATTCGTCAGTCAGTTCATGTCTCGAGCTTTCCAGCACCCAAATGAGCAGTCGACATACGCATCTTGCGGTCGCCGCTAGCCCAATTCCATGGCTGAGTGTTGTTTAAGGGCGCAGCTTGACGAGCATTGAGATTTGCATATTGCGACCAAGGCCGAATAGGGGAGGCGTCAATGAGGACAGGCAGCACGGTGAGCGCTCCAGCGGCCAGGGTAGCGAGGTTGAGCATCTTCAGAACGGTCGAATAGGCGTAAGGAAGAACCAGAAGACGACGCTGGGCAGCGCATCATGCAGCCAAGGTCCACTGTTCTTTGCCAAGACAGTTGCCGCGAATAGGCAGGAGGCCTTCCAACAGCTCGACAGCTGCAGTATAGACTGAACGTATCGCCCTCTTCACGATCCTTGCAGATAAAGACTGCCGATGCTGCTCAAGAACCTCTTTGGCTCCATCTTCCGGGTCTCGGTCTTGGTACGAGCGGTGACCTACCTCTGCGGCGCTTCGTTCAGCTACTGCAAGATGCTGCTGTTGTCTGTATTCGGTCGGGGCCAGTTCAGACTCAAGGGTTTCTACGTGCCGTGAGCTACTCGACGAGCGACTTTTATAACGCACAACCTCCCGCCTAAGTGCTCGAAGATTACAGCATATATTTCACGAGAGTAGGCTTCCTGTTTCCCCTGGCCGCTCCAGGCCCGCTTTTGAAGACGAGAGACTCTGACCCTTCCGCTATTTCGCTGCCTTTAGTTCCGTATCGCCTGCAGCCACAGGCGACTGCGCTACTGTTGCAGAATCGATACCGGTCCTGTACTCGCTTGAAGCGCCGAGTTTCCTCCATAAGAACAGGGTAATTCCAACTGAAACCACTAAGAAGGCGAAGACCGTCCAGCTGAAGCGAACACGGCTTAGTTTATTGTGGACTTCAGTGGGCTAGCGGAGACATGCTTACTTTCCCATCAGGTAGAGGGGTCCGGTCCGCGATGGGAACAGATAGGGAGCCGTGATTCCTGCGATATTGGCTGACTACAGCTGTCAGCTTCTTGCAAAGGGACGAGAAGCATTACGATCGCACCTATCGCTATCACACCACCTATCATAATCATAGAACGTCAGCATCGGCGAGACCCTCTCCTCGGAAAACTGTTTCTCAGCTTACCTGTAGCAATCGCTGTTGACGTCGCACCCGTGACCGTTGCCGTTCTGTACGCTAAGAATGGAATAACAGCGGCATTCGTGCAGGCGATCAAGAAGACGCCTGTGCTCACAGGACTCAGTATTGCATCAAATCAAATCGATCTTGCTCAAGCGGGACTAACCAATGTAGCGACCAATCCAGTTCCGGACGACGGCCAGTAGGAGGTAGCCTGTAGCGACTAATATCAAGCCAGCGATTATATGCTGCAAGGTCATGCAAGTCAGTATGATGTCTTGTCTTTCTGGCCGTAGGGTAAGATGACATACTCGTGGTCGCTCCTTTCTTCTGTCTGAGCTCCAGGAATTAAAGATGATGATGAAGAAAGCAAAGGCATTGGGCGGCACCGTGAGGAGCTGTCCTTTGTACCCCTTGAAGCCGAGGGCAGACACGATCGTAGGAGCAAAGAAGCCAAAAGCGTTCAACGAGTTTGTCATCCTATGGCAGGCCAAGCGAAGGAGTCAGCTCATCCCGCAAGACACGGACAAGCTAGGGCTCACAAGAAATACTGAGCTGCGAATGCCCAGAATTGCCATGCCTTCAAAGTCTGCTTGAAGTCTTCAAGGTCGAAGTGCTTGTCGGTTCCTTTTGGCGCAAAGGGACCCATCCGTTTGGAAGCGAACGCTCGCTCTTCCTCTGTCAAGAATTTGGCTGTTTCTGGGTAGTCTGGCAGGTAGAACCAGATTACGATTCCCACTAGAACAGCAGGAATACCCTGCAACAGTCGATATTCAGTATCGACCACGTCTACCTGTAAAGGTTGCAAACCTCTAAGATAAAAAGCCACTATTCTCAGACAACGGATCAGCGGGAAGGTCGCCAACTAAGACGAGCTAGTGATGTACCTGCCATCCAGAAAGATTTGCTTTGCCATGCAGAAAAGAAACGCCGGTAGCAATCTTAGCAGTAAAAGTCAGACGAGAGCAGCAAACCCGATGGTAGAACGTTTGACAACGAACCAAGCCTCCAAAAGCACCAGAAACAGCGACAGAAGCCGAGAAGATAGCCATACGCTTGCCTCGTTCCGAAGGTGTATACCAGAAGCAAAGGTAGCAGATAATGCCGGGAAAGAAGCCTGGAGGTGAAACGCATGCGATCAGTAGTTGTGTCCCTTAAGGTCCAGTGATAACGTCCGTACCCGCTTCAGCGATACCGAGGAATACACGGCATGCCATCAGGCCTCCGTATGTCGTGCAAGCCGCTGTGCAGATGGTAACGATGCCCCAGCTGACCATGATCCGCGCTATCCATTTCGAAGGTGTAAAGTACTTAAGAGCAATATTCGAGGGCTGTCGGACGAGAAGGCTTCTCAGCTTCGATGTGCGACTTGGGCAGAGCCATTTTCTTACGAATTCGAACAGGACGTAGGGAACGAAGAAGATAGCGACGATAGTGCTATTTGAGACATAAGCATACCGATCAACAGGCTCTGTCGCGTGTAGCCAAAGCGAGAACTCACTTATACTTGTTTCCTGTCAGACCAAGGTCCCTGACGATATTATCTGGCTGATCATTATTGAGGGTCCGAGCGTTTCCCAGATTGGTCCTTTAGGGAGAGTTAAAAAGGTCAGTTTACCGAGTGACACTTGTCGACTGACGTTGCGAACCGGTCAAGGTAGTTGAGAAGCTGTCGCTCCGCTTGTTAGCACATAGCCTGTGAGAGGAAGGATATCACATACGTATGCAAGGCAGATGAGGGGCATTATGCGAAGATCCTGTTTGCGGAGGATGCGTCGGCTGTTTCAATCGTGTTTCAGCGATATCCCGAACGCAGCATACTTCGAAGAAATCAGCCCACGTCATGGACTTTGCGTCTTCAGATTCTTCATCATAGATTGAAGCTTCGCGCGTGTCCCCATCGGATCCATAGGTCTTCTTGTCTTCAAGGTCGCTCATGATGGTTGCGCGGGCTTTGCCTGATGTATGAAGCGCAGATGAGAGAAAAGAAGGAAGGTGGAGAGGATGTAAAGAGTTGAGAAGGCTGCTGCGGTACGTGGACGTGGGAAAAGGTTAAAATTTTGAGCTGTCAGAAATCGTTATCATCGGTCCGGATGCTTGTGCCTTGATGATAAGACGAGTGAGAGAAAATCTGTCGAAAACCCGGAGAGTGATCGGCACTAGTAAAGTAGTAAATGAGTGTGAGCTCCGAGGTTTACCGTCCTGCAGTAATATTTGATGCGTTGCGCATGGCCTCCCATCAAGGATCTCCTGCGCCCAACGTATCCTGCCTTTGCTTTTTGTCACAACATGGAGCATACTCACTCAGTACTACTGAACTAGAATTCTTTACATATCCTCATCTTCATCGTCCCTCTCTGTCCTGAATCTAGGGTTTTCTGCGTTCCCTTGTGTAGCGAACGCATCTATCGTATGATCTCCCATGGGTACGATACGCATTCCTCCGAATCCACTCTGATGATCATCAAAGTAGACTTCTCTTGTATTTCTTTCCCGTTCCTCTTCGAGCTGTTCACGCATCTTCATGTGTCCCCATCCTCCTCGCCCCGAATCGTAGTCTTCGCGATACTCGTCTCGCACTTGCCCGCCAGACTTGCCGCGTCCGTACTGTCGCCCATCCTTGTACCCAGGATCCAGGTCTGCTCGAATTATGCGTTCATCCAGCTTTGTCTGGCTGATATACCTCACGGCAGCCATAGCATCGGCGTGGGAGTAGTATCTACGAACAAGCATCAGAATCATGCAGAAAATAGCCTGTATGTAAGCCTACTCCACGAAGCAGAACCCGCAAGGTGTCTTCTGATTTCTGTCCAAGCCCATGATGACCCTCTTGACGCTTGCGACCTTCGAGAACAGCTCGACTATCTGTTCTTCACTTGTGAACATGGCGATGTTACCGACGTATAGACATGATGACCGCCGTAGCTGCAAGCCGCACCCAGACAAAGGCGTTAGGAGATGCTATGAAGCTCGATGGAGGGCCGACACACCTCTGCTTCTTTCTCAGCTTGACTTTGTGGATTTCTAGAATCTCTGTATGTCGAAAAAGCATCCAAGGGTGCGCAGACGTGCGCCTGACCATCAATAAGGTGTAAGTCTCGAGAAACTGGCAATCTGTCGGAGGTTATTGATCACCATGGCTGCCTATCTGAGTGAATCCACGCAGAGATGTCTTGCAGCGTAGTATAGTCCTGATTTAGGTGTCTGGATTTCTGATGATTTGGACTCTGGCGAACAGAATGCTCCTTGACTTCGCTTGATCTGCATCACATATCGGGATTCCAGGGTTCTGATTCTGACTGTTTTCACCATGGTCCACTCGCAGATGTGAGAACATACGCTCGCGTTGGCTGCTCTCGCTCGATTCTATGCCGACTCCTCTATGACATGATAGCCTGCCAACAACTTCAAACAGCAAAGAACACGGCGTATTCACTTGCTATGGCGTAGTAGAGATCTCAGCTCCTGCAGAACAAGTCTGGTCCGCCGTCACCGACTTTGCTGCCTATCCGGACTGGAATCAGTACACTCCCTCGCTCGAGACGCCTTCAGGAAGCAATGCAATCGCTGTTGGAGATATGTGTACCTTGAAGTACCGCTCTACTACCTCTACTCCTGCCGCTCCCATTCCTATCCGCATCATGGATATCTCGCATGAGGAAATGTTCGTCTGCTGGAGAGGCTGCCCAAAGGGCATACCTACTGCAACATTATGTCCGGAGAAGTATCAGAAAGTCACAGCTACTGGCGAGAATATCTGCAAGTTTGAAGTCTGGGAAACGCAGGCAGGCATGCTTGCTCATGTCGTAAAGTGGACCATGGGCAGCAAGCTGGATGGCATGAACCAGGGGATAGCAGACAACCTCAAGACCTATGTAGAGTCTAAAAGGCTCGACGATCAGGCAGAGCGTACTTGAGGTAACGGACTTCCTGAACTACAGTATAGGCGTATAGACAGCGAGGCACCGCTCGGCGCATACGCGCCGCAGCGCTACGTGCATGGCAAGTTGCAGATCCCTCAACGGCTCTGTATCTGGGCGAAGACGTTGAACTCCAAGCAAGATTACAGCTGCACAGCTTCGCTTGATACTGTGCTCCAATCGCAGTGGGGCCTCGGGCAAGCTCCGGCTCACTTCACGAGTATGGCTCATTCCTATTCGAGTTCATACTGCTCCAAGAGCGGCCAAGCCGCTTTACCTCGACATCGAGTCGTTACCCGCATAGGAACAAGATCGGCATGTTATAGCAAGCTCGCTGACCTGGTAAATGTAATATCGTGTAATCATAGCGTGATAACGTGAAAGTACACTAAATATGCCGGAGATCGGCACCTGCGACTGACTCGCACCTTGCTTCCGCGTCATTCCTGGCCATGTCAACTTCTCGCCTGAAACGCAAAGCTCAAGATGATCCCGAGCTTCTAGGCGACTCTAATCTGCTGGAAAACTTTGTCTCTTACGGAACAGCTCTTCCATCGCTTGCATCGACGAAACGGGACCAGGGCGAATACGTGCCAGTCTGGAAGCAGGTAGGAATACTTCGGAGCTTTTGACCAGCTTTCTACATTCGTAATCGTATATCTAATGCTTAATTGCTGTCGCATAGGAAGTTCGCGACGAGAAAGGCCGACGTCGATTGCACGGCGCGTTCACTGGCGGCTTCAGTGCAGGCTACTTCAACACGGTAGGCAGCAAAGAAGGATGGGCGCCTTCTACGTTCGTCTCGTCGAAAGACGTCAAATCAGCTGGCCGGGCAGGCGCATCAGCAAGACCCGAGGACTTTATGGACGAAGAAGATCTAGCTGAGATCAAAGCTGCGAGGAGCTTCAAGACTAGTGATCAATATGCGAATGTACCACAATCTGCATCTACATCTGGACTGCAAGGCCAAGATGCAGGCAAAGATGCTAATTATTCATCGGCTATTGCGAACGCTATGCAAGATCTAGTCAAGCCTGGAACTAGTAAGATTGGGGAAAAGATAATGATGAAGATGGGCTGGAGACCAGGGCAAGGTGTCGGACCTAGAGTCTCATATGCAAGACGAAAACAGCAGATACAGGAACTCGGTCTGCAGAGAAGCTTTGGTGATGAAGACGAAGAGGAAGAGGAGAACGAAGAAGCGAAGAAGCATCTTTATGCGCCAGTAGACCGTCCGCTATTGCTATTCGAGCCGAAAGAGAACACCTGGGGACTAGGATATCAGGCTGGAAAGTCGCTCCTCCAGGAGATGGGAGATACCTCTACTTCATCTTTATTAGACGAGAAGGGTAAAGCGCGTCAGATGGAGGTACAAATAGAAGGCAAAAGCATGCCGGTTGGAGGAGCCTTCGGCATATCGGCCCTTGAAGATGCGGACGAAGACGACGAGGATGTCTACTCAGCCGTCATAAAAGGCAAAGGCAGTCTTGAGCTACACGACGACGAAGACGAGGAGGACGTGTACTCGATAGGCGGACAACGACGACCACAGCTTATGCAGCGGCAGCAAGATGCCAGGAAAGCAGCTTTGCAAACGCGAACAAAGCCGCCGATACAGCAAGCAGCGAGTCAAAGGTTCTCTGATGGCACATCTGTCATTCGCGGCTTCAAACTGGCTAGCAAAGCGCAAATACCTGAAGACTCGTAAGTTGCATATAGCATGTCAGACATCGATTGACTCGCTAATACAATTATAGCTTTCCATCGATTGGTGTTCCCGAAGGCTGGCAACCGAACCCACAAGCTGTCTGGGATCGCTATAGACTAAAGGCTCAACCTCAGTCTACCTCGACTACTGTTTCCGGATCTGCGCCAGTACAGGAAAAGGGCAAGCAAAATATGCTTACTGCAAATGATCGAGCGGCCATCTTGGGGGAATCAGTTGCACCCAAGTCGGTCTTCGAGTTCATGTCAGCCAAGAATCGCGAGCGCCTACAAAACCTTGCAAATGCTAAAGATCAGACGACCGCTTTAGGAAATGCAGGCCCTCTTCAATCGGATATACCTGATGAGCAGCTTCAAATACCTACCCTGGAAGCCCGAGTTGCACAAGGTGCATTAAGAGGATTCATGCCTTACGGCGACGATTTAGGAAAGCAAGCACGCTATAAAGCTTACCTGAACCACTTCGCCGCGCCATCAGCACCCGGCAGCGAGCATTTCAATCCGCGTCCACTACCAGGAAAGAAAATTGCAGATCTGAACAAGGAGCTTGGAGATTTTGCGAATGCTGCCGCTATCTTCAAACCTATGACAGGCATGATGGCGAATCGATTCACTTCTGGCACTTCCTCGGCAACACTCCTCGACATCAAAGTTCCCGATGCAGGCTTGAGAGTACCTGAGCCTAAGGCAAAACAGACAGATCTGTCGGAGAGCGCTAGCAAGTCGCAGAAGGAAGCCGAGGAGCGCGAGAAGGATGATAAAGACCCGAGGCGAATGGCTGTGCGGGCTGGCATGTATGGCCGCCTTACGCGCTCAACAGAGAGCTGGTATCCTGCTCGGTTACTTTGCAAACGCTTCAACGTTGCAGATCCGCACCCGGATGGTCCCTCAGCTACAGATACTTTGTCCGAGAACAGCAAGCGAGCCGATGGAAACGTAGCTCCGGAGAAGGACGTACTGAACGAGGAAACCATGAACGACATTCTGCGAGAAGGAGCTATGAACAAGTCGGACTTCAACGCGCCGAAGGAGTACGAAGGTGCCGCCGCCACAGCTGGAGAGAACGGAGAGGTACATGCTCCGCGAGATTTGCCCATACCTAGCGTAGCAAATGTTGGTCTGGGAGAGGACGAAACGCAAGGAAGGGATACCTTGACTTACACCAAGCCGCCTATGGACATCTTCAAGGCTATCTTCGCAGATAGCGATGATGAAGACGAGGACGAAACTGCGGACGCAGGAGCAAGCAACGCAGCTGCAGGCGTCTCGGATGCTATGGAGATCGACGACCCTTCGGCGCTTCCTTCAGGCGATATCTTCGCGCCGGCCAAGCAAGAAGAGCCACCCATCCCTGTAACGATGGACAATGTCACGTCGTTCAAACCTACTTTTGTCAGCAAAACAGAGCGAGCCACGACGAATGGCGAGAAGAAGGACAAGGAGAAGAAAAAGAAGAAGAAGGCAGCTACTGCAGCGCTTTCATTCGACGTCGAGGAAGATGGAGAGGCGCCTGCTGTGCTGAAAGATAAAGCCTCTAAGAAGAGTAAAGACGAAGAGAAAAGTAAGGACAAGAAGGCCAGAAAGGAGAAAACGAATGGGGAGCTCAAGCCGAAACAAGCACCTATAGTAGAAGAAGAGGACGAGTGGGTCGAGAAGGAACAGCCGCTACCCGCTTCGCTACCTGCAGTAGATGCAAACGCACGCAAGAACGGCAGAGTCAGAGCTTCAGAGTTGTTCTAGGCAAATTGCAGTCTGCAAGAAGAATTGTCGTTGTACATCTTACTAGTACTTTTTGCATTCTCAACGTATCTCAAAGCTTGATTTCTACTATTCAGACGCCTTGCATTTACTCACTATTCTACCTGAATCTGACTAGCATCTAGACCTAGCGCATGTAAGAAAGTATTGACGTTTCTAATCTTTGCTTGTGCGACAGCTTCTCCTGCCCCAGCCTGCTGTCCTTGTGCAGCATTCGCATTCGCCGCTGCTGTCTTGGCCTTCATGACGTTCTCTAGCACTTTATCCCTCACTTCCGTGACGAGGCTTTGCTGCTGGTTCATATCTGACAGCACAGCGAGCGCAGCTAGGAAGTGCCATACAGGCTCATCTTCTGCATCTAGGATAGACTCAGCTTGTGCACTCTGTCGTTGCGTATAGAGGCCTGGTCCGAAAGGAACGGCCCGTGTAGAGGGGAATAGAGAAGTCAAGTTGCCGGTCAGGCGAGAGCAAAGATGGTTGAAGGTCGCGTTCCATTGATCGATCTCGCCGGCTTCAGCGACGGGATTGTCGGGACTCGCTGTTGTCGTTTCTTTGAGTATTTGGCCTCGAGACAGGAAGACTGTAAGGAAAGCTAGACCCGGCTGTAGAAGAGTCAACAGATCAGTCTCAAGCCTACGCAGCGGGGAGGATACCGCACCTTCGTCTTGGCGAGCTTGATTAGATCGTTTCTCTCGATAAGCAGCCCGAGCATACCCGTGACGATACGCAGCTGCGCTCTCCCGATAGTACCCATGACGAGCGGGATAGCTACGTTCAAGAATGTCTCCGTCTCTACTTCCACCTGTTTCCTCGTTCTTCTCTGCGGTCCCGCGAGAGCATGTAAGAACATCGGATCGTTCGGATTTGTATCCAATATAGGAGCTTCTTGGACCACATCTAGCGAATCGAAGGTCGCTACGAGGAGTGTGAGGAGGGTGAGCGTCTGTTGGTTGTTTGTATGTCTCAGAACTCGAGGAAGGAGTTTCTTGCCCTTTGTAGCTGAGAGCAAAGCGATGAATGGATGTGGGACAGCGATATCTAAAGGCTCCATGACTTTCATTCCCTTCCACATCTTCTCCACCCGCAAGCCGTATTCTACTTCGTGTTCAGCGAGCATCGTCCGTGCGCGATTGGGTAGTTCACCACTTGGCAAGCCAGTGTTGCGCTGAGATTCTTCAGCTGCTAGTTCAGCCTGTGCGGCAGTAGTCAGAGAGAGCATTACTCTCCTAGACTGCTCGAGCTGAAGTACGAGATCATAGACGTGTTCGAGCGCAATCAGGACCTGACGCCTATTCAGAGCTGCCTTCGAAGGCGCAGATGATTGATTCAGAGAAGCTGAGAGGTTGTTTGCAGCACTTGTAGCAGAAGCGTTGGAGACTGTGCCTTCTTCGGTACCTTTCTTGCTGTCGACTTGCAGAAGAGGTCGGGGCGCAGATCTCGTACGGATGGCAATCTTGCCCAGAGCGCCTTCGAGGGATACTGACATACCCAATCACATAAGCTGACTGGCTCAAATAACTCGGTAGATGGCGACTCACGCTGTGTAGCTCTAGGCTTCTTCTTGGCATCGTCGACGATACGCTGGACCTGCTGCGCCATTCTGTTCATGGCGTTCTCTCTCCTCGTCATCAATCGCTTATTCTCCTGTCCCTGTCTACCCATCCTGTTATTGCCCTGGTTCTGCATGTTCCTCTGCGGCTGCTGCTGTTGATGCTCAGCTTGTCTTCCTCCCTCATTACCAGCTTCGCCATGCTGCTGCTGTTGCTGCTGCTGAGCCTGCTGGACAGCCTGCATTCTTCCCTGCTTGAGGGATCGCATAACTTCAAAATAGAAATCGTCGAAATACGGATCGTGTCCCCCATTTATACCATGCGTATTAATGAGCTGTGACACCTGTATTCTAGTAATGAAATCTTTATCGCCCTGCGTCATCAGGTTGTTGTATTTCGCCATACGGTGGATCTTGTTGGCTTTGCGTCGCCGGGATAACTCGGCGGCTTCGTGGGACTTGATGCGCTCTTCGATGGACGAGGCGAGATGAGGGTCCGAAAGACTTAGTCCGCCATTGCCAGCTGTACCTTGAGATGGCGGTCCTGCTTGGCCAGGCAAGGCTGGGAACAATTGATCGAGCACGGTCTGAGCTTGCGCCTGACCTTGAGCCTGAGGAGGGAGACCCTGGCCAGGTAGAGAAGGTGCAGATAAACCAGGTGGGCCACTCAAGCCCGGAGGTCCGCCTTGCACTTGCGGTTGAGACTGAATCTGCTGGGCCTGGAAGCGCTGCATCATCTCTGCTTCAATCTCTTCGATAGTCCTAGCTTGCGAGGACTGAGACTGAGACTGAGACTGAGACTGGGGAAGAGGCGGACGAGCCTGCATCGCAGGAGAAGCTCCTTGCATGGAGGGCTCATAGCGCTGTTGCTGCTGTGGGGATGGTGCTGCCCGCGCTTGAGTCTGCAGCTCGGCCTCTATCTCTTCTAGCGTCCTGTACTGAGGCTTCTGCTGCGATTGCTGCTGCTGCTGCTGTACCGGCGGTCGCTGCTGCTGCTGCTGTTGAGCTGCATATCCACCCTGTACAGGCCCAGGTGAGCTCGTAGGAAGCGGCGAATACTGCTGATACTGTTGTCTTCCCGCTGGCGCTCCATTGCCGGGTCTGGCATTCTGCTGCGAGCTGCTTCTTACAGGACCCAGCAGAGGATCTGCACCGAACGAGCCGAAAGGCGATACTGAAGGTCTTGTAGCATTAGCAGCACTGGCGCCAGCTTTGTTGCCTGACGCAGAGGGTGCAGGAGCAGAAGCAGAAGCAGCGGGGACACCGAGGAACGATGATGTGTTTCCAGCGAAGTCGAAATCCTTGCCTGGCAGTCACGATACACCAACGTCAGCTCGCTGCGTTTCGCTTGAAGTTAGAGCCAGATGCCGAGCTACACCCACCGATGTCGCCAACGTCGAAAGTGTCCTCGTTGAAGTCGTCGAGCGATTCTTCCAGCCCAGCTAGACCTCCAGTATTCCAGTCGTAGATTTCGCTGTAATCTTGCGCTGTCAGCTATGCCCCCAATCCTTGAGATCCCAGTGATGGCTGATCCCTCGACTTGCATGTTTTCGTCCCTGAGGAGCGAGTCCATCGCAGAGACTGAGACTGGCGAGTAGCAGTAGATGTATGCTCTGTATAACCCTTGTCTTTAATCTGAATCTGAATATAAAGCGACCCTTGAAATCGGAGTAAGACCAGGGCTTAAGACTGCTCTAACAAGTGTTACACCATGTCCTTTACCCGTGGTCATCGTCCCTCCCAGTCGTCCATCTCCTCCTTAGCTTTCCCTTTAAACCCTTCCTTACTGTTTCAGCTTCAAGGCTCACTTCTATGGGCTGGAATCCGCGACGCATCCCAGTACAGCAAGACGATAGCAAACATACGCGCTGACCCGCACATCGCAGCAAGCTTGACAAAATGCACATTGCTGCAGCTTTTCATACTCGTCTGTGTGCTCGGCGTCGATTATCTGATACTCCCAGCATGGACTAGAGGTGCAGACGCGCCGGGGACAGGTATAGGCAGGAATAGAGTGAGCCCAGAAACGGCAAAGTTCTACTTTCAGGTGAATATCGCATCTCATGTGCTTAATCGCCGGTCAGAATGCTCAAGTTTGTGTGATTCGCAGCTCTTCTGGCTGTACCCATTGATCGGACTTAGCTTCCTCCTCTCCGGGTCATTCTTCAGCAACCTAGCAGTACGCGCACACTCCGACATACCTACAAAGGGTACCCGGTCCAGCGGGCCAGGGTTCAAGAACAATACCTCCCTTCTCTCGCGAACCCTCATTATAGGCGTCTATCTCCTCATCTCAGCGATCCTCTCTCGTATACCGTTCATAGGCAAGACACTCTCCTTCCTCTACATGTGCCTCATCTCAGCATACTACTGCTTCGAATACCGCTTCCTCTCTCAATCGCTCGTCTCCCTCCGATCTCGCGTCGAATACCTCGAGTCCCGCTGGGTGTATTTCCTAGGTTTCGGCATATCACCTACCCTACTCTCCTCTTCCCTGTTCTCATCCGCAACTCTAAACCTCGCCATCTGGTCGCTTGTCTTCCCGCTCTATCTACTCATGGCAGCCTCTTCTGATCCACTGCCTTTCGACCCTCTGAAACCCGCCAAATCCCACGATCTTCCAGGACACGAAGAGGATGCCAACAACAGAGGAACAACGCGCTTCGCCCGTGTACACTTGAACCCGGAGGCGAGATTACCGGAATGGTGGCCTGTCCGCTTGCCTGTGCTGTACATGGCTGTGTACCTGGATGATCTAGTAAGCGGGTTCATGGGGTCGTTCATGCGCTCCTCGTCTTCAGGAGGGGGAATGAAGAAATCGGCAGAAGGCCCTTCGCCTAATTCAGGCTATGGCGGATACGGAGCAAACGACGCATATGCAGCTAGGAGAGATGCATACAGCAACAACATCCGCCAGAGCGCGACTGGAAACCCCTCACACAATCCAAATGCACACCTGCAAAGCGGGTTCGGACACGTCACTTCTGCTCCCGGCCTCCATTCACAGAGCTCAAATGGCGGGTTCGCACGTCAAGCAGATACATACTTCGGCAGCTCTGGTACGGGAACAGCAAAATCGCAGTATGGGGCAGGCCCACCGCCTCTAAGGAGGAATGCAAGTTCCTCAGCTGGAGCTGGATCGGGATCAGGGTATGGAGTGGGAAAAGCGGGCGGCGTTAGCCTGAGATCGGCAGCTGAAGCAGCTGGAGAGAATAGTGGGGGAGTACAGAGTCGACGACGAGTAGGCGGAGCGAGCCAGTAGCTTGTCTCCCGGTGATCTACGTTACGAGGAGTGTGAAGAAGTTGACGAAGACCAACGAAATGAATACGAAATTCTGAGGCAGGAACATACGATAGATTAGAAAAATCTCAAAGAACCCACCACGTTACGGGTCGATATCTGCTAGCGAGTAGGCAGACTACCTGCGCGGGCTGCCACCCCACTCTATGTTTCCCGAATAGTGCAAAGAAAGTCGTCTAAAAACATTCTCAGTGCATAGTGCTAGAATCTCGCATCCATCCTACAGATTCCCGTCATCGAACGTATCCAGCCGAGAGCAATTTGACTGATCTGTGCTGAGTCAGCCCTTTTTATGAGACTTGATTTTTCTATTCATGGGGAACCTGCTTACAGATATATGATACAGTCTCCTCAGCCAAACCCAGCCCATTCCAAGCTAATATACCGAATGGGCGTCTGGTCCTCCCCATCACTTTCTCCCTCGCCCTCCTTCACATCCTTGTCCGCCTCATAATCAGGCGCAGCTAACAGATGAGCTTTCTTTACGGCCGTAGCTAGGCGTCCCCATGCTACTATATCCATCGGGTTGATAGCTGTGTCTGCTGAGCTTGCCAAGACGGTGAGCGTGAAGTGGGAGTGATATCGTAGCGGGTCGCCTAAGTTAAGGTCATAATCAATGTCAGTAGAGAGAGAGCTTAATGACACAAGGCGAAGATGAAATAACATACCTGGATACACGAGGAAATCACCGCCAAACTTGATTCCCGAGCCCATATAATAGCCTTTCTTCCATAGGTCCTGGAAGACCAGTATCCTAGCTTCTGCCTGTGTTTCGGAAATATGTGTGGATATTTGCGGGGTGTAGATACCTGCGCTTAATGCGGAAGAGAGGGTCGTGTATATGTGCGCGGAGGTTGAAGGGTGATGCCATGGCAGTGACTTGGACGAGCCGGGGATAGTGATTGAGTACGGGACGGTGCTGATGTCCTTGGTGATGGCGATTTGAGAAGACTTTGACGCGTCTGCCTGTATTGCCTGCTCTTTCTGTTCATCTTCCTCTTCGCCAGGCAATAAACCCGCAGTTTCCGCTAGCCCTTGCTGCTCCTGCTTTCTTTGCCTCTTGTCCGCCTTCTCCTTCCGCTTCGCATCAATCTTGTCCTTATATAATGCCCTCATCTGATTCTGCTTTTCTTGGGCTGTATTATATGCTTCTTCCTGTTGGCTCTGGGCGTCTCTCTTACGTGACTCTAGGTAGTTATCTACTATATTCTGCTCGAATGCATCGTCATGCGCTGCTGCGTCGTCTACCAGGACAGCCAGGCCTGCGAAGCAATACCACCAGGATCAGACCTTCCGCTTAATAGTCTGGGGAATGAGAGTTGCACACGATGATTGACAAGCACAGCGACTTCTTCAGGGAGGAGCATGAGCGGTAAACCCAAGAAGATATTCTGCTGAGCGACGTTTGGCAGAGTTCCCATAAGGACGCCGCAGATATGGTGGTCTACGCGCAGTGATTGGACATCTGCGATATCCCATACATAGCATTTGTTGCCTGCGACGTGTAAGGGAATAGGGTGGGAGCGTGTCAGCAGCGGAGGAGTGGGCATGTTAATGGCATCAGTAGGAGGTTAAGGCAGGATTGTAACACTTTCAACACTTTGCATTAACAAGGTATATAACGCTCTTTGTAGAGCTTGCTCAACCCTGCTTAACCCTCCCTAGAAGCTTACATCTTGCCTTACCTCATCTTCAAGACCCCGATCGGCCTTCTCGAGTTGCTGTCCTTCGCTATCAAGGCTTTCCTTTCCACCATCTAGAAAACATTTCAACACTTCCTGAACACATTCAAGAAGACCGTCTGATCTGACCTGGCCATGGCTCCCGACGACGGCGCTGGAGCTGGCCAGCAACATGAGCAGCCCGCTATCGTCAGCGGACAGGAAGCTGCACCCACAGAATCTCGGAAGATTGAGCAGCCTGAAGCCAGCCATGATGTAACTAGCTCTACGGATGCAGCTGCCCCAGATCTAGTGATCCCAGTGACATCGAGTCCCCCGTCCGAGACTGCTGTCCCAGTATCAGCGACTGCCGGGACACAGACTGCAAATCACAGCATGACGGACGCAAGTCAGCAGACAGACGCAGCCACTAC
Source organism: Erythrobasidium yunnanense (assembly GCA_001600175.1). Classification (NCBI taxonomy): domain Eukaryota; kingdom Fungi; phylum Basidiomycota; class Cystobasidiomycetes; order Erythrobasidiales; family Erythrobasidiaceae; genus Erythrobasidium; species Erythrobasidium yunnanense. The sequence continues at coordinate 146,542 of BCJC01000007.1, forward strand.
CACTACCGAGGACAAGGACAATATAACCCTCAACGATAAAGATGCCCTGCTCATGAAATCCCCACAACAAGTAATCATCCGAGATCTAGATGCAATCAGCGAATCAGAGTCGCAACTACTACAACAACTCAAAGCCCAAGTAGAAGAACTCACGGGACAAGTTACGTCCCTCAATGGAAAGCTCGTGCAGAGCTACAATCGGGTAGGAGGGCTGGAGGATGAAGTCGAGCGCAGGAAGCACGAAGCTGCAGACTTTGAGAAGAAGTTCATCAAGCTCGAAGAGATGCGCAAAGAGTGGGAGGACAAGTACGAGGGCGGATTGCTCGTCGAGAAGGTGGGCCGCCTATTTGATCGCGCATACCGCTTCGTCTGTGCATAGAAAGCTGATATCGGAATACTCCACAGGACCACGTACAGAAAGAACTGTCAAGCATGATGGACCGCGTACTCGAAGAGACTGCTTCTCGCGGAAAAGCCGAGAAGGAGCGCAAGCAGATTGAGAAGGAGATAGAACAGCTGTCGCAGCAGCTCTTCACAGAAGCGAACGCAATGGTCGCAGAAGAACGCATCAAACGAGCCAAGTCTGAACGAAAGATGGACGAGCTTGAGACCAACTTGAAAGACGTCGAGAGTCTGATGAACGCGCAGAGTACGCAGATGAAGGATCTCGGAGGACAGGTTGAGGATCTAGAGAAAGAAAGAGAGGAATTGAGGAAACAGATTGAGGAGCTGCAAGATGAGGCACTGAACGGCAGTGCTATCTCGCTGGCTGATTCTTCGGCAAGCGAATTGTCCATGCACTCAGCTTCGACGGCTACCCTAGCGGACAGCCAGGCTTTTGGCATGTCCCTTCCTGGTGCTGGCAATGCTTTCCCACAAGCTGGTACATCAGTCAACAGCGTATCAAGCATGGTCGCGCCTCCTACTCCCGGTGGCTCCATCCGACAACTTGCACCTGTCTCCGTCGCTCATCCTCTTCAATTCTTAGCATTCGACATCATTCCCTTCGCCGAATTCGTCATGTTCACCAAAGCGATCATGCGGATTCGGAAGAACATCATGACCCGTCCGGCGTACGACCATCATTCGCAAGCCTATGGCTCATCATTTGGTTCAGCATACGGAAGTGCGCATGCCCCACCTTCGTATCACCACAGCGCAGGCATGTCAGCGTGGGAGCAGAAAGAAGCTTTCGACCGAGCTACTCCCCTCTCGCAATACTTGAACTTCCCATTCGTCAAGCGCATCAATGAAGAAGATTCAGAATCGACACTCCGCTTCAGCGACGCGCCTGGATTGACCTTCTTCAGCAAACGAAACCTCGCAAACGTCATCATAGATGGAAATCTGTGCATCGAACCGGCATATACGTCCATTCCATCTGACAAATGCTGTCTGTGCGGCACGAGTCTGGAGAGATACATAGCTTCGCATCAATCGACGGCGCCGAAGGAAGACCCGAGGAAGAAGTTGACGAGGTTGGCGACGGGCTGGATACCGGGCACAGGGACAAATAGCGGGACTGCGACACCTACGGGAAAAGAGAATCCCGTATGGAGTATATCAGCTCTTTCGGACGCGCTGCAGGGTGCTTTAACACCTGCGAAAGAAGCGTCTGGTTTCCTGTTCGGAGACGGCAGTGGTTTTGGCGGAGATAAGAGTACCTCTCTGTCTTCTTCTACCGGATCGAGCACAAATCCTCCTCCGCATCACCGAAGCGCGTCCATGACGGGCAGCAAGCCAGAACGGATGAACTCGATGTCTTCCGATACTTCTACTGGCGCACAATCTGCTACATCCACTTCGGGAGGAGGCAGTAATGGAACATTCATGCTCAATGCTTCCGCACGCTCAAACGCACAGATCTACCTCTTCCGCGCTATCGACAACGACACGAAGTACGCAGTGTGCCCAACTTTCTGCCTGCCTCGCCTGAGAGCAGTCTGCGAACTGTGGAACTACATTCGAAGTATACAGAAAGGTCTGCTCATGGAGGATTATCCGAAGTTCGCTTCTTCAGCAAGCAGAGGCACCGAAACTTCAGAGTATGCTCAACATACACGCAAGTTGAGCATGCATGCACAGAGAGACACAGCTGGGAATGTTATTAGAGGTTTGCAGACGCCCGCTATGACGCCCGCGATTGGAATCAGTAGGCAGCTAGGAGTAGCACCAGATGACAGAAGGCCCAAAACATCGGAAGGTGTGATCACTCCTTTCGGTGCCCTCAGTGGCTTTACGCCAGCCAAGAGTACGCACAACAGACCGAGTACCAGCAGCGAGGCTCCGGACTCAGCTTCGAAGCCTGCACCACCAACAAATGGCTTGGGTCTCGATATTCAAAGCAGAGATTACGCGGCGGAGCCAAGCAAGTCGGCGAGTGTGGAGAATCTTTCAGCTACTGCAGGTACGAACGCGAATGCACCTGCGGAAGACCTCACCAATTCTAGAAGGGCAAGCCTGGAGGCGCCAGGATCAGCTGGCTCCGCTCAGGGAGAGTTCAAACTCACCTTGCCACCGGCGAGGCCGAAGAGGAGTACAGCCAGAGGTGGCACCGGTACTGCAACGCCTACGAACGAGAGTGCTACATCGTCCCCAATGGTCTCTGGGCCTAGTGTGGACGCAGCACTGATTCGAGCAGAAGGGCAACAGCAGCAGCAAGAAGGCGCGAAAGAGGCAGCAGAGCCGGTATTGAGAAAGTCGATAGACGTACCGGCAATCGTCACGGACGTAGCTTCGCCCAGTGCATCTCCAGCACCGTCATCTCAGCAGCAACTTGGACAAGGTCCTCCGCCTCTCCCTGCTCGGACACCATCTTCCACAAACATTACTTCGCCAATTTCGATGGGTCCCCCACGATTGCCTAATAGACCGGCTCTGGGTCGACTTACGACTGGCCAATCCAACCTTGGGCAGAGTAGTACAACGCCTAGGTCGTTGAGTAGGAAACCTTCGTTCGATGCAAGTAATGCTGGAGGTGCTGTCAGCACAAAGACGCCCGAATGGCAAGCCAAGTGCTGGTACGAGATCGTACGGCTACGAGAGGCTGTTTTGTAAGCGTTCATCTTCATCATAGTGACCACACGTAGCTGACTTTCTGTCTCTCGCAGTTGGTCCCGAGTCGGATCGACGTATAATCAGCAACATTGAGATGGATTCGGATCGCGACGAGGAGAGTAATATGCTAAAGCTTAGTTAATAGTACGTCATAATGATGCATGTAGTTACCTAATACTCGAATTATAGCATCTTGTTGTCAAGCTTTAGGTGATACTCTACGCGCGAATAATAGGCAAATGGACAGGTTATCGAAGATGCAAGCAACGTCGTTTATCAGGCGATCTGCCATGTCGATATGGCTCTAATTTTACTGATTGACCCAATGACGCGTCGGGTTATATGCAAGCTGATCGATAATAAGTCAAGGTTCCGCAGGGAGCCGGCATTCGTAACATCCATCTGTTAAGGACACTGAACTGGTAGCGAGCGATATGTTCGTCCGATAGCTATACAAAAGGATCTACAGGCTCAGGAGTTTTGATGTATCGCGGTTTCCTCCTGTAAATCCTTCGTGGCATGATGCTGTTGTAGTGTGTTTCGTAATAAGCCGCCTCAGCCCAGTCAGGGATCGACAGCTCCGGCTGATGTGACCTTCTTCGCCCCAGAGTCGCTGCAGGATTGGCTTTGCGTGTTGTCTCGAGCTCGCTAGGCCTTGTAAGCGGAGTGAGTCCTAGCGGAGAAGCTTAGCTTTGGTATCGTTGGTGCATGATGAAGCTCACCCTTTGAGTCCATCTGTATCTCAGATTGCGGTTGACGGGATCGTGCCTTGCTTACGGGGCCGGTAGACTTCGTCCGCTGACCTTGCTCAGCCAGCTTCATGAAGTGTGACACGAGCTCGCATGTCCCAGCTTGATCGAGCGCTCGTGTTTTGGGATCAATGATAGGCGCGCTGTCCGCATACGCTCCAGCCTTTCGAGGTCGACAATGTACAGGCCTTGTGCCCAGCACAGTGGCTCTGAATATGTTCGCGAGCTCGCACTCTGTGCTTCTATCGAGAAACGGCATGCTGTTGCGCGATCGAAACGTCGACTGGGTCGCGTTTGCGTTCGACTCGAAGCCAGTCTTGAGGCGAAAATCGCTCGAAATATAACGTTCAATCGAGTGTTGAAGAGCTGCTCGATGCGAGCAGGCCTGCTGAGGGATCTCTGCAAAGGGCACCCGGGATGAAAGGGCTAAGTCAGTTGCAGCATGAAAGGTAATGAGCGCAAGTGCTTGCTGCTGAAGTTGATCAGCAAGGTATGCAGCGATAAACCGTATGCGAAGGGTAATCAGTCACTGCGAGTCCTTACAGTCAATGAGCTAGGTGACAGAAACTAACAGAATTCTGTCGTCAAACGATCAGAAGAATCCGATAGGATACGTCTCAGGGCGGCTTGAGTTTGCGGACAGAGACAGAGTCATTCCAGGGCCCAAGAGACGCGCCGTAGGAAGTCGTTTCTCGTACGGCGCCTGCGAGCGATGCGGGATGGCCATCGGCATGCCGCTGGCATCAGGAGGTCCTGCAGCGGGGCACCTCTCAGATAGACCTTGAAGGTACTTCTGTCTGTCTACTCACCATTGCTTGGACCATCACCAGGCCCTCTAGGCTTCCGAGGTGGGCATTTCCTTGGCTTGATCCCAAGTACATTAGTCCTGAACAGGTTGGCAATCTCGCATCTGCCTGTCTTGTCAGGGTAAGGGATACTCATACGTGGGATAAGCGTATTGCCGTTACTATTGCGTCTTGGAGGCTTGTTATCGGATCCTGAAGACATGCTTACTGTGTCTGTGGGTTGGCTAGAACCAGAGCTGAGTGGCCGCAGGCTAGTCTCTATCTCTCTGAAGGTAAGCACGTCCTTGCAGAGGCAACCACAAGGGACCTGCTGTAAGGGAGACAAGGGTTCATAGTCAAGGGGCCTTTGCGGACTGCTCGAAGGCAGACAACAGGGATAGGAAAGCAGAAGGAACAGCAGGGGTTGACAGTACTCTCTTGAACAGTTCCGACGCTCGCTTAATGCATGTCTAGCGGACAAAAGCAGCTAAGCACTTGAGCGCACCAGCGCTTTACGTGGGCAAAGACCTGTCGCTGATGCAGCTGTAACGCGGAAGAGTAGTAGGTTGGTGCTTCATGCCCGACGAGGCAGGCGACCGCATCCGTCCTTCATCGGTTATGACATTTTTCGCCAAGACTCGCAGCTGTGCCTTTGTATTGCTCATTTGCTGCCTTAGCCTCTTGCCGTTGGAGCTGCCATCAGCTTCAGCGCATACCAACACATCAGTATTCCATCGACGCTGCGCCCTCAGCAGCTGCTTCGACCTCAGGATCCATCGTCAAGCAGGAGCAGCAGCGATTCCAGCGAGTTTGAAGAAACGCCTTTGGTCCAGTATCATCGCAGCGGCAGTAATCGTAGCAGAAGTGGTAGAAGAAGCAGAACCATCCGAGTAGCAGGGGATCCCGACTGGTTCGAGAGACCTTGGAGCCAAATCGCGTACTCTGAAATCGGCGCAAGATTGATCCACGAAAGCAAGATGTTCTGGCCTAGCTACCTCGTGGAAAGCCACAGGAAACCAGTTAGTGCTGCAAGACGCAAGAGGCTGCTCTTCAGCTACGCTCCGGGTATGTCGTGCTTTCGTCGATGTTATCCGGCGCTGTCACGATACTGATCGTGTTTGCTTCACAGACTGGATCATCACGATAGTGGTAAGCTATGAACTGTTGACCGGGGCTACAGAATGGACTGATGCCCGTCACCAGCTCTGGATAGCACTCTATTTCCTTGAGAAGATCGAAGGGTTCAAACGCGAATTCAGCATCACCGATACTTCCTTACAACACACTTACGCTGTACATGAGCGCGTGCCTATCTGGTCTCTGGCGCTCATGTGTCTGGCTCCCCTCCTCTTCTATGCCTTCATCGGCCTGTACCTGATGCGATCAGTATGGGATTTCCACGCTGCATTCCTCGGGAACGTCCTCTCTCTGGCTCTCACTATTTCCATCACGACCATTATCAAAGTCATGGTTGGCCGCCCGAGACCGGATGTCATTGATCGCTGTCGACCCTTGAATGGCGCAGAGAATGCTATTCCATACGGACTAGTGACCTCAGCTATCTGTACGACCGAGAACATTAAGCGACTGAGAGAGGGCTTCAGATCTTTCCCATCCGGACACTCGAGCGGCGCATTCGCTGGACTTGGCTTCTTTGCGCTATACTTGGCTGGTAAGCTACACCTTCTGGATCAGAGAGGCCATACCGTCAAGTCATGGATCGTGCTAGTACCTCTGATGGGCGCAACTACTGTTGCACTAAGCCGAACTATGGACTATAGACATCATGCCACCGAGTGAGTCGTTAATTTGCTTTATATACATGTATAATCGACTGAGCATCTTGCGATGCAGCGTCATCGCTGGCTCCCTGCTCGGAATGGCTGTAGCATGGTTCTCCTACCGCCTGTACTACCCTCCCCTTTCGCATGAGCAAGCGCACAAGCCATACGCTCCCCGCATCCCAGAAGATGAATATTCAGAGCGCCTTGATGAGGACTATAGCGATACCGGAGTGGACGGTACCCTTAAACGCCCTGCTGGCGGTGTTGGGCAGGGCGCTATAGGTGCTGGAGTCACAAGTCAAGGCAGCGAAGGAAGTGGGAGCTCGAGGGATGGCTACAGAGATGTCGAGCTCGGCCAGACTCGAAGATCGTAAGACTCGTGACAACAAGTCAAGTCGCCTGGCATTCATACCATACTGCACAGCATTGTAAAGCATATACTGTATGACCGTAATAACGATATCTGTAGGAATCCCAGCTGCCTCGATATAACCCGGCTCTTGCTTGCACCTATTCCTACCAACAAACATGTCAGACCGCGGTCCTTCGTATCGCAGAGACGACAGAGATAGAGACCACGGCCATCGCGGCAGCAGAGATCAGCGAGACAACAGGCGGGACTATCGACGACGCAGCAGAAGCAGAAGCAGAAGTCCGGCTCGAGGGGACCGACAGAGCCACAGAGATAGGGACGACAGAGGTGGGCGTGCTGTGAGAAAGGCCTAGATACTGGACTGATATCGTACGCTGCAGACTCCCGGTCTTACAGGGATGGCAGAAGAGACGACCGCCCGCCAGCGCCGGCTCGAGGCAGCAGAGACGATGACCGGCGACAAGACAGCAGAAGAGACAGAGAACGCGACGACAACACCAGACAACGTGGAAGTGGAGGCAGAGACAGAGACAGCAGAGACAACCGCGATTCTGGAGACAGACCTTCGTCAAGCCGGCCTGCTGGACGAGATAGCGAAGCATCAAGCAGACCTACAAGAGATTCTGAGAGGAAAGATACAAACTCGAGAAGTGCGCAGTCGAAGCAGCAAGATCAGCCAACAGCTGGCGAAGGTGCCAACGATGAAGTGCAAGAAGAGGAAGAAGACGATGAGGCAGCTATGGCTGCAATGCTAGGCTTTGGAGGCTTCGGGACAACGAAGGTACATATTGTGTCGCTCTGCAAGGCAAGGCTTGTGCTAACGCTTGATGCTTCACAGAACAAGCATGTCGAAGGCAATGAAGCCGGTACATCACAGACTACTCAGCCGAGAGTATTCAGACAGTATATGAACCGGTAAGATGTCCTGTGTTACGCACGGTTGTGGTTTTTGGCTGATGCAAGCGATCCTTTCAGGCCCGGCGGATTCAACAGACCTTTGGACGCCATCAAATAGGCTCTTTACGCTTCACCACCAACGTGCTACTTTCTACCTGTCTTTATACCATCAGGGCCAAAGTGTAAGCCTATTCTACACAGATCTAGTCTAGGAAAGAGTGACGAATTGGCCTTCCCCCCTCTTCTGTTACTGTTGTAAAGCCATCGGTCAAGTATTTATTGGGTCTTTACTACCTCATCGTCTTGCTAGCTGACTATCTTCGACTGACCCGCGCGTACAAGGCTCTGCAGCTAAGTCTAGTCGATCCTTCGGTTTCCCAGCAGTACCACTATTACTCAATGGGACGCCGGCACAATGCGCGTTAAGCATCTTAAGCGCAGTATGCCCTCTACGCGTCGCGAAAAGAATGCCGGGATTGCTGTTCAGCAATGTCGGAAGCCACGATGCGATAGATCGAAGATGCTGATAACCACTTTGAGGGTATATATGACATTGAGACTAATCAACAACGAGGCAGTCGCATTACAAATGGACTGCTGCTCGGAAGTATGTGGCCTAAACCAACTAGAAACACGAAAATAAAAGAGACAGAGCGGATCTATATACTAATGGATGTGATGCGGGATATGCTATGTACGAGTGAGTGTGATGAAGTGCAATGGATAATTTACTTGATATTTCGATGCGCTCGCTTTGTTCTGTGTTGAATTGCTTAGTGTATGCCAGGTTCCGTAAGAGCCCTTCTCTGCCCGTTTAGACGTGCTCAATGAACATTCCTCTGCTCTGCTGCTTTGCTTCTTCCTGCGTCTCGTATCGGTGAATATCCTTCCTTGCGAATCGTCCTTCTCGTTCGCCGTAACTTCCTCCATATGGGTAACCCAGCGCAGCGATGGCTCTTCTCTTGTTCCGTCTAGTCTGAGAAGAGGATGAAGCAGTGAAGTAGAGTGCTTCAGGAGAAGTAGGCTCGGTAGCATCGCTCATGGATTTCGTGCCAGAGTGTGATGTAGGACAGGGAAGAAGAGAGACAGGCACCCGCTTGGGATGCTTCGATGGCGTTGCGGAAGGTGTATGTGATACACTGAGTGTGCCAGGTCTCGAGATGGGTGAAACTGCCAGCTCTGACTGCACGATAGCGATGATGAGGTTTCGACAAGCCGAGCAGCTATCGGAAATCGAGAATTGTCAACTTTGCCTGGAATACCCGATATAAGAGATACATACGTGTTTCTCTCAGACATAACAGCATTATCACAGTCTTCGCTCAAACACTTCGACAGGACTGGGCTTCTTGGATCTGCAACCATCGGCTGAGGTGACACGAGTCTAGTAGGTGTGAGTGCGAACGACAATCTTGTAGGAGTGGGAGAAGCCATGTTGTACTCTATCTGAGGAGATAGGACTGGCTTAGAAGGCGGTGGTGAGACCGGCGCCGTTGAGAGGGTGATCGGCGTCAAGGGAGTCAGACCGGATGACATGCATCTGGCAGCTGTGTATCTTCTAGAGCTGAGCATGGTGTGTATGTGCAGGCGATGCTGAGGTAGAAGAGTAGCAATAGAAATTAGCAAGATGCGGAAAAGAAAAGCAAGAAGTGGAGAAGAGCAAGAGCAACTGTTCCGTAGAAAAGAGTTCGGTAAGCAAGAATGAATAGCAGGTCATCGCAATATTTGCCCTGCGAACGCCTTTGACAGATGAAGGACAGCTGCCGATGAAACCCTCCAAATTCTGGCTTCGGACAGTTCTCGCCTCGTGTGCTCATTGAGATAGGCCAAGTGACGACGGTACACGTTCCGGCAGGAGCGCTACTTGCGAAAGGGAGCACCAGACGAAGTGCGGCGTTGCCCCGTATGACTGCTGTATTTGGTGTCCAAACATAATTTACGAGCTATTGCTTGAAGGGTTGGTGAAGTCAGCTGAGCTGTGGTAGCCTTCTATCGCCGGCTCAAGTCAGCCGCAGCGTAGGCTGACAACCGGGAGACTGCTTCCTAGTCCTGCGAAGTTTGTCGAATTGTCGGGTCACAGCCAGCAGTGGATGGTCAGTACACACACTACGGAGCGGTGTACATGCGTAGGGGCACAGCGAGCATCAGCTGTCAGCGGCGACGCAATGCGAACAGACTCCGGGTCTGCCAAACGATAGGGGAAGAAGACAGGTTTGCAACTTATACAATCTTTGCCCAGAAAAAAAGGGTGCATAACGACAGTAAATACTGAGCGAAGTGTTTATTTGCCTGTTGCGAACGTAGATACGTAGATTAGCGTGCTTGCATGGCTTGAGCGGAGGGGTGAACGGCGACCCACCTAGCAGGATACCATCGAAGCGCTGCTTGAACCACGCCTGCGAGTCCTCCTTCTTGACACGGTGGGGGAAACCAACACGGTTCTTGCATCTCTTTCTCCTTGCTACTCTGGCACCAGGTCGTCCCATCACGACGTAGAAGTCCATTCCGAAGATACCGATACCAGGGTCGTACTTGATGCCCAAGTCGATGTGCTCGGTGATACCGAATCCAAAGTTGCCAGTCTCGGAGAAGTTGCGCTTTCGTAGCTCGTACTCCTTGACCTTGAGTCCTCTCTCGAGGCTGTCGAGAAAAAGAGACGGGCATTTCATCAGCCTTCTGCCCGCACATATCGTCTGTATCCCGATTGTAACACACATCTCCTCTGCCTTAGGTCCACGGATGGTAACGTGCACGGCAATCTTTTCGTTTCTTCGGATGCTGAAGGTTCGGACGGTGTATCTGGCCTTTGATGTGACTGGCGTCTGTCCAGTAAGTTGTTCCAGCACCTTGGAGGCTCGTGTAAGTCTGTCTCCAGACTCTCCAACGGAGATGTTCTGCCAAAACCGCAAAGTCAACCGATTTGCTTCGTTCTTTCGCAGGCTGAATCGTAACGAACGATGACCAGTTTTTCGATCCTAAGATCTTTCATAGAATTTATGCTCTTGGTCTCAGCCATATTGACGGTCTCGCTGCTGGCTGGCGACTTAGAGAAATCCGGCTTGGAGAGAGGGAGGGCGGCCTCGAAGTAGCCAACTTTTTGGAAGAATCGACAGGCAATTTTCGATCAAAGAGGGGGGAGAGCAGGTTTGAAGAGACTTTAGACCTCTGCGTGTTAGAAAAGTGTTAAAATTCCTTACGGTTGCTGACTGTAAGCGTTGTACCAGTTAGAGCGAAGGAGAGAGCAGAATTGATGCAAATTGTCAGGGAAAATACCACAAAATCCGTTCTTTCCTCGCAAGATCGCCTCTGTTTTTCAGGCGCTTTCTGGCAAATAGGGCTTTGATGGATAGTCCTATAGAGGTCTCGCTACAGAGTCTGAAGATCGAGCACAACATTGCGACCCCAGAATCTGAGGCTGTTGCGACGCCACCTATCGAGAAGAATGACGCGGATGGCTTTATTTTTGGCGGTACATGCTCTTCCTATCCCTCTCTGTCTCTCTCCGGCTTTCCTCTGACCTGACTTCCCAGCCGCGACACGCTTAGGGGGTAGAATTCTACATGAGGGGAGAGATCCTTGGTCTCACAACGCTTGGGATAATGTACCTTGGGACGAAGAACAGGAAGCTGCTGCTCTCGAAGCCGTAGAGAGGCAGAAAGCAACCCCGATCAGCGAGCAGGAGCAGGGTAAGCGGTTTTGGAGGCCTGCTGACACATGAGACTGATATATATGTACAGAGAAGCTCAATGCGACCCCGGAAAAGTACTGGGACAAGTTTTACGCAAATGTGTGAGCTCGCTCAGACCATCTTTTCCACACTCAATCTGACATCCATTTGTAGGGCAGATACATTTTTCCAGGACCGCTCATGGCCGTGCCTGGAGTTCAAATCACTCGCAGATGCTGTGGTCCCTGGTGCCGGACCTAAGAGAGTCTGCGAAATAGGCTGCGGAACCGGATCTGTAGGTGGGCCATATCAGAGAACAAGCTCAAATTGCTAATACGGGGCGGTCAAGACTGCGTACCCTCTTCTCGCACTCAACAACAACCCTGAGCTATACATACATTGCTTGGACTACTCGAAGAAAGCTATAGATCTGGTCAAGAAGAATCCCGCCTATGACGAGAGCAAGATCTGCGGCGAAGTCTGGAGTGTGTGCGATCCTGCTGGCCTTAGTCCTCGAGTCGAGCCGGGAAGTATAGATATCGCGACTACAATTGTGCGTTTGATCTTCTGTGGACTGCAGGCTAGCTAATGATGGTCGACTAGTTCTGCCTCTCTGCCTTACATCCTGACGAGTGGGCGCAAGCAGTCAAGAACATCTGGACAATGTTGAAACCTGGCGGTATGCTCTTGTTCCGCGATTATGGTCGCAATGATCTGGCTCAATTGCGCTTCAAAAAGGAGCGCTATATGCAGTAAGCTGCATCTATCTGTGACCCCTAGTAACGCTAACATGATACAGACCTGGCCTCTACGCCAGAGGCGATAAGACCCGAGTCTACTTTTTCACCAAAGAGGAGCTGCTGGATATGTTCTCGCCTCTTCCTGACAGGGAGCATAGATTTGAGACTTTACGGATAGGAGTCGATAGGCGGCTAATCATGAATAGGAAGCGGAAGCTGAAGATGTTCAGAGTTTGGATGCAAGGAGAATTTCGGAAGCCAGCTGAAGCAGAGATCCGGACGGAAGTGCTGGCCTCTGAGAACACAGCGCCAGAAGACCCGTAGTATCCTAAGCAGCCGTCTAGAGCGGTTATCAGCACACTGTCGTTGTATACTGTGTTCGGTAATGCAGGCCAGTAATCGAGTTACGACTGACTCTGGAGGAATCCATGCTATTGACAATGCTAATGTTGATAACAACAGAGTGTCCTTTACTGCTTTCTATTAAACAAGCACAGAATGCTATGGTATCATTGCTTTCCAGCAGACACCGACTTTGAGCGATTCCTAGACGAACTCGACTGCTTGTCCAGCTCAAGGAGAGGCTTGCCCTCTGTTCGAGCTTTCCTCTCAGCTTCGAGGATATGCCGTTGTCGCTCTGCTGGCGAGAGCTTCTCCCACTCTCGCCCTTGCGGAATATGGGCGAAGCTGCCATTGGCCAAGGCAGAAGAAGGTATCGCAGGGACAGGAGGGGGAGCGAGTGAGGTTGGCGATGTAAGACTTGCGTCTCGGTGCATGCTAGCGGAAGACGGCTTGCGAGCAAGGAGCGAGCCTTCTGCGAATACAGCACCTTGAGGTAGGGGTGGCGACTGATGTCGACTGTTGGATCGACCGATGGAGGAGGCTTGTAGGGGTTGCGCTATGATATTTGTCCGGGTGTCATGTGCAGGAGCTGCAGCTTTAGCAGCTAAGAGCTGACGGACAAGGACACTGCGAGCATCGAGAATCTTTTCGACCCAAGAATCGCGTTCAGCCTCGGTCTTGATGGAGAAGTAATGAATATACTGCAGACCAATGTTAGTACTGAATGCAAGCAGAAAACGAGCGCATTACTTACGTCCTGCGCATTCTCGAACAAGGAGACCTTGTCGACAGACTTGAGTCCGAATGCACATGCCTTTGGAGCCTTCAGCTTGGCTACACAGGGTTGAGGTACGACGTAGGCATCGAAGCTCGATAGCGAGCACAGCATGGTTTGATCGCGAGCCTGAAGAGTACCGCTCAGTAAGGCCTTGCGATATCCAGCTGATAGGCTTACCTTCTCCGACTTGCCGACAAAGATGCTCTGGCTACGGATCTCAAGCCATCTCTTCGACCACTTTCCACGTTTGACTTCCATCTGCACCCAGCCTCCGAACCCTTCGTTATCTGCCATCTGAGAACCGCTTGAGAGCTTTGATGCCAATGTCGTCTTCTTGACTAGGAACAATGAAGCGTTTGGATCGGTGCCCCAGGATTGTATGCTATCTTGAAGCAGTTCGTACTCACGCATGGGACGCTCGACGCCCAAGGTGCGCCACATCTCGACAACTGCCCAAGCAGGATTAGTGGAGATCATACCCTTACTGCGCAGGTGGTGAAGTATGACGGCAGGAGTCGTTCTCTCATCAATGTCGAACATGAAATGATGCTGTGGATCATTGATATAGACTCGCTGCTTGCTGTGATATGCTGGCCGATGGGCACTCGCCAATTCAGATGGAGCGATAGCAGCCGATGGAGGCGAGGCCATCTTAGGAGGAGACTTAGGTATTGTTCGGGTAGTTGTCGATGTCGTCTTCACGCTGTTGCTCTTGGTGATGGATGCTTCGTTGTCACGGATTGACTTATGCTGCTGAGTATTACTGGTCGAGCGCTTTCCGATTCCTGACACCTTCAAAGGAACATCGTCGTCATCGTCTGACCCCTCGGACATGGTGAGGACAGAGTCTTGTACGAAAGGTGCCAACGGAGGTGCAAGGGGATCTTCGCGGCCTCGTGATCGATTCCTTCGCTTGACTTGTTCGTCTGTTTGTGGCAGCAGTAGAGTATGTGGTCGGTCGCCAGTCGAGTCTGGACGTTTGGGCTCTGCTTCAGAGCGGAGGGTCGCCGATCGTCCCCGGGATGCGTTCGGATTGTCCTTTGTTTTCTTGCCTGACAGATCATCTTGGACGAAGTTGAATGGATTGTACCGGCTTGCGGCAGGCATAGTGCTCTGCTTCCGTGGAGAAGGACGCTTGACTGTTGTCGCAGCGGTTCTGGCTGATGCAGAGCGACCCATTGCTACGGCCTCAATAGGTGCTTTCTGCCCAGGTTGAGAGACCGTCTTTCGCATACTTGTACTGCCTTTCGTCGTGTCCTTCTTCGCTCTACGTTCTTTCATGGTAGCCTTTAGCGACTTTTGCGCTTTCAATGCATCTGGATGAGCTGTCGCCAGCGGGACGTCGTCATCTTCGCTGTCTTCCTCTTCTCCTTCTTCGCTAGCGCCGTATTCATCGTAGTCATCTGAATTGCTTCGACTTCGCTTAGAATACCTGTCTTCATCTTCGTCGTCCTCTTCATCGCTAGCATTGCTGGATCCGCTAGCGGTGGATGCGGAAGACGTGGCAGAGCCGCTCGACTTCGATGGCGCTGGTGCATAGTGTACATTGTTCGCGGAAGTCGAGGCATTCCCTTTGTCCGAAGGCGTGGAAGATGCAGCCTGACGAGCTCTATCGGTATCCGAAAGTGAAGACTGCTCAGCAACTGGAGCCTGATAGATAGGCATCGATGCAGGGCCAGGTTGCCCTTCGAGCCATTGCATATCTTCAGGGGAGCTTGGGCTGCGACACCGCTTGGCAACCGAATCATCGTTTGGCGACAAGTCTTCGGATGAAGGTAGCTTGGAGGCTTCCGGGAAGTACGGATTCTGCAATGTGTATTCGGAGGGTAGGTTGGTAGCTTGAGGCTGCTTGAACAGCGGAGGCGTTGATGCAGAAGTCTCGCCCGTGTCTGCAGTGAGCGCAGGCGTGCTAAGGGGATTGTCTACAGCCGACAGGGCACTACGGGCGAGTGGTGCAGAGAGCAGATGCTGAAAGTCCGTAGGCACGGGAGGTGCAGAGGCCGGCGTCACGAATCGGCTTCCATCCCTTGCTGAAGCGGTGGGCAGCCCAGCAGCAGCGGCGCTACCTCGCAAATTGGGAGAGCTTACGGCACGCGTGAGGCGTTTGACAAAGTTCGGACGAGGGTGAGGCGAAGGCTGCAGATAGAAGTCAGCGCTGAAAGCTTACAAGACGTGCAAGCCGAGCTTACAGGTGCTTCAGACTCTGGCGAAAAGCGCGAACCAGGAGCATCAAGTGGTGTGATGGGTAGAGCCGGCGAAGGCTGAGCACGTCGCAGCTTCGAAAGGAGACGAGGTATCTTGATAGACAGAGATGCTCTCCTCTTCCTGGCATCAACCTTTGCAGCCTGTGTCCCTTCGCTGCTTTGAAGACTCTCCTTGAGTCGCTCAGAGGCTGCTGTAGTAGCCTGGCTTGCAGATCGAGGCGGATGCTCGCGAATGTCCTGGCACAGCGGGCTGATATAGGATGGCTCGCGGCTACGTGCGCGGGGAGTAGGAGGCGGAGTGCCATTGACGATCGCATCTGCTATCGCAAACGTATCGGCAGCAATCTCTGCTTCTACAGGACTAGGCACATCTTGTGCTATGAAAGCATTGCTGGCAGCAGTTGGAAATGGTTTGCCGACGGGTGAACCGCCAAAGATCGCTGGTTTTGGCTCAGCCGTCACCTTAACTGGTACAGGCAAAGCGGGCAGAGGCTCATTGGGCGGTAGAGAAGGCATCGACGACTTGTGGCGAAGCGTCAAGGGCGCCACAGGTTGCAGAGCAGCTAGAGTATCCTCTTCTGCGGAAGTGTCTGGTCTCGCAGGGGCGCCAATGTCGAGAGGCGGAAGGAAGAACGATGGAAAGGGTACAGCAGCATCGGCGGCGAACTGCGCTGTGTATCTGCGGGCTTTCTCTGGCGTGTTCGTGTAAGGTAGTTGCACAGAATCGAGCGAAGGGCGTGTATCATCAAGCGCCTCGCTTGTATCGCCCGTTTCCGTTGAGGTGTCGCAGCTCGTCAGAGCTGGAGTTGCACCTCCCCAGCTGCCTTTGGAGGACGAAAGCGAAGGTGATGCTACTTCGAGATTGTCGATCGGACTTAGACTGTCCATAGCTTCACTCATCGAGGCCGCGAATCCATCAAACATCCTTGGACTACAAGGAGGCGATGGGAACTGCAGAAGACTGGCGCGGATGTCTTCCCCATGTCGAGACTTGCGGCTGTTTGAGCGGTTGACTGCGCCCTCATTCTGACCTTCCAAAGTCTCCAAGCAGCTCGGAGATGAGTCTGACGAATCAGAAGAGATTTGGGATGCCAGAGTGTTGTTAGAGCTCGACAGAGGTACAGAGCTGATCTTCGCGCTTGGTCGAGCCACTTGTAGTTGTTGTGGAGAAGTGGCCTTGCTTGCGATGCCTTCTTGTGGACTTGCGACTGGAGAGGGAGTATAGCCCAAGGCAAGTTTGTCAGGAGTAGGGAAGCGGGTAAAGGACGTCGAAGAGGATCCAGTCTGGAAGAAGCGCTGCCTGGGAGCAGCCTGAGGTGTGACACTTGTGTCGATGCTGGCGCTGCCTTGCTGCCTGGAGGAACCAATGAACGATGGTACGGCTGAAGATCGCGCGTGCACCTCGGGCGATGCTTGCAGTCCGGCCTCGAAGTGGGGAGAGGCAAGAGTAAAGGGAGACAGGAGGAGTTGGTGGTCGATGGCGGACTGTCAACAGGTAGCGAAGGTAGCGAATCAGTCATGAAATGGCAAACAAGGGCGCAGAGTATGAGAACTCACAACTGAATCTGTCAATTCCGGGATGGCGAAATCAGGAAAGCTTGGGATAGCTGTCAGATTGGCGGAGGAGGTGCTGGTATTGGGGAAGGTAGATGTAGTGGTCGCGGTCGCGCTTTGCGTTCGCTTCTTGATGAAGAGGGGAGGCGTAGATGCTTGTTCCAGTTGCAAGCCTAGTCCATCATGCTCCCGACTCTCCTCGCCTACTTCTTGCAGACTTTCTCCTCCTGCATTCTGACGAAAGCCGGTTATTGACCCAAGCTTGGCGCCTGAAGAAGCTCGATTGCTGAAGGAGCCTGGTGATAGCGTGAGGGCAGAGTTTGAACGCGTAGGAACGATAGTGGAAGAGCTTCTTGCGCTCGGTGAAATGACTTTGCCGGCTTTGTTGCCCCATAGCTTGCTGAGCCTGCCGGTTCCCGAAGGTGATCCCCAGCCTGAAGACGACTTGGGAGAACTTATAGGACTTCTATTCTCGTATGTATCGTTCGCCGAAAGTAGTCCAGCCATGGCGAAAGTGTTCGGTAATCGATCAATTGAGGTAGCTCACGCGATCCAAACAAAGCGGAAACGACGTGATGAAGTCTAGAAAGACTTAAAGAAGTTCGCAGAGTTGGTGTAAACGAGTGTGGATTGAGCTGAGTGCTCAAGAGGTGCGACGTGCGCCCGAGACAAGCTTGGACCTTCGCCGCTGCTGGTCCGGTTCTTTGACGTATCTTTGCGCCAAAGCAGAGGGAAAAGGAACGAAAGGAAAGCCTTGAGGAAAGAGCCAAAGGAGTGTATGTAGTTGGTACTTTAAACGAGCGTGGGGGGATGGGTCCAGAACAGTCAAACCCTCATTCAAAGGTGAGTTAGGCCTGGTCAAAGAATGTCTTGTCCAGTTTGAATAATGAGTGTTGTGGTAGGTTGCATACCCAGGCTAGGCGAAGTATACTCGTAAACATAAACACATAAACAAGCTCATCCGCATCGCAGGAAGATCGCTCATGTCAGAATTTGAGGAATGCCTCAGACGCGTTCAGGAACGCATAAACAAAACAATGACGGTCCAGGCACTGCTCATTGAGTTATGGTAACGATAACGTATACAAACTCTAATGAGGGATGGATACATCGTAACTTACTTACGTGGTCCGGAAAGGTCCTTCTGAGACTGACCGACTGTAAACCGCTTGTTCGGCTTCATCCTTCTGCAGACTTCCTTCACAGTCGCATTTGTGTAGCTCTACTCCTTATTCAGCATCCTGCGAACCTCGTTGCGCGTCTGCCTCGGTACTTCTCTGCCTGTCCAGATCTTTGCTTGTTCGAACTGCACAAAGAATAGGCTTTCAGCATCACGTTAGTATACTGTAGGTATTCCACCTACACAGACTTCTCCGACTAGATCGGCGCCGCAGAGGGTTTCCCAGCCGTTATCTTCTGCGCTCTTGCGGAAGGGAGTCATGCGAGGCTGCCTCTCCCGTTAGCGGAACTGACCATGTAATCTGACTGTGTGTACATACCTTGTAGCACATATCCAGGAAGATTGGCTTTGGCGGCAGAGCCAGGTCAGACCCCTCTGAACCACTGTAAGACGCATCATATGGCTGAGCGAAGATGCTATGCGCCAGAGTGTGCACCATATGCTCTTCCGGAGTTTGAGGTGGTATATTAGGGATTGCTCCTACAGCCACGGCTAGCTTGAGGTCATTCTTCCGAATATCAGCAAGTGCCGCTTGAAGATTGTCTTCTGATGAAACCGCCCGTATATCTAATTGGCTATATTGTTGCTCTATACTCTCCCTGGAGAGTCTTTTTAATTGCTTTGCTGACCTTGCGAGACACCTACGCTTACATTTCCGATGGATCTCGATTGACAAGCAGGATTGGAGACACGTTCATCCGATTCAAGGTGTATATACAAGCCTGCAGGCTCTCATCAGCAATGTTGTAGAGTTGGTGAGGACATGCTAACCCTCGCTGCACCACCACCTCCGATAACCACGCCTGCTGCCTTGCCCTTCTCAAACTGCCTTGGCTGATCAGGCGAGAAAGGTGTCTCTGCCTTCAATAGTGCAGATAGAAGGGAGTTCTCGATTCCTTTCGCATCGAGGTTCGTTCCAATATGCTGTATATTGCCATCTGCATCTTCTCTGAAGAACGTGGTATTTACGCTGCCCATAGCTTGTGCTTCTGGTGTCAATTCGTCGAGATAAGGTATCACAGCCTGCTTGATGGGCATGGTGAGGCAGCTTCCTAGGGAGTTTGGCTTCTTGATGTTCGAGTGCCAGACCGAGTCCGGCGTGTCCAGCGAAGGGCAGTCAAAGGCTCCATAGACGTTATCAGGAAGGTCCATGCCTTTCCAAATGATCTCGAAGCATGCTGGAGAGAGTGAGTGGTCCACCGGAGTCTAGGCGCATCATTATCAGATGGGAGGACGTTCCGCAGGCGTAGGAAGCATAGACTAACACCATAGATTCCAGTCAGCGTTCGTGTCATATTGTCTTTGGTGAAAAGGTAGAGAAAAGAGAGATTTTCGGCTTCGAGTATACTTTTCATCCGGATTCTGTCATTGCCGAAAGTATCTTGTCGGGGTCTGCTCTTCTCCATTCATTCGATATACGTCCACGATGGTTGCAAGATACAGGCCAGCTATCCCTACGATGAGTCTGGGACATGCTGCAGCGGGACATCGGCTTCCTGACAAGTTGCGGTTGGCGAAAGAAACAGGGTTCGAGGGAGTCGAGGCAAGTCCCGAGCATAAGCGTATGTGAGATATGCTCAAGCTGCAAAATACAGATCTTCTACGACTGCCTTGAAGGATATTCACAAGAGATGGACGCGACAAGTCAACGGGACAAACTCCGTCAAGCAGCAAAAGCAATTGGCGAACTCTGTACAGAGCTGAATCTACACATCATTAACTTGCAACCGTGTAGAAACTACGACGGCATCATCGACCAAGCGGAACACGAACAAGCGGTAGAAGAGATCACCTTCAAGATGGAGGTAGGTCGCCGTGCTGTTTCGCCAACTACCGCTGCCTCAGATGCTAAGACATTGACTGCAGCTTTGTAAGTTGCTAGGCACCGACATGCTTCAGGTCCCAGCAACCTTTCGAGCGGATGACGGTGTGACTGGGGACGAAGAAAAGACAGTGAGAGACTTGCAAGAATTAGCAGTACGTATTGGGCAGCATGGACAGTAAGCACGCTGACGCTTCTCACAGAACATCGGTCTTCAGCAGACGCCGCCGATACGGATCGCATGGGAAGCCATGTGCTGGTCCCGCTTTGCGCCTACCTGGCAAGCCGGCTGGAACATCGTGACAAAAGTCAATCGTCCCAACTTTGGGACAGTATTGGACTCCTTCCACATCGCTGGCTACGAGTATGCAGATCCAGCTGTCGAAGGTGGTGTGCGTCCAGATGGCCCCGAACGGCTACAGCGGTCTATAGCAGATCTTCCATCGACAGTTGACGCCAAGAAGGTGTTCTATGTGCAGCTGGTGGATGCCGAAAAGCTAGACAAGCCGCTAGTCGAAGGCCAGAGTCCCTACTATAACAAAGATCAGCCTGCAAGGATGAGCTGGAGCAGGAATTGTAGAGTGTTTCCATACGAAGAGGAGTACGGAGGGTATATGCCTCACGAAGACGTGTCGAAAGCTATCTTTGCGACTGGCTTCGAGGGTTGGGTCAGGTATGCTGTATTGTCGACGCAGTCATCGAATCTCTTCAGCTTATATCGATACTGTTCGCAGCTTGGAACTCTTCACGAGGCATATGTCAGACCCGAACCCCGAGGTTCCTCGACAATTAGCAAATCGAGGCTGGCAGAGCTGGAAGACGCTGCAAGAGCGACTGAGGTTGAATTAATGAACGGATATTGCTCATCTGTCGAATTGTAGATAGTTGTCGGAAATGTGTAGCATATATCCAGAGCGACCTCACGAGGGATTCGCCCTCAGACAGCCCTGTTAGGTGCCGAGAGGCTGTGAAGCTTGCAGTACTCTATCACTCTTAGTTCTCGAAGGAAAGACCCGCTTCCAGACGCGCAGCCCCATAAACTCCAGCGATATCTCCACGCTTGCCTTGATGTTTCTGTACCACTTCAAAGTGCTTGTCGATGTTCTTCACATTACCCATCTCTGCACCGTGCTGCTTCGCCAGAGTAAGCATGTGACCAGCGTCTTTTCTCGCCAGATCGACAGCGAAGAGCGGTTCTTCTCGCTTGTAGTAGTCGCCAGAAGTCATACGGCTCGAATAGCTTGCAAAGGGTCCTCCAAACATGGAGTCCACGAAGGAATGGAAGTTTTCTGAGCCCACGCCCGACTTCTCAGCAAGGACGTGGCCCTCGGCGACACCCTCGATCATCGACATGACCAAGCTGTTTCCGATAATCTTGAGAGCAGACGCTTTACCGAAGTCTTCACCGACGTTGAGGTGGCCTTTGCCCATTACGCCCTTTGTGAAAGGGATGACGCGCTCTACGTCTTCTTGCGGTCCGGCCAGCACGAAGAGGAGCATACCTGCATCGGCAGCAGCGGGCGCTCCAACTATATCACAGGTTTAGTCAAGGTAGGCTCGTTGCGAGGCGAGCTCGCTTACAGACAGGAGAAGCTACGAATCTGGCGCCTTTGCCAGTGACCAGATCGGCGAGACCTTTCGTTGTTTCGGGAAGGACAGTACTTGAGTAATGACAGTCATTGGATTAGCTTGATATAGGTAACAGGCTAGAACCTCATTGTTCACACCTGCCGGGTTATATTAGCCGTCTATCCTTCTCGCGCGAGCACGCATACTGACATACCTGCAGTCTACGAACAGCTTGCCCTTGATATCACCGGCCGTTGCAGATTTATATGTGTCTTTGATGGCAGCATCGTCACCTTAGTTCCTTTAGTCAGCGAGTGTACCCTTCCATCCACCCGGATCGTAAAGACTTAGCCCTACCAACGCAAGAGAATATAATATCAGCTTCTTGTACAGCTTCTTGCACGCTATCGACGACTCGGACGGTCTTCTCTCCCAGCTTCGAAGCAAGCTGATCTGATCGACTGCGAGTCCGGTTCTGGATTATCAGAGGTTTGGACAGATTGGCTTTCTTGACGAGGTTCGCAACCATGCCGCGTCCCATACTGCATTGTCACATTGCAAGATTGCCAGAGTCAGAATGAGGTACGTGCGGGTGCTCCGGCTTCTTAGCTTCTGAGGAGAACTGACTTTCCAAGGCCCAGCCATGCTACTTGTTGGTCTGCCATTATGCGAATGCGGTGAGGATGGTCAACGAGCGAGATGATGTCGTAACGAGAGAGAAAGTATTTACAGCGACGTGACGCAAATTATCCGTCTATGTCGAGTGCTTGGATATTACAACAAGCTGAAAGACGTAACAGATATGCTAAAATCTAATGCGACCTATCTAAGCAGTGTCCTTATCGACTTTCCCTCTGAGAGCAGTTTCCAGATCTACATCCACTATATCGCTCAACAAGAAGCTCTTTATCGTCTCCTTCAGACCCTCCTGCACACTCCATTGCGGCTGCCAACCCAGAACATCTTTCGCAAGCGTTGTATCCGCTTTTCTACGTGGAGGATCATCTTCGGGCATAGGCATGAATATGAATTTACTCTTCTTGCGCGTGGACAAGAAGGTGGAGGAGCCGCTTAGTTCTACGAGCACTTGGTCGACCGTCTCGATGATTAGTTGGGCCCAGGAAAGGATAGTCCCTTCGTAGGGAGAACCGATGTTGATAGGCCCTTCGTTGTCGCCGTTCATCAACATGATGAGGCCGCTGCGGTCGATCCTTAGTACTGGGTAGCTCTGCACTGTCGATGGTAAGGAAGCTTACTCGATCAAGTCATGCACGAACAGCAGCGAACGCGTCTGTGAGCCATCGCCGTAGATCTGCTAAGCGCGTCAGCATCTTCCTTCATAGCATTGTAGACAGTAGACTAACCGTAATGTCCTCTCCTTTGAGCGCCTGTAAGATGAAATTGCTGACCACACGTCCATCACCTGTAAGGTCGGCCAATCAGCACAGCATGGCGGGGAGGACGCTATAGTACCGCCTACCTGGTGTCATCCTCGGTCCGAACGTGTTGAATATCCTTGCTACTCGAATATCGACACCGTCTTGACGGAGATAGCCGAATGTGAGTGCTTCTGCCACGCGCTTGCCTTCATCGTAGCATGCTCGAGGGCCCTAGATTGCTCATCAGCATCTTATCGACTACTGTCAGACTAAGCAACCTACTATCGGGTTGACGTTTCCCCAGTATGATTCCGGCTGAGGGTGTACGTCCGGACTTCCATAAACCTCACTCGTGCTTGACAACAAAAACCTGGCTTTTGTCCTCTTCGCCAATCCCAGCATGTTCAGCGTACCCAAGAAATTCGTCTTCATAGTTTTTATCTGGTTGTATTGGTATGCCCTGGGAGAGGCCGGGCATGCGAGGTGGTAGATCATGTCGCACTCGATGTGGAAAGGGAGCGTGATGTCGTGGCGGACGAGCTCGAAGTGGGGATGTCCGACCCAGTGCGAAACGGCTGTCTTGGAGCCGGAGAAGAAGTTGTCAAGCACAGTCACTCTGCAGTCACAAGCAAGTCCAAGTCAGCTCAATGGATACAGAGTGAGTGAGGCTGCAGTCACTCGTGTCCTAGAAACATTAGACGATCAACAAGATGTGACCCAACGAAACCCGCTCCTCCCGTAACGAGTATTCTCTTTCTTTTATTCGTAGGCAGCGTCTTTACAGCTGGATATGAGTGCATGGGCGAGTATGAGAAGAATCCCTGTGGATGTTGCTGATGTTGGTGTGCAGATTGCGGACTTGAGATATTCATATGCTGTTCTAGTAATGTATGTATGGAAGGTGAGGGTTCGAGGGAGGCATATTGGAAAGTTGCCGCTTGGCTCGTGTAGGCTTGTAAATCTGCTGGGACTTGGATCTGCGCTTGTTCTTGTGAGAGCGTGCGTGTGAGTGTAGGTGGTGCAACTGCTTGTACTGGCGCATTGTCTTTAGGTAACTGGATCGCGGGCGCAGGCGGCTTCGTCGGTGTCTCGTTATACTCCGACGAACTTGATGATGAGTTATAAGTACTGTTCCGACTGCGACTCTCTCTATCTCTATCATTTCGTCCAGAAGGAGAGGGATCTCGAGTAGGTGGTGATCTGTAGACTTGGCGCAGGAGTTCTAAGGGCACTTTGTACTCATTCATGAGCGGACTCCGCAAGCCTGAATAGTCTCCCTGTCCACCTAGAGCGTGTGTATCGAACGGGACCTGCGAACACCATCAATCACGCGCGTCAGTCTGCAGTGATAACAATAGCTTGGGAACGGAAAGGCATCGACTAACTCTGGGGACGGGGATACGAGAGACGGAGGTAGTAGAAGAGCATGATGAGGAGCGAGGACGGCCAGCAGGAGCAACAGCAGGAGCAGGGAGAGACATTGTATCGGTCATTTTCGAACTAAATCTTGCTGGCTCGATGATGCTGCGGCCTACCGAGGAGAGCTGGAGAGACCAGACGAAGCAGCATTCGAGCCGCCAGCATTTGCACCAGCAGCATCGAGACTCAATGCTTTGGGCGAGTGTGTAGGGCGAGGCGACCGCGAGCGAAGCGACGGGTCCATCGTGGGCGCAAAGATAGCGAGACAAAGGCAAGTTGCGCGACGAAAGCTGAGAAAATGCGTGGATCCTGACCGTATACGTTTGTACACAATACATGAAGGGCTATTACACGCTTTTACAGCTCCTTTTTAAGCTGGCTCTAAGCTTCTTGAAGTGACCTTATGCGATTTCAATGGTCTGCTTCAATCCTGCGCAGCTTGCCTTGAGAGGATTATAGACCAGTCTTATGTTTTGTGTAACACTCCTGCTTAACCCTTGCTTATTCATTCTGTTGCTACTCGAAGGTTCTGTCTCGGAGTTGAAGATGATCGCCACAAAGAAGAGAGTCATCGAGAGACAAGGTTGACTCTGTTACTTCTTTCTTCTCATCCAACTAAAGATACTGATATACATGGACGCAGCTGTTGCAGCAGTCACCGCAGACTTTGCACACTCCCATCTAACACCAGGACAGATAGCGACGACATCGACAGCATCTGCAACATCTGGTAGACCACCTCGCAATGGCCGCGGCAATGGAAGAGCAAGAGGCAGTAGCAGAGCGCGAGGAGCGCGAAAAAATGGATCCTCAAGACCATCGACCTCTGCATCTGCATCGGAGAACGAGAGCAGCAATGTCGTAGATTTGCCTGCTCCAGCAACACAGATTACAAACCCAAATCGACGCAATATCAATAGACAGCATCAACAACAGCAGCCACGATACCGGTCACAGCTGTCTGAAGCAGAGCCTGCGATAGCATCTCCGACGACATCATCATCGACCATCAAGACCAGCTTACCGACAGCAGAAGAGCTAGCAGCCTTATCGTATCGCGAGAGGTTAACTGTACAGCTCAATACATCGAGCATAGAATGCCCGATATGCTACAATGCAATCCATCGGAAGCAGCCCATATCATCGTGCCAGACCTGTTCTGCGCCCTATCATCTGAAGTGCTTGAGGGATTGGGCTGAAAGGAGTATAGCAGCAGTCAAAGAGAAAGCAGCACTCCAGCAGCCGGGTGTACATGTGAGAGCGAACTGGAGATGCCCGTCCTGCCAGACACAGCATGGAGAGAATGAGATTCCAAGAAACTATAAATGCTTCTGTGGGAGGGCGAAAGATCCAAAAGGGAGTGGATTGGGCAATGCACATTCCTGCGAGAAGCCGTGTAGGAGAGCTAGGCCGGAAGGGTGTACCCATTCGTGCGTTTACTCGCGCTCTCTCTACCTCTGCTGTGTGATAATACTGATTGCTTATGCCTTTGCACAGATGCCCGCTCACATGTCATCCCGCAAATTGCGACCCCTGCAACGTGATGCTCCGCATGCAATGTCATTGCGGGAAAGGACAGAAAACAATTCTCTGCGGGACACTCCATCCCTCCACCTCTTCATCCACCTCTTCTCGAATAGACACGAACGACTTCCTAAGCTGCAAACAGTCCTGCTCCAAATTACTAGGTTGCGGGCTACATCGGTGCGAGAAGGAATGCCATTCAGGCGCCTGTGGGCCATGCGAGATCATTAGGGAGAAGATATGTTTCTGTGGCTCTGTGCGCGAAGAAAGAGTGTGTGGAGGAAGTGCAGAAGCAGAAGTAAGAAAGGAGTGCTATTCTCCTGAAGCGCAAGAAAAAGATAAAAGCTGGACGGGAGAATTCAGTTGTGGACAACCGTGTCCTTGGACATATGATTGTGGGATCCACAAAGAAGCTACTCTTGCAGACACAGCGGGCGGAAAGACGATCTGCCATCCTCACCATTCTTCCCTACGCCTACCATGTCCGCGCTCGCCTTCTGTAGTGACGACATGCGCATGTGGCCAGACGCCTCTTTCCTCACTCTTCTCCTCCTCTACCCGCGAGAATTGTAGAAGCCCCATTCCCTCATGCGGGAAAACATGCAATAAAACCCGTCCAGAATGCGGACATGCATGTACACAGATATGCCATGAGGGGGATTGTGGAGAATGTCAGGAGGTAGTGAAATTGGTGTGTAGGTGTGGGAACGATAAGAAGAGTATGAAATGCGTGGAATTGCAAAGGCAGGGAGAAGGAGAGCTACTCTGCGATAAAGCGTGCAAAGCACTGAGGAATTGTGGGAGACATGAGTGTGGGAGACGGGTGAGGCTTCACGTTGCAGCTTTTTCTCAGGGTCCTGGACTGATTCGAATTATGTTTTAGTGCTGCCCTTTGGCCTTCCAAGAAGCGCATCAGAAACAGCGCAAGCGCCCTCTTTCGCATGCCGACGAAGAAGACCCAATGGGCTACCACGTCTGTGACCGCGTCTGCAACCGTATGCTGAATTGCGGGCAGCACCGATGCCAACTCCCCGACCATCGAGGCGCATGCCAGCCCTGCTTACGCAGCTCGTTCGAAGAGCTTACATGCCACTGTGGTTCTACGACGCTTCTTCCACCCGTTCCGTGCTCTACTCGGATCGTATGCAATCAACCGTGCGCTCGTCCTGGCCCAGCATGCGGCCATCCAAAAGCGCCTCACGCATGCCACGAAGACGATCAGCCATGTCCCCCATGCCCTTTCTTGACGACGAAACAATGTGCATGCCATCGTCGTGCCGCGGTAAATAATGTAAGATGCAGCCAGGCGAACGTAAGTTGTGGAAGGACGTGCGATGCGCTGTTGGGGTGCGGATACCATAAATGTAAGAAGATGTGCCACCCGGAAGGAGAGTGCCAAGAATGTACACAGACGTGCGGGAAGCCGAGAGCATACTGCGGACATCCATGCCAGCAGAAGTGGTGAGCGCGTTCTTTAACTATATATCTATGGACATGATTGACATTTAGGAACTCAGCCACGCACCTTCGAAATGCCCGACAGATGAGCCGTGTCCAGAGCTCGTGGAAGCGACTTGCCCATGCGGCCACATTAAGCAGCGCACCCGATGCGGAGCCTGCAACAGCAAGACGGATCCAAACGGTGGTGTCAAGCTAGCGTGCAATCAGACGTGCATAGTCGCCCAGCGGAACAACGCCTTGGCCGAAGCTTTAGGGATTAGTAAAGATCGTCAAGCAGCTTCTGGACAAGCAGTCACATGGCTACCTGAAACGATAGCATACTACGGCGAGAACATCACCTGGTGCAAGAGCATCGAGCAGGTCTTTATCGATTTCATCGGCTCAACAAGGGCAACGCACATGTTCCCAGCCATGAAACAGCCGCAGAGGAAATTCGTGCATGAAGTAGCAGAGAAGTTCAAGTTGCGCTCGGAATCGCTGGACGAAGAACCGTTTAGAAGCGTCCTAGTGGCTAGAAAGACGGATTCTGTGGCACCCAAACCTTCTCTTTCAGAGGCGTGGGTGCAGCAATACAAATCATCTCCCTCTACTGCTACTGCGGCGAAGAAACAGAGCTTGGTGACTCAGCCTGCTTCTTCTGCAACTACTCCCTCTCCGCAAATCCAGCAGCAGCGCAAGCAGGAAATCAACGCTCTGTACCTCGAAGCATGCTTCGGCTACGATGAGCAAAGCTTGAAAGAGGTGATAGCACCATTCATGCAAGGCATGTACTTCACTCTTCGCTGGATAAACGACGAAGACGTGATCTGTGTCCCGCGATCTGCGCTCATACCAAGCGAACTCACACTCAAACTCCGTCTCGTCCGCAATTCTATACGACACAAGATCCCTTCATGTAAAGCTGTCGATGCCGCTTATTTCGATACGGCAGCAGAAACAGTCACACATCGTGATCGACAGTGGACGTCTGTGTCGTCTGCGAATGGTGCGACCGCTCCGCCTGCTAGTAGATGGACAGCTCTCACTTCAGCAGCGAGCTCGTTAGCGCCATCTAGACAGTCTTCGAGGCCGGCTTCTCCGAATCCGAGAGATGTGGACATCATTGGAAATGGACTGAATAGACCGCCTAGCGCTGTTATCGTCAATGGCAGTAATGCACAAGTAGCTGAGAACTGGGAGGATAGCCTTTGAGCCATCGTTGTAGCTTTAGCTCATCTTGTCCACACCTACTTCCGGCAAAGCAGCGAGGCCATGAACGCTCTACCATGTGTTTGCTGCTTCTCCTAACACCTGAACAGCCTCGAATGATGATGTCTACCTCAACGCTTTGACCTGTCCGAAAGCTGCTCGGATCGGCGGTATCGACAAATTTCCTGTCGTCGTAGTACCCAGCATGCCTCTTGCTTTACTTCCACCATGTCTGCTTCCAAGAGCAAGAAGCCACGAGTCGTCGTTATCGGAGCTGGGTGCGCCTGACTTGCACTTCAGGTTGCTGGATCCTTATCACCTTTTCCGACAAACAGAGTCGCGGGCATAGCTGCTGCCATCGAATTCAAGAAGAAGCTGGGCATCGACGTGCAGGTAGAGAAGCTAACCTCGCCCGACCTCAACGCATGCTAAGAGACACGTCGTTATCGACAGCTTTTCGACCGCTACGACGGACCTGGCGGCACCTGGCATATCAACGTATGTTCGCAGCCAAATACAGTCCTGAACAGTATCTAATGAGCGATGCATAGACCTATCCAGGCTGGTTCGTCAGACTCGCGACTTCTGCATATTTACCGCAACATCTAACGCGTTGTCGACAGTGCATGCGATATACCAAGCCAGTAAGTTAGTCTTCTGGCTTTCAAGGCAATCTTTTGACGAAGCTATGCAGCTGGTACTCCTTGTCTAGCGAACAGAATCCGAACTGGACGCAGCGCTATTCGCGACAGCCGGAGATCAAGGCCTGTAAGGCTTGCATTCAAAGACGTGCTTTTGTAGCCTGAACTTCTAATTCAGACTTCGAAAGCGTTTCAACAAGTACTCGCTGGCCAAACAAACGCGCTTCGGCGTAAACTTTCTTCGAGCAGAATGGGATGCAGAACGACAGCTCTATACTATCGATCTCTGTCCAGTCAATGATCCGCAGAATGTCTTCACCGTTGAAGCGGAAGTTCTGATCTCTGCCATCGGCGGCTTCAGCAGTCCTTTGCTGAAACCGCCTGGCTTGAAGGGTATAGAACGCTTTCAAGGACCAAGCTTCCATTCTGCACGATGGGATCATAGCGTCGAGCTGAAGGGAAAGAGAGTAGGAGTAATAGGCAATGGCGCCTCCGCTGCCCAGTTCATTCCAGTTCTAGCTAGCGATCCAACGATACATATCGTCAACTTCAGTCGCACGCCATCTTGGTACTCCCCACGACGAGATGCGACCTTCTCTCCCAACTCGAAATGGATCATGCGAAATATTCCGTTTCTACAAATGATCTATCGTGCTTTCCTGGTGTTCACACTGGATGCGAGGTGGCCTGCGTGGGTTCCTTCTAACAGAAAGATTCGTGCAATGGGCGAGAAGGCCTTTGTACAATACATAAAGAGAAAAGCACCGAAGGAATACCACGAGTTCCTGATACCCAAGTATGAGATGGGCTGCAAGAGGATCGTCGTGGATGCAGGCTATCTGAAATGTCTCAGTCAGCCCAATGTGGATCTAATTTGGGATCCTATCGACACGGTAACGGAAAAGGGCGTGCAATGCGCGAGCGGGAAAGAGCATGAGCTCGACGTTCTGATTCTCGGTACTGGCTTTGATGTCGTGAGTCTCTCAAGCCATAACAAGTAGCCAGGGAGCTGACGTTGGCAGCAGACTGGCAGTCACTTTGGCCTGAATGTGCGTGGGTCAGAAGGCATCACGATCACAGAGCAATGGGAGAAGCAAGGCGGACCTCAAGCTTATATGGGAACGTGAGTGGAATTTGTACACACACTGCACTCGTAGCACCCTCTTAAACGTCGAAGCAGAACTCTGGCCGGCTTTCCTAATTATTATTGCTTCTTGGGCCCGAACGTAGCCACGGGACACTCGTCGGCTATCGCAGGCATCGAGAGCCAAGTGCTGTATGCTGTTCAATGCGTTCAAGCCATGATGAGTGTCCACGCCTCATCGCTCGAGCTTACGCATGAGGCGGAGGATGAGTACAATCGATGGCTGCAGGCAAAACTGGCCAATACAGTCTGGAACGGTAGATGCAAGAGCTTCTACAAGCTGCCAAATGGCAAGATCATCGCCACAGTACGCCAGTCCTCTTCGCCGATCTGCCCAGACTGACGAAATTACCCTGCAGTGGCCTGGTACCCAGGCTTATTTCTGGTGGATCACTCGGAGGCCAAATTTCAAGCATTACAAGCAGACCGCCGGTTATGGTAGTATAGCAAAGAAGCAGGAGGTAGACACTCTGAGATGGTACGGCATCCTTGCAGCGGGCCTGAGCCTGGCGACTATGTTCTGGTCAGGTACCTGGAAGTTGTGGTTTATGTGAGAGCTAGAAGGCAGTAGACAGTATCACAGCGTAGTAGCTTCGTCAATCGATACAGAAAGGAATGACTTTTTCGAGATATTCGGCATGCTCTTAGCTTTTCTTCATGACGCATTGACGGGCCGCTTCATCAGCCGCTACGCTTGAGCAGGAAGACATTATGCGTTCCTTTCCAATGCTCTGATCTGCAGAGCTCCCCCCTTCTGCGCTTGCCGGGAGCCCAGGCTGGAGGGTCGACCTGCGATGAGAAGCCGATGCTTGAGCAGGAACATTCTGGGACTGGCTGTCAATCTAATACATTAGTCCCTGACCTACTGCTCGGCATTTGGGTAGAGCCCCTTGGTCTGTCACGCTTGACCTCATTCTCGCCCTTGGACGCGACCCTTTCGAACTTGGAGGGAGGTTTCAGAGCAAAGATTCCTAGCTCTTCGCTTTCTTTCTCTTACCATTCCTAATCATCTTCTGTGACATCTACGTTCAAGCAGATCTACCGCTGAGTTCTATCTGGCATAGCATCAGCAGCAGACCGTCAATCCAGGGCATCCTCATCTCGACATTCTTAGGATCTTCGCACGATGCTGGCCTACTCTCATCTACAGCTGGAGGACGAGCACGACTTCAGCCAGTACATCCACACCTCTCCCAAAATGGATGCTCTAGTCCTCCCTCCCTCGACTCCCCTGTCAGCTAGACTGATGATGCGCCAGGACTCCGACTATGACTTCGCGAATACCTCTCCTCCTTCTCCTGCTGGCTCTCTGTCTTCCTACTCCATGACTGCCAGTGCCTCTTCCTCCTCCATCACTTCAATGGCATCCAACGCGTCGTCCATCCCTTCCTTTATCGACACAGCTGGCATGCCAAATACTTTTCCTTACAACATGGTCCGAAGCGCCTCGTCTCCTGCCAAACTACCCCTGAGACCGGGAAACACTGCTCAATCACCTCATCTCCTCGTCAATCAGCCTTTGCGCACTCCTCCTCGCAAGCTGTCTGCGCATCATCTTGTTGCGCCATACACTGTGCCTACCACCAGCAGCAATCTCAATGTAACAGGCAGTCCTGCTACGCAGAGCAAAAAGTCAGCAAAGCGCCAGAGAACTCTGTCAGATGATACACAAGCATCACAACTGCAGCAGATGGCTTCGCCAAGCAAGAAGCCGACTCCTTCGAGTCCGGAGAAGCGAGGTGCCGGTAAAGATGGAGCAGATGTTTGGCCAGAGGATGTTGAAGCTGCCTTTATGGACGGTGAGCATACATGTATTGGCTTGAAGGTTCCCCTGGCTGATCGCTTTCGTTGTCTGCAGCCCTTCGCGTCATACCCAAGCTAGGACGTCGAAAGGTCCTCATCAACGGCAAGCCTTGTGGACGCAATGAGCTTATCGCAGAGTATATCTGCCGAAAGACCTTGAAGACACGGACTCGCAAGCAGGTCTCGAGTCATATTCAGGTCCTCAAGAACAATCGAAGAAACGATCCCGATTGTAAGCTGTTCTCCCGCATCTACCTCTAGTGCTTGGCTTACACTCACCATGTATACAGTCATGGACCTCGTCACCGAAAGCATGGATGATGCCGACTCGTTCACTGCTGCACTCATGCAGGCTGGGTTTGGCGGCATGATCCAGACATTACCCTTCATCAAGACCGATCTTCCACCTCTTCTCTGCACCACCAACTTCTCCTCCAACAACAACCTCACTAGCGGAGGTCTAGCTGCCTCTCCCATGGGACTAGGAGCTTCAGCTGGATCAGACGGTCTCCTGTCACCTTATACGCCTACCTTCCTTACCCGCGAATCTTCTTACATCCCATCGCCTCTCGTTTCTCCCAACTACGTTGGCGATGACTATACATACGCTCAAGCGCAGGCTGAGAGCATGGCTCAAGCTCTCTTTGAGCAATATCAGAACGGAGGGCAGATCGAGTTTGCAAACGAGGAAGACTACTTCATGGCTGCCACTCCTGGCTCTAAGCTTTCAAACCAACTAAAAGGAATGGCTTTCGATTACAGGCCAGCGCCTATCAAACTACCTCCTCCCGCTCAAGCTGCAGCTGCTTTCGAAGCACAGCAAGCAGAGGACGCCCTTCTCGAGAATGGAGAAGCCGGCACTCCTGAACTAGTTACAGCAGACCCTGGTGCTCCTGAACCAATGTTTCAGGGCATTACGGATGAAGAAGCCAGCCAATTCCTCAATCTCGTCGACGACATGCTGGATATGTCTTCGCACATTTCGTAATAATGGACAGTCCCCTCGTACATGTATCTTTACCATTCAAGCTAGTCTTGACATCGATGTTCTTCCCATCCCGCAACTTGGTAGACTGTGAATATAGGAAGCTGGAGGGGCCTTCAATTCGGAATAATAGCTTGTATAACTACCCTCTTATCCTCACTACTAGCAGTTTCATCAAATTCTATCATTCCCGTCCATTCTTGTATATACGATAACGCCGGCTGGTCGTCGCGTGGCTCTTTTCTTCTGCAATTTCAATCAACATCACCATGAACGATGCATATCAGTGATTTGCTTGTGCTTGTTGATCCTGCCAGACTGAAATGGCCAGTTTCCTGCGAAAGATCAGCAGCGACAATAGGGGAGCGGCCTCGAGCATGAAGGCCAGCAATGCGGATCCGGGATCATCATCGACTTCGACGGGATCGCGAGCTGCCAGCGGTTCTGGCGCAACTTCAGCTTTGGAAAAGTCAAGAATTCCCAGCTTTGAAACGCTGCTGGCTTCTGGCAGTGTCTTGAAAGTTGCGTCGACTTCGGGAAGATCAAAAGATGCGATGCGGGACCTCGAGAAAGAGCTGGAAAGCGACGAAGACCACGACGACGACGATATGATGGAAGAACTGGATTCACAGTACCGTAATGCAGCTTCAGAACCTCGAGCAAACGGCGGCCAGATAGCGAGCGCCAAGTCGTATGATCCATCAAGCCTCAAAACCGTCAGTCAAGGTGACGGGAGCAGCAAGAACAACGATAGATCATCAGATAGATCTAGCAAGAAGGCTGCAAAGGCGTTGCCAGATCTCCCGCTCTACAACTTGGCCGGAGGCGTCACGGGCCTAGACAGGGAAACTCAGGTCGCGCGGTCTGCTTCGAAAGATAGCAGTACATCTGGTACTGCAGATATACCTCCTACAACAACACGCTATACCGTCAAGCCGGTTCGGAATCGCAACAGCAGCAGCGAGACGGGGAGTGCTGGAATCAGGACGCCAGTCTTGGATGACAGTCGCAGCAAAGCATCGACTTCCTCACACGGAGGATACTTCCAGTCTACACCAGAGGAGCCTACTGTTGCGAGCTTGGCAGCAGCTATGGAGAGCCCGAGGCTTCGAGCGACCAGTGCTTCATCTTATGTCCATGTTCAAAGTTCGCCGCAGCTAGGTCGCCAAAGGACAGAGTCAAGCAGTACTACCAGGAGTCCAGATGCCAAGATACGCGTGGCAGGATTAGGCATAGAGCATCAGCAACCGCAGGCCACGAGGATGGAGTCGCATGTTTCGTCAACTGGTACAGTCACTACGATCTCCAGCAATGGTGGTAACAGCGGTACTAGACGACAGAAGCTCGCGAAGCGGACGTCCAGTGACGGGGTAAGTTCTTGCCAGCCAAATATCACTTTGTCTGTTCAAGGCTGACAAGTATCTGGCAGCTCAACGGAAGCAATGCTTTCCGCAAGACCAACGGCTTCTTTCGACGTACATTCGGCTTCGGACCAGGAGATAGCGCTGCGCCTCCACCGGTATCGACAGCTCGACCAGGCAGTGGCTCTAGTCGGACATATTCCAACGGCTCTGCATCAGCGCCCAGTACGCCTGTGACAGGTCGCTTCGACACTTCGGCTGCATATGCCTCGCAGAATCAACCGCCTGTACCTTCGGTTCCTTCCGCATATGCGCCAACGCATCGACAATCATTTTCGAACGACTCCAATTACTATTCACCTCCTCAAACTAACAACACACGCGTGAGCTCGTCTACACCACCCTCGAGCTATGCAGAACAGTTCACCTCAACACCAACGCGAAGCGGAATGCGAGACTCGAAGCGTTCAACAACCAGTACGCTAAACGAACAAGATCAGCTGAGGCGAGAGCTGGAATACTGGAAGGCTACAGAGGATACTCTGGCTGACCGACACGAGGAGCTGGTTCAGAGCAGGCAGCAAAGGGACCAGATACCTGAAGAAGACGACAATGTCGACTTTGGGGCAACTATACGTGGACCTCGGTCAGCGAGTGCTGGAGTCTACCGAAAGAATACTTCGAGTAGTCCTGTGGTGCCTCAGACGCCCCCAAGACTCGCTGCAACCTTCTCTCAATTATCACACGATAGTCCCGGCAATAGAAGTAAATCGTCGCCCGGCGCTATTCTTACATCTCCTGGCGGTACAGATCGAGGTGGGACGGTGCTGGTATCAGGCAGCATACCATCGCCTGAACAGCCGGCAGTTTCACGCATGCGAGCCGGAAACGACCATAGATTTGACAGTGAATCTAGCAATGCATCGGTCTCTACTATTAACGTTGGTACAGCAAGTTCCAATACAACTATAGGGGATGCTGCAAGAACGAGAAGCGGCACAGACTCAAGCGATATTACCCGCCCTCCCAGAAGCGGCGAGACTCCTATAGCGCTCGAATCGAGAACTGGCAAGCAAGTTCGCAGGCGAGCAGACTCCGCGACAGGCGCATCCCCGCCCACGATATTCGCTGGATCCGTCCCGCTACAACAGCGACCCAGCACCTCCTCTTCCTACAGTGCATCTTCGAATGGCAAGCTTATATCAAACCCTGACATGAAGCCCATCCCGAACAAGGTGCAAAGTGTGCTGGGATCTCCGTCCCCGCGCTTCAGTGATGCATCATCTTCACCCTCTACACGCAGTCCAGCGACAATGTCAGGCAATGCTGGTCTGGGACTGGGTCTCAATAGTAACGGAGCACAATCCGTGACTGTGCCTACGTTGGTCACGCAGTCGCCCACTCCCGTACATCAGCAAGTCTTCTCGCAGAATAATGGCCTGACACGCGATAATACCCACTCATCTTCATCGCCCAGCCAGCGATTCTCGCCAAACCTCGCGGCCGGAGTCAACATGTATCCTGTCTCAGCGTCCAGCTCTCCAAGCCTGTCTCGCACACCTACAGTCAAGACCCCCAAACTCGGTATTGTCACCGCTGAAGACAGTAAGACTGGTATCAATGGCCATGGTTCGCCAGGCATGAGATCGACATCTTCATCGCACCCCTCGCCAAATAGTGCTGTTACCGGAGTGCCATCTGATCTGCCGCTGGAGGATAGAGCGAAGATGTTGGCAGAAAAATGCTGGAAGGAAGACGAGACGTTTTTGAAGAAAGATAAGATCGCAGAGTGGCTAGGCGGGCAGTAAGTTCTCTACATACTGACGACTGCAGTATATGTGCTAATGGCCCATTCCTGTCTGATTGCTAGCCAAGAACTCAATCAAGCATCTCTTGCCTACTATGTCGAATACCTGGACCTCGCAAATTGTAGGCTGGATGTCGCCTTCCGAAAGCTGTGCGAAAAGCTATACCTGCGGGCCGAGACACAGCAAGTCGATAGAATCCTAGTCGCTTTCAGTCATAAGTATTATGATGACAATCCGGAGACAGTCTTCAAGACACCTGGTAGGTATTTGTGATCAGAACTTGGCATGGAAATTAGCTGACTTAGCCCTTCGCAACAAGACATCATACACGCTGCAACCTATGCTATGCTACTCCTAAATACGGATCTTCACGTCGCAGATGTCGCGAATCGCATGTCTCGATCAGACTTCGTTTACAATACTATGTCAGCGATACGAGCACAAGCTACCTCCCCTCCTTTAGGCGGCTTCCGCACTCCCGCTTCATCTCATACCCCTACGATGGATGCTCCCGATGAGTATTTCTCCGAAGAGCGCGATGGACAGCAGCGTCAATTATCGCAAAGGACGTCTATGGAGAAGTGGCGAGATGCAGTCAGCACAACCCCTCGAATGCGGCCAAAGCGAAGTGGATCCGGAACCATAAGTGCCAGTAGCTCGCGAGCAGCCCTCAATGACCTTGCGACTTTTGGTGGCTCCTCCTCGAACCTTCCGAACCAATCCCCTTCATCCAGCAATGCGATGGGTGTCCGATCAGTCACGATTATAGGCGATTTGCCCGCAGCAAGACCGGCCTCTTCATCTGGGACGCGGACGCGTGCTTGGGATATGGAGACCGAGAATCTACTCAAGGAAGTCTATAATGCAATTAGAGCGAAGCCTATCATGCAGCCTCTTGAGTATTCGTCTCTGGCCATTCCTGGCACCAACTCGAACGGATCCTCACCGTATAGCAGTTGGCACGCAGTTAGTCGTACGCCTTCTCGTCGCAGTCAAACTTCAATGGGCCCTGAAAGAACCCCAGGCTACAAGCGAGCAAGTCTGCGAGGCTTCTTGGGAGCGAGTCATGACAGTACTCGAGCATCTAGTCCAACGCCGAGCGTCGGGACATTGACGAGCACCGGAAACACATCCTTCGGCTCGATAGGTACGACTGCCACATCCTTCTATCCCGCGAGCATGGGCTTTGCAAGCAATCTCTCCCATTCTATCATCCGAGAGCAGCAAGAAGAGGATGCACGAAGTGACTCCAGCGACATGTCGACAACAGACGAGGAACTAGCTCTTCTCGGTGCACCTTGGGCGAAAGAAGGTATTCTGCAACGGAAGCACTATTGGGAGAATGCAAATCGTCGATCTAAAGACAAGAATTGGCTCAACGTCTTTGCGGTCATCGAGAAGGGCGAAATGAAGATGTTCCAGTTTGGCGGCTCAGCCTTGAGCTCGGGTAGATCGAATGGTGGGGTTGGCGGCGGTAACTGGCTGGTACGTCTATTTCGATTATCCGGGGACCATTCACTGACATTTCTTCCTAGTCTAATGCACAACTTGTTGGCGAAGTCAGCCTAGCACACTCGCTGTGTTCGGCCATGCCACCCCCCGGCTACAATCGACAGCGACCTCATGTGCTTGTCTTGACATTACCGAATGGCGGCTCCTACTTCTTCCAAGCAGGAACTGAGGATCTCGTCAATGAATGGGTATTAACCTGCAACTACTGGGCTGGGCGGACAAGCAAAGAACCTTTGATGGGCGGCGTTTCCAACATGGACAATGGCTGGAACAGAATCCTTGCAGGGACCAGCCCTCGCGAGCAGGAAGTCGAGGATCTCATGAGTGTGAGGAGCGGGAAAAGCACACATAGTCATCGAAGTCGAATGAGTAGCTATGCCGGCTCTATCGGAAGACACAGCTTGGCGGGAACAATGACTAGCGCAAGTGGCGATAGAACGACGCTGCACGACTGGACGGCACCTCAGCCTCCGAAGACCACTAGCCAGCTTAATGAGGAAGCCCAGCTCAAATCGCTCAAAATGCATACAGCCACGCTTCAGAAGGAGCTTGAGAAGCACAACGACCTCAGACAGCCTATGATGCGTCTGGTAGGTGTCCTCGTAGCTCGATCATAAATAATTGGCTAATTTGCTTCGATAGTATGCGCCTCGTTCCATCAACGCGAACAAAGCTCTAGCAAATTGGGAAAAGAAGTCTAAATATCTGCTTGCAGAGCTTGTCAAGTATCAAACCTATGTCGATGCTTTGAAGGTAGCTCGCAAAGAGAGGCAGAAGAAGAAAGATGAGAAGAAGGTAAGCCTATCTAACTACATTAGCATCAACAGATACTAATCGACGTACACAGGTGAATCGCTTGCTTGAAGAAGCCGACGATGATGCCAGCATCAATGATCCAGTCTACTCCCCTCCACTGACTGCCGTCAGCACGTTCGCATCACAGCAAGACTCGCGACTTTCGAAAGACGACAGCGAGGATCGGCACGCAGAAGTCGTCAGGCAATCCACCGACAGCGGGTTAGCCAATCCTAGAGAAAACGGTCTGATCAAACGGGCTAGCAGCGGGACTACCACTGCTTCCACTGTCAATGAGTACTACGAAGCAGACGAAGTGCGCACAGAAGAGAATTAGCTAATAACTGCGTACCTAATCATTCGTACTGGTATTTGTACCCGATGTGTTGTGGTTCGTCGCGTGCGTGAAGGCAGTAATATCGTTGTAGAAACAAGATGAAGGATCAAGACGAATGAAATGTACACTTGTGGACGAACAACCTGACCTTCTCTCCTTGACCTTACGCATCCGCACGATGACAATCGGACGAACTCATCCACGCACTCTCTCATCCAAGTCTACTAATTTCAGCTTGCACGACCTGCTCTCGCTGAAGCAACACTATGGCCCTGATGAAACGCACAAACTGCTCGAGCGCCTGCGCCAAGCAACGATAGGGGACGATCTCCAGTCCTCAGATAGCGACGCCTCTTCTGCTTCTTTGCGACCTCTGATATGGAAACTACTACTGGGCGTTACTGAGGTCTCAGCGAACGAATATCTAGACCTGGTGAAATTGGGTCCGAGCTCAGTAAACGACAAGATACGAAATGATTCGTGAGGTTAAGGCCAGAGTAGTAGAGGAATTGCTGATAGTGGATGAGCTAGGTTTCGGACGTTGGCGACGGACGTGACCTTTCAAAAACGCGTCAAAGAGGGCATGCTCGTGCGTCTTCTGGACGCATTCGCTTGGAAGAGCTTAAGAGGTGAGCTCACGCTCATCTACACCATCTCTTCATCAATTGATGCCCTCTTCTCTGGTAGATACCGACAGCCTCGACTTCACCTATATTCAAGGCATGAACGTCCTAGCTGGACCCTTCTTGTATACGATGCCATCCGAGCTGGAAGCTTTCTTCTGCTTCTCGACATTCATCCGTACCAACTGTCTTTTATACGTAGTTCCCACACTCGAAGGCGTACACAAGGGTGTCCTCCTCCTGGACAAATGCCTTGAGCTACTCGATAAACCTCTCTTTGCACATCTACAAGCTAAAGGTCTCTCGGCACAAGTCTATGCGTTTCCATCGATTTTGACATTCTCGGCATGTACGGCTCCGCTTGAGGAAGCGCTGCAGATTTGGGATTTCTTGCTGGCGTATGGCGTGCATCTCAACATACTCTGTATCATCGCGCAGCTATACCTCATACGAGAAGATCTACTAGCTAGCGACAGGTGCGTATACTGATGTTCTAGCCCTTCCTTCTTGCTGACACATTCGAAAATGAAGTCCAAGCAAAATGCTTCGCACACTTCCTGCATTGGACGCGAAAGCTATAAAAGCTCTCTGCTGTCAGTACATCAAGGAGATACCACGAGCGATCTATGACAAGCTGGCGCGCCATGTACGTCCAAATTGCTCAATCAAAATTGCAGAACTCGCAAGTAGATAGCTTAATCTCTCTTCTTCTCTGCCTAAAATGCAGCCCTGGGATCCTACACTACAGATACAAGAATGAACGGGCTCGACATCGGCTAGCCGGGATATGTACATAGGCCGATCGACGAGCCCACAGGATATTTCACATGGCGGAAATTTCATCTCCCGACCTTACTCCCTTATGCGTCTTTGCCTTTGTCCGTCGACAGCTCTTCCATGCCCTTAGCAAGCTCGCCATCGTCCTTGGACGATGCCAGGCTGGCGTAGACGGCGCCTTCGCACTCGAGCCATGGTCCCATAGCCTTCATGGAGCCGAATGGCAGCTGTAGGATCGATATAACGTAAGCCCTTTCCTTATGTATGCCCATTTATTTCGCGCTCACCATCTGTGTCATAGCGAAATTGACGACTCCCTTCACGGGGTCAGCCATCCAATAGAGGTTAACTAATCCGCACCAAAATATACTGCCTTCACTCCTTCCGGTGGGCCATGGTGTCGTAGTGAGCAAAGCCGAGATACTCCAGCCTTT
This sequence comes from Erythrobasidium yunnanense, assembly GCA_001600175.1. Classification (NCBI taxonomy): domain Eukaryota; kingdom Fungi; phylum Basidiomycota; class Cystobasidiomycetes; order Erythrobasidiales; family Erythrobasidiaceae; genus Erythrobasidium; species Erythrobasidium yunnanense. The sequence continues at coordinate 187,234 of BCJC01000007.1, forward strand.
CTCAAGGCCAGGCGCCAAGGGTCCCGAAGTCGCTAGTTCTGGCAGGTAGGATGTAATAGGCTCATAGAGATCCTTGTTCTTCTCTGCAGGAGTGTTGAGGAGTTGGTCCTCGAACATTGAAGATACGGTCTCGGCCTTCAGGATCTGGGCGCCATTGGCTCCCTTTCCTTTATTGACGAGCACGACTAGGACTTTGAGATAGCTGGAATACGAGGAATGTAAGGGACACAAAGAATGAGAGTAATATGACGAAGAGTAGAGCTCAGCTGGCGGTTGGCGTGCAAGTGGGGCTCAAGAGCCAGGAAGTCGGCTCACTCATCAAGCGTACTGGTGCATCCTGCTCCTCCAGAATGGAAGTCTGATCCTTTGGTAGTAAAGTCGAAGTGGTCTGCTCACTCGTCCCTATCAGCCGTCCCTCCTCGCAACACATGAAACGTACAGCCGCCCACCTCTAGGCGTAATCTTTCCATCCTCTGCAATCTGGTGCAATGACGCCAATCTTTCTGGGTACTCGCATTTCCCATATGCGATTTCCTTACATCCAAGGGGATCAAAGATATTCTTCTTCGTATAATCTCCCAACGTCTGTCCCGTGATCTTCTCGAGTATCTTTCCAGCTACATCGATGTTGATGCCATAGGCCCATTTCGTGCCTGGCTCATTCACTAATGGCATCTTGGAGAAGAAGGAATCCCAGTTTCCAGGACTGAACTCGTCGCCTGACCCGGAGGACTTGCTGTATGCAATCACTTCTTCATTGAAGAACGTATAGCTGAAGCCGGCTGTGTGGGAGAGCTGGGGAACCCAGGGGATCTTCTCAGCCTGGACCGAACCTAATGGCAGGAATGGAAAGTATACGCACCAGCATCCGCATGGTGATCTTGGTCTTGGGAGTACTGCCATCTACCATCTTGTGATCGTTGATCTCGGGATAGATGGTCTCCACCGGCTCATCGAGCTTGATCTTTCCCTGCTCCACGAGTTGCCTGGCACATACTACTCATCAGCTTCCTCTTCCTGATCTCAAGGTCTCAGACTGCGCACATAACAGCCATGGCCGCGATGATTTTTGTGCAGCTATAGATTGCAAATATATTGTCCGTGGTCATCTTCTCATCCTTCTTGTCGAGTCCCCGTACGCCAGCAGCTGCTTTGGCTAAGTACTTGCCCTGAGCATCCATTGCTCCGAACACTATGCCCGGTACACCATCGGGTGAAGACACAGCGGCATCGAGGATCTTCTGGCAGGCTTCTTGGGCGGACATGCTTTATAGAATTGGAAGGGATAGTGGATGATGGAGAAGGAAGCAAGAGAAGAAGAAGTAGAAGAAAGTCAAGAAGAACCAAGCGGAGCCGCGCACCTGACCAAATCCTCAGCGAGGGAAACCCAAAGAGCCGGCATCTCCTATTGCCGAGCAACTCATTTCCGAAGGACGTCCAAACCCAGTAGATAAGAGAGCTACTGAACATACACTCAAGCAGAGCATGAAGACTGCGGAACCACTAAGTAGATGTCGCATAAGAGCTGTCATTGCACGACAGGCGTCTTCGGCAGCACGTGATTCTGCGAGACCGAGCTGAAACGCAGACAGGCAAGTCTATAATGATTGCTCTAGTAGCAGGTACAAATGAACGCAAAAGGCTGTTGCAAGAGTAAGAGTATCGCAGCAAGTTGTCGCCTGATGATGCGGTGTGCTCTCGAAGTCCAAGCGTCCATGCAATGCAGCGCAATCACGTCAAAGCGCGTCGTCGCCAACAACAACAGATTAAACATATGCAATTTGCTTTGTTTCTCATGCTTGTAAAGCGGACGGAAGTGCCTTCGTTGTCAGACGCCTCTCCTCTTGTTTGCTCTTGTCCGTGTCCGTGCCCGTGCCTCTTCAAGCTTTTGTCTTGAACTTTCAACTTCGCAGGCGCAAGCGATCGCCCTTCTCTCTTCTTCTTCTTCAAGAGCAGCTTGCGAGCGAGCGCACTTACCTACACTACACACTCTCTACCTCTACCATCAAGCCGTCAATCTTCCTTCAAGCAGGCCTTGAATAACTCCTTCAAATCGCCCATTATGCCCTCCCAATTTCTGCAATACGCCCTACTGGCTACGGCGTGTCGCATACTGGCAGTGTCTGCGCATATGGAGATGCAGTCTCCTCCTCCACTACGCTCTCGGTACGCCATATCATCCTAACATGCATGCCGCACAAGCCTTGGCTGACGCACGTGACCTTCTCGTTGCTCGTTCCTCTCTCTCTCTCGTACCTGTCTCACATCTGAAACTTGACATAACAGCTTCAATACGCAATTCTACGACTTCAGCTCGTTCGGTGAGTCTTCTCCCGTTCTCTTATATCTTAATCCTCGCTAACAAGAGGATTCGCAGACTATTCGATGAACTCCCCTCTGGCGCTCGATGGCAGCAACTTCCCTGCAAAAGGATATGCATCAGACGTACCCTGGAAATCATCAGCTGTAGAGACCCTCACTGCCGGTCAGGAGTATACCATCAAGCTGGCCGGAGACACGACGCACAGAGGTGGATCGTGCCAAGTCAGCTTCAGCTAGTAAGGAGCCACCTCACTCGTCTCAACTAGCGTACTGACCAGAGGGTGTCATTTTCAGCGATGGAGGAAAGAGCTTCGGAGTCGTCCACTCTGTAATCGGAGGCTGCCCTCTCTCCAAGCAGATTACTTTCAAGGTGACTTACACAAGCAAAGAAACTTCACGATCAATGGAATAAACTGACGATGTGCTGTCGCAGGTCCCTCAGAACATCCCCGCTGGCGAGAATGTTCTCCTCTCATGGAGCTGGTTCAACCTGTGCGGCCTCTTCGCTCCATCTATGGCATAGCATAGTGCGCTGACTGACGCTTGTCTCGGTGATTCGTATTCGTAGACAAGGTAATCGCGAGATGTACCAGAACGCAGCTGCTGTGAACGTGAAATCCTCCTCTTCCGGCTCCCTAAGACTTCCCCGAATCTTCATCGCGAATGTCTATGGTCCCGACAAGTGCAACACCGTCGAGGTGCGTTCTCTTCGTTCCCCTTCCTCCCTCTCTTCCCGAAGCTGATGTTTGCTTGCCTATGTGTGTATAAGGGCGATGAAGTCGTCTTCCCAAACCCCGGTAATTCCGTAGAATACGGAGGAATCTGGACAGGCAAAACACCTACGAAAGCAGACCTAAAATTGACAAACTGCGAGGGCGACCTATTGAGCGGACAGGAAAGCTTCGTCACGCTAGGCGCGAATACTGGGGCGTCGGAGGGAGGATCGCCTTCTGGAGGTAATGGAGAGAAGGAGGAAGTACCGGCTGTGCCGTCTTCTTCATCGAACGTCTCTGAGCAGGTACCTTCGAGTACTTCGGAGAACATCGTAGTTCCCCCTACCTCGACGAGGACACCTCCTAAGAAGGGTTCTTCATCTACTGCTGCTTCGCCACAGAAAGGACAGCCTTCTGCCTCGCCTTCATCTGTATCTTCTTCCTCCGGCCGTCTCCCTCTTTCATCATCTTCGAGCTCGTCCGCTGGTGCACCTACATCTGCGCCCTCCTCTGCGCCCATCCAAGCTGGAAGCTGTGTAGAGGGCAAAGTAGTCTGCTCAGAAGACGGTACTCAGTTCTCAGTCTGCGGAAGCGGCAAGCTTATCTCAATGGGTGCGTCGTTTCTATTTTTCCCGACTTCTCATGCTGACTGATAAGCTCTACTCTGGAAACTCAGGCAACGTCGCGCCTGGCACTGTATGCACGAACGGCGAGATCATCCTCGCGCTTTCCACATCCTCCTCTTCATCCATCGAGAAGGTCTCCTGCTCCTCCAACAGTCTAAAATGCAGTGATGATGGCCAATCATTCTCCGTATGCAATGGATCCGGAGACGCTTGGATAGCCATGGGCTCCGTGGCGCCTGGAACGGTGTGTAAAGATGGAGCGATCGGAATCGCTAAGAATGCAAGACATAAGCGGGCAAGTGGACATACGAGACGAGCGATGGCTTATCATCGATCATGATCGCGAAGAGGAAAACTTCTCAGTCTCCCTGGACGCAGTCATACCTTCTCTGCATAAAGCCCGATAACAGCCTGGCCTGTTCACAACCCTCACGATCAGAAACGGAATTAGTATATGAATAAGTTGCTTGATGTACTCTTATTTGCATCATCCCGCCTCTCTCTCCCTTTCTCCAATCGTTACAAAGCAGGAAATTTCTGTAGCAACGTTCGAAGCACCTCCCCTACATTATACACACACATAAACGCTTGGAACGTACGTAGTGATCATATCCTAAGGCATGAAGTACTGAATGCAGGAAAGTCTTTCACGATGTAGTTGGAATTGCTGTGGAAAGTGCTCTTTATGCTAGCCGTCTGCTCTAAGGAAACACAAAGATCATCATACCATGCTTCTCAGCTGTCTACATTCGGATCTTGAATTAAATTGCTCTTCAGGTACGACAGTACCTAGCTACGCTTGTTTCATGCCCGATTGGATCATTTTTACTGGCGCGCCGAGTAGACAAGCTGTCCTTCAAGCTTTCGACAATGATGAGCCGTATGCATCGCCAGCGTCAGGCAGCTGGATAGTCAGCCAAGTCGCCAGCGGAAATGACGGTGACGCCTCAACGACTACAAGGGCTCTGCATGGCGCTGCGGGCCAAACTAGCGTACAAGATGCACAGATGATATTACAAGAGAAGTTTCGTACTGTGCTCGAAGAGTCTCAAGATCTCCTTCAGCAAGCTCTAAACGACGAGACGAACGCGTCCATCTCGAATGAAGAAACGCAGCACGAGGACTCCTATGAATTCGACTCATGTCTACCTCCACCTACACAGCTCCCAGCTCGAGGAGATAGGACAGCCGCCAACATGACAGTCGAAGAATCCATGGTGAACCTACCGAGCTGGAGTTTCTCCCTCTCCTCTATCACTTCCCTCACATCCATCTCTTCATGTCGTCTATCGCGCATAAATCTCCTCGTGTACATACACGACTTAGAGCCACCCTGCACTATTCCCCTAAAGAAACGCAGTCTAAAAACAGGCAGAATGGAAGCTGAGAAAGCATCTATGACCGTCGTTGATGAGAGCGGTATCACATATCAAATCATGATGTGGGACGACTATGCTGAGAAATGGGCGGGCGAATATCTCCAAGTCGGGGATGTAGTTTATCTTGAAAAGATTGCGTTAAGTGAATATATGGGAAACAAACAGGGTACAGCAACGGAGGGAAGCAAGGTCCAGATATGCTATCGCACACAAGTGATCGATGAAAAGCAGGATAGGGTGTACAGGCCGGACATAGATATACCGTGGGACCCGATCTGCAGACGCGTCAAAAGTTTGGTGCAGTGCGCTGCTTAGCATATCTATGGTGAGTGGCTTTTATTTAGGAATTCCGGCTAAGCTCAAAGGCTAAGTGGTGCCTCAGAGTAAATCACACAATGCACGTTGCCTTTTCGCTGGCAATCACACCGGGGAAGATGCCATCCGCCGCCATCAACTTATGCGTCCAACGCAAGACCAATGCAGTCGAGCACCAGGCCTTACAAGACAGCTGATCTCTAAATTTCCCTGCCCTGACCAGGGATAGCCCCCAATGGGACGCAATACGGTCTTCAAACAGACGTCACTCGCTACATTCGAAGACAATGAAGAAGTCACAAACAGTCAGAAGGAAGCGAGTTCACGACGGAACGACGGAACTTTGCGAAGCATATATAGGGACAGAGGTCAGAAAGGCAGCGAGCTTGAGCTAGTGTAGGAGCACTTGTAATAGCTCCCTGATCGCAGACACTAGACACTTCACTCTATCAGATGTGCTTACAAGCAAAATAAGCTGTACACTTTGTTCCTGTTTCGCCAACTCGATTGATGCGCACTTCTCGCCTTCGCGGATGTCTTTGCACATGTCGATGCTACTCCACTGGTCCCGCATCGCGCTCTGCGCCCTTGGACCCTCATAATGCTTTCACGACACGCTTTTCCTTGCAACCAGAGAGCAACACCTCAAGTTCTAGGGATCCCTCGCTCAGCGATCTTCGCATCAGTATCAAAGACAACTTTGCGACTCGTGAAGGCTATACAAGCTGTGCTTCGAAGGCATTAGAATCCTATTCTTCGCCATATGATGCAACGGTCGTCCAGCTTTTGCGTCAGAAAGGCGCACGTATAGTCGGCAAGACTAATATGGACGAGTTTGGAATGGGCTCTTATGGTATACACTCGCACTTTGGCGAAGTCCGTAATCCGATAGACCAAAAGAGAGTAGCGGGAGGTTCATCAAGCGGTGCAGCTGCAAGCGTCGCAGCAGGTGTCGGTGATGTGTAAGTGGATCATCAGTACCGTATAAGTATATTAACTAAACGCTTTTGCGCCAGGACAGCTCAATAGGCAGCGACACAGGCGGCTCTGTCAGATTACCGGCCAGCTTTACAGGCATTATTGGCTTCAAGCCGTCGTACGGCTTGCTATCGCGTTATGGCCTTGTATCTTATGCAAGCAGCTTGGATACAGTGGGAATCTTAGCGAAGAAAGTACAGCACGTAAAGCGTGTCTTCGGTAGGTTTTGCCCTCTGCTTACATGAATCGTCCTCTGATAGGCTTCACATAGATACACTGAACGTTCACGACTCGAAAGATCCGACAGCTATACCGGCTTCATATAGGCGAAAGCAGTCGGGGCGCAAGTCTGGGAAACTACGAATAGGCGTACCTATGGAATGCTTCCCCTCCGAACTTTCAAAACAAGCTATAGCCCCTACAAGGCGAGCGATACAGCTACTACGCTCAACAGGAGCGGATGTAGTCAGCGTCAGCATACCTAGCATCACGAGAGCGCTGAGCGCATACTACACGATAGCAAGTTCGGAAGCGAGCAGTAACCTGGCAAAGTACGATGGGATACGATATGGCTTTCGAAGTGATGGGACGCATACAGACACGCGGACGGCAGCGTTCGGCGAAGAAGTGCAGAAGCGTATCATTCTTGGCACATATGCTCTGACAGCTGAGTAGGCGGCATCAAATCGGATGTCGGCTTGCTCGACTCACCTTATCTTTGCACAGAGCATTCGACAACTACTTCCTGGCTGCACAACGCTTGCGGAACGAGCTTAAACGGGATGTCGACACGATCATGCGGATACCGAACCCTCTTCGTCCTGCAGAAGCTAACGAATCAGGCGTGGATCTTCTCGTCTTCCCATCTGCCATCTCTCACGCTCCAACGAGAGGAGACATCAAGGCAATCCAGGGTGAAGCCAGCAGGGATTCCTACGTTCAAGACATTCTTACTGTACCTGCGAGTCTGGCTGGACTGCCAGCTTTAAGCTATCCAGTGCCCATCGAAGGAATGCTTTCAGTTGGAGTACAGCTAGTCTCGCAATGGGGCAGCGATGATCTCGTTCTCGAGGTAGCTTCTCAGCTTGAAGATGCCGTCATCGCGCACTCCAAGCAAAGCTAGGCACATTCTTCGCTGTTTACACTACGTCCTAGTGTTGTTGTAGTACCATATCTCGACCCCAGTTCAGACTGAAATGACAACCTGCCCGATTAGTTTCTGAACGCACGAGAGCGGATGATCGGGCTTTCAGGAACTCACTCAAACTCCCCCTTTGTCTCTCTTTTCCTCTGTTTCTTTGGCGATTTGCCAGAGTTTCACTGCTTTGCTTCACTCCAAAAAGTCGAGGACTACTCATTATGGCCCTCACGAACGGCGCTGCGGCAGCGCACGCAAAGGCGACGAGCGATGAGCAGCCAGTGATGATATATGAGCTCGAGCTTCAGGACGATGGCTCCCCCTCCAAGCAGCGCAGTGTGAGAACATCTATACGGATTGCTGCGACTCAACTTACGCCGCTTCCCCAGTACATTCGCCTACCTCCGCCTGTCGTCCCTTACGTCCTGAGAATTTCCCTCAACGCAGGCTCGCTGGCTTCAAAAGCTGGCGTACTCTTCACAAACTTCCCTCTAGATGGTAGTGCTTATGAGAGGGAGAAGTTCCATCAGAGAAAGTGAGAGAAAGCTCGCGATTCTGCAGTCGTTGTGACATCTTGGCAAATCTGACATCTTTCGCGTTCGCAGCCTCCCTACAGACTTCAGCAAGCCTATCAAGATCGATCTTCCCATTACTTCAGCGGGTGTCTTCCACTACTACATCGAATACGAGGCCAGCGTGTCGCAGCAGGATGATCGACCTCTTATCAACGGATCGGGCAAAGCTCATGCCAAAGCTACGAAACGACTTCGCAGCTCAATGGGTGCCTTCAATGTCGATCCCATCATCACAGTCCCTAAACGCTCGCCCATCCTATCCGATTCGGCCGCACCGCTAGGTACCGAACAGGGCGGAGGTGTCATCTCCAGTGAATCAGTCAACCTTCCTCTCGATGGTCTAGTCATTCAATCAGTCATTGCGAAATGGATGGGAACGATAGACAAGTGGGACAATCATCTCGACAACACGCGCGACCGAGGCTACAACATGTTCCACTTCACACCGCTACAGCAGAGAGGCGAGAGTGGAAGCCCTTACTCTATCTACGACCAGATGGCCTTCGACGACGAGCTATTTGCGAATGGCGCAAAGATGACAGTCGCGCAGAAACAGAAGGGTGTGAAAGACCTCTTGGCAAAGATTCGCAAGACTTGGGGAATTCTCAGCATGACAGATGTCGTATGGAACCACACTGCGAATAACAGTCTTTGGCTGGAAGACCATCCTGAATCAGGTGCGTCCAGTATACCGCGATAACATAAGTAGCTCGCTGACCTATGTTGGGAACAGGATACAACATCGTCAACTCCCCGCATCTCGAATCTGCGCTTGAACTCGATAATGCCCTCCTCGAATTCAGCAGAAATTTAGAAAAGCTCGGTCTGGCTACAGAGCTGAAGGAATGGGACGACCTGCTCAAGATTATGAACCACCTCGAGAACAAAGTCATTCCTTCGCTTAACCTATGGCAGTACTATGTCATCGACGTAGAGGGCGAGAAGAGCCGGTTCACCAAAGCTTGGGGCAGCGCGAAGTCGTCCAAGGCCTCTCAGATCTCCGAAGACTTGTCATCACTATCTCGAGAAGACCTCATTCAGCTGTTCGCTAGCAAGTGCATGGTCAAAGGATGGAGCAACCTAGGCAGTCGCTATCACGCTAAGATAGCAGATCTCGACCTTGCTGCTGCGTTTGTCGCCAAGATGCTAGGCTCTTCCGACAAGTCAGCGCAGGAGGCTACACAAGCGCTTGGGCAGATCTTGAACGATCTCAACGTCGCTCGCTATGCGTTATACAACGATGATGTCAAGGCTATCCTCGAAAATACCAAGGGCAGGATCGACTACACAAGACTAGCTGGTCATGGTCCCAAGATGGGCAAGATCACCGAAAAGTAGGCTTATGACAGCCAAAGACTCCCGCAGACTGCTAATTGAATCTTTCCCAGGTCGCCTCTCGTAGAAAGTCTATTCACAAGACTGCCTAAGAATGAGCGGACCAAGAAGCACGACCCCCGAGCTCTGAGCCTTGCAAACAATGGCTGGATTTGGAACGCTAATGCTTTGGTCGACTTCGCTTCCTCCGGATCACGCGCCTTTACTCGGCGTGAAGTCATTGTCTGGGGCGACTGTGTCAAGCTCCGCTACGGGAACGGACCTGAGGACAATCCTTTCCTGTGGAAGCAGATGACCGAATACACCGAGCTTCTCGCTGGCATGTTTGACGGTTTCCGTATCGATAACTGCCACTCTACGCCTATCGTAGTGGGAGAGAAGCTATTGGATGCTGCTCGTCGTGTCAACCCAAATCTTTACGTCTGTGCAGAGCTGTTCACAGGCTCAGAAGACATGGACACCCATTTCGTCAGACAACTTGGTCTGAACAGCTTGATCAGAGAAGCTATGAATGGAAACGATCCAAAAGATATGAGCAGGCTTATGTACATCTATGGTGTCGGCAAGCCAGTCGGTAAGCTGAATTGTCACTTCCTTGCAGGAGGCGCAGCTTGCTGACAGAGCATAACAGGCTCTATGGATGCAGACTGCTTGACCGAACAGTCTACAACCCTCGTAAAGGGTGTCTCCAAGCCATGCAGTATCGTACCTCTACAAGGCAACTCCCCTCACGCATTCATGATGGACTGCACACACGACAACGAATCTCCTGCCGATAAGCGAACGGCACGGGATGCTCTCCCCACTGGAGCGCTCGTCGCATTCTGCTGGTCTGCCGTGGGATCAAACAAGGGTTTCGATGACCTATACCCCAAGCTGCTCAACCTCGTCACCGATACGAGGCATTACGAGACCTACTCTGATCCGTCAGCGAGCGGAATCGGCAAGGTCAAGCGGATCCTGAACCACCTACACACCGAGATGGCCATTGAAGGCTATTCAGAAGGTCATCTGCATCAGGAAGGCGATGTGAGTATTGTAGATTCAGATAGTATTATACCTTGCTGATCGCTCCGCTTCTTCAGTACATCGTGTCCCACCGTGTACACCCAAAGACTCACAAGGGATACCTTCTGGTCACCCACACGTCATTCAAGGGTAACGAAGGATCAGACCGAGGTCACGTCCCACCGATCATTCTGAGAGGCTCGAAGGCGACCTTCATAGTGGGGGCCACTCTAGAAATCACTTCTCACGATGATCCAAGCACGAAAGAAACCTTTAAAGGTCTACCCGCTCAGCTCAAGGAGATTCCTTCTCCGAAGATCGAGTCGAGAACCGACAGCGATGGTCACTTTGACCAGGTCGTCGTCCCTGACAACTTCCCTCCTGGCAGTATCTTAGTCTTCCAGACACATATGGACGAGCTTTCCGCCGACATCGATGAGATGTGCACGTCTGGCGCAGCCGAAGCAATGAGCAAACTCGATGTCGTCGATCTCAACATTATCTTGTTCCGAGCAGATGGCGAAGAACGGGACGCAACTGGCGGACAAGACGGCACATACAACATTCCAGACTACGGTAACTTGGTATACTGCGGTCTTGAAGGGTTCATGCATCCTCTTCGCAACATTATGCGGACGAATGACCTCGGTCACCCTCTTTGCGCTCACCTCCGGAATGGTGCATGGGCTATGGATTACGTCTACGGCCGCCTAATGAAGTAGGTAATACGTTAAATGATTTCGGCACTTCCTGACTAAGTCTTCCTCTAGGCAAAAGGAGATACAGCCGCGTCTGCTCAAGCCCGCACAGTGGCTGAAGTCGCGCTTCGACGCGGTGAACACTAAGGCACCAGCTTTCCTTCGCCCCAAGTACTTCGCCATGATCATCAACGCTGCCTACATTGCCGCTCGTGACAGAGCGTTCTCGCAATGTTCGCCTTTCGTTCAAGACGGTCACTCCTTCACTCAGTCTCTTTCGCTTGTTGCTCTGCAGATGTACGGCCGAGTACTATCTGCATCTCTGCATCCTCAAGTCAACACACCCTCACTCGCTGCAGGTCTTCCGCACTTTGCAGCTGAGTGGGCCAGATGCTGGGGCCGTGATGTCTTCATCTCCCTGCGCGGTCTGTTCCTTACGACTGGGCTCTTTGATGCTGCTCGTGAACACATTTTGGCATTTTGCTCGACGCTCAAGCACGGTCTTATCCCTAACCTGCTAGAGTAAGCAATCCTTACGGAAACTCGTATTTCAGACGCTAATATGTGCTCATTATAGCTCCATTCGCTCTCCTCGATACAATTCTCGCGATTCACCTTGGTGGATGTTGCAGAACATCCAAGATTATGCGAAGATGTCGCCAGAGGGTGACCATATTTTGGAAGTTCCAGTGAAGCGCCGCTTCCCGCTCAACGATGAATGGGTCAAATGGAACGACCGACTCGCATACTCCTACTCGAGCACCGTCGCCGAGATCGTCCAAGAGATTCTGCAGCGTCATGCTTCCGGCATCCACTTCCGCGAATACAATGCTGGACCGAATCTTGACATGCAGATGAGCGATGAAGGCTTCAACATCGACATCGAAGTCGATTGGAACACCGGGTTCATCATGGGAGGTAACGCTCGCAACTGTGGTACCTGGATGGACAAGATGGGAGAGTCGGCCAAAGCTGGTAACAAGGGCTTCCCTGGCACGCCAAGAGACGGAGCTCCTGTCGAGATTACTGGCTTGCTGAAGAGCACCCTGACTTGGGTCGACTCCCTTGCTCAGCAGGGCAAATTCCCATTCAAGGGCGTTGAAGCCACTGTCAATGGCCAGAAGAAGACGTTCACGTACAAGCAATGGGCAGACCTCCTACAAGCCAACTTTGAGAAGCACTACTACGTCCCGAGCAGTAAGCCGCCTTGTCCCTTAGCTACTAATAACACTGATATTAAGCATTACTTCCTACAGATCCTGATGAGGACAGCAAGCATGTCATCAACAAGAGCCTTGTGTCCCGACGAGGTATCTACAAGGACGTCTACGGTACACCCAAAGATCGGGAGTACTCAGACTACCAGCTACGGCCGAACTTCCCAGTGGCTATGGCTGTAGCGCCCGAGCTCTTCGAGCCCAAGCACGCGTTAGAGGCCATCCATCTCACTCGCAAGACTCTACTAGGGCCATTAGGGATGAAGACGCTTGACCCGAGCGATCATGCTTACCGCGGCAACTACGATAATAGTAACGACAGTGACGATAGATCTGTCGCTAAGGGGTGGAACTACCATCAGGGGCCTGTAAGCAAGCTCATTATAACCTAGCGTCGCTTCTAGCTGACACGGCTTCCTTGCACCAAGGAATGGGTTTGGCCGATTGGGTACTTCCTACGAGCCTACCTCCACTTCGATATCAAGGCTGGTGTTGGCAAAGAAGACGCGAACGAGACTTTGCACGATATCCACTCGCTGCTCCTCGAGCATCGTCACTTCATCCAGACTGATGCGTGGGCCGGTCTGCCGGAACTGTGAGCTTTGGCAAGTCTCTTTACACACTCTCGATCTGACTCAGTGCTTTGCAGAACGAACGAGAACGCTGCATACTGCCACGATTCTTGCCGAACGCAGGCTTGGAGTGCTAGTACGATCCTGGGTAAGCTGATTTACATCGCTCCATTTGGCATGTATGCTGATGAGACTGTCCCTAAAGACTTCCTTGACGATGTTGCAGCCCTTCCAGGCAGCTCCGTCAAAAGCAACCAGCAATGAAACAGGTTGTCGCCGCGCTGGTAAACTACTAGAGAAGTGCAGTCTAGAACAGCTACTATACCTATACAAAGTGCTCTCCTCTATCTCCTCTCGTTACCATAGACGAAGCAGTCGGCTGTCTCAGTGATTGAAGCTCCCTTTCGCAATATTAGATTCTTCGAGCTACTGAAATGCAGGTGCAAAAGATGCATCACTATCGGACGTTGTTTGTACTCAGAATGCCATTTCATTCGTTCAAAATGCGTACTGCAGAACATACTACAAACGTTTGCCTACACATCACGGAAAGAGAAGTTGTCGAAAACATCGAGAATACTAACGTACCAGACTGCTTCGTGCGCTACTGATACACTGTTGCCTACCGATTTGTACTTAATTTTGCTGGGTCATTGCTACTGAACACCTCATTTTGTTCTGAACCTTCGGACTTTCTCCTGCAACCTGCTTTTGCGGACTGCAAGCTTCCTTTGCATGTTCTTGCTGTACTTTCAAAGGAAACTCATGCTAACTGCTCTTTTCTTTGTTCGAGATCTACCGCGTTCTTCTTCGTTTGCAGCTCGCTTCTCCTTCTCTCGTTCCTTCGCCAACCTCTTCTTCTGTTCTTCTACTAGCTTTTTTGCGATGTACGTCGCCTCTTTCTCTCCTAGGGTATATCGACTGCCCTCGACGCTCCTGAAGCCATCTGGCGAGTCTTGGACCTCAAGCTTGGACATTGCATTTGCAAGCTGTAGTGTTCTGAGCGGCGATCTACAGATAGGAGGTGACATGATATTCGATTTCGGCTTGGACTTCGTAAGTCGGAACGAGCGTTCTTTCTCGTTGACCTGATTTTTCTGCTGCTCTCCGTTTGGCGAGACATTCTCAATGTGCTCAACCTCTAGCCCAAGGCTATTTGGCTGCTCCAGAAGGGATAGATCGCCTGGAGAGACTGCTCGCGTCGAAGCGAGTAGAGCGGAGGAAGGAGGTGCAGCAGGCAGATCGCCAAGCTTGGAGACATCGAACGATCGCTTAGGAGCTGAAGTACGCTCCGGAAGCTGTGTAAAGGGAGAGAAGGGAGACTTATTGAGCTGTGAAGAAAGACGAAGAGTAGATCCGTATGTGTATTGCTGAGGATACGAGGAATCGACTAGGCCAGGCTCGGGGAGGGTGCGAGTACGGAGAAGAGGTGGAGGAGTGAGAAGTGCCATGTCGGACGTCGATGATTGCGAGCCTGACAGGGAAGGCTGCTGTGTCGAAGCAGTCGTCGAGGGAGAAGCTAGCTCTGCCATAGCGCGGCGAGGTGTGAACTTGGGATACAGATCTCTGTATATCGTCTCTGTAGCTACACTCCAAGGTTCTTGTCCCTGAGTCTGAGTAGTCAGGAACGGTGTCGTTCCGGATGACGGGGTCCGTATGACAGCTGACTGATTTCCTGCTAATGCAACGACTGAGGTGCTGAAAGGAGATGAAGCAGAACGAGGTTGAAGAAGAGGTATCGACTGACGGCGCTCCACGTTCTGCTGCTGCGACGGAGACCAGACTGGAGAACCGCGATTTGCTCTTAGACGTCCTTCCGATCGCTGGAGGGCCTCCGAAGTCGAAGCGTGCGCCTGTTCGACGCAACTACGCTTCACAAGCGGGCTGCGTAGCTTGTCGCTTCTGGTACTGCTAGGCGTCCTGAATGCGGTAGGAGGTGTGAAGCTCGAGGTGGAAAAAGCGACCGAAGTGTCGACAGCTTTACAGCCAGGACTGCAAAATGCGAGGTGTTCCATGCTATGATTTAGTAGCATATAGTCAGTATTATAGGTGCGCTGTCGATGTAAGTGCGGCTCACTCTACATCGAGAGCCTGCGCGCATCCCAAACAGTAGGCAGGGAAAGCGTCCATGAAAGCAGACCAGGAAATTTATGAGCGATGTCTTGTATGATATGCCGGCTGTCTTGTGCTGAGTACCCGCAATCTCCTGTCGGGCGCAACCTTGATTCCCCAAATCACACAAAAGGGCTCTGCCGAATAAAGGCTTGGAGGTGACAGCAAGGGGCTCCTCTGGCGTGCGATAGAGCTGCGAAATAAGCTTAGCATTCGTGCAGCTGAGCTGGGGCACGGCAGATGCGCAGACCCTCACCTCTCTACGCGTCGAAATTCGACAATTCTCGATGGAACAGCAGCAGCTGCAGAAGGTCGATTTGCGCAGGCTCGTGCGACTAGACGGAGAGCTTTGGCTGATTGGTACAGCGCAACGTCAGCCCAAGCCGTACGTCCAGAAATTCCTCTTACGCGAGTAGCGACCTACGTCAACTTCAGACCTCACTCCTGCAACAACTGCACGAAGAGCGAGCCAACCAGTCCGTCGAACTTTGCCGCGAAATGCGCCCTCTTCTTCCACCTGCTCGACCTTCGTCACTTTCTCGTCCCTTCCTTCTAGAATTTTACGTTGAGGACTCTTGACAGGCGGTTTGACAGCACTAAGCCTTAGTCTGGAACACCCCAAACTTTGGGCGGGGCCCGCGTTTTGGGGCAATGACAGCTTCGAAGTGGCAAACGGCAGGTACTGGATAGGAAGTACACCTGCAACATTGCTTATCATACAGCGCGCGGTAGAGGTCTGCTCTACAAGTCGGACACTTTAGCACTGTTAAGCCAACCGGTACGAGCTGCATCCGCATCCCGTACGTATCGTCGGCAAACCTCGCTATTCTGTCAAGGCAGACCAATGACTGCAGGATCGCATACCGATATAAGGTACAAACATTAATGCATTCGCTTCGCCGGCAGTCGAGAGACCCCTTCTGCGCACATCAGCAGAGTCTTCCGATGCCGGCAATTGGAAGGATCGCATGAGAAAAACGACAAGTGCTGTAATTTTGAAAAGACGTAGCACATCAGTGAGTCTCAGCTGGTCGTCTGCCGTGCGTGATTCGTGCATGAAGGCGGATAAGGCGGTATTAACGAGCTTGCCTGTAATTGCGATCTTCGCGGGGTCAGCTTGCATGCTACCTACATGATATGGCTACCTCAGGAAGATGCCTTGTAGATTGTATATCTGGCATGACGGGGACAACAAGGACTGCCAGTAAACTCCGCTCTGCCAGATCTACCCATCATCCAACATGTACAGTCGCAAACGCGAGCTAGATCGCTACTTGAACGCCTTCTTCAAGAAGTTCTTCTTTTTCTTCTTCTCTGCTTCTGACCCTTGTCCGCCTGTTGACGAAGCGATTGAAGGCGCAATCGAAGGAGCCCTTGACCCGCTCGGCGATGGTGCACCTCCAACAGGGTTGAAGTTGGCGTCGTACGATACTGCATGCTGTGCTGATGGCCGGTTGGCTGTAGGGTGCAGCAAACGATCGCCCATCCTGGATAGAGAGTTCTGGCGATTCATGTTTGGCATCTTAGGAACGGGCATGGAGCCAGGTTGATGCGCTCCGATACCTTGCATCTGCATCTGTTGCTGATGTAGAAGCTGCTGTGGGTTTCCGCCTTGATAGCCAGCGGTAGCTGCATGTTGCATGCCTGGCCGAGACCCGGGAGCCATGCCTGGACCGTGTGAATTCTGAAGTTGAGGTATTTGAGATGCTGACTGCGCCCTGTCTGCGCTCGGTCTACTCGTGCTGACGAAGGGGAAACGAGCATCGAAGCCTTCTTGCTCTGTTAGGCGTGGCCCTCTGTCACCTTTGATCATCGCTTGATACTTATCGTATCGAGCGTTGTCTGGAGCGACATTTGACATGGTCGCTGCACCACCTCTATCTAGATCTGCCAAATCCTTCAGGAATTCAGTCGGCGTGATGATATGCGATGAGCCTGGCAAACATTTGCAAGGGAGTCAGTCAATACTCCGGAAAGGCCTGGCGCTGTTTACGCACCGATGAAGACCTCTCTGTTGTTCGTGGCCGCAGTGACTTTGTATGCTGAGCGGATCTCAGAGTACGTCATACCTCCCATCTGAAAGACGATGATTCTTTGTCTAGGCTCTTTGACAGCTTTTGTCTTCGCCTTCTCTGCCCATTGCGGTCGCGCGCTACGCAGTGACCCGGGTGCATTTCCAGATAGATTGGATCCAGTCGAGCTTCGCGCACTGCTTGATGGTGGCGCATCTCGTACATATGGAAAGTCGTTCTGGCTTAACCGGTCGGCGATGTGGTCCTGGAAGAATTGGCAGATAAACAGGGTTAGAGGACAGCTGCGCATTTGTTGGGTTGTCAGGCTGCTCACGTCGAGCATAAGCTTGAGTATCGGTTGGAACCGTGAGATATCGTATACATCTTCGAGCTGCCGCTGCTTCAGGACAGCTTTTCGAGATGTCTTCAATTCTTTCGAGATGTCGAGTCCCAGGAATTTCAGATTGTTGATCATGTCTTGCTCGTGCAAGGCTAGGTGTGCATGCTGGAACAGACGCTTGCGATCCTCTTCCGGCACACCGTCTCTGTATAGGATGTATAGTGCAATAATCCGCACCTTATCTTTCGAGCTGTTGATTTCATCTGTCAGTGACTTGTGTTACGTTAGGGTTGATATCACGGACCTTAGTGAACGGTCGCCCAGCAGCGGGACCATATCTTCGACCAGCGTGCGCGGTGCTTTACCATCTGGAGTCAAGCCAGTTGCACAGCACTGAGGCCGCTGATCAGTCGGTTCCGCGATGCGCAAGCCCTATCTACTCACCTGCTCTACGTCTGCCACCACAGGCAGCTTATGCTTCTCAAAGTAAGCCATGCACTTCTCCGCCAGCGACAGATGCGCAGAAAGGGAATCCTTGCTTTTCCTCGTTGAGTCCAGACTTGCAAGCATATCTTTCATATCGTTTATACTACTCTTGTTCTCTCCACCAAACTTCTGCTCGTATTCGCCTGCGTATTTCTGGAAGTCTGCTACCAGCTTGTCCGAAGCATCCTTCATGTGCATATGCCGCGTTTCGGTCCAAATTTCATCTTCTTCAGACAGTATCACTTCTTTCTCCTCTAGTGCGCCCGCCGCATTCCGGAAAGAATGTCTGCGACCGAAAGTCAGCCTCTAGCGGGATATAAGGGCGCCATTATCCCCACCTATATCTAGTCCCGCCTTCTTCGACGTCCAGCAAGTCATTGATCATAGCTTGATAGGTAAATTCATGCAAAAGAGGCGCGAATAAATCGATAGATCGGTCAGTGATGAATAGTACACCTCGCGACCGCGGTGGGTCCGGTTTCGGCTGAAATCTTCCGTCAGTATGACTATGATGCATGAGAGATGCCAGCCTACGGGAAAGTCCTCATTGTCTCGGCAGTATCTATCCATAGCATCTTGGACCATTTCTGCCAGCCGTTGCGTGATGTGATAACCGTAGGCAACACCGACGCCTATCGGCCGACTGGACGGCTTGTGATAGCGTATCATGGGGTACTCGCCCAGTACTGCCAGAGCATTGACGATCTAAGGTATTCTCACGTTCAGCCAGTACCCATAGCATCCGCGCAGCGACTATACTCACACTCGAGCAAGTGAACCTCAGCTCATCCTCAGATATGTCAACAGCCTCTTTAGCACTCCGCTCTGGTGCTGCATAGAATTTGCGGAAGGCAGAAGGCGATTTGAGGAGGAACACATGTGATTCTTGGGCTGATGGATATCCGCGGTGTCAGCCGAGCTCGGTTTAGAGTAAGAGTATATCGTACCCCAAAAGTTTATGAATAGCTCTTTCACGCCTCGCAGCTCTTCTTCCGCTATGCCAGATGTCACTCGCTCAAAGAGCGGGTCAGAAAGGGCTGTCCTGCTCTGTCAGAACAGGCTTCGTGCATCGCTGAAACTCCTTCGCTCACATCCTACAAAACATAAGTGTGCAGCTGCATATCGATGAGGTTGTGGTTGGGGAGGCGGAGGTGGATTCTTGTCGCGTTTGTTTACTTGAGGCGGAGGGGCAGTACTGGAGAGCGCTTCAGCTTCGCATCTCTACTCTAGTATGTAATATGGCGCACTAGAAGTCTGAACATATCCTTTCGATGTTATCGGTCGTCGGCAGAACAATGTAGAGGGCTTCCATGCTGGGATTCCGGGCACGGTTTTGCTCAAGCTGATCAATCTCTGTTCGCACAGCAACGAATGCGAATTAGGTGCTTGTCACTACATGCGACTTTGATGATACGAGTGATCGAGGTCGAATAGGGTATGTATGGCCGTTCGCAGACCTGCATTGGCACTGGATCCCGGCGGTGCAGCATTGCCATGGCTGCGAAACATTTGCCCATCCTTAGGAAAGGCGCGAGTTCCGAGGTCTTGCTTGCGAACGGAGGTCGTGCCCTCTGGCTCTGCTCGACTTACGCTGTACGCCTTCTTCCAGAATGTCGTAAACCTTCAAGACATGATTCAAATGCTGCTTGGTGAATGCGTCCACGACCAGTATCTTCCATCGCGAATTGGCCGGCTTCGTGTTGCGTATTGTTTCGAGGTACCCTGGATGTCATGCCATACTGCCGCCTCAGCCCAATGCTCTAGGACCTAGAAATCTCCCAATGTATGCGACTGACTGGTGCGAACCAGCTCTGGAAATGAGACCATTATGCCTGGCCAGCTGGCGGTCAGCGTGGAGCAAACAACCTAAAGTCCGCTGATTCCACTGACTCCAGAAATGTTGCAAGAGCTGACAGGATTGCTACAAGATATACCATTACTGATAATGATGAGGAGTCTGCTAATCCCCGTCAGGCAGCGAGGACCGCGCAGATGCAGTAATTCTTGCTCTGGGCGTCCCTCTCGAATTGAGCAAGAGAATGACATCCGTCAGAATTTACGGAAGGCTTCATTCTGCTCTAACACCATGTCCCTGTCTATCTGCCCGTTGTCAAACTCTATCTGCCAACACTGCATCCTGGAAGACACCGGCGTAAACTAATCTACATCTACTATCTCGCCTTTCACCACCTCATCACCTGTCGCATCGAACTCTACGTTCTTCGGATGGTCTAGAGACTTGCCCACAAACTTTGTATGTAACCCTTGCGCAAGCAATTTCCCGGAAGTAGGGTGGAATATCTTAGTTTCGGTGTAGGCGAGCGTCTTGCCCATATTTAGAACCTAGTAAGCATCTGAGACTCAGTAAATGTCAGATATCGACAAAGTCAGCTATCTTACGCGACTTTCTATCCGGATCTCGTCTCCCACTCCTCCGGCGCTGCGTATGAAGCTGGGACAGATCATCAGCGTTTAAGAGGAGAGATAGTGGAGTGTGTTGATGTACGTAGTATGTATGTCAGTTGAGACTCCTGTTTGAAAGAGGCCTCTGGTTGTCAAAGCCAAGGAGCCAGCTGTGTCCGTCAGGCTACAGATAATGCCCCCGTGGAGAGAGCCAAGTCTATTCGTCTGTGTCTTCTCTATCTTCACTGGTGAGTTGCGACATAGTCATCAGATAGATGGGCCGGAAGCTCTTCTTGGACCAGACCAACTTGTGCATTCGATGAAGCCCGGAGAAGCCTTGACTATCTGGAGCTGCTACCAACGATCAAAATGCGTAGCTGCTAATGCTTGGGCCAATTCAGCACCAGCGTACCGTCGGCTTCGATACGCTATCATGTCCCTAACGCACGCATGTTAGCTTCACACGCCTGCGGGACTATGCTACACTCACGCCATACTTCAAGAAGTCTTTCCAGATATTGCGAGTGAAGCGTAGGCATTGTGTCATTATGCCTGGGATGGCAGCCGGAAGAGCCTGAGCCGGCACATCCAAAAACTGAAGAACATCATTCCTTGCATCACTAGACCACAACAGGACTACTGAAACACATGCGAAGATAATGTTATACTGCTCCGCGCGCCTCCCTATCTACTCCACCACCAAAACATACCCCGGCATGGTGTCGTCTTTCATGGCTTCCCAGAAGCCTGTGTTGCTGCTGGAAAGATCTACACCTCCAAAATGATTCTTAGCCTCCTGCTCTGACTGCTTGTACTCCACCTTGAAGTTGATGGGGTGGTCTGGGCGATTACTCCATTCCTCGATCTTAGCTCTGGCCGACTCTGGAAGGGCGATGCTAGTATCGCATTGATACCACAGCGGCGTATGATTAAAGCACAGCATTACGCGTGCTTCTTTGCCTGGGTTGGCAATTCCAGCGTGCCAGATTCGCATGTCCCGCAGCATGATGCTGCCCTTCTTGACAGTCGGCTGGATGGGTGCAGCCCACTTTCTACGCTCTTCCAGAGGCTCCTCACGTACGCCAAAGCTATGAAGGATGTTGCGCTCGTTCTGGTTACGGAGGTTGACGCGTTGAGGCTTGACGGCGCTTTCTCCCTCCTTGAGCGGCTTGCATGCAAGGTGATCTCTGAATGAGCTTTCTCTTGCTGATCCTAACCATAACTCAGTAGATCCGTTTGCCGGACTGGCGTCCTCCAGGTAGTAGTTGAAGCAAACTCCGCTGCGCAAAGCTTCAGCATCGCACGTTATCATATATACAAGTTCTTACATTGCTGTGTTTGGGAAGGTATGAGCGATGTCGGCGTGAACACGCTGACGTCCGCTTGCTCCCATAGCAAGAGCGGTGTTGCCGTTAATATAGTTGCAGACGGGATTGGGTCCCATGATGCACTCGAGAACGGTATAGCCGAGCTTGTTAGCCCAGATGTCTTCGAACATGAGCTCTGGCTTCATCGATGGGCGTTGATTGATATTTGCGCAACGCTTCTCCAGCGGTGCCTTGACGTCCTGTAGTAGATGCAGAGTTCAGTCCAGATGATTCCTCGAAGGGGAGGCGGCGACCAACATCATTCCACTGGGTGTGAGGATCCTTCAATACATCTGGAAGAGCATCTTTCATCTCCTTGTTCAGAGCATCGCAGTGTGCTGGGTCGACCGCGTTTTCGAGGATGACCACACCGTCTCTCTGGAAGCCAATGACAGCTTGAGCGATGTTCTCCTTCGACATCTTTCCAGAGATTCGTTCCTCATCACTTAGTTTGACGTAGATTGGTTCTTGGTACTTCATGATTCAGTAGACAATTTCTCGGGTTTCCAGAATTAGGGAAGTAATACGAAGGGGAAGAGGGGTGAATGACCAAGAATATTAGAGGAGGATATGTGAAGGAGAAATCCATCTATCCTTTGAGAATTTATATACCACCTCCGGAATTTCGGAATCTCGGAATGGGGATGGAGGAGGAGAAGGGAGAAGGGGTCCCCAGATCTTCTAGACCAAAGTAACCTTTATTCAGAGATTCTCCCATGTCTACTATCGAGTTTTACCGGTGAGTTGAGACATGTTGAGATGGGAAAATTACGAGGATCTCCAAAGTCCCGAGACATAACCAAAATGAAGAAGTGACAGTGACAGGAAGTCTACAGACAGTCTCATCGCTACTGTTTGCGACGTGACTATATGTGTTAGCGATTATGGTGGATCAGTCGCAAGGTGCATGGTCAGTATTAGAAACTGTCAGTCGGCGAGTTTGTATTCGGTGGGCGGGAGGAAAAAGGGAGACGACGCTACATTATGACAGGAAATATACAGATTACTTTCCGTATATCTGCACTGCAAAAATGTGCATCGAAGAAATAGGATCGAAAAGCAAAGACTTGTTTGTCAGCCAGCCCTCACCGCCTTCCACGATGATCCCTATCATTCCTTCTATCGGTCTCTCTAGCGCGATTGCTGCCGCCACCACCTCTTTCACGGCTGCGGACATCTTGTTCTGCTCTTGCTGTAGCTTCGCCCCCTAATCTCCCCCCTCCACGTTGGTCACTCTGTCGCTTCAGCCTTTGTTCTTGTCGTTTAGCGTCCTCCAGAGTCATGCCTTGACTTCGCGGATCAATAACTTCGTATTCTGCAATCTGATGGATATCGTTGGTGGCATCCTTTCTGAAACGCAGAGAATGTGAAAGCCAGCCAGTATCGTCCCCAGTGTCATCTTCCAGTATCTCTCCAGCATAGCCATCGATATTATCATCGGCTTCGACAGGTTCTTCAGCTGGTGCTTCGGAAGCAGCAGCACGCAGTTTGCCTCTGAAGCCCTCTAGCATATTCATCATATCTTCGTCCTCGTCTCTCTTCTTCGACAATCTGCCACCTCCGCTTGTACTCGATGCAGCCTTTCCAATGGACCTTCCGCCTCGTGGGTACTTTGCCCGTTCAGCAGCCAGTAAAGCTGCACCGCTCTCCTTAGAGTTCTTCTTCGGTTTGCCATTTGTTTCTGCGCCATCTTCTGCCTTGTCCCGCCGTGTGAGCTTCATGAGGTCTGCTTGTACTTTCGCAATTTCGGCCTTCACTCGGTCACTGTCCGTTTGTGGTGTATCCTCGCTACCATCCTTCTCCGTCTTCCTTCTCTTTTTGCTCGCCGGTTCTGAATCCTGTTCACTTGCTCTGTCTATGCGAGTTGCGAATGCAGCTGAATCGAGCTTGGGATCGAGTGCGGACTTCGACCGTGACTGGCTGTCCCTGTCTCGGCTATTTGCCTTCTTCGAGTCGGATGTGAGCTTGGAAGGCCCAGCTCCAAAGCCTTCAGGCATGTCTGCCGGTAAGCCTCTGTGCTCGCGCGTCTCTTTCGATAAAGAAGGGTCGTTCCGCAGTACGTCGTGAGCGCTGCCAATCTTGACTTTCGGAGCATCCGTATCATCTTCTCCTCCTTCTTCATCTCCGAAACTGACCAGACTCTTGTTCTTTACACCTTGCTTCTTCTTGCCTCTAGAAGCTGCATTCTTTCGCGCTTCTCGCCTTGCCTTGTCTTGTTCGCGCTTCTCCTCTGCTGTTATACGAGGGACGATGTCTGGAAAAGGGCTCTCGTCGACCTCGATAGACTTGATCGTGAATGGATATACCGGCCTGTCGCTGTCGGGCTTGAGTTCTCCCTCGCTGATCTTCAGGACGTTGAAGTATGTATCTCCTCGTACTGTGCCGAAGATGGTATGCTTGTTCTGCAGAGCATCTGCGCGGTCCAGCGTGATGAAGAACCTGTGACATTTTCAGTCAGCTTAAGCCAGCACGTAGCTTGAACCTTCTTGAACATACTGCGACAAGTTTGTATGTCGTTTGCCAGTATTTGCCATCGCTACGAGGCCTCTTCTATTGAAGCGTAGTCTTTGGGTGAATTCGTCTTCGAAGTAGAACTCCTCGTAGATGCTTTCACCACCTTCGCCGGTATTTGTAGCGTCGCCAGTCTGCACGCATAGTCCTGGAACGACACGATGGAATTCGCAGCCTTCATAGTAGCCTTCCAGCGCCAGCTGGACAATATTTCGGACGGCTTTTGGCGCTTGTTGCGGCCACAGATCGATCAAGATATCGCCAGCAGTCGTATGCAGCGTAAGGCGGCCTTTCGTGACGGGCTCAACCGTGGGCGGCTGCGCCATGGTTGCTGTGATCGCAAGAAGGTCAAGCTGTGACGAAACGGGCAAAGCGATGCGAAGCCAGCAAGAGCATTAGAAGACTTTACAACAACACCTGTCTATATCAAGGCAAAGAGAATGACCAACAAGAGCAGGCTGGTACAGAAGAAGCGAAATTAAACAAGCGATGAATGCATCCGCCGCCATCCTATACAAGGTTCGCCCAATTCTTCAATTTGAAGTCAGCATCTCTGTGTGAAGCGTCCGTCGCGTCAGTGTTGGCTTCGGCTCGCAAAGCAGCTAAGCTCACCTCCGCCTGATATGCTTCTTCAAGCGCTTGGCTAGTTCATCTACAGTCCCCTTCAGACTGATCTTCGGATCCTTGAGATGATGGTACTCGAGATTCTTCCTGACGGCCGTATACGACATGCCCTTCAGACTCTTAAGGGTGTCTAGGCGCAGGTAGGGGTCGGGTATGAAGGCCTGATACTTGTCCGCGATCGTCAAGAGGTATTTCCGGATGGTACCTGTACGGTGCGAAGTTTAGTGCTGTGTCTTACTCACATTTGCGGAGCGATTCGCTTACTTGGCACTTCCATATCTATACTTGCGAGCGGGTTGTAGTCCAAAACCCTTTGTACTATGTATCTGAAGCTGATCATCTTCAGAGTTGTCCGCTTGCAGTTGAGGTAGCGTAAATTGACCAGACAAGCCAGCTAATTACGGGATGTCAGCGATTGGTCGATTTTGCCGGTATAGACGCTATCGCACGTTGTAGCTGGCGCAGTGACCGATCTTAGGGTTGTTCTCTATATCGAGCCATTCGAGATAGGGCTTGAAAACCACGAGATGTGCTGTGCCTTCGGCAGAGATGCCAGTATGCGAAAGATCCAACTGATGCAGTCTTAGCGCATGCAGAAGAACGAGGTCGTCATCTCTAAGAGGTATTGATCGCAGCGAGAGTGATTCTAGGTCGCGGAACGAATGAGGAAGCTGGAAGACCCTGAGGACTTGTCGAGGATTGACACAGATCATATGCGCAGGATCAGGTGCGAGGGAAGGTGTGAGATTCAGGCCTTGAACACCCAGTGCGCGGAACAAGTGCATCACTTCGGCATTGATGAGGCCTGTTTCGCGTGGCTTAGCAATGGTGGGACTGACATGCGAAAATACTAACCTCTGTCTGCCAGATAGTCAATGACCTCTTCAGGATCATCCCATTTCCTGAACAAACCGATATCATGTCGAAGCGGATAAGGCAGGCAGTCGAGAAGTATCGGTTTCAGGCCCTCCCACGATGCCGGTTGCAATCCCCAAAGCTTCTGTCCGATGCTAGAGTAGCTTTCATCGCAGCCATAGGGTGAGTTCTCGCTGTTGATGAGGATGTCGGTGCCTTCTGTAGCTAGTGGGTCGCCGCGAGTGATCTCTGAGCTCGTGAGGATATCTTTGATCTCATCGAATCGGCCAAGGAGCCTTGTAGTCCTGGGTTGAAGAGAAGAAGTGGTGTATCGAGAGTCGACAGGAACCTCCTCTGCCATGCTGCGAGCTGGAATGAGCAGTGACTGAAATATGGGACTAGAGGATGTACGAAGCCGACGGAGGGAGAGGAAGTAATGAAACAGTTTGGAAAAGTTGGAAAGAAGAAGTGGAAAGAAAAAAAGAGGGAGTGCGAGATTAGGGAAAAGGAGGTCGTTGACAGGCACAAAGTCAGGGGTCAGCACGCGTCGAATGCGATAAAGCCAATGAAATGCTATACTGCATGCTCCGTCCATACACTATAGATACACGATTCCACCACTATTGCTACTGAGCCTTAGCTTGCGCCGCTTTTCTCGCCGCTCGAGCAGCTTGCCGTTCTTCTCGCTTTCGTTCGCTTTCTGCGAGCTGCCGCGCAAGCTCTATAGCTGCAGGACTGCGTGCTCGTATCCTATCGCCATACCTGTACAGCACGAACGGAATGACCGAGAGGCAGAATGCGATCATCGACAGCGTGAAAGCCGCCCAGGAATAGCCGAGGTTGTTGTCTGTTATCAGACGAAAATGATATGTCAGCTTCTGACGGGAGACGCTGGTCTATCGGCTACTTACACATCTGGGTGATGAAGAGCGGGAAAATGAAACCCATGAGATTTCGTGCGAAGGATTGAGCGGACATGGCGGATGAGGCGTAGATGGTATCTGGAGAAACAGCTGTTTAAGTAGCTTGCCACTGATGCGAAAATCTCATCGAGACTCACAGGCATCCGCGAGGTACGTGAAGACTGATGGAATTCTAGATCAGCCTTCTTGGTCGAATAAATTTTTAGATGGAAGCTAACACACCTCCTTGATAAATAAAGTAGATGCCGATGATGAGGATCGTGCATCCGAACATGGGTCCTATCCAATGCCCATGGATCGCCCACGCAAAGATCATACTTCCACATGCGAAGATGATTCCTCCAAACATGGAGCTATACAGTCTTGCCTCTATGCCTTTCGTCTTATGCAAGCGCTTGTAGGCTCTTTCTTGGATGAAGTTGAGAGCATAGCCTAAGAAGGCTCCGAGTGTGATTGAGAGGAAAGCCAGACCTTGAGCACCGATCCTCCATCCGTATGTGTTTGAATAGACGAGAGGAATAGCTTCGACAAGTCCGTATAAACAGCCCCAAGAAAAGCCGATCCAGATAGAAAGTGAAAGGACGATAGGTTCAGAGATGAAGAACCAGAGCGGTCTTGAAACTCCCGTGCGAATCAGAACAGCCAGACTTGCTCTCTCCTCATCCGCCCGACATCGATAGTCTAGGCCAGTCTCTTTGCGTAACCTTGCTGCTCTCTTCGATAGAATGACGGAACCTCGTGTCTCTTTGAAGAAGATTAAGACTAGAAAAGCAGTGAAGCCGGCCATAATCATTTGTATCCATTCGATCCATCGCCAGCCAATAGTCTGGGCAACGTAGCCGAACATTGCTGGACCAATACCCTGTGAAACGCGTCTCAGCTCAGTCCGAAGGATGGAAGATGAATTACACGCACAGTGCCAGCGAATGCACCGATGCTAAACAAGGCCATAGGCTTGCCACGATCCTTTGCTAGCCAGATACTACTAGATAGTCAGCAGGCGCATCCGTATCATGGATCAAGTCATGTACTCTGATATCGTACCGCCGACCATCGTACTACCAACGCTGCCTGCAACGCCAGCCAAGAATCGGAAGACGCAGATCAGGGCTATATCGTTACCCAGAGCGAGGGGTATGTAGAACACTGCGGTCGTTGCATATATGAGTCAGTCATCACAAGATACATGATATTCGGAGATACTCACGAGTGAAGAGAGTCGTAGACGACCAGTATAGGGAATTTCGGCCGTAGATTTCAGAAATGGGCGCAAGGACGAGCGGGCCTGTAGGTACATGATCAGCTTGAAGGAACATATAAGAGGGTTGTTCCACCAACCTAAGCCGAATCCAAGGGGATAAAGAGAGAAAGAAAGTGAGGCAACGATATGCGATATACCCAACTCTCGCTGCATTTCTGCTGTTCCCATCACGTATCCTGGACCAGCAATAGCTACCAGAGTAGTCAACCATGATCCTGCATCGAAGAAGAGGCGTAAGCTTCGGTTTCTCTTCTTTACGTGATCGACCTCTCGTGGACTGACCGACACAAGTGATGATCCATTTCCTCCTCAGAGGCCAGTCAAACGGATTATCAGGATCATCATCATCGAATTGGACGTAGATGGGTTCGTTCATGGACGATAGTAACCGGTTTGGCGGCATGCCGCCTGCAGGAGGATTATTGGCATTGTTCGAGCTGGGGCTTTCTTCGCCGTTCTGGCTCTGTAAAGTATTGCTACTCGAGTCTTCGCTACCATTGCTTTCGGTATTTGCAGCCCAGCTTCCATTGACTGATCTTAAAGGCGGCTCTTCTGCCTGATGCTCTTCTGTCGCTGGCGGCACACTGCCATACCCTTGAATTGCAGCTTTATCTTCAGATGATACGCCAGATTCCAAGTCTACCGCCATCTTGAACGCATTGGCAAGAAGCAAGAACAGATATTGCAGAAATTGTTAGGTACAAGTCACAGGGTGAAGCCCCTAAAGAACACGGCAGATCAACTCCGCGCGGCAGGAGAATAACTAAGCAGTGCCGTGAGTTGTTATCTCGAGAAGCAGTTCTCGTCATTACGAGTAGCAGTGTAACTGTGTAAGAGGATATTCTCCACTACAACAAGGGTCTGACCCTATCGAAGGAGACACTCGGGGTCTATCAGATACTCCAGCAATGGTATCTTTAGATAGTGACAAAGTCGGTGCCCCAATCCTGCACGCATCGCAGCTTCGCATAGCCCATTGAGAGCAGTGTGCTCGGTATGAAAGCCGATGTCTGCATCCATCAATCGGTAGTTCCATTCTTCACTTTCTCTGCCGCCTCCCGAAAATGTAACTCGAATCGCTGGATAGTGCAAAACGTTGATCTGAGCCTGACTCCCATCATGAATCTTGTCTTCCATCCAGATGGCGATGTTAGCTTTCCCCGCGAGATCGCGTCGCAGTCGGTCAATGACTGCTGTTCCCGAAGGAGGGCTCAGTGTATCAAGCCAAGCATATTCTGCGAGTTTAGGGTCGGGCAGCGAGGAGGGCCTCGAGAAGCGCTCAGTGAGGAGGTGGACCTTGGCATGGGGCCCAAAGATAATACCAACTTCTCTCAGAAAGGACGAATCGCGGAGTATGTGCTTTGCGACAACTCCCCTCGCTTCTTGCACGGATCTTTCTCCTGGACCCCATGCCTCTGACCACGGGAAGTCTCTCGACAGAACGCCGTTCGCTATTCTTCCGCAGCTATATTCGCCATCCTTCGGCCACTTGGCACCTGGTCTTCCGATTCTCATGTTGACCTTCAGAATGGCTGTGTAGCAGCCACCTTGCTCCATCTCTCTATATTTCAGTACAGGCCATTTCGTCGTTGAAAACGCCAGGTCGTCACATTCTTGCTTTAGGCGTCTCTGCCACTGTATCGCATCATTCACCGGCTTGTCTAGACGTGGATTGATGTCTTCTTCAGCGCTGAGACTTTCTTGGAGAGGTAACCAGTGGGACGTCATATGCTGCGTCACAGCCTCTGATTTAATCTTGATGGCATCTTGTAGTAAATCTTTCGCTAAAGCAAATTGGACGGATGTGCGAACATAGGAAAGCGAATGAGTTGCCTTTCTAATGACGCTCTTGACGCTTCGCAGGATGCATTCTTCCCGGTTGATATCCCCGAGTTCACTGTAAGGCGGAACTTGGGCTATCATATATTCCTTTAGCTTATCAGGAGAGAGCATGGCATTGATAGAATCTTCTTCTTCTTCTTCTGCCATCGGAGCGCTGGTATACATGGTCATCGTTTCGCCGGTCGCGGAGTCGTATAGGTTTACTTTATGTTGACCAATGACTGGCTCTCGAGCTCCATAGCAGTGAAGGAACAAGCGAGCTCCCGGAAGCCACGAGCCATTACCGTCAGCTTGTAAGGGCGCTGAGGGAAGCTCGGCGTCGTATACGATGATTATTGGTCGATCATAAGAAGGCTTGAGGGCTGTCGCCAATAGACGTGTGATCCTCTTCCAGTTGACTTTCCTCGTGTCGCTTACCAGTTTCGCCTGCCGTCAGCCAAACAAAGATACCGTCAGAACTTTATCTCGATTTCTGGACGAATTTGCAGGGCCTAGCTGCTTACCTCTACCACCTCGTCACGCTCGTGATGACCTACAGCCGTCGCGCTGTAGACTTGGAGCACTTTGTCGATTTCGATTTCGTCGGGAGGTTCGACTGAGGGTACAGCAGGAATGGATGGTTCCGGCGCGTTGTAAGGTAGCGCTGGCCCATCCTTCACCTTTCTGAATCTTTGAAGACTCATGTAGACGCTGCAGTCCTTCTTGCGCCTTTTTCGAGTTGGAGAGAAGCAAAGAGGTGTCGAGCAAGTTAGCGCGAAGTCTCGTCGAACGCGGTGCACGGACCGCATGAACTTGAAGCGCCACTCTTCGCACTCTAGAGACGATGACGCAAGTGATACTATGCAGCTCTGCAAGATCATCGCATAAGTAAGAGCTCGCCCACTTCACAACTTGGTCTGCTGGGGATTGTATACTGGACAGAGCAAAGCTATTGATCTGTGTGCCTGCGTCAAGGACGACGTGAGTGCGTGAAAGAGGATATGAATGCTTGAGGTTCTTTGGGTTCATGGCCAAAGATTGTGGAAAGATCGGTACAGCGGAGCTGTCTTGTCCGTGAAGGCCCTCAAGAGCTACACTTGTGGTGCATATCGTACACCGAAGATGCAAGGCGGAGTGCATCGCAGCTGCTACCTCGCTTTCGCTTCGGTAAAGAGTACGTGCTGTGAAAGAATCGTAGCATGCATTAGATGGGACTTCAGTCTTTATCAGGTAAATATATAGCGCACCCTCTTCAATACCCAATCATGCTTCATCCGTGCAAGCTTCTCGGGACTGGCTCGTAACCTATCCAGAAAAGACATCTGATTAGTTCGCAGGCTAGACGGAGGGTAGTAAGGGGACTGAAGCTTGCTTTGTAGTGGTGTAGAAGCAGCCTGATCGATAGTGTCAGCTTCAATGCCATTTAATTATGAGATCGCAAGAAGCTACGAACCCGTTCCAGCTGTAGAGACCAGACGAATGATGGCCGTACGGGCCTTTCCTTTAGCCATCTGTATGAATAGCAGCCAGAATGGTCAGATATCGTCTTCCAGAACTTCGATGTCGCGAATTGAAGCGAGTTTCGCCAAGTTCTGCTTTCCACCTACCTCGTCCTGCTAGAGCCTGATAGTAATGCTATCAGTGTCTGTCAGACATCGCTAAGGTATACATTGCGCAGGCTTACCGCAACTCTCGTATGAGGACAAGTCCAGTTAGATGCAGATTAAGCCACGAGGCAGCATGCAGCATGCATTGACTTTCGATCTTTCGTGAGGAGATATAGCAATTTAAGTATATGATACATGGAAGAGTAGCTCGCAATCACAGTATACAAGAACTTCGAACTATTCGAGGACAGACGGCACCAAACTATCATGACTTTTCTTCTTACTGATGAGACTATCCTTCCTTGCTGATTGACTGACTACGTACTCCTTACGACTTATAAAACCCTCGAATACGCAGGTGCAGTCTCCGTATACTTCGGTGGAGCCGGTTTCTCCGAGTAATCTTCGCTTGAAGGTCCAGGCTGTTCGATGACTGGCTGAGCCAGCTCTATGCGATCATCATCGGTGCGTATAGCAGTAGAGGGCGTAGGCTCCGTAGTTTGGTCGACAGAAGTAGCTTTCGCTGCTTGGCGAGCGCGACTGAAGCGCAGCCAGGCCAGCTCGATAGCCAGTCCAGAGAGAAGAATGGATACGACAGCATAAGCGGCTTTATTACCAATGGCTGGAGACAGGGAAATGGTGATGTTATAGATGATCAGCATGCCAATCCTGTCAAACCACAGCGGCGGCGATGCTGACCTTTCTGCCACTGCTTCGTGCAGATAGCTTCTCGGCCACTGTACAGGAAGGGCTCTTCTAGCTGGATAGCGCATTGGACGACTAGGCCTCGCTTGTACTTGAGATGCCGGGCCAGATAGACGAGAGTCGCCGCGACAGCCGTGATAGCAGTGATGACGGTGATGACGAGAGTCGTGATGATAGCAGATTTAGAGGACTGCGAATATTTGCATACATACATCGTCACGCTCAGCCAGAATAGGATGGGGCGAGAATAGGGGGTCCAAGCACCTTGCAAGCTGGCCAGATAGCTATGAGAGCCAGGATTCCAATGAAGATGAATAGGCCAGCCATGGTGGTGTACATCCCTTCGAGCTCATCGTCCAGGCCATCCTCTATCAAAGGGGCCGTTCAGCGTCACGAGCCCAAACAACAACCGAAAGGTCGACTTACCGCCTAGTTTGAGCAGGCTGTCCGCTGTGACATAGGCAGATACAGCGACTGTAGCTACGGCAAAGAAGACGAGCGACCAGCGAAGAACGTTATTTGATACCGTGACCGGCTTCATCTTGGGCAAAGGTCGAAAGAGGTAGTGTGGCTTTGGCGAAGGAGATCATCTTTGAGATGCTTCGGCTCTTAGGAGAAGATAATATAAGAGACGTTATCTCGGCTGAACGAGATTGGCGTAAATTCAAAAAGTACATCCAGCATCGCATACATCGGACGATTACTCCTACTCCTACTCATATGCTACACTGTTCCGAAAAGACTAGCAGGTACGGACTCCTTGGACTGCTTTCTGTACGTATTGCGGTCTCCCAAACTTACTGCTTCCGACTCCCGTCACAACTGCTTCCTGCTTTCACCACTCGCTCATATTATTACTGGTACTTATGCGATTCGGGAGTACGCAGGCGCGGTCTCCTCGTACTTGGGTGGCGCAGGCTTGTCTTCAGGGCTACTTGGGATAGCAGTCTCGATGGTCGGCTCGGCCAGCTCGATACCGGGCTCGGTATCGCTTTGAGCGTCAATCCTTCCTGAAGCTACAGATGTACTGGATCTGCCAGCAGATGCTGCCGATGTTAAGGCCAAGTCTGCTCGAGCACGCTGATCGCGTCTTAAGCGTAGCCAGGCCGCCTCGATAGCCACGGCCGAGAAGAAGAGAGTAAGGACGACGTATGCTACCTTGTAGCCTATGCCTGTGGGAACAGAGCCGCAAGACCTGTTTCAGCGATGAGCTATTCTGTTGAAGACGCGAAAGGCGTACCTCTACTCCATTCCTTTGCGCATGCCGCCTTTCGGATAGGGTAGAGCTCGTTTGAATCTGGCTGAATAGCGCAAGCGGCCTGAATGCCGTCTTTGTATTTCAGGTGTCTAGCGAGATAGACGAGGGTCGCGGATAGAGTAATGATAGCGATAATGGTGGCCAGGACGAAGGTAGTCCTGACGGAGACCTTAGAGGACTGCACCACAACATCATGTTAAGCATCCTAAAATAGGGGTCATAGCTCTTGGCGCACCCTGCATGCTGGCCAGATAGCGCAGAGCGACAGAAGACCAGTCAAGATGAATAGTCCAGCATTCGTAGTGTATATAGACTCCAGCTCGTTGACGATGCCAGGGTCTATGCGCGAATGCACGTCAGGTCTGATTGCCGAAACAACATCAAGCAGATTTGCAACATACCGCCCAGCCTGCGTACATTGACTGCGATAGCATAGCTAGAGACAGCGGTCATAGCCACAGCGAGGAATACCAGAGACCAGCGAAGGACATTGTCGGATAGCTTGACCGGCTTCATCTTGAATGCACAGAAAAGAACGAGGTCGTGTCAAAGGTAGCGAAGACTGAAAATATCCTGTTGTCAGAGATGATGAAGGTCTCGATGCGACTTTCGATAGTTCAGCTATAAGTCATGACTTGTCTAAAGTCTAAGAGGAAAGACGTGTATGTACAGATAGTAATAGCACAACGATACTGATGAACCGCTACACATTATACTATTGAAGCACTTCTAAGCTCGCCAAGGGGAGAGTTCGTAAATCTTGTCATTCTTGCCTTCGCGCAGGACGATATGCGGTTTCTTTTCGTCAACTTCGTGGCTTCCGCCTATTCTTACATCGAGATCTGATACTCCTACACCTTGTCCATCATAAGAGCATCGTATGTCGTTCCCTCGGATCAGCTGCACCATCTGGCCCCGTTGCGAGAGATCGCGGATTTCGACGAAGTGCGAATCGATGGCCAGCACGAAGGGTTTGTAGTACACCACAGCAGTGGCTCGTCCCTCCCACTCGATGATGTCGCCATACCGATTCGGTAGCGGGTCTCCGTGTCTGTCAGCGAAAAAGGCGAAACCTAGATTGGGCAGTGAGGTCAGCACTCATCTGGTTTGCAGCGAGAGCATCACTCACTGTCATAACAAAACAAAAACTCCGAGTCTGAAATGCGAAAGAGACTGATTGCATTGGCGCTCTGGCACCGCCGCTGCAGATTGGCCATGCGCTGGTCATACTTGCCGGTGTCGCTCTTGATGGCGACCCAGTCGGGGAACTGCGGAGTCGACTGGTCAGTCTATATCTCAGCAATAATAAGCGCTATACAGGACGCACGGAACCCGTTTTAAGTGTTTCGATATCGAGGATCTCGAAACCGAGTGCAGTTCCAAGAGCAAGCTTGCTACGAGTGAAGGATAACGAAGTGACCTCGGTCGGTACGCCGCCGTCCTGTGCGTTTCTCGTCAGTACTTCACTTACAATGGCGGAAGAGGTCTAGCCTACCTTATGTAACCTAAACCATTCGGACTTCTTGGAGCCCATGCCGAGGAAGCGAGAATTTTGCGCTCTTGCGCGCTCTATGACAGCCATGGGTTCCATAGCCTTGAGAACGGTTCCATTCACGCCTTCCTTCTTGGCATAGACGACAAGCGTGCGTGCGCCTACTCTGCCAACCTTGAAGAAATTGATCTCCCGGTTGCCTGACACCTTCTGTGGCCCTTGTTGCCCTTTACCCTCGGCTGATTCGCTGCTTGAGGACTGAACGAGCGTTTCGAGTAGATACGCCAATAACCTGCCTTCAGACTGGACAAGCACCATTCCGAACTCTTGAAGAACAGCACAAGCTACCACTGAGATTTGTAGAATCTGCCGAAGGGTGCCCGGGCGATGTCGAACGCCAAACCACAAGCCGGTTGTAGTGCCAACAGCAACAAGCTCCTGGGCGGACGGACCAGCTACAAACATGTCTTAGCTACGTATCGGGGATAAGCGTTCAGGGCGGACTCACTGAAGGGGCATGAGCATGTCACCTTGCCGAGCGAAGGGAGAGCTCCGCTTGTGACCGGATTCCGCTTGTCCGGGTCAACCAGCAGGTTGAGGGTGAAGACCTGATTGGCCTCAAGTACGGCCTTCCGCACGGCGATTGCCTCAGTAAGCTTTTGCTGCCATTCTCGACGAGCATGGTCCTTCTCTTTGTCTCGATCACGGACGCCTTCGACATATAGTGTCAAAGTGCCACTTTCGCGCCCGCTGAAGCGGAAGGAGATTGGATAGACTTCCTTCTCGATGAAGCCACTGGAAGGCCCTTCTCTGCCTATAATGTTCCGAACGCCTTCCAGTCTTGATGTCGCCCGGATAGACGCAGGTTCTGCAAAGCCGAAGATTTCCAGCAACTCCAGTCGGATCGGCTAAGGCTAGCTGTCAGGGCAATAGTCATTGGTTGGGTCTGATGTACATACCTTGACTCGCAGCCGGTATGTTTGATGAGGACTCATGCCACGAGGCCTTGTAATCAGGACTACACGCGGTCCGTCAGCCTAAGTCATCCGAAGAGAGATGCTACATACGGAAATCGTCGAAGAGCATGACTTGGTGTTCTACCCATTCGGAGGTCGGGCCTTCAGGCTTTGCAAACATCTTGCTATGATGGAACAGCTGTCGATTGGGATGTCCCAGGTCGAGATCGTTCTGGATATGCTAACGTCAACGTAACATCAAGAGCGTAATTTGGTCAAGGTAGCTCACGTTCCAGTTGGAGCCGCGCTCTAGCAAACGCTCGTATCGAGACAAGGCCAACTTCAGCGCTTCTGATGCGTTCAGTGCATTTCCAGCTGAGCATTGATCCTTGATGATCTCGATAGCACGCTTGAGACTCGGAATATCTGGATGATCGGGCGGCGTATGCTTGAGAATTTCCGGGAGTAGCATGGATGCCAATCGCGGTAGCCGTAACTGTGCGCGTGTATGGTAGTTACGGAAGTCGTGCTTGATTTTGAATGCCGCACGCCGAGACTGTTCATAACTATCAGCATAACAAGCTGCCAATATTAGATCGACCTATCACGTACCTCCATGAACTCCGCAAAGAGCGGATTGCCTTCTCTTTCTCGGCTCACAAGGTAATCTCCCTTGACTTGGCATTCGAAATACTTCATATAAACGGGACCCCACTCCAGAGCGAGGTCAAGTATAACATCTCCGATTTCCTGCACAACCGGACTTTGCTCCCGCTGTCGAATGACATATGCATTCACACACCTCCCCACGATATTTCGAAGTTCGGTAAGGTTGCCGAAAACATGCGCTACAAACTCTTCCAACCTGGCGGGGTGGATGATTGGTGGATCCGCCGTCAGAAGAGGCTCGCGAAAGGCCTGCGTAACCATGCAAGCATCAGTGCATCCTCTCATACATGTCAAGGGCCGTCCATACCTGATCAAGCGTGTCCAAATCAGCCTTAAAATCGTGTTCGCCCTTAATAAGCTCAAAAATATTGTTCTGTCGCTTGACTTCCATTGATCCCAGCGACTCATTCAGTTCCCGAGATACTGTGGACGACCAGTCTGAGGCCGCCGGTGGCTCTTCTATGGTGGGACTAAGCGATATTGTGGACTCTTTCCGCTGAAGACCGAGCTGCAAGTACGTCAGTCCGCCATAGGGACGCTTCGCAGCGAAGGAATCACTTACAGGGCTGTTGCCGGAAGGACAGTATAGGGAATAGCAGCGATACGAAGAGGGCGTTCCGTTGATGCCACAGAAGGGCGAATAACATGAGGTGAAGCGCGTCTGCACTGCTGTCGGCAATTCTTCGCGCTCAGAGGCGGAGAAGTTGGGTACGGCAGAAGAGTATCTGCTCGGACCACTTTGACCGGTATCGGCCGAGGACAGGAGGTAATCGTAAGATGACATCGAGCTATCGCCAGTGAATGCAAGAAGCTGTTCCGAGCTGTCTTTCAAGACGATGTCGTCTCCTTCCACTTCGTACAGGAACGTGGGTTGATGTAGCAAGCGGCATATTGAAAGGGCTACGCGAAGGTCGCCAGCGTATGCGTATGGCAAAACTTCCGCAACTGTCGCCTGAGGTGGTGGTTTCGCATCAATGGAAGTTTCTACAAGGGTAAGATAATAGATCGCCTTACCACAAGCTGTTCGCCAGTAAAGGTATCATCAAATTCTGCAGGCTACATGTCAGGCTGAGTTGACAACCGTAGACTGCATAGCTACTCACGAATCCCAGCCTTGATGTTGAGACTGCGCGGAACTCGATCCTTGACTGCATTGGCAATATTACTCAGCAAAGCCGGGTTGAAGTGCTTCAGGCCCATTGCAGCGAAGCGCTGCCTTTGGGTTTCTAGGGTATCCACCCTGACACTTGCTAAGCGTACAGACAGTGACTGGCTGTATGATGAGTTGGGGAAATACCCTCCTGCAGCCCTCACGTTATTTACGGAAAGAGACGGAGACAGAGTGTCCTGCTTTTGCTGCCGTCTGGTAGATCCCTGCCGTATTGAGACCGGTGTGGTATGGCCTGAGGAGGACAGGGCAGACTGCGCTGAAGCAAAGGAGGTCTCAGGCAGGGAAGGAGAAACGGATATGCTTGGTGTAGGAGAGGTAGGTACGGGTGGAGGAGTCGCTGCAGGACCGCCTGTTCGTGACGGGCGCCCGAAGCTATGCGCACTATTGGCCCCGGACGAAGCATGTCGCTTTGCTGCACTCTGGTAGCCATCGATGGTCGAAGAGGCAGATATTGAATGCATGCTGGCTGAATGTGCGGGGGTACGATAGGATGATGTGGAAGTATGAGTCGAGGCGGGACTGCCATGGGAGAGGAAGCTATCGGAGTTTGCCTAGTCCCATGATGTGCATTAGCAACTTTCCGCACATAGTTCCATTGAAGTATAACTGACCTGTCCAAATGTATTGGTAGAAGCGGGAACGGATGCGACACTTGGTGTGGGAGAAGTGACAGCAGAAGAAATGGAAGAAGCGGAAGAAGTGTGATGAGCGGCGTTGGCAGCGCGCATGCTGTTGACATATGCGCTTGCAGAGGTTTGATTGGACGCGACGTATGTATTCTGACGCTGAGGAGTGGAGTGAGGAGTTCGTGCGTTGTAGAGCGGGTCAGAGTGAGAATGATGTATAGGTGGTTGAGAGGGTAGATTCGAAGGATCTTGCAAAGACTGAGCAACCGGTGAATCGGTCATCCGGTCGTAGTCGGGTCGCGTCGACTTGATGTTTGAGGTGGACGATTCATACCTTTGCCGGCTCGAAGATGAGGCGCTGTTGATCGAAGCTTTCCGCCGCATAGCGTCTTCAAGCCATCCTGAGTTGGTTCCTGGCATGGATGAGCTTGCAGGGGTGTTTGATACAGGCTGTGACACCTTTCTGGTTCGCTGGCTGTTGGCTGTACATCCTATTGAAGGCAGCTTCTGACTAGAATTCGCCATACCGATACCATAACCGGTGCTAGCGGTCGATATCGACTGATTACCATCAGAGGGACTATTGTAGAACGAGTGCGCAAACTCGGATTGCGTGCGATGCCTTGGCTCTGGCTGGGCTTGAGACCCGTACTGTTGCGGCAGAGGAGCAATTGGTGGCAGCGGAGCTCTTCTGGAAGGCTGCATACTATTGAGACCGCTGACCCCAACGTGCGACTGGCCTTGCAGATACAGATGCTCTTCTTCCGGCACAGGTGCAGGAAGCGGTCTAGCTTCGCGGCCCTGCATACCAGCATGGCGGCCACTGGACGTGCTACTTCTCACAATTGACTGGTCTCCGCCTTGCGAACTCGCTAGACTTCCTGACCAGGAGTACTGAGAAGATGTCGAAGGCCGAGGAGCCGCAATGCCGCTTTGAGCATTTGGAAAGTAGCCGTGACCCGAACTTGACTGCGAAGATATTGAGTGTGTATCCACAGAAGGTCGAGGAGCTTGCGCTAGATGATGACCGTATTGTGCTTGCGATGCGAGCGGGACACTCTGTTGGCTACTTGACCTTTCTGAGTCGTCGGGCGTATAGAACCGTTCTCGAGCTCCAGAGCCCGATGGCGTATACTGTGAAGGCTGCTCCGCTGTCCGAGCATACGACTCGTTCCTATACATCCTTCCGGCCCGCGAAGTGCTATCCGTGCTGTCTAGATATCCTGAATCTGCATTCGGCAGTTTCTGCTGGCCTACATGGTATGCTCCATTGCTATAACCAGCGTTGTAATTGCTGCCATTGATTGCGGTAGCATTACTGCTGGCGTGCTGACCGGGAGCTGGCTGAGGCGACGGGGTCCTTGACGCATACATAGCGATGAGACCAGCTTCTGAGTAGCGTTGTAATTGCGATTGCGAAGGTGTTACTGGCGAAGATAGCGGACTATGTTTCGCGTGGATATCGTCGAGCTCTTTGGCCAAAAGGTCGCTGAATCCGCTGGTGATTGGCGACGTCGTCACTTGTAGGCCATATCCACTGTTACTGCCAGTTACGAAAGGTTGTTCCAAGGCGTTGCGACTGTCCAGCGCTTGCGGGCGGCTTCTGGAAGCTGGATCTCGGTCTCGATTGCGGTACCGATTATTGGCGTTATCATAGGATTGATCTGTCCCATTCGTATGCCCTCCATACATCTGCTACTTCTTCGTGAAAAGTCAATTTTCTGCCGTTTGCTTGCGAAGTTGTCCGACTCGCATGAGTGAGGAGCCAAGCAATAGAATGCAAAGGCCGTTCTCACGACTTTGAATCGCGAGCACGCTTCCAATATTATTAACGCATACTATCGACTTCTGTTCATTACGGAAAACGACGAATTGCTCTACTTTGGCTACTCTTAACAACATCATCCGTCACTGCGCGTTAGTACTTCGAAGTCACGACTGCGGACTCAGATACATAATAAGGTCGTCGTGGGTACTGAGGAAGTCAGGAAAGAGATCCTCGTACTCGACAATGAGTTCAGAGGGAAGGAGAGTGAGTTGGAGGATAAGCTACGCCAGTCCGGCAGCTATAGCCTCTTCAGGCGAGAGATCGTCCAGGACGAAGCTGCTATCGCCTGAGACGGCTTGCCGCGGCGGCTCTACCTGCTCGTTATTGAGGCGGATGGTGTCCAGGTTCGTGGTAAGATCGTCAGCGGGAGTATCGCCCAAGCCTTGTGTATCGCTGTCTATATCGCCTGCTTCAAGCTGAACCGGTTGCGGATCATCTTGAAGAATGCCTTCCTCTGCCTCGGATTCGCTGGCAGAATATTCGCTGGCTGAGGCAGTTCTCTCGCTTGCTTGGCTGCTTGGTACTTTCAAGGTCTCTTGGGACTCCATGACAGTTGCCATAAGGTTCGGTAGCGGTCTCAACGTCCGGCGCTCCTTCTCTGGGCGAGGAGAGGCCGGTACAATATCGAACTGGTATGGGTAGCAGAGTAAGCGACACAGGCCAATGCTTTGTAGAACATCACTTACATCGCCACCCTTCATTTGTGCAAGCATGCCTCTCGCCGCCAGAGCTGGATCGACATCGAGAGTGTTCGGACTGCCAGCAGAGCCTGCAGATCCAGGCGCGTCCGATAGTGAGACGCCGGCGTTCGCGTCTTTGCTAGAGATATTGAGCAATCGCTCGCCATGTGCCCTTCGAGCTCGCCTTTGTCCTTTGCGGCCTAGATCTTGGCCTTGCCGGAGCTTGGAGAAGAGATCGTCCATCATTTGGCCATCAATAGCTATTTCGGGCTCTGCAGACTGTGCGGCGGACGGTGCAGCTTGCTTCTCGGCTCGAGCAGCTTTTCGCTTTTCGGAGGCTGCCTTCTGCTCTGATAGTGCTAGGTTCTCAGCTTGTATACGCTATGTTAACGACAAGAGAAGTCAGCAACCAGACTTTCGAATTCATATGCAGAAGTAGACGTACGCGATAGCTTGCTACAAACTCGGCAAGCTGGCCAAAGAAGTCGATGGTAGCCATCATATTGTCCTTGTCGGAGTTCTCGCCAAAGAAGCTTAGAACATTGGAGTATGTTGTTTCGGTCAGAGTGATCTTGTCCGCCAACGATTCCAGACTGGATTTAGCTTCTGCTGTGAATCGGAACATCTTGATAGGATATCCGTCCTCGGAGTCGAAACTGTCTAGGATGTTGTCGTAATTCTTGTGCAAGCGGTCGTTGACTTCTTTTAGCTTGCTGCGCATCTCTGTCAGCCCGCGCCTAATTTCCGTCAGATTGACTGTCATTGAAAGAAGATCAGCTCCATCCATGCACGCCTCAGCAAGTGACCTACGACGGCTGGCCGCTACTGGCATCTCTAGCTCTTCAAGGAATTGTTTGGTCTCGGGAAATTGTGTTGTCACGATCGTTTCGAGCGAGTGGAGCAGAGTCGCTCCGCTCTTGGCTTTTGTGTCAACGAGCTGTCGACTAGGTAAGCATCTGACAGCCAAACGAATTTGATATTATCATACCCTGTTTATACTGGATATTTTGAAGCCGAATGCGCCACCATTGTAGCCCGTTCCGTTCATGAAATTACCAAGAATGAGCATGAGACGTAGAAGCTGTCCGAAGTGTTCTGCTGACTGCATGGCAGTCGCAGCTTTGTATACAGCAGAAACATTCTTTGAATGCGTTGCCAAATTCTCGGCAAAGGACGATCGGTAGAGCATGCCATCTACGCGATCGCTAAGGTGGTTCGGATCACGGCGGTATAGCTCGACCAAGAAGCGGTCTGCGACATGCAGCGTTGCCAGTACTGATTCGTCGGCCGTTCTGTACTGTCCAAGCTTGCCTGCCTCTTCGCGCCCAGGTAACATGGCTTTGAGTTCGCCCAAGAAATGCTCCGTGCAAAGGCTCTCGTCATACTCATAAATACGACGCGAGATGTCAGCGACCTTGCCGGCAGGCTCAGGATCTTTAGAGTGGTTCTTGAGCAGGATTTCTGCAGCGCCAGTTTAGCTTGGGATCGCTCGATCCGACGGCTTGACTTACCTATACGCTCTCTGGTCTTTGCATTGAGTACACTGACTAGATCGTCCTTCTTCTTGGCCGCAGCTCTCTGCGCAGCCTTCTTGGCCTGGAAGTCTTCCTCCATTTGCTCGAAGATACCTTCTGCTTGCATGCGCTTGATGAATTGCTCTTCGTCGATTTCCTTGCTTCCCCAGATCGTCTTCTCCATTTGCAGTGGGTTGATTTTCTCCCAAACAACCTGCTTCATCTGGATTCGGGCTGTAATGCCGTCTTTACGCGGGGCTGACAAAGTCTTCGCGACGAATACAGCAGGTGGAGGAGGTGCCATGCCAGGTGCGCCAGGAGGCGGAGGAACCCATTTTCCGGC
Organism: Erythrobasidium yunnanense; assembly: GCA_001600175.1. Taxonomy (NCBI): domain Eukaryota; kingdom Fungi; phylum Basidiomycota; class Cystobasidiomycetes; order Erythrobasidiales; family Erythrobasidiaceae; genus Erythrobasidium; species Erythrobasidium yunnanense. Next base: position 229,674 of record BCJC01000007.1, read on the forward strand.
TGGAGGAGGTGATATCAAGCTGCCAGCAGGACCGACAACATTATCGTCGCCGATAATACGAGAGTTGGGTGCAAGTGTCACTCGTCTGTCTTTGGCAGCTTTCAGCTTGGCTCCGCCAGCTATCGCACTGAGCAGGCCGGCTGGCTGCATTAGCCCTCCTGCAGGTGGCACTGGCGGTGGCGGAGGCGCAGGAGGTGGTGGTCCTCCAGAACCAGAAGCAAGAGGAGACGGAGAAGATGTTGTTCGGGCCAGGAAAGGCGGCGGCGGGGGTGGTGGAGGTGCAGGAGGTGCAGAAGGAGCTGTCGAGCTCCGTTTGGGAGATTTAGGCCTAAGACCTGAGTATGAGCTCGCAGAGCCATCGAAGCTGTCGGCAGTCGGAGTACGTCTGTGCGATTTTGCAGGGCGTTCAGGTGTCCCTGTCGCAGACTCTCTAGTAGACCGTACAGAGGTCGCAGCGGTCTCGTCTGATCGCGCTATGCTTTCGCGAGTATCTGTACCTTCACTTTCCGTATCCTGATCTGTCTGGTTGCTGGACGTTTTCAACTTGATCTCGGCTAGCAGGTTCAGCGGCAAGGCAGCTGGACTACCGAAGCGCCCCTTAGGCAGGATGCTGCTGCTGCTTGAGCCAGGAGTAGGTGAGGGGGACGGTGAGTTCTGTAGGTTAACGAGCGCTTGCTGAGCAGCTGACCGTTCTGCCGACGGCCTGCCAGTAGACGAAGATTGAGGCGAGTAGTGCATGCGTGGCTTTGTACCGGCAGGTGAAGGTGTTCCGCCTCTGACTCTGTCTCGAGGACGTGTACTTTGCGGCGATGCAGAAGCAGCGCGATCTGCTGGCAGCCCTAAGTGCGCTGTGCCTGCTGCAAGCGTTCTCTCGATGTGCCGCCGCATTTCGGTCTTCTCGTCAGCGTCCTCGAAAGCGCTGTGGCGGACTTCTCGCTTCTTGGGCTTTCTATCTGCGTTTTGAGTGGGTGTAGCCTGCTCGATGGCCTTGGAAGGCTTGTCTATTCGGGAGAACTGGTCCCAGGGTCCGCTTTCCGATCCTTGCGGCGGAGGTTGGGACAGATGCCGTCCCTCTAATTGATGCATCGTCTTCAACCTGGCCACCTTCTTCTCGACAAAGCCCATCAATTCCCGACGATCCAGTAAGCCAGACTCATCCTGTATATCCTCTAGCGACCGGCTTTCTTTCAGCATGTCATATAGCTCGCGAATCTGCAGATCTTGTTGCGCAAGCTGCTCCTGGTGCTCTTTGGCCATGTCATCGATCTTGTTCTTTAGGAGATCGGATGCTTGCCTCGATGTGCTCAAGTCTTCCTCTACTTTGAACAGCTTTGTTTGTAGATCACCGACTACTCCTTCATCCTTCTCTGACAGCTGAACTTCTATCTCCTTCTTCTCTCGCTTCAGCTGGTTTACCAAAAGCTTAAGTGTCTTGGACTTCGATTCTTCTTCCTGTAGCCGCTCCTGATCTGCAAACCGGGAAGCCAGACTGGCGACACTGACTCCCAGTACGGAAGTGAAGTCCCTTTCTAGCGATTTGCGATCCAATACAACCGATGTGATGAGATTGTCGATAAGCTGGAAGTACCGCACCCGCTGTTCCCCTTCTTCTCGTATGAGCAAGAGATGCTGTAGAGCCGAGACGAAGAAGTCGTGCGCCCGCGACCCCTCAACAGATGCCAGAAGAGCTCGAAATACATCCCATGGATCTTGGAAGTCGCGTAAGACTGTTTCGTTATGCCTTTCAATGACGAGCTCGTAGTCAAACTCTGCTCGTTCTTCGTACTGGCTGATTTGTCGATCTATCTGAGGATGGTTGAGATGCTTCATTTTCGTAAGGATCCGCCGCAGACCGGATGCCTCCATTTGTCCTCGAAGATGTACTCGGATCTCATAGTCTTCCGGAATGAAGATAAGCGCATTGACAAGGAAGAGATTGGTGAGCTGTATTATAGGGCACGGGTCAGTACGCTGTATCGCAGTTCGGGAGATACCCTTACCGCATATTCATTAAGAGCAGTCTCTGCGCCTGCGAACCCGGAAGGATCGTTCGCGGCTTGCATAGCTTGTTGCGCTTCTCTTCCTCGCAATGTCCGGATCTCGTCACTTGCGCCTACCAGACTGCCCATCTTTCCTCTTCCATCTAGCGTAGCTTCCAGGATTGCAAACCAAGCGTCGAAGCGTGCATGATCGCCAGTCGCGTTCATCAGGCTATCGAACGCGCGTACCACAAGATGGTGACCCATGGGAGGCGTCCAGTGACACATGAAGACAAGCATGTCCAACGTCCATTTGCGGGCTGTTATGTTCGGTGTGAGCATGGCAAGGGCGATGTTGTATATGCAGTTCGGATGCGCCATCGCATCTTCCACTCCGACCTTCATGCGCACAGTCAGCAACATCGAAGAACCTTGGATGACTGTCAACTGACCTTGACGTTCAGCAGCCACTTCAAGCATTTCAGCAGTTCCAATTCAAGCTTTGTATCTTGATCTTTCCGCGGATGCGGGAGTCTTGTAATGTTCGCAAGCACATTACTGAGCACCGACAAGCCTTGCAGCTCGATGAAGGACTTGACCCAAGCCATTTCGTAGGTTCGCAGCGCGACAGTCAAGCTGCCCACATCCGCAGGGGTGATTGTCTGATTGAGGATTTTCTGGAGGTACCATTCTGGAGTTTCTGTCTTGCCTCGAAGAACGCGCATACCACCGCTGGCTGCCATGAGAGCTGCTGCGCCTTGCTGATCTGCTCTCGAGCTGTTATCTCCTCCTCCAGACGAAGCCATCAAACTAGGTGCCAGGGAAGCGCGATGCGTGTTGTTCGCAGTTGATTGAGTGGCTTTCCGTGCTGTTTGCCACTCCAATAACCTATCATTGTGCACCAATGCCCATTTCTTCTGTATGCTGTATCCGGCAGACATGCCAGGCCTGTCTTTTTCGGGCACGTTCTTGCGTTCTAATAGGTCGTCAAATAGGTCCTCTATCTCTCTATCGTCTGCCGGCCGCGGGAACTCGAACTCGCCAGATGCGAAAGATGGGGTCGACGGTAAAGTAGGCGTTGTTTGTTGCAGAGAGGAAGAAGATCTATGGGAATGGAGAGACGGTGTTGATGTGTTTGATGAAGATTTGAAATATGATGAACTATGATTTGACTGCTGTTGCGAATGATAAGAGGGTGCTGGGGAATAAGCTGGATTTGGCGTTGCACCAGCAGCACTCTGGTTGTAGGGATAGTGAGGCATAGCTTGCGATTGCTGAAGCTGCCGCAAGTTGGGTGAATATATCGTAGCAGCGGAGTTTCTAGATTCTCGAAGCGAGTTTGTCGATGAAGTTGTAAGTTCGCTAGCCCGCGAACTGACGGTTGAGATTCTCTCTTCAGTATTGTTGCCTCTGGAAGTACTAGCGCGTGGTGTAAAGTCAGACGGCGTTGCAAAGCCGCCTGTGCCACGGTGACTGGACGAGCTTGATGAAGCGCGTGATGCTGTACTTCCCGGCCTTCGCCGGCTGTCGCCATCATCTTGCATGAGCCTATCCGTATGTCTTTTCTTGTGCGGCGTAGCTGAATTGTCGCTATATGCACTCCTGCCTCCGTCTGTCGATTGGCTATCATGTCTCCTCAGATGGCCGTTCGCAGCTTCTGATGTCCTATGCCTGCTGCTTGTACTTGCAGTAGGAGGTTCTGGGGAATCGTACGGCATACGCTCGGGAATGAGGTTGACTGGTATGCTGATATCGCGACCGTGTATAGGGACTTGATGCCCAGATTCGTCGTACACGGAATACATCGAGGAGCGCCCTGCACCACCAGTACTTGCAGAACTGCTCGAGATAGTCTGCGGCCGTGCAGTGGGAGTCGCTGTGCTGGCATAGGGAACGCTTGAGCCTTCGAGGTCCCCTCCATCAGAGGCCGTTCTGGTCGTTTTCGCACGCTTTCCGCGCCCGAATAGTGTCGACATCGTGTTATCCTAATGCTAGACAGTCGATATGCTTGCGCTCCGCCCTAGCTGAGCGTGGTATTTGTCGAGCTCATCCGCCTGGCCTTTCCCTTTGGGCGTATGTTTTCGCGACTTCAATGGGCTTTCAATGCTTGAAGTATACTCAAGACGATGCTGATGTCGATGTCGAATGGCTGCCCAGGTCTCGATATTATAAGAGGTCAAAAAGAAAGGCCAATTGCCTTTGTCTCCCGTCCATTTGATCTGGAAACACGCGCTGTGATAGCAAGATTCCGACAGTACTACAAGTCATGCGCCTCCTGATGCTCTATGGTTCCACTTCGCTGTCCTCGGCAGCCCGATCCTGTTTACCTCGTTTGCACGAGCTTTTCCACACGGGCCTGATTACAGCTTTTTGTCTTCAGCGAATAGCTACAATAGCGCAGATATTGCAAATGCGACCTCTGAAGCCCGTAGTGCTTCCGAGCGAAGCTCCTGGACTTCGGCTACTCCTTATCTCCCATTTCTGACAACAGCTGCCAATTTCTACTGGGCTACATCGACAAGCATACTACTCTTTCGTACTCTCTATCTTTAATATGACCCTGCCTGAATGCGGAATGCAACAGGCGACTTTCCACAGGTTTAACAAGACAGCTCAAGGCCTCTCTGCCTGGGCCAAACCCCGAATTATCGAAAAGTACACGAAGGCACTGCAATATTCGAGGGCATGCTATTCTGCATAACTGTCGTCAGCACCCAACTACGAAATCGGCGAACCTACAATACCTCTCCAATCGAGTCTCGGTTCAAGCAGATCACGGCAGAAGATCAGCAATACAGCAGTCAAGCCAAGTCTATCACTTCGCCGAAGAAGCTGCAGCGTCACTCTAAGGGAAACTGCATGTCCCTCGTCAGGAACCCTGCCGGCGATCCCGGATGTCCTAGAATCCTGCCGAAATCGATAGTCGGGTCTCCATCCTAAAAGGTTTGCGATGACTAACAACAAAACACAACGATTTACATGTGCGTGCAACTCTGATGGGTTGCGATGCTTGAAGTTGTATGATGAGTTGCAATTCAATTGGCCAGCACGGCTGACTGAAGATCGACGTACTCTGCTAATTTACAGCAATGCCTGAAGCACTCACCTCTCCTTCCTTCTCTTCATCACAGTCAATACTAGCTCCAACATGAAAGCATTCACTACTCTCCTTACCGGCCTCACTGCTCTAGTTGGCTCAGTCGCTGCACTTCCCATCAACGGAAACGGCACGGCTGGTGAGGCTTCTTCCAGTCTTACATAGCCCATGATACTATCCTAAGACTTCGAATCGTCGCAGCCTACCCCGTGGGAGATGTCAACGTCCTCCAGTTGTGAGTTTGTATGGGGATCGGCGGTCATGTGACCGGGGCTCCGAGGCCACATTGCTACGAAAGGAGCCCATACTTACTGTATCCACGTCTACGCAGTGCTCTCACATTAGAATACCTTGAGATCAATCTCTACGAGACTGTCGTCAACACATACAGCAACCAGGACTTCAAAGATGCTGGCTATACTGCAGCCGATCGTGATACTTTCCTCCAGATCATCCAGCAGGTTAGTGAATCTTATTTGAAGGAGACGATATCGCCAAGGTGGAGGTCTCGATCGTAGCCAGTCCTTGGAAGAACGCCGCAATCGAGTCCTCAACCAGAGACAGCGAGACTTCAGCTTGAACATTAACTGATGTATTATCCATGTACATCTCAGGAACTCACCCACATCGCTTTCTTGAGAAACGGCGTACAAATGCTAGGCGGCACTCCCGTTTCGCCGTGCAAGTACGACTATGGCACGATCGAATCGCTTGGACAGCTCCTCAACGTTACCGATGTATGTCACAATCCTCTTCTCGTATACATAAAACTATCCTAACGCTCTGCACGATCAACAGGCTGTCAATGGACTCGGACCTTCAGCTTACCTTGGTGCAGGAGCTTTCATTGAGAGCAAGCTCATCCTCACTGAAGGAGCTTCGCTTGGAAACATTGAGAGTGCGTTCTATTCCGCCCGTCGCCTGTGCCGTGTTCCGGGAGGGCTGCTAAGACAGCTTGCTGACTCTCGGACGCTTCTTCACGTTGATCATCTCGATAGCCCGCCACAACAGTTGGTTGAACGGTCTTGTGGGACGTTCTGAGCAGCCAAGTGCGTCACGAGTGTTTTTTGTCCTTTTCCGGAACTGAATTGGGCGCCTGTAGCTCCCTTCCTGGTCCCCCTCACACCCACTCAAGCCTGTGAGTCGTCATTACATATCACGATCTAATGTGTGCTAATATGTGTGCTTCAGACGGTGTCGCCAGCCAGTTCATCGTGTCCGGCTCATGCAGCCCGAACCTTAAAGCAGTCACAGCCTACCCACCCACACTGAAGATTACGAATAAAGGATACCCTTCTAAGCCCGTCAATGCTGGAGACAAGCTCTACTTCGGCCTGCCATCCGGTGTCAATGCCGAAAGAGCCGCCTTCATCTACAGCTTCAACACCACCATCGTTGATCTGAATAGCGATGGATCCGCTACTATTCCATCTGATCTTGCTGGACAAGCATACGTCGTTATTACAACTGCCTACAACGGCCAGACGTTGAACGATGTCAAGTAAGTCTGTATTGGTCACGATACCATGGTCTCATGCTAATCACTATGGTCCAGCTCCCTCACTGCTCCTCAAGCATTCTACGTCGATGCTCCTGCTCAAGCCTATGCTGGCCAGGAGGTAGGGACTTACACCTTCTCCAAGTGATCGGTCAATCCGAAAAGAATGCTAGTCGCAGTGCAAACCTAATGCAAGCAGCTTCTTCTCCTAGTAATGAAGTAAAGTACGCGTAGTAAGACCGTTTGTTTCCTGTAGCGTAGCCTTAAGTCTCCTAGCCTTCATATGGACTATCAATGAGATTCGCTTTCGTTCTGCATGGTGACCTGTGGCGTGACGGTATCTTCCTAGCAACTATGGCCAGTATGTTAATGCTTTGCATCTTGTCTTTTCTGTGTCATGTCTTCGCGTAAAGGGCAGGCCTTTACCACTTGAGGTATTGAAATTTACTGCGAAGCGATGTCATTAGCTCAGAAGCAGCAAATGCTGATGCTTCACTGACTGTGGCTTCCGTATGCCCTTATGCAGCTCATCGGCCTCCTTCTGCCTGACTTTCCTCTCCCACCTCAGGTAATCGAGCACCTCCGCTCTTGTACCCTGCATCAGATGCGCCTTGATAGCTCTGACCTCTTGCCATGCCTCAAACTCCCATTTACGCAGGTCTGCTTCTCTGACTTGCATAGGGACACCCTGTTCGGCCAGGCCATCGATTTCAGTCTGTAAGCCGGCAACGAGCTTTTCCTGGGCTTCCAGCTCTTCTTTGCTCTGCGATACATCGTTAGAACAGGCCATCTGTGTCGGCGAACCTAGACAGACGCACGCAAGGCCATGGTTCAGGCTGTTTCCGCTTTTGCTTTTCTTTGAAGCTGAGATATCGGACTTGCAGCAGTGGACTTGGAGCTTTTATGATCATTGTCGTTGTGCCATTGCATAGTGTACATTTCGTTCTCGCCAGTCTTTGAAGCATCTTTTGGCGTAAATTGACGAAGTTGTTGTTTCGCGAAAGACCGATTCGTGACGAAGAAAACAGTACAGATGAGTTTGACTGACAAAGAGATCAAAGCAGCGACCAACATCGTCAAGCAATATATCAATAACGGCGAAGCAAGGTCAGCCATGGCGCATCAAAACACGCGTTTGACCGGACTGCGTTTTGACTATGTTTCCTGTCGACGATACTGCCTCTCTGGACTTATCTATGCAATGGAATATCACACTGTAGCAAACTCACAAAGAAGGTGCTCGTCAAAACTCTGGAAAAGAAGCTCGGATTTCAAGAAAAGCACTTCGATTCTGCCCAGCGAGAGGAGCTAGCACAACTCGCTATCGACGTGATGGTAGCAGCTAATGTCCCTACTTCTGTTGCTCATCGAATCTGAAGCCAGCCTTGTCTAGAACACCTTCTCTGGCGGCAGCAATCTAGAAGGTACTTCGAGCCCGCAGAAGAAGGTGAGTGGCCCATGGCGTCCTTGTTCAGGCTATTTAGCATGCTATGCAGCGCCCCAAGCGAGTAGTCACGTCGGAGGACGAAGAATCTGACGTACCTACCAAGTCCAAAGTGAGTACAGGTGAATGAGCACAGGAAAATGACTGAGGCAGCTTTTCAGTCCAAGAAGAAGAAGGATGAAAGCGAAGAGCCCGATTTCTCCGCAGACGAAGAGGAAGACGAGAAACCGAAAGCTACCAAGAAAAGCAGCAAGAAAGTAGACGAGAAACCCGCACCTTCCAAGAAACGCAAGTCGGATACAAAGTCATATCGTTCCGCAGAGTTCATCAATTCCGAGGTACGCGTTCATCGCCTAACATGTTGCTTTCATCTGATAAAGCGTCTGCTAGGGCGATCCAATCACGGCTAGCCAAGCTGGCGCCTCGAAGGACTCTGGATCAGAGGCGAATGATAGCGAAGATGACAAGCCTAAAAAGAAGAGCAAGAAAGCAGACTCTGGTAAAAACAAAGCTACCGAGGCACGTGACACTTTCTCGGGCACTGTTTACCGGCTTCATTGTCTGACGCCTCTTGTGCTCTGACAATGTAGAAGAAGCCTCGTACGAACAAAGCTGCTGAAGAACTGGACCCTGACGAGGAAGAGCTGAAGAAACTGAAGGTGCGGATAAAGTCTCCGTCGCTCTGGTCAATGACGCGATTTTGACGCGTTTTTTTCTCGCAGTCTTTCGTGACTGCTTGTGGAGAGCGTAAGCAGTGGAAGCGCGAGTTTGAAAAAGCAGGCGCATCGACTACGAACGCGCAAATCAAGTATCTCAAGCAAATGCTCAAAGATCTGGGCATGTCTTCGGGACGAATGTCCCTTGAAGCAGCGAAGAAGATCGGAGAGAAGAGATCGTTGGAGAAGGAAGCTGCTGAGCTAGGTATTGCAGTCGGAGGTGGAGAGGCAGAGAGTACTGGTGGTCGCCAAAGACGCGCCGCAGCGCTCAAGAAACCTCCGCCGCCTCAGAAGATGAAGATCGACAGTGAAGATGAGAGTGATGCCGAAGTACCTCAGGCGGATGATGATGAGGAGAGTAGCAGTGCGTTCGAAGATAGTGAGGACGATGGCGGGAAGAAGGTGAGTATCATTTTTTCGGTCGATTGTCCTCCTACTGATTGTGAGATGTTACCCTATAATACGCATGAAAAGAGTAAGAAGAGCAAGAATACGGCAAAAGAAGATGCTTCGTCGGGCGAAAGCTCCAGCGAAGCTGGCGATAGCGACTGATGGAAATTCGGAGATGTACAAGCTGCTGTTGCTATGTTTATCGAGTGATCTTAAGTAGCGTTTCAATGTTGTTGCAGTAATCTTAGCTATCCAGGCGGGTTTATATCAGAAATTTTGGCACGATGTCGATCGTGACGGCCTGTGCGAGAGCTGGAGGGCCACTATAAGTCTTCGAAAGGCTATGCTCATACCATCTTGCATCCATCTATGTACGACAGATTACGATGTCAAGTGCTCCCCCTTACGCACGCCCGTGCCTGATCGAACTCTAGCGCAATTTTGGAGGTGCGGCTCGGGTTTGTGTGCCTTGCTTGCTCTTCCCTCTTTCGAATCCATTCTTGCAGAGCGAGGCTGCAAAACCCCCGTACGGTACGTCAAATCGAAACGTACAGCAAAAGGTACGCAGCGTATGCTGATGTCGCTGTCCAAGATCTACGTAGCCTTGCGCCCTCAGGCCCCCTCCAGGCTTCGAGCGGGCGACCCAAAGTCAGAAACTCGCGTCTGCGGCCTTGCGACTTGTCGCAGATTTGCCTGTTGGCTTTCGATTCACTGATTAACGTGCAATATCGGTATGTCTGTCATTTCTGTCACGAACCAGTCGCATCGTCTGTTTAACCGCAATATTTTCCCTCCAAGACAGGTCCAGAACGCCTCCAAAGGCAGGCGGTACACACCACGTCTGCTTCGGCTTTTAGATAAGTCGAAGAAAGGGCATAACTGTGGTCTTGCAATCCTATATTGTATGGCGGATCCAAAGCGGTTCTATGGGAGCGATCAAAACCGAAGCAACGGCCAGCACCCAAACAGATCTAGTAAGGAGTACTCATTGCTTTCGTTGCAACTACAACGTAGCGAGAAAGTGCTCGCATGTCTAACATCCTCACGCCCCCAGCTTCGCCTCACACGAGCGCGTCTAATAATCACCACCGATTGACATCTGGCTTATCAAATTCCCTCGCCAACGGACACTCAGGGCAGCCTTCTGCAGGTGTGTACTTCTTCCGGACTGATATACTAGATGCCATTGCTGGATGAGCTGACAGTCTAGAAATTGCGTGTCTAATTTTCCACAAAGCTGCTGGGCTACCAAGCAAAGGGAAGCTCGTCCAATCCGAGCCCACAAAAATGGCTGAGCAGGTACAGTGACTTTCTCTACTTCTTATGATGTGTTATAACTAGTCTGCGCCCTCAGAGCTCTTCTCCTGGAGCTTCTAGCTCTGAGCTCACTCTGGGCACGAGTCGATCGGGTTTTACAAGGGGAGAAGCGGAGGTGCCACCTAATCCGGATGACAGCAGCAAAGAGCTACAAGAAGCTGCTGCAGAGACTGCTGATGATACTCCGCAACCACCTGTGAAGCGCAAGAGAGGCCGCCCGAAAGGTAGCGGAAGGAAACGCGTCGCCGTCATCAGATCGCGCGCGCCAACAGCCGATACAACAGCTGTGGATACAGACCCAGAGGCAGACACAAACGGTTCGCAAGTATCTATACCCAAGGCTCGTGCAAGCAGAGCTAGCAGCAAGCGGACATACAACGAAGACTCATCCGAAAACGAGGCACCAATCGAAAGCTCCCGAAAAGGCAAACGTAGAGCAAGCAATGCTGGATCAACTATGAGTCGCACAGACGACTCTGGCGAAGAAGCATCGGGTCCACTGTTTGATCGGCGAAGCTCTTTGGCGGTATCGCGTGCAAACAGCGATGTCGACGGGCCTTCGCCTTCTAGGGCATCATCACTTTCTATCCGGATACGAAGACCTCAGCTGAAGCAGAGTACGAGCACATCATCGGAGACCCCTTCGCGATCAAAGAAGCGACGGATCGTCGATTCCCCAAGCGATGATAGTCTATCGCCTCCCAATACTTCGCATTTCGCAGAGTCGTCTACATCTCTACAACTTTATGGTAATAAAACACGGGAAGCATCAGCATCTCTGGCTGTACCTAATGATGAGGCGGACGGCTATAGCAGTAGCGGAACGAGCGAAGTTCCGCTACTTCAGCAGGCCATGAACAGGAAGAAAGTGACAGAAGCTGAAGGAACGGACTTGCAAGGAACGCTCAGCCGCATGCGTGAAGCGTCGCCTGACAACGAGAGCCCGAGTATAGAGATCAATGCAGCTGCAGAAGGCAATGAAGTCGCAGTGGCGGATGAAGATGAGGATATAGCTGTGAACGGCAGTGCGCATGCAGGCGCAGATGAGGACGACAATGACATTGAAAGCGCCATTGCGAAGGAAGACAAGCTGCCAAGTCCTGGTCGAGATGGCACACCTCAGCTCGATGAAGATTATTCTAGAGCAGGGACTCCGGCCGATACACCCACTCACGAAAATATCAACCCTCTAGAAACCGAGCCCGTCAGAGGTACCGGCAGGCGTCGTGGGCGAGGTAGAGGGAGGGGCGCCTCTGCAGCTTCTGCGAGGCAGTCGAAGAGGCAGACTCCAGCACTGATAGATCCAAAGGCGCTACCGACTACTGGTGCCGGGTTGAGAGGAAAGCGGGCGGCTGCCGCCGCTGTCAGCGCTGTCACGTCTCCTACCGCGAGTGCAGCTGAGATTGCTGCTCAGGAGAGGTATGGAAGACTGCTCATCCGACATATACTATTTCGACTGATAGTCTTCTTTTTCCAGAACTCTCCGCCATCTGGAATATGAAAGACAGCTGATAGCGGAAGATCGGCATCCTTTATACGCGGAAGCAATGGCCGAACTAGACAATGCTATAGCAACAAGAAAACAAGAACTGATAAGACAGCGTGAAGCCCGAATGACGTCTGCCATAATGGACTTGGAAGCTATGGAACGGTCACTTTGGACGCAATGGGAGAATGACAAACGCTTATTGTGGATGGAAATGTTTCATGAAGTCGTTGCAAAGGATAAGCGGCTAGAACTGGAATGCAAAGATACTAACTACAGTAAGCCGGTCCTTCCCGCTCGGCAACGGGCAAATCCTGATCGTGCTTTGATAGCTGCTCTCCTATGTCCAATGACAAGCTACACTCAGCCTCCTATACCGACACCTATGGATGTAGCGGAGATCAAGCTGGAAGATTCAGACTTGCCTACATACAAGGCTTCGGTCCCCTTCAACGAGAAAGCGGCTCGACACGATCTCTGGCGCATGCAAGATCGAGATATTCAAAAGGACCTCGAGCTCCTCGGTCTGAGACAGGCAGACCCACAACGTCAGCGTTCACCCTCACCACCACTCCTGTCTATACTTCCAGATCTACCGCAGCCTGTCCTTCCTCCAGTAGAGAAACAGGTTCCAGTGCCAACTCCTGCTGCTCCGATCAGCTCAAGACGCTCGCCATTGCCTGCCATCGCTCCTAGACCAGAGGGACACGTTGCAGAACCTAGTGTTCTGAAGCCGTTACCTCTGGAAATGCCTAGACAGGCGCCGACTGCAAGATCTGTGCCCAACTTTCGCCTTGGTAGATCACCTAAAGCGAGGTCTCCACCGCATTCGAGGGAGGCTCACGATCAGATGGCAATGCGACAGCGTCAGATGTCTGGAACATCTGTTGCTAGCCAAAGTCATCAATACGGAGATGGCGGATCAGGAGGCTCGAAAGCGCAGCCTATTATGCTGGACGAAGAAGCAGCGCCCAAGCAGCAGAAACAGCCTCTGCAGCCCGCTCGCCATATCTATAATCGAGACAACTATCCCGGCGAAGCGCGCAACATCTATCAGACTTCGCAACAGCAGCCTCCTGCATCGAATCTCTTTCCTCCCGAGATGTACAAGCAAGCATCAGATCAAGGCAATCCAAGCCAGAGAGACGGGAAACCTCGCAGAGCACCTGTTGAAAAACGACAGCATCCAGATGCATACTACCAGGATCCGAATATGGGCAACTACCCTCCTGTCCAGCAGCCACCTTTCGATCCTAGATACCAGCCTGATCCATATGGCTATCCTGCTCATCCCGACTATCGAGGCTACCGCGGTAAGCCTGTCTATCAGAATGCTCCACCTTCAGCACACCCTCAGCAAGGATATCCACCTCGCCGCACTTCTTACGGAGAGCAGTTTGCCTATGATCACCACCCACCTCCTCCTCCCGGTCTACCAGGCTATCCTGTCTATTCCCCTCCGCCTCCACAACCGCATCCAGGCCATACATACCCTCGAATACCAGGATATACGCAAGGCTTCTCTACACAACCGCCCTCGTACGCATATCCACCAAGCCATCCCATGCCGCCTTACGATGAGATGAGCAACATGCCTGCACAGCCTGCAGGTACATATCTACCACCGCACCCTGGTCGATCTATGCAATACCCTGAAGGTGATCCTCGTAATCACCCAGGTCCTCCTCCACTCGCAACTTATGATCACTACGCTTCATACTACCCTCCGCCTCCTCCGCCAGATGCATATCGTCGAGCATAGTCGTTTCGCTGCATCATCATTCAGTCTTCTCTCCCTCTTGCACACTCTATGCTGCTCTTTTCGTTATTTAGATTAGCTCATTGCTGGCAAAATAGTTCTGTATCATAGGAGAAGAAGTAGCACGCTCTAGAGCTGACGTAGTATTCGCCTTGCGAGGCATTACATAGTGTAGCAAAGTTTCAGTACAGAACGTCTATCTGAGTAAAGGCGTTTCGTTGTCTTGTCCGTGTGCATTCTCAAGGCATCATGGCGTTGCCGGCCTCCTTCAGCGATGACAACAGCTGTCCTTAGATTCATTGCAACTAAGAGACACCGCAGGCATTCCGTCTCGAGGTTCTCGTCCCAACATTTCGGTTCCAGGCCTGGAAGAGCAGAGTGTTCGGCAGCTAAGCAGTGGACTCTGGATCAGGATCATGATTGACATTCGGACGCTTATAGCGTACGTACTTCAAAGGGCCTTTGCTAGTCGCTGTGAGCTGTAGTGTGCTTCCTGGAGCAGTCGGCCTTCCGACTCCGCGTGAGGACGCCTAGAAGCGAGCTTTGCGCTTGCAGCAGGTGAATGACATTGGTCCACTTAGAGTCCTCTGGCTAGCTTGAGTAGCTTTCAAAGAAAGACGTTTGTGCCTTGCGGTAGGTGTTTGGACATTCTGATCTCCAGGAATCGACCCTTTGCCGGTAAAGTGTAATGTTGTACTGCCTAATCCTTGCTAGCCTGATCCTGCGCGTCCTGATTGTCGACCTTTACGAGCGTACGCTGCGTCGCCATGAAGCTGCAATCACGCTTTCGTTCAGCACTACGCTTCTAGATGCATGGCGAGTCCCTCACAACGCCGCTTGCATAGCTGCGAATTGTCCGGCTCTTTCTGCCTGTCCAGCAGCGCATAGCACTTGTTCATCGAGCGCTTCGAGTCTTTTGCTCAATTCGCCTAGACGGCCTGCAAGGTGGGCCAATTGCTTCTGCTTGGTCTGCTGTGCAGTGGAAGTAGTAGTGCTATTGCCGATGACGGAAGGGTGCAAAGAGGCGCGATGTGACATTGTTAGGATGAGTAGGTAAACAAGCAACAAGGAACGACAAAGACGCGTCGCAAATGCGAGGAGATGCTGTGGTAATTCTAGATTCGTCTACTATGCTTGAGCATACACCTCGTTACGCCGCTGCTCTACTACAGTCTGTCCTTCCCTGATTTTTTCTAGATAATCTAAGTCGATGCTGAAGAGTGCAAGAAAAGTCAGCCGGCATACACGTAACAGCTGGAGAAGTGGACGCACTCTGCTAAACAGAAGCTTCCGCTATCTGGATCTTCCTGATTCTCGTACGCCGAAAAATTGTTATGACAAGTCGCGAGCACAGTCCCCCACGGATCGATTATGCAAGCATCGCCATAGCTTGTTCGCGACGTAGGTGGATGAGATCCCACTTGTGCGGCCGCTAAGACGTAGCACTGCGTCTCTATTGCTCGTGCGCGAAGAAGTGGCTCCCAGTGCGCTCGACCAGTATCGACGGTGAATGCGGATGGGTAGGTGATGATATGTGCTCCCTTTTCGCGTAGAATCTGAGGGACTTGAGGGAACCGCACATCGTAGCAGGTGAGCATGCCGACTGAGGAAAGCGAGAACAAATCAGCATAAGTCAGTATAAAGATCTGTGATCGGACACACCATTGCCTATCGTAGTCTTTGTGATATCAGGTAGCTTTTCTCCTGGTCTCACTGTATCGCTCTCTTTCATCGTGGCTCCGCCTTTTCGGTTCACATCGAAGAGGTGCAGTTTCCTATATACGCTTGCGATCTTCCCTGAAGGATCAATCAAGCATTGTGTATTGTAGCTACGCTTGTCTTCTTGATCTTCCTTGTGGCCGTTTGTACCATTCACGGAGGATCTTGGCTGAGCTTCATGGATGCCTACAGCGACCCAGACTGAGTTCTTCTTCGCTTCTTCCTGTATCCCTTGGACGAAAGAAGAGCTATCAAGAGGTTCTGCCAATTCAAGGCCTTTTCAGACATATCAGCATACGACGCTCCGGCAGTCGAGATGTCAAGTCGACGCACCCTCTTTGGGAGGCGCGATAAAATCACTGGCTTCAGGTAGACAGACAAAGGTAGCTCCTCTTGCAGCGGCTCTTGCAATGACAGACCGGCATATCTTCAGGTTCCAAGCGACGTTGTTACGCGAGCAAATTTGGCCAACAGCAGCGAGGACCATGGCTTTTCTTGCAATCTTAACAATTAAGACAGGAAGAAGGAGAAGAGCAGAATCGGAATCGAGCAATGTTATCGAAATTTGCACGCGCGAAACATCAGGTCCAAGCGATTGACGTCGCGCAAATCGACAGCCGATGGAAGCAAAGTAGCCGCGAAAACAAGCCGAAGACAGGTACAGCGTGCAGCGACTACGTCTGCATTGCAATGATACATGAAGAATGACAGGGAACAAGGTCTAGATAGCCTTGTAATCCAGTTTGGCTGGGAAGCGAGAAATTGCCAATTAGCCAGAGATATTGGCAAGAAGAGTATACAAGACGTACATTCGTGCTTCTTTGCTTCTTGCAGTTTACGGACGGCCTTGTTGAGATCGTCTTGCACGATGTGATCCCTCTCGTCTCGAATCGCAAACATACCCGCTTCCGTGCATACGTTTCGTAGATCTGGGAACGACCATTATCAGCATCTATTGTAAATAAAGATGAGAGCTGTTACTGGGCCTACCTGCTCCATTGAAGCCTTCACTAAGCTTGACTATAGCTTCATAATCCATCTCTCCCGATTTCCTAATCGGATTACAATGGATCTTGAGAATCTCCATCCTCGACACCTCATTCGGAAGAGGGATCTCGATCTTTCTATCTATTCTGCCAGGTCGCATCAATGCTGGATCTAGCGTATCTGGTCGATTCGTAGCCATGATAATCTTTGTTTTGCCAAGATAGTCGAAGCCGTCCATTTGATTCAGCAGCTCCATCAATGTACGCTGGATCTCGCGATCTGCAGAAGTACCCTCGCTGAATCGTCGCCCTCCTATCGCATCAATCTCGTCCATGAAGATGATGCACCTGCGTGCAATCATTAGATAGGAAAGCAGAAGAAGAGGGGGTAGTGATAACTCACGGCTCGTGCTCCTTCGCGTATCCGAACATCTCTCTAATCAAACGGGCACTCTCTCCGATGTACTTGTCGACAATAGCAGACGACACGACTGTTGGGAGGACCAGTCAGTACAGGGATGATACAGACGACCTGACAAGGCAACTCACCCTTCAGGAAATTTGTCCCCATCGTACTTGCTACAGCTTTTGCAAGCAGCGTCTTTCCCGTCCCTGGCGGTCCATATAGAAGTACACCTTTCGGCGGCTTGATGCCTACACGCAAGAAGAGTTCTGGATTCTGTAGAGGTAGTTCGATGACTTCACGGAGTTCTCGGATCTGGTCTGAAAGTCCTCCTATCCCTGCGAACGAGACGTTGCCCGGGTCTTCGATGGACATGTTGTACACCAAGGGATCTACTTCTCGCGGTAGTACGCTGTCGAACATAGATTTCAGCTTGTTCTAACAGCTGGACTATGCGGACAAGCTGCTCACCGCATCACGGTCAGGGTCGTCATGTCGAGCGAGACTCTTGTCCCAGGCTTGAGTTTCTCCCTGTTGACAGATGACCTGCATCCTACTACATATCTTGGGCCAGAGCTAGCTTTGACGATGACTGTAGGAAGCACAAAGGTCATGGAAAGGTACGCGCAAGCCGGGTGGTCAGAAACTTGACGGCGTTGGATGGATGTAGTATGCTTAATGCCACGCACATCTCTCTTCGTCGAGCTGCCTCGTTACTTCGGCGATGATTTGCCCTACGCTTTGCAGTGCTTTGATGTCGTTCTCGCTCTTCTCATAATCATCATCTAAGTTCTTGATGTTCTGGCGGACTGCGAACCATCATCATCAGCATACATACATCAGTCACCTTATGATCAATGCCGCCCACTCCTCTTGAGCTTGTCGCCCAGCTCTTCGTGCTCCTTGATCTTCTGAACTCGGTCAACATAGCAGTCAGCCTGTGATCTCGAGATGGATGACATCTGACGCTGCTAACCCTCTTGTACGCTGCTAACGCTTCATCCCGCCGTGAGTCTGAAGATGAGTCCGCCATGATGGTATCGTGATGATGCCAAGTAACGAAAGTCGCCTACTTCCCAGTTCAATGCCCTTGGTAGAGTACATGATACAGCAGATCTACATCAGCCTTCAGGCCATCTATGCGCCTTCACCTCAAGCTATTACGCGCTTGTCAACACCTCCAGCGAATGACACATATGAGTACATGTTGCCAAAGAAAGGTAATGCTGACCCAGACAAGGTAATAGACTAACCCAGTGTGAATGTAGCAGGCCCGTATGTAGCAGAACGACCCCATGACAGCCGTACAAGGGCGCAGCGAACTGGTCTAGCTAATAAACCATGATTTGTTGCTGCAAAGAGCTGTTCTATGTCAGTCCTGACCTACTCCCAGCTCAGGAAGACGAATGGCTGCTTAGTGAGCGGATCTGGCTGCGAGGCTGAGTTTGGCAAAATAGCTGGAAGATCGCTTCAGGGCTCTGTACGCTGGTGAACAGCTAACACGAGCCTTCGTATACATTGAACAGTCATGTCGATGGAGATGATAATGGGGAGACCATCGCAGGCGCGCATCAACAGCCAATATGTACTCAAAAGTGGAAATCCTGACATTGCCGAAAAGTAATACGCTAAGATACATCGAATCTGGCTATTTTGTGATAGTTTTTCAAGTAAATCATATTTATGTCCGCCGATCTCCATCTGTTATCACAGGGATCCTTCCCAGGCCTTGTTTCTGTCCATCATACATTCAATACCGGGTGAAAGAACGTCACTTGACGAAAGCGAGCAGGGCATCTGCTACCTCATCAGGATGAGAGAAGCTGAGGAAGTGTTGGCCGTTCTCGACCACCTGCAGCTTCGCGTCTGTCGATTTGAACAGTGGAATTTCTTCTTTCGCGTTAGCGACAGAGTAGACGACATCCGAAGTACCATGTAGCCATAGTACCTTGCATTTGATGTCTTGGATGCGAGCATGGAGGCTGTCCCGGTCTCTCAAGTTGACTGAGGCCATGTAGATCCTCTGCCGGCCCTCATCTCCTTGATAATTGGCCTCAATTTGCTTCCGCCAGAACTCCCGAACGTCCTGAGCAACGTCCTTGCCGAAACCTATGTCTATGAGAAAGTCCCGATACCATAATGGAGGAGAAAAGTCGTGTTGTGGCTCCTTAGACCAGAAGGCCTCGACGCACTGGGACACGTCCTTGAAGCCGTCCCAGCAGCCAAGCTTTACTGTTCTCTCACACTCCTTATCCATCGATGTGCCAAGAGGAATGATGCCTACCATCACGTCTGGCGCTAGCAGCGCCATTCTAGTGACGATCCAACCTCCCTGGCTGGTTCCCAGGGCGTACGCTTTGTCAATCCCTAGAGTCTGCAATACTTGGAGATTCATGATGGCTGAATCCCAGTAAGTGAATTGCTTGCTCTTTGTGCGAGTCTGCCCATGCCCGAGCGGCTCGATCGAGATCAAGTTCATCTGGTCGGTGAGCTTGACATTGGCATATTGCGCTTTGTAGAGCTCAGAGTCGGTGGTGAAAGAGTTTACGAGAACTAGAGTTGGCTTGTGCTTGTCGTACGGTCGCGGCATCTGATAGGACGCCTCGATCCCGCCCAGATGATTGACATGAACAGTCTGCGTGTTCGGATTGCCCATGTTGGATGATACTACTTGTATGCAATATGATATAGAATGGACAGGAGGGGGATATGCGGAAAAGATGCAGAGTATGGGTAGGAAGGTGTGGAAGAGGAGAAGAAGCAGGCTGGAGGGGGCATACAACCTACGGGAATTACATATCCCTGAAGGTCAGCTGTCTTGGCCGCGCGAGGTGGAGAAGGTCAGAAGGTCAGCTGTCTTGGCCGAGCGAGGTGGAGAAGGTCAGAAGGTCAGATGCAGATCCTTTCGGCTCTTTCGGCACCAGTCAGCTTCTTGGTCCCGCTCGCACTTTACCTAGTCAACACTGCAAGCATTCGCAGTCTCGTAATCATTCTCTCATCATCAGCGTCCTCGTCATCTTCGAAGAAGCTTATACGAAGCGAGGGAAAGCGTCAGATTCTCGTACGCGAAACAGCTCGCTCAGTCAGCCCAGCTAGAAGACTCGGAAAAAATGGTACGGCCATGACCACACTATGACAGCGGCCACTGGAGGTAGCGAAAGGGTGGTAAAGCCACGGAAGCGCAGTGAAGGGCATACGATGGGAAAGAGGGCTAGGCCGCCCCGAGGCTGGGCTTCGGTGCCTTCGGATTCGACCTCGCTCAGGCAGTCTGCGACAGCAGAACAAGCTACCGCAACTCGATGCGCGTTTCCTCGATTCTACACGCGCGAGCGTGGCCGGCTCGCTTCCGGCTGCATTGTCTCGGACGCGCAAAGTGCCTTTCAGAAACAACGGGATGGTTCGCTGAGAACCCGTTTTTACAGGACGCAGACTTTCGTAGCAAGCTGCTTCAGTGAAGAAGCAGCAGCAGTGAAGAAGCAGCCGCAGAGCTGCGGACGAAGCCAACAAAGCAGAAGATGAAGTCGAAGCTGAAGTCGTCCTGCTGGCCAGACAAAGGGGATCTGCGAGAGCGCTAACAGCTCAACTGTACGCGTGAAGGACCCTCGAATCAACCGGTCTAAGCGACGTGTCACCGTCGAACGGACGGGATGCGCCTGTCTCAGGATTTTCAGGCTGACTGCCGAGACACCTTTTCTACTGTAAAACTGTCGAACGCACAGGATTTGCACCTTGTAGAACGGTAAGACAGGCAAGATTCGCCTTGTAGAACGGTCAAACGGCAAGGATTTGCAAGAGATTCGCGGACTCGCACTTCTAGCTCATTCTGTCGCCCTCCTAATCCCCCCAATCCCCCTTGTCATTCCCCTACCTTTCGTATTTTCGACAGGGTAGAGCTCCGTAAGCTCGCTGACGGCCAGTCACAAGCGCCTCCCCCAAAAACTCTGGCCTCTTTTGTGACACCTTGAGTGCCGGAAAGCCAAACAAGACTCACGCTTTTATTCAAGATCGCGATTGTACAACAACCGGAACAGCTTCGCTTCTTCTCAACTAGAACGCAGAGATTTCGTTCCTCCCACCCATTCAGTTGATCGTTGAGCTTGACTCCAAAGCGATTCGCCGGGCGAAATCGTCAAAAGGTTTCCCTCTCCTCAAACGAGAAGCACCGCTTCTTTCCTCTGCTCTTACCACCTCACGAAATCTTCACGCTCTTACGAACGATCAAAGTCTGCTTATCGTCGACATAGGCACTCGACACTTTTAGTGACATCCCCTGTTCCGCTCGCATCTCCATCCCATGGCTGCAAGCTGTCCATACTTCACATCGTCCAACTCTCCTCTCCCTCAGAACTACCCTACTCCTCAGTCGCAGGTCGTCTTGCCCAGCATGCCTCCTGCTGCTCCTCGAAGAGAGAGCAATCCCGGTACCAATGCCGCTCCTCTTTCTTCAGAACCTGCCTTCTTTCAGGGTACAGTAGGGTCAAGCTCTCATGATACAGTCTACATCCATGCGCGACCTCCTGCGAATGAGGAGCAGCCAGTTTGGGTGACCACATCGTGGAGCGGCCTCATGAAGGAGCTTTTGGCGCAAGAAGCTGTATTCCACAGCTTGATGGACCAACTTCGCTCTCCTACCTATGCGAACCGAAGGATGCAAGCTTTGCGCATCTTGGGCGCCACTGTCTCGCAAGCTTCTATCGGAGGAGCAGCTCTAACTGAAGGAGTGTTCGGAGGCTTTCCTGGTAGTTCTTCTCCTCCTGCTCCCGACTTCAGAATAGACTCCCCTCTCTTCTCGTCGCTCCCGGAGGATATGAGCATTTGGAGCGCTCATCGAAACTCGATAGACTCCTCGCCTATGAGTGCTATACCTGTGAGTAGCATGGTACTGTTCATCGCGCCTGTCTGCGAACCTAGACTGACAAAAGATCTGCAACCCAGGGCACACCCATGACTTCGGCTTTCAACGACAGCGACTACTATTCCACCTCTCCTCCTGAGCAGGAAGGCGCGCTTTTCAACGGAGATGCACCACGCGTCCTCACCGCCAGCCAAGATGTCATCGATCCCGTCATCTTGCAAGAGAGAGACTCGAACGAGGAGACTCAAGAATTCATCTGGTCGCCTCTGGAATGTACTCTATACTCTATGGACAGCATGCGAGCTCAGACTATCCTCAAAGAGCCGGAGGCAGTCAGACTCGTCTTCCCTCCTCAAACTATGATGACCGCGAAGGAGAAGGACGGAGTCATCTCTACTCCAGCCTATACTCTGACACATCCTCACTCGAATGAATGGTGAGTACTCTCATGACCTGACTTCCTCGAGTTCTTAGCTAAAGCTTGTGTGCGAACAGGATCAAAGCACAAGTCTGTCACAAGCACTGTGCCTACCGAGCGGGTACAACTTCGCTCAAGCGTCCTAAGACCGTCAGAGAGCACTTTCAGAAGTGTGTCTGGCTCGAGTCTACGCATCCTCTCAAAGTCTTGGCCTCTCTTCAGCTTGCTGTTCTCGAGCGAGAGTCGCAAGGTCTTCTTCCAAGACAGCGTCGTGGACGTGTCTCGGTACCTATCTCCCGCTTGCAACCCTATCAGAACACACGCGGATCAGCAGCTGCTGCCAAGTCTCCTGGCGCTCAGTTACAGCTCACAAACCCTTTCGTTCGTCATACAAACGAGGTCTTCAAGGAGCCTGCTCACGAGCACCACCAGCACTCGCACCAGCAACAGCGTCCTCACCCTCTAAGCTATAACTGCTCCCCTGAACAGCAAAGCATAAAGCTTGCACCGCTAGGGATGTACACTGGATCCGCAAGGATACTTCCACAAGCTACGATACACACCTCTCCCTCTTCCTCTTCGCTTAGCGGGGTGAGCAGCTTTGAAGCTTCTCCTCGCATGCGATAGCCTCATACTATGTCACGATAAACGATGCTGGAAGGCTTGATGATCGATGAAGACAGACAGACACGTACTGGAATACGATTAGGCACGATGTGAGATGCGATATCGGAAGCTCTTGGAAGTAGCTGTAGCGTTTTAGGGGGAAATCGGCTATGTTATACCCACTTATACAACCACCTCTGTTTCTTTCTATCTTCGCTTGAAGAGCGTGTAGCATAGTTCATGCTCGCTCTCTTATAACCTGTCCATAGCTCCATGCGCTCTTGCTCTTGCTAACTTGCTCTCTCGCTCCTATGCCAGATCCTCCACTTTCCGCCCGCGCATCAATCGCGTCGATGCTCGTCCAAGTCCGTATCGCCCTGTCTTCTGGCTGCGGGATGCTTTGGGAGGCCTCCGAGAACTGCGAGCGCCGATTTCAGAGTCGCGAAGCGCAAGCAAGCAAGCTTTTGATACAGGAATCCTTCTATGTGAACCCGGTACTCTATACAATAGCTTAAGGCAATCGCTTCAAGTCCCAGAAGCTAATCGGTACTCGGCTTGGTCACCTTTCCGCGACTGAACTGCGATTGCACCTGAAGGCCGTGTACGATGAGGAGAAGGGTTGGCCTGGATTCGGTGACCTGGAAGAGCATACTGTGACAGCAATGCGAAGACGAGCCCGCAGTGACTACAGGCTAGTCGATGGAGCACGAAGGGCTCCTGGGAGTCAAAGCAGCGTAGCTGCGTCGCAGCCCGCGCAGTCTGCCATACCACTCTCGAAAGAATACTTAGATGCGACCGCGACTGGATGGATGCGACACACCGATACGGCCTGATGCTTCGCTGAAGCGAGGTTCTAGCCTGGATGTTTGGTACGACCGTTCGCTTGTTAACGCTGAGCCACAGTGTCAATTATACACAATGTAAAGACGTGATTCCAGCCCAGACGCGCTAGCGCTGTCCGAACTCAACTGCCAAAATTTCAGCAGCCTGCCAGACGACTTCGAAGCTGGAAGATGCCTTGGACAAAAGAGCAGTAGCAGGATGCGAGGGCGACAGCTCGAGCGAGGAGCTTTCAACAAGCGAAGGCGCTCTTGCTTCTTTCCTCTGCTTTCCCTCATCCTCACCCTCGTCTTTCTCTACAATCTATCAGCTACTCACAACGTACAGCCTACAGTCAAGCGTCATCAACATCCTACAGTCAGACATTGCAGCTATCGTCGCAAAGGTGAGTTGGAGTCGTACTGTCCCGCACTTCAGGTCGGGGCACCCTCACGTGCTTATTGCGACAACCTCCATCGCGTCTGGCAGCTGTTACGGAGAGCCGAAGCTGATACTCAGCATCCATACTACAGCTCTCACGACTTGAAGCTCCTCGATCCATCAAAGATCACTCCAAATCTCCCAAGAAGCCCTTTGACGGAAAAATCTCGAAAGGTAGTCAGGCCAGTGCCAAGATGGCGATGCCCGCTCGTCGAGTGGTAGGTGGTGTTCGACATTGCTTGTCTCCCTCCCCCGCGCTCCTCTCCAGCTTTGGTTGTCTGTTGGCTCGCCTGTCAGACGCGACAAGCTCGAGCATCCACTGCGTCTCCGTTCCCCGCCATCTCGTCAGCAGTACCGGCTACAGCTCCGACAAAAGGGAGCGTAGAGCCCCATCTCCCTGATCGCATCCCGCCCAAAACGAAGACCTGCTATACTGGTCGATAGAAGTGCTGATACTTGGCTCTTTCGTCTAGACTCAGCGAAAGACCTTCAACTCTCTATCTTGCGTACCATACGTTGAAAGTCCTTACGCAAAAGGCGAAGCATTCATACCTTCAGTCATGGAATCTGGCATGTCTTCACCCGATAGCGGACGACCTCACTCTCCTGCTCCTACAGTCTGGAGCTCCAGATCTGGTCATTCCTCCGCCTATCCATCTACTCCAGCTACTAGCACCGCTCCTTCGACTACTGGCTATCACGGTGAAGCCAGACCACAAAAGCCTTTTATCGACACTTCCTTCTTTAGCGGCTCGCCTACTTCGAGCAATGCTCAGCAACTATACATCCATGTCAATCCTTCTTCCTCCCTACCTGAAGGCATTGAGGCAGCTGGAAGCGGTGCAGGAGGTAGACAGAGCGAGTTCTGGGTGACGGTACCTTGGACGAAGGTAGCTCCCAAGCTACTCGAACATCGAGACTTGATCTTCGACCTCCTTGGAGACATGAGCAGAGATCCAGAGATGAAAGCGAGAGCGCTGGACATGCTGAACGCTGGAAACGGTCAGAAAGGACATGATGGGCAGCAGGACTTCTCTCTCTATCCTGGGCATGCTACTTCTCCTACTGGTAATGGTACAATGCCTCTTTTCAACGCACCACCTACGATGGAACGGACGCTACCTGACGATGCTCAGCACCATCCTGCGCTAAGCCAGATCCCTGTAAGCTGCTCTTTCTTACAAGTATGGACTCCTGCTGATGTCTATCGCTAGGCTACTCCAATGACTAGCTTTGGCGGCGATTCAGGCCAGTCCTCAGCTGGATCTCCAGGTTCGATGGGTTGTTCGCCGTGGACCTTCCCTCCCAGCCAGTTCGACAGTCTTTCCCTAGCACCTACAAGCAGTGTCTATCCTCATCCAGGCTATGGACCTCAGTATGGCCCTCCAGCTACGCCAAGCATGTCGCCTATGCCTACAGTGACTACCGCAAACATGTTCGGCAATTTCCCTAGTGAGATCACAGCTCCTCAAGGCTGTATCGATGAGTCAATCTTGCATCAAGTCGAGACGAACATCCATCAGGAGGAGTTCATCTGGTCACCTCAAGACGCTACTCTGTATGAAGTCGGGAATGCTAGAGCTATTCAGGCGCAGAACATGCAGGGATCTATCAGAATGATCTTTCCTCCTCATACGTACATCCTTGGCTTTGAAAAAGATGGTGCAGTAGCCTCTCCTGCCTTCCGACCGCTTCATCCTCACTCGAATCAATGGTAAGTCAAAGTAAAGATGCATAGCACTTATTCCACTAACTTCAGTGCTTCCTTCTCATAGGCTGAAAGCTCAAGTCTGTGATCGAAGATGTGCATACCGAGCAGGTACCAATAGCTTGAAGCGACCTATCACCATCCGAGATCACTTCCGAAAGGTAAGTAGCCTTACTTCAATATGTTGTCGACTATCTGACTGATAATCTACACAGTGCGTCTATCTGGAGGACCATCATCCTCTTAAGGTACTCTGCACCTTGGAGCTCGCTGCTCACGAAAGACAGTCTCAAGGATTGTTACCAAACAGAAGAAGATCTCGCGGTGCTAGAGTCAATTCTATCGTCAAAACTGTAAGTGATATACTATCTCTTCACTTCAGCTATTTCTGACCTGGACTCTCTGATCAGGAACCTTCTACGCCTGTTTCAAGTGCTCTATCCAGATCCACTCGCTCCTATGGACCTCGCAGCAGCCTGTACTCTGAAGACAGTGCCGACGAATCTGCTTCTTCAGTCCTAGCAAGAATGTCAGGCCCCGAGCAATCAAAGCCGGTCCAAGCTCCGACGACTCTTCCTCCGATTTCTCACCAAGCAAAGCACCACGAAGTCTTCGAAAAATCACTACTATCGCAGATGGTGGAAACGGTCATGCCAACAACGTCAACAGCTCTTCGGTACCTTCGAGCGCTCAGAACTCTGCTCCGTCATCACCGAGAATGCAGCCTGGGTTCATGATGCAGCCTAGAAGACACACCGTTGCAGATATCAGATCACCCTATTCGAACGGATTCCACGCTGGTGGAAGCTTGGTAAGTAAAGGTTTTCCTTTTTTCCTACTTCCACCTTCTTCTTCCCTGGCTTCATGTCAGTTACTACGTGACATATGCTCAATACTTCGTAAAGAAGCTATAGCAACATGCTTGCCGAAAAGGCTCTTAGCATGCTCCGTCAACTTCCACCACCACGTCTCATTGGCCTATGGGCGCCATCTGGAGAGAGCAAGAGTTGGGATCCAAAGCCAAGAGTCAAGCTAAACCGATTGATTCTTCTTCTTCTCTACTCCTGCTTCACTTCGCCCTTCTTTTCCTTCACGATCAACTGACTCTACTAAGATCTCCTACTGATTCCATTCTATCTATTCCTTCTCTCTATTCTTTCCTCCATCACTCTATTTTCTACCTCACTATTTCCTTTATGTTCAGTTCGGAGATATGCCTGGCAGCCCCTCTCACTCAACCCTGTTCGGTCAGATGTCATCTGATCTGGACAATGGCCTCTTCTCGAGCCTCGTAAGTCTGACATAGTTCCATTTGCACATTTTCGGGCTGATTTCTGCTGCTCGATACTAGAATGCACGGTTCGGCAACTCTGATGTCGACACCTCACCTTTCGAGTCTTCCATCTCTTCTATGGATTCTCCGGAGTTCCGGCCGTCTAATGAGTTCTGAAGTAGGAGAGAAGAGGGAATGCGCGCTTGGTAGCCAGCCTGATCTGCTGCAGAGAGCTGTAACGTTCTTCACTTCGACACTGTCACGGATGCTCTACTAAAATGTACACTAGTAAGCTCCTCCTGTACTCAGTCTTGTTGCTCGGGAATGCACACGTATCATAATTACTTGACGGCCTGAATCGCCGAGCTTGAGTTTCGATGACCTTCTCAGCCCAAGAAGCCCGCTTTCAAATGTCAGTCTGTACATTACTTACATATACAGCTACTTGAAGATGTCCCTCCTATATTGGCTGCGAAAAGCGTATATTGAGCTCGAACGTCGCGCTGTGCCTGAGAGGCAGTGACCACGAATTGCTAAAGACGATGTGTAGTCACAAGCTGTCGTTAGCGTTATCATCACTCAGATCTCTTGGAAGTTTTGCTATTGCTTCTGGTTTGACGCGGTCTTTGAGCTCGCTTGACGGCTCTCGTTCAAGACGATTTGAAACGCACAAGTCGCAAGAAACACCGCAATCATGGCTGACAGGTAAGGCAGCAGCAAGCAACCAGAACGATACAGATTGCTCACGACGATGAATCTACGCCTACGCTTTCTCCCCTCGCTTGTCCCGTCATGCTACGCCCTCTGGATCCTGTCGCTGTCGCCCATCTTCCAGGCCTATCCAGTTCACGGAGCACCTTCAGGTGTGTTTTCAAGCTGATGTTACAGCGTACTGGATGGCCGTATTGATGCTGGGAACCTCTCGCGCAGCTCTCGGCTGTTGGGATACAGCCCACGGCCATAGGGTTCAACACCTTGACCATGGAGTCTGACAGGTTCATCTGTGCAAGAGAAGACAATCCAGCAAAGAAGGAAGTCGTTATTGTCGATTTGGCGGACGCGAACAACACTATTCGAAGGCCTATATCGGCGGAGAGCGCTATCATGCATCCAGTAGACAAGATCATCGCTTTACGCGCACAGAGACAGCTACAGATATTCAACATGTAAGCTATAAGTCACCTCATACGAGGTGAAAAGCCCGCTGACGGTGTCTCCCAACTTCTAGCGAGCTCAAGCAGAAGGTCAAGTCGCATCTGATGCACGAGGTTCGCCGGACTATTTTCATCTGACTTCTGTACAGTACTAAGTCTGATATGATCCCAGGACATCGCCTTCTGGAAGTGGATCAACAACTCGACTATCGGTATCGTGACGGACACTGCAGTCTATCACTGGTCGGCGACTGGCGAAGCAGCACCCTCCAAAGTGTTCGACCGACATGCAAACCTAGCAGGACACCAGATCATCAACTATCGTGCATCATCAGATGAGAAGTGGTTGGTCCTCGTGGGAATCGCTACAAACCCTCAGCCAGACCAGTTCAAAGTCAAGGGATCGCTGCAACTATACTCGAAGGAGAGGGGAGTGTCTCAACCTATTGAAGGACATGCTGCTTCGTTTGCAAATGTCAAGATGGACGGAGCAGCGCAGGAGACAAAACTGTTCACTTTCTCGAACAGAACGGCTACAGGCGCGAAGGTGGGCTCCAACCATTGCTAAAGACATGTATCTATCTCTAACTTCTCTACCTCGCCAGCTCCACATCGTTGAAATCGACCATCAAGCCGGCACGCCAGCCTACGCCAAGAAAGCAGTCGATGTCTATTTCCCACCCGAAGCTACGAACGACTTCCCCGTAGCCATGCAAGTTTCGAAACGCTACGGAGTAGTCTACCTCATCACAAAGTATGGCTTCATCCACCTCTACGATCTGGAAACTGGAGCGTGCATCTATATGAACCGTATCTCGGGAGAAACTATCTTCGTCACGTGTGAACATGAAGCTACGAGCGGTATCATCGGAGTAAACCGAAAGGGACAGGTGAATTACAGCAGAACTCGGATCGCTAGAGAGGCGAGCTGAGCGATGCTTTTCCAAAACAACAGGTCCTCTCCGTGTCCGTAGACGATCAAACTGTCATCCCATACATCCTACAGACGCTCAACAACACAGACCTAGCCATCAAGCTAGCGTCTCGAGCCAACTTATCCGGCGCCGACGACCTCTACCAGCGTCAATTTACCCAATTATTCCAACAAGGACAATACAGCGAAGCTGCCAAAGTCGCAGCGAACTCTCCTCGAGGTATACTGAGAACACCACAGACTATTGAGCAGTTTAAGCAGGTGCCTGTTCAAGCTGGTCAGATGTCGCCTATCCTGCAATACTTTGGCATACTATTGGAGAGAGGAAAGCTGAACAAGTACGAATCGCTGGAACTTGCAAGACCTGTCCTCGTTCAGGGAAGAAAGCAGCTGCTGGAGAAGTGGCTTAAGGAAGACAAGGTGGGCGTATAGCATCTTTTCTCGTCGGTATTACAAGAAGTCTGATAATCAATCTGTTTCAGATCGACTGCTCCGAAGAGCTAGGAGACATCGTCCGAGGCCACGACATGACACTCGCTCTTTCCGTCTATCTGCGAGCAAGCGTACCTAATAAGGTAGTAGCATGCTTCGCCGAGACTGGACAATTCGACAAGATCATCATCTATGCCAAGCGTGTTGGCTTCTCTCCCGACTATGCAGCTCTCCTGCAGCATATTGTTAGGACAAACCCGGATCAGGGTACCGAGTTCGCTAAGAACCTTATCAACAATGAAGGAGGAGCATTGGTTGACTTGGAGAGAGTGCGTTTGATACATTCTACGGCATACTGTGAGGGTCCCAGGCTAACTTTTGGGTTCTTCAGGTCGTCGATATCTTCATGTCACAGAACATGATTCAGCAAGCTACTTCCTTCCTATTGGAAGCGCTGAAAGACAATCAGCCAGAGCAAGGACATCTCCAGACCCGCTTGCTCGAGATGAACCTCGTCAATGCACCTCAAGTTGCAGACGCCATTCTCGGAAACGAAATGTTCTCGTACTACGATAGACCAAGAATCGCAAACCTTTGCGAGAAGGCTGGTCTGCTCCAAAGGGTTAGTTGTGCAAGGCGACAAGAATGCAGGATACAAGCTAATTCGTGATGCATAGGCTCTCGAGCACTACGAAGATCTGGCCGACATCAAGCGTGTCGTCGTACACACCAATCTACTGAATGCTGATGTAAGTCTGCCTGGCTCTAGTAGAGTTCCGCTATTCTGACTGTCTTCCTGCAGTGGCTCGTCAACTACTTCGGCAAATTGACCGTAGAGAACACTCTCGAGTGCTTCCGAGAGATGCTGCGCGTCAACATCCGCCAGAACTTGCAGACAGTCGTACAGGCTGCAACCAAGTACTCCGAGCTCATTGGCCCAATCAAGCTCATCGAGCTTTTCGAGTCTTTCAAGACAGCAGAGGGTCTTTATTACTACCTCGGCTCCATTGTCAACCTGTCAGAAGACTCTGAAGTCCAATTCAAGTACATCCAAGCTGCGACAAAGACCGGACAAATCCGAGAAGTCGAGAGAATCTGCAGAGAGAGCAATCACTACAACCCTGAGAAGGTCAAGAATTTCCTCAAGGAAGCGAAGCTGCAAGATCAGCTGCCTCTCATCATTGTCTGCGACCGTTTCGGCTTCGTGCACGACTTGGTCCTCTACCTCTACCAGAACGGACTGCAGAAGTTCATCGAGGTGAGCATCATTCGCCCTACCTTCCTTTCCTTCAAGTACTGACGATGGGTCATCGAACACAGGTCTACGTACAGCGAGTCAACTCCGCGAGAACGCCTCAAGTTATCGGTGGTCTGCTCGATGTCGACTGCGACGAAGGCATTATCAAGCAGCTTCTAGGCTCAGTCACTGGACCGCTGTCTGTTGACGAGCTGGTAGACGAGGTCGAGAAGCGCAACAGACTCAAGCTCATCCTGCCTTTCCTCGAGGCAAAGATCGCAAGCGGAGCTCAAGAACCAGCTCTCTACAATGCTATCGCTAAGATCTACATCGACTCCAACAACAACCCTGAGGCTTTCCTCAAGGAAAACAATGTAAGTCGATGAGGCCCAGCAATCGTGTACGCCAAGACTTACATAGCTTTCTTCAGATCTACGATCCTTTGGTCGTTGGTAAATATTGCGAGAAGCGTGATCCATACCTGGCCTACATCGCATACGCCAAGGGCTTCTGCGATCAAGAGCTTATCTCGATTACGAATGAGAACTCCATGTTCAAGCACCAAGCACGGTACCTTGTCAAGCGTAGACAAGTCGAGCTCTGGCAGACTGTCCTCAGACCCGACAACATGCACAAGAGACAGCTTATCGATCAGGTTGTTGCTACGGCTGTTCCAGAATCAAGCGATCCCGAAGACGTATCAGTCACTGTCAAGGCCTTCTTCGCTGCTGACCTACCTGGAGAGCTTATCGAGCTGCTCGAGAAGATCGTGCTCGAGCCATCTGCTTTCAACGAGAATGCCAATCTCAAGAAACTTTTGCTGCTTACAGCCATCCGAA
Organism: Erythrobasidium yunnanense; assembly: GCA_001600175.1. NCBI lineage: Eukaryota > Fungi > Basidiomycota > Cystobasidiomycetes > Erythrobasidiales > Erythrobasidiaceae > Erythrobasidium > Erythrobasidium yunnanense. The sequence continues at coordinate 261,184 of BCJC01000007.1, forward strand.
GTGATAAGGGCAGAGTCATGGGATACATCGACAAGGTGGAAGGCTTCGATGTCGCAGAGATTGCCAGCATCGCTATCGAGAATGGTCTTTACGAAGAAGCCTTCACGCTGTACAAAAAGCACAACATGCATCTCGAGGCCATGAACGTGCTGGTCGAGTACATCGTCAGTATCGATCGTGCATATCAGTATGCAAACAAGGTCAACGAGCCAGTATGCTGGAGCCGCCTTGGTAAAGCACAACTGGACGGTCTTCGCATCAAAGACGCTATTGGTACGTACAGCTAAATCCGGTCTGTGGTGTTCATACTGACACCGCTCGTATAGATTCCTACATCAAGGCTAACGATCCCACAAACTATGCTGAGGTTATCGAGACTGCTGAGCGCGCCGGCAAGCACGAAGACCTGGTTCGCTATCTGCAGATGGCTCGCCAGACGCTTCGCGAGCCTCAGATCGATACAGAGCTGGTCGTTGCCTACGCAAAGACAGATCGTTTATCCGACATGGAAGAGTTCCTCGGCATGACCAACGTCGCAGATCTCCTGACTGCTGGTGAACAAGCTTTCGAGGCAAATCTCTACGAGGCCGCGAGAGTTCTCTTCCAAGGCATCTCCAACTGGGCTCGATTGGCCACCACCCTCATCTATCTCGGCAAGACACAGGATGCTGTCGATGCAGCTCGCAAAGCTGGAAACACTCAGTATGCAGGGATATTAGACTATACATTCCTCGTATACTGATAAAAGTTTGTAGGGTCTGGAAGCAAGTCAATGCTGCTTGTATCGACAAGAAGGAGTTTAAGTCTGCGCAAGTCTGCGGTCTTAACTTGATCGTCCATGCCGAAGAGCTGCAAGCTTTGATCAAGCTGTACGAAACACGAGGCTACTTTGAAGAGTTGATGACACTCCTCGAGAGCGGTCTTGTTCTCGAAAGAGCACACATGGGGTGAGCGGTGCGTCATGGCTGCAAGCGCGTTTGCTGATATCTGCCTGCAGCATGTTTACCGAGCTATCTATTCTATACGCCAAGTACCGACCGGAGGCACTCATGGACCACCTCAAGCTTTACTGGTCCCGTATCAATATCCCAAAGGTCATCAGTGCGACCGAGAAAGCGCATCTGTGGCCCGAGCTGGTCTTCCTCTACGTCAAGTACGACGAATTCGACAATGCTGCTTTGCAAATGATGGAGCACTCGGCAGATGCCTACGATCATAATCAGTTCAAGGAGATCGTGGTTAAGGTTGCCAACATCGAGATCTACTACAAAGCGCTATCTTTCTACATTGAGCAGCAGCCACTGCTTCTCAACGATCTGTTAGCCGCCCTTACTCCCAGGATAGACCACTCTCGAGTCGTCCGCCTCATCATGAAACATGATCATCTTCCTCTCATCAAGCCATACCTGATCGCTGTCAAGAAGCACGATCTCGAAGCCGTCAATAACGCGTTCTTCGATCTTCTCATCGAAGAGGAAGATCCTGCCACCCTCCTAGATTCTATCGATACCAACACGAACTTCGACACACCGGGTCTGGCCTCGCGTCTGCAGAAGCACGAGCTTCTCGAGTTCCGCCGAATCGCAGCACATCTATACAAGAAGGCAGGAAGATGGGAAGATTCTATCAACCTCAGCAAGTCCGACAAGCTATATAAGGACGCAATGATCACTGCTGCCGAGTCGCTGGCGACCGAGTTGGCGGAAGAGTTGCTGCACTACTTTGTCTCATTGGGCAACAAGGAGTGCTTCACTGCGTGCCGTAAGCAGATTCCAGCACACGTAGGCAGAAATCCGACTAATACCGCTTTTTTCAAGTATACATCTGCTACGATCTATTGCGGCCAGATCTGATATCCGAGCTGTCGTGGCGACATGGTCTGAACGACTTCGCGATGCCGTTCCAGCTGCAAGTGCAGCGGGAGCAGTACAATCGCTTGTCGTCACTCGAAGCTCTCGTCAAGAAGCTTTCAGCCAAGGATGAGAAGAAAGAGAAGGAAGAAAGCGAGGCGCCGATCCTTATGGGCCAAGGTAGACTAATGATCGGAGCAGCTCCAGCGGGAGGACTGAATGGGTTCGCACAACCGCCGATTGTCATGCCACAACAGACGGGCATGCCAGGCTTTTATTAGTTTAGTGTAACGATGACTGTCGAGCGGTGCTCTTCCAAAAGGCTTTCAGATAGATCGAGGATGAATTTGTCCATGTTTCTGTAGTGAGTATACGTGTGATGCTCTTTAGCGAGCTGCAACGCGATTAACGATCTTTGATGATAAAGCCGACTACTGCCCGGGCATCCTATGCATGTTTCCCCAATGGTTCCTACTGGTACAACGACAAGCTGACGATTATAGCTTGCAGCAATTAGGTAAGCGTGCTGAAGAATTCTGCAACTCCACATATAACAGATACGGAAGCGATGAGTATCCGCCCAAATGAAAGATAAAAGAGACGAAGCTTGCGGAACGGAGCTGAGAGGCGTGTTGCATACTAGTATACTTGCTATTGTCGCCAACGCCGATCGGCGTATTTCATCTTGATGAGTTTGGCAATATTCCTATGCGAGTTTCAGCTAAGTGTATCTCGAGGGGTTTTAGGTGGCGGACTTACTCGCTTGAACGCATCTCTGCTGGAAGATCAGGTGGCTCCCATGTCAAGCGTCCAGTTACGTTACCGGTCGCTCTCATGCATGCAAGCTGCTCGTCCGACCAGTCATCCAAGTCGACGCTGCGGACTTTCGATATGTGCGATCCGAGACCACGATGCAAGCCTGAGCACCGGATACATACGAAGATGCCCAGATTCCACGATGCCCAGCGGGGATCTAATTGAACCGGATTAGCAAGATGGGCAAGGCGAAGTGGGTATCGTCGTACCAGTTTCATCGCAATCTGCGCATCTACGGTTCTCGGGGAGCCTTACGAGCTGCTGCAGCTCTCTTGCATTCTGGTCTTTCGATTCCCTGCTTTGTTTGATCGGTTTGGGCGGACCGAATGTGCTATTGACAGCAGCTTCAATACCGTGATCCAGTTCTTCGGCACTTCTTGGCGAAGAAGACAGGTTTGTAGGTCCATGGAAAGATGGAGAATGGGCTTTGGCTGAATCGAGCTGCGCCGAAGCTGACTTCGGATGTGCAATCGGGTTGGGCTGCTTGCTGTCACCTGAGAAGAAGGACGTAACAGACTGACTGGCTTCCAACAAGGTTGTCAACGGCGTGGAAGTGCTGGGATCCCGTTCTCTCCGTCTGCCGTTCGCTGCTGCGGCTATATTCGAGACGATGGACGATACAGAGTCCCGTTTACTATGTTTACCAGACGTCCGCCTCTGCAAAGGTCTGTTCATCTTTGCAAAGACAGCTCTGACACCATCAGCAGCGCTGTTGCCACTATTTGGGGAGTGGAAGTTGGGCTCGGATTGCCGCTCTCGGCCAGATTCGCTTTGTCGTTGAGGCGTCGCAAATATGCCCAGACCCAGGTCAGAGTGCTGGTGGGTTTCCTGACTGCTACTTGAGCGGACGAAGTGCCGGACAGACGAGGTTCTGAAACAGCAGAGGTATCAGCTGCAACACAGAGCACGCTTTTCGACCAGCTTACCCGTCAAGCAACGACTCTATGACGTTGGCGATAGCTTTTAGCCAAGTCTGGGCTTCTTCAGCAGAAGTAGCTTGATATATCCTTCTTAAGGAGGGGGTGATGACTTCGAAGGTGAACCGCCTATCTTGCATCTTCGCTTCTCGAACAGTTGCAAAGCGCAGATTGATGGGCGTAGTGTTAAGCTCGAGGCGATCGCCCGCATACTCGCACAATTGGCCACCTGCCAGAACGATCCAGTACCTAATGAGAGTCGGTTTAGCTACTTAAAGTGAGGGTTAAATAGAACTGTCTTCACTTATGCCAATGCCGAACATTGTCTAGACTACCTTGATGGGTGATCGGCCTGGAGTTGGCCCAAAGAAAACCCTCCTTCTTTCGCAACTGCGGCTGAGCTGCATCAGGATGTAACGATGTATTCGGAGACAGGCCAGGTGAAGGAGGTGCTAGCCAATGTGCGGGCGGCACATCGGGAGATGTGCTCATGCCTAACGCTTCCGCGGACCTGTTTCCATTGGGGAAAAGGTGCATTTGCTGCGTCTCAGGAGACGAAAGGTACTGATTGAGAGCCATAGAGGAATCCAAACTGGCTCGACTCTTATAGAAGAACTGCTGAGCATCAATGACTTCCGGTCTATGGCTTGCAGATGTCTTCTCCATATTCCGTCTTTGTAGCTCGAGCTCGATTTTCTTCTCCTCTATGTCTGCGCACAAAGTGTCCAGGCGAAGTTCCAGATCGTTCAGCGCCAGGGTTGAAGAGTCTAGATCCCGACCGGCGGCAACGTTAATATTATGTATGGCGTGAGCGTAGTGCGTCAAGGTAACCAGAGCAGAGCACTCTTTGAATAATGCCAGATCCCGAAGCGAGTTGAAGTAGTCTAAGCGAGCTACCTGGAAGCGATCTTTGCGCAGCTTATGCTTCTCGTCAGCCGCTGAAGCTTTCTGTCGCCCTTCTGTACTCGCTGAGTCGTTCTTGACAGCTAGATGCTGGATGCGATCTCGTATTAGCAGAAGCTCGTCACGGAGTAACAAGACTAACCTTGTGAACATGATCGTAGAAGCTCTTGCTTTCATGCTCGAACGACTTCTTCTTAGCTTCCGCGATCTTGAGCATCGAGATCAAGCGTCTCAGAGGCTCAATAACGAGTTCTTCCATCCTCAACATGCTCTCTTTCCTCGCAAAACCCTGCACTTTCCTAGCCATATCGTAGTATCCCGTGTTGAGCGATTGGATAGCATTGCTATTTGTACTTGCTAGATCTCGAAGTGATCTATCAAAGACATATTCCGCATCGTCCAGCATGCGCATGGCTGATAAAACTCCTTCGGCTGATTTGACTAGCCCTTTCAAGCTTCGCCGTAGATCGCTCGCTCTTTCTTCCATCTCCTTCAGATGCGCGCGAAAGAGAGGACCATCGTCTGCTGGCATCTCGCCAAATTCGTCCAAAGCCGGCAGAGGTATTGCATCCTGTATCGCAGATGCTGAAGGCACAGGACCAGGCTGTATACTGTTTGCAGCGATGTACGTTGCGGGATGCGACGCTGATCTGGCATTTATAGGCGAAGCGAAAGCTGGATTGCCTGGCGAAGGTGATAAATTGGGAGATGTTGCTGATCTCTGTGGAGACGGGCGCCTTGAGATCGTTGTGTTTGGGTCTTCTGCTCCTAGAGGCAGAAAATGCTGCTGAGGCGAATAATACTGCTGAGCGGAACTCATACCGTCCGACGAGGGGCCAGGTGAGGCGGATCGCATCGAGCCAACATCGCTCTGGTAGCTTCGCCGCTTGCCCATGCTTGTAGACTCTAGGAAATTTGCACTTGAAAGTCGTGAATGTGGTAACGGGTATCTAGGCTGAGGAGACAAATAGCTAGTTGACGCAGGAATGGATGGCGTCCCGAAAGGGGTTACACTGTATGGAGTAGGAAGATAGTTTGCTATATCGGCTACCAAGTGCGGTGTCGGCGCAACTTGCTGGCTTTGCGAAGGTACTTGCTCCAGCCAGCAAGACAAGGTACTTAATTCGATAAACGAGTCTGAATGCGGCTGGTATGACAGCAGTGACATGCATAGCTTGCCAGAAGAGCTGTTAGGCGATAGATCCGGAGTCCAACTAAAGCTTAGCTGTCCTGATTGATCGGGCAGTTCTTCGAGTATTGTGATTGCCGGATGCCTCTGGAGCTGTTAGACGGGACGTCAGTCAGATAGAGAACATATCGAATACGCAAACAAGCGCACACTGCCTCGTTTCCTCTCTTCAAGGATTCTAGTGAGCTCGTGCATGGACGGCGCGTAAGCCAAGGATAGCTTAGAGGCCTCTTGGACAGCTCTCTGAGACAGTTGGAATACAAATTGGACGTGTAGTGCCTCGTGCGAACGTATCTGGAGCTTGAGGAGGGCATTGCTGGCGCTCTTCACACGCGCGCCGGGGTCGCTGATCCAAGCCAGATCATGGGATGAGGACAGATTCGCATCGCTTTCTCTTATTGTCTCGACGACATTGTACGCCAGCTCGCCGTCTTGCTGGCGCTGGATCTCGAGCACCCATTCAGCACGATCATCTTGCTCTGCTCCGACTTTGGATTTTATCGAGATTCTGGCTGATTGAAGCGTGGCCGCATCTTCCTGACTGTTGGCATCTCGCGAACCTGCTGCGCCCATTCCTGCCCTCTGGCATCTGGTGCGCCTGTCGATGCCGAATTATCAAAGTTCTGCCAACTCAAACGAGGCTTCGTAGCAACTTTTCCAGATTTTAGTCGACATTGCCGCTACAGACAGCATCGTAGGCCATTGGTCTATCTCTAATCTGCAAGCAGGCTGATGCTTGCTGCTACTTTCTGTACCTCTCCGGCTCAGAAGAGCCCGGACCCTCAACGCATAACATCCCCAGCAAGCAGTCAAGAGACCTCTCATACAACATGAGCCTTGCGGTACCTCGACTATGTGCGACAGCTGCGATCGGCCGGACTTCTCAGTAATTCTCGGCTAATGGGCGTTTGCCTGAACAGTCGACGTCAAAGGAAAGGTTGCAGTCGTTACAGGAGGAGGTAGAGATCTCATTCTCCCCAGCAAAGCCTCAGCTAAGCCCTTACATACAGGCAGCGGTCTCGGGACGAGTTCGTCAAGACTCGATATTAGCCGTCTTTGGCAGGAAAGGCTACAGTACTGAGTTTTGATTCGCAGTGATGGCGACTGCCCTTGCGCAGAATGGCGCGAAAGTCATCATTGCCTCAAGAAAAGAGAAAGCCCTCAAAGAAGTGGCCGACAAACTCAACGGCCACTCCGAGGGAAGCTGTGAATAGTGCGTCTGACTTATCTTCCTTTCTTAGTGTAGAGCTAACTACCTTCTTCTATAGCGTTGTGGCCGATCTGGGCGTGCGTACTTCAGACTGGCCCGTATTTCGGCCCATTGACGCATCCGCATCCCTGCAGACGAAAGCCGGCTGCGACTTCCTCGCTAGCGAAGTCAAGAAGCGCACAGACAAAGTCCACATCCTCATCAAGTGCGTTCTAATAGTACGGGGTACGAAGTTTGACTGATGCCTCTTCTATCTATCAGTAATTCTGGAGTGTTAGTCTCGCCGGCGTTCGTATATCGAAACGAGGTCTGATGTTTTGAATGCAGAACCTGGGGAGCGCCCTTCGATAAGGTGCCAGAGAAAGAAGGTGAGCCCTACGTTTCAACTTTGGTGGCTTTGGCTGACGAAAGATCAGGCTGGGATCGCGTTTTTGCGCTCAACGTCAAGAGCATCTTCTACCTTACTTCCGCACTGACGCCTTTGCTTGCGAAGGGATCTGACAACCTTGGTAAGGCCGTCATCACCTCGACTAAAGGTCTCAGCTAACAGACCCGACCGAAAGATCCTGGGCGCGTCATCAACATCGCAAGTGTCGCAGGTTTGGATCCTGTCGCAGAGGGTACATCCCTTGGAGAAGCGAATCACGGTCTATGGTCGTACAATGCGTCGAAAGCATCGGCTATCCATTTATCCAAATCCCTTGCGGCGACTCTTGCAGACAAGTTCATCACTGTCAATGCAATCTGTCCGGGTGTATATGCCAGCCGTGAGCAAGTTTTACTACTGTGTTATGGCTTGCGAGTCCTAACGAGATGGGAGACTCCCGACAATAGGCATGACTGCATACGGTCTATCGCAGAACAAAGACCACATCACGAATGCTTATCCTATGGGACGGATCGGCACTCCAGAAGATATTGCTGGCCTGGTGATCTTCCTATCCTCGCGTGCAGGGGCTCATATCAGTGGCTCATTCATCGAGACGGATGGTAAGTCTGTAAAGTCTCATGAGTGACACTATTTCCTAACACTGATCTTGAATCTCGCAGGCGGAGCGCTCAATGCAGGAAGAGGGTATCGTAAGAAGGCTTCAGAGGCTAAGTTGTAGGGATGTCATAGCGATGCCACACTTCTGATGTAAGTAGCTTGCTACGATGCCCCAAATGAGAACCAGCGAACATCGTCGCGTAACGTCGCTGGTGCCCGATTAGTACCCTGCGAGACGGACTTGGAGTTGCCGGCGCTTGGCCATTGTATGCTTGCCTAACTACTCCTAAACCTTTCCCCCAAGGTCTTGCTTCTCCTACATCTTGCTGAGTGAGCCCGAGACGTGACGGAGAGATTAGTCAGGCGCCTATCATATCCCATCCTGCTAGGTTCTGTCTGTCTTTCTTTCTTCATCCCATCTGATATCTGCACAAAATGAAGCAGTGGACAGTACAAGGAACCACCAAAGGCAGCTTCGGTAGGTCGCGCTGCGTTGTTTGGCTGCTGTCGGAGTTCCGTGGCTGATGACGCTGTCTGTCGAAAATCATTGTAGACAGCCTCAAGCTGGATGAGAATGCAGCAGTACCTGAAATTAAGGACAACGAGGTGCTCGTGCGATGTCAGTAGCAAGAAAGCCAATGGCGAATGAAAGAGCAAGAGCCGTGGAGCTGACTTCTCGCAAATTCCAGTCCGCGCTGCCTCGCTGAACTACAGAGATCTTATTATCCCTCAAGGTCTCTACCCCTTCCCACAGCGAGATGGCGTAGTGCCCTGCTCAGACGGTGCCGGCGAAGTCGAGAAAGTCGGAAAGAGCGTCACGCTATTCAAAAAGGGCGACAAGGTTCTCACCCTCTTCAACCAAAGCCATCTAGCTGGTCTTATTACTCCACCTGATTTCGGTACTGGCGTAGGAGGTGTAATCGATGGATCGCTTCGTCAATATGGAGCGTACGACCAGCATGGACTGGTTCACATGCCGAAGAACCTCAACTTCGAAGAAGGCAGCAGTCTGGTGTGCGCTGGTCTGACGGCTTGGAACTCGCTCTATGGTCTGGAAGGAAGACAAATCAAGCCAGGTCATGTTGTCCTAACCCAGGGCACTGGTGGTGTCTCCATCTTCGCAGTTCAGGTCAGCTGCAAGTACCTCAGGCGGCGCGAGGAGAATGCTGACTTGGTGATTTCTATGATAGTTCGCCAAAGCTGCTGGGTGCACTGTCGTCGCGACTACCTCCAGCAACGAGAAGGCTGAAGAGCTGAAGAAGCTCGGCGCTGACCACATCATCAACTATAAGGAGAACCCTAACTGGGGAGAGAAGGCTAAGGAGCTTACTGGAGGAGCTCATCATGTTATCGAGGTCGGCGGTCCCAACACGGTCGCTCAGAGCTTGAAGGCTGTTCGTCCCGAAGGTGTCATCTCCATCATCGGATTCCGTGAGTCTGAGTCCCCTCTCTCGTCGATACTACGTAGTGATTCACCGTCGACTTTGTTTCCAGTCGGAGGTGGCAAGGGCGAAAAGACACCTACACTCCTCGACTGCTTGATGAATGTCTGCACAGCTCGCGGCATCCTCGTTGGCTCGAGGCAGCAGTTCGAAGACATGATCGCTGCCGTCGAAGCGAATAACATCAAGCCTGTTGTGGACAAGAAGACCTTCAAGCTGGAGCAGGCTGTCGATGCTTTCCAGTATATGTGGGATCAGAAGCACTTCGGAAAGCTGTGCATCACAATAGATTAAACATCAGCGTCTTCTCGAAGTGAAATGGCCGACTGATTAGCATAGACAGCGATCCGGCTTGGAGTATGTATCGTATATGATTGATGTATGGCAATCAAAGAAGAGCATCACTATTAAAACGGAGGAGCTGGCGTTTGAGCCTTCGAAAAGGCATGGTGTGCGAGCCGGTCTTGCATCTTGAGCATCTAGAATCTAGACCCTTGAAACGCATAGCTTGCAGAAAAGCCTGGTGTCATATGGCAGCTGCGAAGAAGCTGCTACGTTCTCCTCCCAAAACAAACTGAAAAGAACTGAGGCCTGCATGAACGGCGCCGAAAGTCTGGCTCTTTCGATTACCCAGCGGGAGGGCACCAGGACAGCAAAGCAAGATGCCCGACTGAGGTGCTGTATGAGATACATCTTTGGACTAGGCTGTCCGGCTTCCCTTGTCTGCGGGTCGCAGCCAAACCCAACGAACCCGACATCTTCGACCTTCTCGCGACCATACCTGCCCTTTGTCAATATTGCAAATGCATTTCTTTGTTGAAGACTGGGCTCTTCTCTGTTCTGTTGACTGCTGACGACTGACCGAACCTCGATTGGACCAGTTCACAATCCTCCCTGTTTTCGCTTGGGGTAATCTTCTGGCTGGCCCAGCTCTGCTTCCTTCCTCTCACACTAAAACTACTCTCACCCTTCTCAAGTGGCCGACGAGCTCACTTTACGCCATGGTGCGAGTCGCCAGACTTGCGGCCGTCCCCTTTGTTCTGCTGTCGGCTATCTTGCTGCCTCAGTGTGCCGGTCAAGCTCCACCCACACTCAGTCACACCAATGTACCTACCTCAACAGCTGTACGCCCTCCGGCGACCGCTTCTAATGGTCGACCTAGCTCCGCCATGTCCAGTCCAGCTTCAGCTCAGCACGTCACGACCTCGACAGCGGCGACCCTCGTCAGCTCTGTAGCTTCTTCAGTAGCTTTGGCACAGCCTTCGGCTGCACCTGCGGCTGTAAACAATGCAGGAACAGTATCGACCGCGCCGACCCTGGACACGAAGCTCGATGCCGCTTTCGGCCTGCTGGGCGCGATCTTGATCTTGACAGGACTTGTCATGGCTCTTGCAGGCTCTGCATACAGAAGGTAAGCCATCGGCTGTTCTAATCAGTGGGATCCTGGCTGATTCATCGCATCTCGACAGACTCGCTGTCTTCATCACCCTTCTATACGCTTTCGCGATCGTCACACTTGTCTTGATTCTGCACTCTGGCGTAGAGCAACAAGTCTCTCAGCCCTCGCAAGGTATACGATGTGCTTTCCTGGTCGCGTGCCTCGCAGCAGGAGTGATTACCGGCATATGCGGAGTGATCTTCCATCGAGCAGCGAAAATGGTCATACCGCCCGTTGCTGGCTTTCGTGAGTATTATGATTGGTTGTGTGCTAGAGTCCTTGCTGACAGCAGCCTTGTACAGTTCTTGGCCTGACGATACAATGCCTCAAAAGCAATGGCCTGGTGCACTCGCTAGGACTCAGGTGAGACAGGTTCGTATAGGTACATACGACAAGCTCACAGTCACTCTAGATACCTGCTTTACCTCGGTCTGACCGGAGCTGCTTTCCTAATGGCTTGCATTTCAAGGTTCTTCGATGCGACTTTGCTAGCGAGCATTGCTTTTCTAGGCGCGCTAGCTTTCGCGCTGGGTGTCGTGAGTATTATTCATCTACATGTGCCAGAGCACCCTGCTGACTGCATTGGACAGGACTGTTTCTCTACCGAAAACCTGAAGGAGTTCTACATCTACAATCTCGGCTTCTCTGCCTTGTTTCCCAAGATGGCCGGACAATTCAACATCACTTCAGCTATGCAGATCGAGCTGGGCATCATACTCCTGGTCTTCGTCATTGGCCTAGCCGTGCAGATCAGATTCTTCAATATCTTCGAGACTAGGATACAAGCGTTACTCAAGAGACGCTCGAATCGCGAGCGCGTGGAGAATGAGGAAGAGAAAGCTGCACATCGACTGTCATCTGCAGTCGGCCCAGATATGGAAAAGTTCGAACATCGATACAGCCAAGGCTTCCCATTCGTGGTTCCAGAGCTGCATTCTCAGATGTCGAGTCCTGCTATACCACAAAGCGTGCTGTCTACACCCAAGTCCGAGTCAGCTCCGCTCCTACCAGAGTTGCAATACGTCTCAACGGCTTATCGTAAGCAATCTACTCGAAACCCTCGTGATCTATCAATACATACTGGAAGCAATGGACGTGATCATACTGCGACTGAAATGCAGGAACTACTCGATAGACCACAAAGCAATAATGTCACAAACACTCCGAAAGATTCGCTAGACTTAGTAGACGAGATCAGAGTCAAGGAGCAAGAGCTTCAGGAGATTGCGCGTCTTAGGCAGGGTTTGGGCCAGATTAGAAACAGTTTGAGACCACCTTCGGCCGGTGGCAGCGATGATACAGCTCATACAGCTCTGACTAGTCCTCGTAGCCCGCCTGTAAGCTGCCATCTCCGAGCACTCAGTGGACACAAGCTAATTGTGCTACTCTCAGCCGCCCTCTCCACCTCCAAACATGCCCCTTCCACCACCTCCTGCAGTCGGTGCGAAACCAGTAGCACAGCGACACAGCGTCTCCTTCAGCGGCATCGGCGAAGCACGGCCACGGAGTGCGGTAGCTACATTCGTAGCACCCAGACCCATTAGCCAATACAGTCAGCTCGTCACTGCTTCTCCCTCTTCGGTACAACTCGCTCGCCCACCTGGTCCTCAGCACGCTCAATCCGCTTCGATCCTACCAGTTCATACTCGCAACCTGTCCTCGAACTCGATACAACAGCTAGTACAGAACGATGCCGATCCTTCTAGACATCGCAGAAGAAGCTCGTCTACTGCTTTCCTTGGACCATCACAGAATGCCCAGCGGGTTCAAGCGATTGTCAGCAACAACCGACCGGTATCTGCTGTCCTCAGTAACGAGCCTCAGCGCATAGTCACGGGCTTACTGCCCCGCAGCAACAGCCAAATAACCGTGCAGCAAGCTTCACTGCTACCTCGTACTCAGACCATGGATATACGGGATTTAGAAGCGAGACATAGACGACGACTGAGCGAAATGCAAGGTACTACGTCAAGACGGGATTCAACGGCATCGGAACAGATAGGCATGGCCAAATCTCCTTCTCAGACCCCTCCTGTCACAACGCAAGGCTCTCCTGCTCGCAAGCGCAGTAGTACGATCGAAGGCCTTTCATCCTATGCAAGCAACGATCACGCTCGTCGACGTGACAGCAGCATGTCTGGCATGGCAAGTGCCGGACGCATAAAATCTCGCTTAGACGAGTTCGGGAAGTACGTAGCTGCTCATGCACCCCCCTCGGGAAAACAGGCTGCACAGGCTCCTGCTCCTGCAAACCAGCACAAGCGAAGGGAGTCAGGCAGTCAGCAGAATGTCCAGGGCAGCACGCATGCTGCAGCGGCTGCTTCCGCTCCATCTGCACCTTTCAAGAAGTCGCCTTCAGACTGGCTCTCCTACTGAGTAGTCCCATACTTTTTCTTCTCCTCTTGTAACATAGCTTGATCTAGATCAGCGTCCTTTCTTGTTTCATTCGCTCTTCCTTCCTTCACGCGCGTATAGCTTCAATCACGCACTTTATACGACTTCGTAAGCGCACGCCCCTCCCCAGTGTAACCTAGATCTTGTTCTATAAGCAACGACATCTAGCATTCTTCTACGTTAGACTACCTTGCGGGCCATAATATCTGGCGCCAAATCTGTCTGTTCAAGTCTAAGGCGCATCCCTTTCTGCCTCCTTGTCTACATGCGTAAAGCTCGACTCTTTACTAACAGCTTTTGCGAGATCCTCCGCTTTTTCCCTCTCTTCCTGCTCCGCCTTTAATCTGGCTCTCAATTCAGGCGGGATCATAGATGGACTCACAAAGTCTTCCATCGTCAATTTCTTTCCCAATGGCGTTCCCTGGTCAGCAGGATCCGGACTTCCTACAGTCGAAGAAGGATGGTGTGCAGATGAAGTAGGGCGTGGGCGGAACGTATCGACCGCTTCTATGGGTAGTGTGAAACGCGTCTCTTCGCAGCCAAACGCTTTGGGAGTAAGCTTTATAACGGTGTGGAGCGGGATCTTGATATAGGGTAGCTCGTCTTGGGATAGACCGTGTAGATAGGCATATAAGCATCGGATGACGGCTTGGTGACATACTAAGAGGATGTTTTCTTGGCGCTCCAGCTCCATGATGACTGGTTCCAGCCGCACTACTACGTCTCGATAGGATTCGCCCTGAACAACAACATCTCCAATCAGTTTTCTCCGACGATACAGGTGAAGAGGATGCCGCTTACACCCTGATAGCGATAATTGTATTTATCCTCATCTCTCGCTGCATAGTCTTCAGGGTATGCCTCTTCTATCTCTTCATAAGTCATTCCATCACACACACCCGCATCCAATTCATCCAAGCTCTTCCACGTCAATTTCTGATAAGGCAGCATACTAGCCGTCTCTATCGTTCTCTTTAGCGTAGACGTCCAAACAGTCAATGGTATATCTCCTATGTTCTCTTTGATCAAGTGAGGTAGGGCTGCAGCGTATTTCTTGCCTCGTGGACTTAGTTCGGAATCGCCCCCGATCGCGCCGGAGACGTTGTATTGGGACTCGCCGTGTCGTGTAAGGAAGATGGAGCGTGGTGCTAGATGGAGGTTCATGAGATAGAAAGCTACGCGAGACTCGAGGTAGCCGTCTATGCGATTAATGACGACTTGTTTGCCGACGTCGCTGGAGTTAATGATAGGATCAGTAAAGATCACGAACGTAAGTGATTGCTTCGGACTGCTCACATGATCTTGCAATAGCTGAGCCTCTCCTCAGCAGCGGTTACGCCCAATTCCTCATAATTCTCCTCGTACGTCTTTATTCTAGCTCTGAAGTCCCTCTCTGCTTCTTCTTTGGGTACCCCGTCATAGTCCGGATCTCCACTGCTGACTTTCACTGCAATATTAGCAGCAATGACATCTGGGTCCGTGCACAGACTCTCCAGAAAAACAATCTTCAACCCCGGCTCCCTTGCAATTCTATCTGATAGCTTCTTGCGTCTTGCAATGTTCGAGTTCGTAGCATCGTGTATGCCTACATTCCCTCCGCCTTCTTTCAACCACGTTATCAGATTCTCCAGGCATTCTTCTGCTAAGCCTTCGCGGTCTTTAGACGCTTGCACGTTGTTGTTGTCGAAGAAGGCAGCGTTGTGTTGTGCTTTTATGCCTGTCTCTTTGAGCTTCTGCCGGGCTTTGGCTCGCCGCAACTGCCCCACATTGAATACCTTGACTTCGTACTCGAGCCAGCGCAGGTAGCGTTGTAGCTTGTTTGACCTAGTTCGTATGATCTATTAGCTTGCGAACGATGAAAGACACGCGAAATGAGGGGAACTGACAGGCTATCATTTCGAACGGAGTGGGTGAAAGGACAAAGAGAACAAGTCAACGAATACCAACATACGACAAGAATCGACCTGCGACCCACTAGCTTTTGCCTCGGGCTGGCAGTCCGACCATAGCGACGACCAATTTGTAGGACGAGTAATCGGGTCTTGCGATAGTAGTACCGCTCATTCCCGCTCGCGACATACTGCCCGTTCTCGACGGTGCTCTTGAAGTTGTGTATGTGAATGCATGGTCGCTGTTGTCCTCAATGCTCGAACTGCTCGACGGCGTATCTGCGCCGTGCTGGTGGTAGCTGTTCCGAGGCTGCAAGATGGGAGACATCAAGGGAGGAGAAGTCGCAGGAGGTGTCTTGCTGCGTAACAGATTGGTCAGATTCGATGAAGACATGGCCGAAAGGTCAGGGCGAAAAGAGCAAGGCCACGAAACGTGATAAGTTCACGGGTTGACTCCTGACTTGACAATTTGGCTGATGATGAAAATCTGTACTGATGCTGATACTGATGCCGAATATACACGCTAACCTACACCATCTAACCACGAAAGCGCCATTGTAAATGCAAGACTACCATCTCTGCATCCCCTAGACGAAGAACCACTATGCGAACTTGGGCGTGGCAGTCGCAAAACAGCTACCTGTTGACGTGTAATACTTACTTCCTCCGCCTACCCATCTGCCCCCATAGTTTTCGCCTGCAGACAAGTGAGCTAGGTAGTGACAAAGGCAGCACATGTATGCTGGGAAGTCAACAAAGGCCATCTAGGACCCTTGATAGCCTCTCCAGCTACATAAGCAGCTCTGGCAGCCCCTGTTCCAGTCTCCTCTTCGTCGCTACAGATATCGACGTTATACTGCAGGTACGTACAGCTTGCAGCGTCCCCAGCAGCTTCTGACTTTCACCTCCTCCAGCGCGTATCGCAGACATGTCCGCACAGCAAAGCCCAAAGCAAGGAGCAGCAGTCGGTAGAGCGCCCTGCTACAAGGCACAAGTCGACAAAGCGACTGGCATTTCACGTCGGGCCATAGACTCCGAGCCAAGATGGTGCGAGCCCGCCAGCCTCAGGCAGATCCTCGCGTCGCTCCACCTCGTCGTCTTGCTCATACAGCAGCAGCAATGGCTCTGCCTCCGGCCCTCCTTTATCTAGACGAGCCTCGATCGAAGCTCTAGCTCAGCACTCGCACGGCCTCTCCTGCAGGAATCATCAGCATGCCTGTCTCTCATGCACCAAGAAGGTCGGCAAAGCCTATGCCGAATTTAATCGTACCACTCCTCCTAAACAGGACAAGCTGCCGTCGAACAAAGCTAGTGAGACAGATCAAGAGTATCTAAAGCATCTCCTGGCGGCACTCCTCGAAGTGGGCGTGACCGCGCCTGCGATGCCTGCGCCATCTGTGGCATCGCGTTAAGCTTTCCCTTAGTCGCGACTGACTATGTCTGCGTATTAGCAGGAGGCGCCTTAGGTGTCCTCTTCATACCCTTCGGAGTCTTGCTCGCCTGTGCCGGAGGATACATGAGCACCACAGGAGAAGTCGACTGGCTCTCGGGTCTCCGGATGGGCCCTGAAACTTTTGGCGGGCTGATCGGTCTGCTTGGGTATTTCATCCCTACGTCCATACTGGGATCCATTATCGGTCATAAGTCGGCCAATCGACTGCTCGACTCCAAGCGAATATCCGGCAAGACAGCAGATGCCCTGAAGACATTGCTCAACCCAGGCTTTGCGATTTTGATGAATTCGAAATTCCTATGAGGCCGGACCATTCCTACATACTAACATTCTCGAACGCCTGAGGAAGTGTACGTGCTACTAGCGCGATCGGGTGGATCGCTTTCTGGGCATCCAAGCGTTGCATGAGCAATCATGAGTGCCACCCAAGAATAAGTAATGCGAAAGAGACGCTCGATGCTACTTTCGATTTGCCGCTGCACGAAGTATGTCACATGAGGGCGATCCAGTTGAGGGCGGAAAGCACAAACCCGCATATGCGCTCGAGGAGGCTGTTTCTAGTGCTTGATGGTCGGGAGAACTACCACCAATAATCCTAGCTAGGCATACTCTGGCCGTGCAGCTAACGCCCGTCGTGGCGGGCTGTATTCACTCTTGCCGCCCGTCTGGATCGCTGGAAACCCTAAAGACATCCAAGCTTGGCCTTTCTCCATCGCTATTGAACCTCCGACAAGGCGAAAGACCTTGTGCAGACTGCACAATACGCGATCTTAGTTCTATGTCATAACTTGGGGAACGAACGACTTGACTATTACAAGATGCCCGGTGATCTGACTATTCAATGCTTCTGAGCTCACCTTCGGCAACTCGCGTCGGGATGGTAGCAATGGAAGGCCGGCCAACATCCTGGTCAAATGAGGCATTGCAAACTAAGCTTATGTGTGTTCAACCGCTCTATAGTCGACAAATTCCGGGGGCCGAACTTGTAGCTCGTGCGAACATACTGTGCAGCAGAGTATAGTCTCCTCGTAGTAGGGCCTTACATTGGCACGTTCTGGGCCATAGGAGTCGACTTCGACGGAGGTATAAGGATGCTTATCGATACTGCGGAAAGCGTATTTCTCGTAAGACGGATAGCGGCGGTGGGCGACTTGACACTTCCATTTTAGATCTCGATTGCTGAGTATCATGCGGCCCGCACAACGTGGACAGAGTCGGTCCGGCACATGTACATTCTCGCCTCTGGACCTGGCAGCTGAATCCGCCTGAGCTCTTGCGCTCGGCTTTTACATTGTGTGCCGTTAGCAGCTGGCCTGTATGTCTACAAGATATAAGACGCTTACATTTGGCATGCTTTCGGTCTTGTGGGCAGCAGCAGGAGCAGCAGATGTACGCGACGAGTGCTATGTGACGCTAAGCAGCGAAAGCAAAGAAAAAAGTCGGCAGATGAGAGTCGAGCAGAGCAGAGGAGGGCCGTGGGATGGGGACAGGAGGACTTCACACACTCGTCAGTCAGTTGAAGCGGCCGACAAAAGGCATAGCCCGCCAAAAGGGTAAACCGCATCATGGGAGACTCCTCTTGCATGGTTATTCAGAAAGATAGCATCGTAAAGAGAACGAGAGCTGAAAGCGTTGGAACATGTATGCCGGCTCCCAAGCCACGCTTAGGTGCTTTTGGTCAGCTTTTTGGACGTTTGCACAGCATGAGCTGCAGTCAGACGCTGCTAGCGTCCGTTATGAGCATACAAATCAGCGAATACTGCCAGTTGCCAGAAAGTCAAGAGTGACGTGCGGGCTCTCAGCTGGCTTGCCCCTTGCTGACGATTCCTCGTTCCTTCCACCTCGACGGCGCAACGGTGCAGACCTTTCAGTGCTTCTTGTCTCTGCTCCAAAGGCGTGAGTGAACATCCAGCAGGCCGACTACAAGAGTATACGGAGATGGCCATGTAAGGGAGACTTTATGGAACCTTATCGCTAATCAGACGAACCGGAGCATTATGCAAGGATCCAGAAAAAACGGAAGCAGAAGGGAGGTAGGAGGGATGATCTGGAGGAAAGGGCATACAACGTCAACATGAAGCTCACTTGCTCTGTTGAAGCGTTCAAGACATCGGCTGCGCCTAGTCATCGACCAGGTCCCAGCGGACTAATCTTTGAGGGTGTGTACATGTTTCATGTTCGCAAATCTTGCATCAGTCCCAGATCTCCTCGTAGTATGCAATGGCACCTAATCGTATGTGACCAGCGTGGTAGCCAGTCGTCATGCGCACGAGGTCGTGCTGTCCCCAATTTTTGCAGAAATAGTCCTTTGGAAACCTTTGGTGCCAGTTGCCAGGCCGTCGGCAAATCCACTCCCGTGAGCGATTACCCAACACCAGGGGGTGACTGCACTGGGTTCCCTTGAAAGGGCCTCCCTTGAAAACATGAGTACAGACGCGTTGTTGTATGAAGTCGTTGTTGTCTTTATCCCTCCTTCGAGCAGCGGAGCCTCTCAAGCTTGTTGCATCGTTGGCCACGGAGCTCATCTGTCAATTATACAGCAACCATCAGCGGATGCTGTTCGGCATCGCATGACCCCCTTCGGAAGATTGCGTCTCCTACATCTTCAGCAGTGGCAGCGCTTGATGATGTTGTGGAGAGTGTCTTTTGAGCAGAGCAGAGGAGAGGTGAGGCGAGGAGAGATGAGCGGACTTCCACCCTCGAGCCTGGCTGGTCAGTCAGCCCAAACCAACAGAAGACACAGCCTGGAGTAGGGGAGGCCGTAACATAGGAAGATTTTGCTCCAGAAGGACTGAGGCTCAAGGAGAGCGTGAGCCGTCAGTGTTCGCAGACAGCACGTTAGAACGAGGCACGCTTAGGTGCTTCTGGTCAGCTTCCTGGCCGTTTCCACGGTATGGACTGCAGATAGACGCTACCACAGCATGCAATCAGTTGTTAATATAGCGAATACTTCCAGTTGCCAAAAGATTAAGAGTGACGTGCGGGCCTGACAGGCCTTGCCACTGCTGACCGTTCCTGTTCCTTCCACCTCGTCCTTGCAGGCCTTTGAGTGCTCCTTTGCTCTGCTCCATTCACTGCTTATCCTTGATACTTTTGGTCGCCTTTTGCCTGCGTTTTTCCCCTTGACAAATCGTCACTCTTGCTTTTCTGCTCTGCTCAAACTTCATCGACTTTCGACCAAAAAACCCAGGATTAATAGACCCTGCGCTCCCTCTCCCTGCCAATCTACGAGCAAGGAGAGCATCGAGCACAACATAACATCAAGACGTTCATCTACCTGAGACTCGTTTCTCTCCACGACATCCTTAGGCCTCCCTAACAGGACCACTCCCCATCCAAAACCCGCAAACTTCTCTGGGGACACGGGACCAGAGAACAAGCTGCCGCATCAGTCGCACTATAGCTAGATAGATAGAGAGCGCCTCTCCCTCGTCTCCTCATCCCTCTCCTCGATTTTTCGTCCCTTTTTCCCGCTCCATCGCCGTCAGATCGCTGCAAGGGAATGACAACTGTCCTGGCCTATCCTTTCCACCAGGAAGTACAACACCACCATCAGTATAACAACCATCATCAGCGACTGCCAAACTCCAACAACTCTGTCGGACATCATGGCGGTGCAGCATCAGTCAGCAGCAATGGTTCGCCAGCAGCGAGCATCCCTCGTTCAATGTCGATAAACACATCAGTATCCAGCGCTGGTTATGCGCCAGCCGTGCTGTCCATCTCGCCCTCGGCCCACAAGCTACACCAGCGATCCCTTGTCGCTCCGGCACCAGCATCGGCAGTATCACCCATCGTCATGCCACAGATCCACTCTCTGAGCGTGATTGACACGTTCAAGAAGGTTCTAGAAGGAGTAGACATGGATGATTGCGAACCAGCAGGAGAAAATGCTTTCCTCGTCTGCGATCTCAAGCGAGTATGGGATCGCTACACTTTATGGCAAAGAGAGCTAGGAGAGCGCGTCGAGCCTTTCTTCGCAGTCAAATGCAACCCTGATCCCGTCATTATCCAAATGATGGCTCGCTTGGGACTAGGCTTCGACTGTGCCTCCCACCAGGAGATCTCCCAAGTCATGAGCTACGGCGTTTCGCCAGATAAGATCATCTATGCGAACCCATGCAAGGCATCTTCCTTCATTCGACACGCGGCCAAGCATAATGTCCAAATGATGACATTCGACAATGCCGACGAGCTTGTCAAAGTCAAGAAGTTCCATCCACACGCAAAGATGGTTCTCCGCATTCTCACGGACGACAGTGGTTCTCTATGCCGATTTGGCCTAAAGTTCGGCGCACCGCTGGGCGAAGTTCGCGGACTTCTAGCAAAAGCGAAAGAGCTAGATATCGATGTGATTGGCATTTCATTCCACGTAGGAAGCGGATGCACCAACCCCGACCTATTCGACGACGCTATCGAGCGCGCAAAATGGGCATTTGACATCGCTCACTCCGAGTTCGGATATAAATTCGACTTCCTAGACTTGGGAGGTGGATTCGGAGGAGACAACTTTGTCCAGATTGCAAGTGTCCTCAGACCCGCTATCCAAGCGCACTTCCCGAAAGAATCGGGTGTGAGAATCATCGCGGAGCCTGGACGATACTTCGTAGCAGAGGCATTCGAGATGGCTACAAACATCATTGCTAGAAGAGGCAAGCCTGCAGAAGTCAACGAGCAGGACGAGACCGAGGAAGAAGCTATCGTCATGTGTGAGTGAAGCCGTGTTGGCTCAATCATCGATTCAGTACTGACTTTCTTAACTGCAGACTACGTCAACGATGGTGTATATGGAGCTTTCAACTGCACCATGTTCGACCACCAAGTCGTTCATCCCAAAGTACTCAGCATGAACGACACGTTCATTCCTGAGCCTTCCTACGAGACGGACGAAAACAAGTACGAGCCATGCTCCATCTGGGGCCCTACATGCGACTCTATCGACGTAGTCAGCAAGCTCTCTTACCTGCCTACGAAAGAGCTGCAAGTCGGAGATTGGCTGAGATGGGAGAACATGGGCGCTTATACTGTTTGCGCTGCTAGTCAGGTGGGCAGCATACTATCGCACATGTCATAATTGTATGCTGATCTTGATGTGGTCATCAGTTCAACGGCTTCAAGCAGGCCAAGATCGTCTACTGCCTCGATGCCGATCCGGTCGTAGAAGCTCAAATCCGTCGCCTACTCATCTAGCGAACCTTTCTCCGCAAAACATACTCGCCGGCTCTCGCCATGCTGAACGAGCATATTCCGTTACCTCTCTTATTACAGTTCTTCAGCTTGGATTCGTCTCTCATCACCAAAAGTGTATATCACCAATACATGTTATTCGTTAGTCTATCCGTACGCAAGCAAGCAGGCACGCATGCAGTTACAATGCCACAAAACGAAAGAGACGCTTAGATCTCTACAGCTTCTCTACAAGCCCGCTTTGAGGTGTCATCGTACTGAGTCCATCCTGCATTGCTCTTACAATAATCGTGTCCTCTGCGTTTAATAAGTACATGTGCGACACTTGTTTTGTGCGTCTAGCCCGATTGACTAACAGATTTTGCTGGTACTGATTCGTCAAGGAGACCCAATGACAAAGGTATCACGAAGTTAGGACTTGAGGACCAAGCTAACAAGCTAATATATGTGAAGAAAAGGGCTGCATGCTTGAGAAAAGACTGCTAAGCGGGAAAGAGGGTAAATGCAAGACTGGGGTAAGAACGGATGAATTGATGCGTATAGGTACTGATAGCTGGGTAATAATGAGACAGGCTATACGAGAGTATGCGGAAGGTTGACGAGCGAGAGCGAGTGCGTTGCAGGACGCGTATAAGTCGATGATTACGAGGGTTCCGATGAGAGGGAGCGTGAGCGTGGTGCCAACAGCCAATCCATTATCCAAGCCCGATTGTGTTCATGGATAATACTAAGGCTAGCTGCGCCTGGATGAAGGTGTTGCTGAAGGGAAGCCTTCGGTGTGACGGGGACTGGTAGGTAGTCCTGGACTCCGCAAAGGAGCATTGAGGTGACGAGGTGAAGATGAGGAAGCAACCGAGGGGCTGTGAGGGACGAGGTCGCTGCGATTGAGACGCTCGTTGACATCGATCATCAGTTTTTGCTTTTGGCGGTCTTTGGCGTGCTCTTCGTTGCTGTAGGCTGGAGATGCGCTATGGTAATTTCGCATAAGTTCGTTCTCAGAATGCGATTCGCCTTGTTCATCCTCTTCTGGCGCATCTGCGGCCAATATAATCAGCTTTTGTCATTCATCGAGTTGCTCCGCGTCACGCACCTTCAAGATCGTGCACCATCTCTAGCAGCCTGTCGGCACCACTTTGAGTGAACAGCATCGAATTTCGGCTTCTGCGTCTTCCGCCAGCACTGCTCGTACGGCTTCGAGGTTGACTGTCGGTCCTTCCCTGAATGGTAGGTATCTGGTCCTCAACGGCTTCTTCTGCATCGATCTCCCTAAAGATACGGTCGAACTCGAGTACGAAAAGGCTGAAGAGAGCTATTATATTCACAAGTCAGCAAATAATGACAAAATAGGGACAAGCTACTTACTGGCAGGAATGGCCAAAGTGGGAGAGAACACGATGCCAAGGTTCTTAACACTCATCTTGTTGATCGTTTCTTTATTGACGATCTTAAGCAGATGTGCAGACAAGAATCTTAAGGCGGAGTAATTGGCTACCGGCAATTGCTGAACTAGATTTGTCACTTCGCGGATCTTGGCAGCTCTGTCCATGATCTCGTTTGCTTTGATGAACTCTTGATTGAGCTCAAGGGTGAAGATGTGGACAGGTAGCTCGCGGAAGTACGTCTTGAGCAGGCCTGCCACGGCATGGGGATCGAAGTACTCGGTGGTGAGATCAACATCGCCGTCTGTGCATGCAGTGCGTAAGTGTACTCCTTGATGCTGCGGATCAACTAGACGTACCAGCATTAAAGCGATCTTTGAGCGTCTTAATGACAGCCGAACTACCGGACATCCTATAGATACCTTCCTCGTTTTCAGCTTTGACGTTATCCAGATACTGGACACAGCGGAAGACTACAGCTGGGAGGTCGAGATCCTCTTTGACTCTGGCAATCTCGACCGCCTCCTGGATGGGCACACCGAACACGGGCCGGTGCGGAGCTGCGTTGGGGCGGTCGGCTGTACATTCCTCAGCCAGTCTGCTCTGTCAGTTGTCTGTATTAAGATGCTCACCGATTCCTCGACGCCCGGCGAAGTCCCAGAAAGACGATTTGGCTTTAGCCTTCCTCTCAGCGTTGCTTCGCTTGAAGTCGGGTCCGATGGGAGCACCGCCAGACGGTCCAGATATCTTGATCTTCTTTTCTGGGCTCTTAGGTCTTGATGATCCCTCTTGGCCATCCATGTCCGTTGACGCAACAGGCTTTGCGAACCTATGAGGAGCGCTGGACGAAGCGACTTGAGACAGCTCCTCGTCTCTACCTGCCAGCTCCGACAAGTTGGAAGGCAGTGATGAAGAGGGTGCCAAGTCAGACCCGTGAGGGCCACGTCTATACTTGTTCTGCATTGGCGGCTGGTAGTCGTCTGGTCCAGACGCTGTTGAGGAATGTCCAGCAGACTGTTCCCGTCGGTGTTGCATATAAGGAGTGTCGGACGACTTCGCAACCGGGACTGGGGCATCCTGATTATAATGCTGCTGTCGGCCGAAGATGCGTTGACTGGGTGCAACCTGACTGGACTGATGCTGCGGAGGTTGTTGCATGCTTCTACCGCCAATGTCAGCTTCCTTGCTGCTCTTGCTACGAGGCTGTTGCTGTCTCAGCCTATCGACCTGCGGAGGTCTCCCGCTTTCTTGCTGAGCAGTTGTACTCGCTTGTTGTGCGGGAACAGGTGCCGGAATCTGATCAGGGACATATTCACCAGTGACACAGCAAACGAGCATCGTGACCCAATGATCACGCTCTTCGTCGCTTTCAGCGCAAAGGATGTGATCCGTATCTTCGCCTGTCTTGTCCTTAGCGCGAATCAGGAAGGCGTGTCGGAACTCCTCTGCACTTTGGCTCTTGGCGTTCTGTCGACCGATACTTGCGCCCTTGATATCTATGGCGCCGAAGTGCTGACCTCCGGGCTGTTCAGACGATCAAATGTTCAGTCTTCTTGTTACCTACATGTCACAAAGCCGGCTTACAGTGTCGTAGTACTCGAGAAGACGGCCCTGCAGGACATAGTATCGGGTAGTCCAGCCGCCGAAGTTACGGCCTTTCTTGGTCTGCATCCGCAAATAAGTCAATACCGCGCGAAGGTCTGACTCGAGCGCGACGTACCAGATACCCAGCCTTATATCCAGGATTGCTGACTGGCGCGGCTCGATCGGAAACTATATTGCTGGTGAGGAACAGGCAATAATCCTGCAACTCGTGCAGCTTCGAATGGCATAAGCCTTGTAAGAACTTCTGCAGGTCGGTCTAAGTAGACAGCCAAATTACATATCAGCTTTGTACGCTAGAGAGCGTGAGACAGCGGGCATACCTTCCGTTGATCAACCTTGCTAGGTGCATGGTCTTTGAACAAGCTCTTGTCTGGCAGACCAGGTACTCTCCTAACATTCGCCTTCGCGTTCTTAGCTTTGATAGCCAGATCAAGATTCTGCAGATCGCTCCAAGCTTTCTCTATGATCCAAGCTTTCGGTGCATCCGGCGGGAGTAGCGCCAGTCTTGGATCGTTCTGCTCTTGCGGAACAGATACCTTCACGCGTATCAAGAATGACACGACTTCCTTTTGCCGATCTGCGATCTTGATGCTGGAATTGATGACTTCGGCATTTGTCAGAGGTAGAAGACCTGGGACGAGCGAGACGCATTTCGCAGCTTGACCTGGTACCGGGGCAGAAGAAGAGGAGGAAGCGTTGTTGAGGCCGTAAGAGGGAGCAGCGCCAGCTTTCGGATCGCCATAATCGTCTCGAGATCGCTGTTGCGGATGATGTTCGCGACGCGGCGGTTGCTGTATATGCGGCTGCCGAGAAGAAGGCTGAGGAGGCCCTTGCTGCCCTTGTTGATACTGCTGCTGCTGATGCTGATGATGGTTTGAAGAAGGATGGTAAGGCTGATTCTGAGCATGTTGCTGCTGCTGCTGCTGCTGCTCTTGCAGATGTGGCTGCTGATACATCCGATCAGGATGGGATCGCGAACCAGGATGAGGCGGTAACTGTCTATCAGACGAGCTCCTTCCCGGCAATTCAGGTCTAGCGGTCCTGACAGGCGAAGAAGCATGCACCGTCTCTTCAGACGCGGTACTCGAATCGCCAGTATAGGCTTCCTGTAGAATTGCGTTGCGGGCTTGCCAGGATCCAACTTGCGATTGCGCTTGGTCGGCAGGCGAGATGCGGCCGTTTCGATTACGCTGCTGCTGATGATCGTTCTGATGCTGACTCTGGCCAGTCGCGGCGTGTAGAGCTGAAGATAAGCGCTGTTGCCTTGATTGACCATTATCATCAGCGCCGCCAGCGATTCCGATGCCCAGACCTCCCAGATGCTGATAGACAGGCGTATTAGTGGAACCGCAGCTTGCAAGAGGAATCGTACACACCTTGCTTGGACTCGCGCCAGACCGTTTGTCTTTCGCATGATACGGGTCCAGCGGACTAGGGATCTGCAGCCCATTATCCTGTGCTATCATGTATTGCCTCACACCATCCGGAAGCTCCACAAGGGGCGTCGAGAATTGTCCATTCCCACCGCCATTTCCATCTTGATGATAGAAAGCAGGATGCGGAGGTGTACGAGGTATGATAGTTGCGTATTGCGTAGGAGATTGAGAACTTGGACTCAAAGCACTTATATCGGCTGGAGGTGTTGCGGACCGAGATGGAATCGGAGATTTCTCAGTCGTGCTTTTCAAGTCAAGACTCGAGGCGCGCCGCCGCAGAAGCCGACTTTGAGGACCACCGCCCATCATCGATGACGGTAGACCAGTGAAGGAGGATGAAGATGGTGCAGAGGGTGTAGTTGCGCTTGTAGGCGGGTTCATGTATGTACTGCCATTTTCGTGTTGCAAAGAATCGAATGTCCTAGGCGATCTTTGGCTCGATGCCGAAGGACTACTGAGCGGAGGGTAGTTGAGTGAACGAGGGGACGAAGTTGACGGCGCACGTCCTCCTGAGCCTGCATTACTTCCTCCAGCACCGCTTCCCGTTCCTGAGAAAGCGGAGGTATGCGATAGCGCTGGTGAGATAGGCACGTTTGACGTCTTTGGCATGCGCAGATGTTCGCTCGAAGACGTCCCAGAACTCAGCATGCCGCCATCGTTTCTGTAGCCTGTTGAAGAAGAGGTGCCGCTACTGCTACTGTTTATCGAGCCTAGGCCGCTAAACCTCGTTTGTACGGGCGACGTAGACAAATTGGGTAGTGCCTGCCGCTCATCTTCGTGTTGTGCGTATTGTCCATCTTGCTGATAGGTCATGGGCGTTGACGAAACTGTGTTCGATCTCTGGTTTCTTGCTGGCGAAGCTGTGATGTTGCCTGTATAGCTTGGCTGCTGTTCTTGTTGATTTGTCGGCGTGAGTGTACCTTGCTGCCGCTTCTTCTCTCGATCTCTATCTCTCGCCGACCTCGTCGCGCTCGTAGAAGTAGAAGTATTCGAGGCAGTTGGCGAAGAAGGTGTGAATGACAGAACTTGACTCGTAGGTTCACTACTGGCAGTCGCGAAGCTATTCGCACTTGTGCTTGCCGAAAGCGATTCAGTCTCCGTATCGAGCGTCGCTGCTCCACGCTGGCTCCTATCGCTTCGCTGTCTCTCGCGATGCTCGCGTTGCTGGTGATCGCGTCGATCATATTGAGAAAGGTTGTTCCCGGATGTCGAAGGGCCTGAATCGCTGATGCTCCGTGGACCTGGCGATGGTCTTCTATGGCTACCTAGACTATCGTTTTCTCCGCCTACGGGCGTAGTCTGTCCAGCTCCAATCCCACTATTATTCGTCGTGAATGAGTCTGCAGGACTCAATCTATCCTTCGTAGAAGGCGGCAACGCTACACCCGCCAGGTTGAGCGCCGCTTCCAGCTCCATAATCCGTAGCGCTAGGTTTTTGACTTCCTTATCTCGTGATATGGATTCTTTGATGTCTTTTTGTAAGCTATCGCGCTCTTTCTTGAGGTTCGAAATCCAAGACCATAATTTTGTATTCTCGATGCTGAGTTTGTGTCTTTCGGACTTTTCGTATTCGTAGTGGGACGTGTAGAGGGTGTTGTACTGATTCGTCAAGGTCGCAAGCGCCTTCGAAGAACTGTTTGAATGCGCGTGAAGTAGCTCGTCTAGCGATATGGGACCGTACGGTGGACGAGACTGGCTTGAGGCAGAAGACTGTGATTGCGAATGCTGCGATGACGATGAAGAAGATGCAGCGTACGTTGTATCGTGAGTGCCTGCAAATAGCGAAAAGCACACGTGCATCAGCCCAATCTCAAAGCCAAGGTGGAGTAGCGTACCATTCGAGCTTGAGTGCTGTTTCCTAGGCTGATGATGTATATGAGGATGACTGTTCGAGCCAGGCATGTTTATAGAGCCTGAGCCCGACCGGTCCCTCTCTCGCTGTAGCTGCAATTGCTCGCCGGTGCCATAGATATTCGACACAGGCCTTGCAGCAGACCTTGCTGGCGCAGATGGCGCCGCCAATGACATGTTTCTACGCCAGACTTATAGAACTGTACCCATTCGGTGTCTATGCTTGCTGTTGAGATGGGCGCGCGTGTGTAGGTCTGTGCCCTTTGTCGACGGGCTGCGAATTTGGGTGGTTCGCCGGTAATGGTTTATGATACGTAGGTATATCCTGATGCTCTAAGCAGTATTAGAGCTGTTCTATCTGGTGAGTATTGCCCAAGAACAGGAATAGTCCGCCAGAATTGTGCCTATGCCCTGGGAGTTTGGCTTGCGGATATGCAGCGGTCGCCAGCAGCTAGACAGAATAGTGTAGGTGTGTTGATGGATTTGAGATGATTGCCCAAGCCCGGCGAACGTCTTTGGGACGCTCTTAACGCGGACAAGCTGGCGCGAATTCGGTCGTCGCTGGCTCGACCTAGCAAGTCTGAGCGTGGTGGATGTCGAATGTTGATGTATCCTGTCTATCTGCGCTGTCTCGACGCTTCCCAGCTGTCACTTTGTCCCGCAAGTCGGCAAATAGCAAACAGCGACGACGCGTTGATTTCCAGGCGAGAGCTTAAGACGATATACAATGCTTTAGGGTTTCTTTAATCACTCTGTAACACTCTGTATTAGACAGACTTAGGCCGGTGTAACACTTTCTGCATTGATGTCCTTTGGCTCTTCACCATCAAGTCAATCTAATCACTATGACCACACACCGCTTAACCTCGCGCGCGTCCAAGAAGGCAGCCGACCCATCGACGTCTCTGCCGTATGCCATCGACGCAACAATGTCGCTCTCACCGCAAGAGCTCAGCGTCCTGCAGGATCAGTACATCGAAGAACAGGATAAAGGCTTCGTCAGTACTCAGACCAAATTCAACCTGGCGTGGTGCGCAAGATCTCATTCATCAAGAATGGCCGAAAGCTTTGCTGATGTCGTGTCTCTAGGGGCCTCGTCCGCAGTGAACGGGATGCACAGGTCAAAGATGGGATAAGCCTGCTGATGGGTGAGTGCGACGTCACATTCAAAGCGTTGTTCAGTACTGATATGTCAGATTGCAGACATCTACGAACACGAACCAGCACGGCGGCGGGAGTGTCTCTACTACTTGGCATTAGGGCACTACAAGCTCAAGAACTACACTGAAGCGAAGAAGTTTGTAGAGAGATTGCTGGAGAAGGAGCCGAACAACATGCAAGCTAGCTCGCTGAATGGGATGATTGAGAGGGATGTCAAGAGTGAAGGACTGGTGGGGATGGCTATTGCAGGAACGGCAGTCACGGTCATGGGTGCTATTGCGATAGCAGCGATTACTAGATTGAGGCGGTAGTCTCGTCGCTCCCTCCCTCCCTCTTTTCCTTCCCTTCCTTGTTCTAATGTAGCCACGTCACGAATCGCAAGTAATGTCGTTACCGCCTACCCTCCTTATTGTAGCCATACAGCCTCCAAGTGGTTATACACGTACATCCGCTCTTCACGGTGTGCTCCTTCTTCCACGCCCACAAACATTCTCTTCAGAAACATCCGGTTCGTAGATTTCAAACTGTGCTGAATGCTGTCACAGTATACACCTGAAAGATGGCCAACATCCATCTCATATCAAGCGGATTCGTCATGCAGGTGTGGCATTCTTCAACCCAAGAAAGACACCTGAACGTTGTCGAGATCGGCACAGAGGAATGATAAGAAAAACCCTCCTCTGTCATACATATTCATAACTTGTCAATTCACATGCAGTGGCTTCCATGAGGGACTCCAAGCTGCTGTAAAGCGTGTACTTTCCTTGACAGCGGTCTTCCAGTGTCTTACGCCGTGCATACTCTGGATCAGCGCCTACTATGACTTCATAGCCCTTTGGTGGCTGTCCGTAGGGCATACCCCACGTTCCAAACTCGAGCAACGAGACCTGTCGGCGTATGCTCAGATCAGTCGGCCGCAATGATAGTCGGAGAAGGGTGATGAGACAACTTACGACGCATGGCGTATACTTATGGAACCAGAATACTACGATGTGGCTCTTCTCAAACCCGAACGTCTCCCACTTCGTAAGTGCTCTCTGCATGCCCCTGCTTTCCGCATCGAAGTTTGGATTGATGAGCACCGTATCGCACAGCTTCATGCCAGATCTGGTCTCCTTCTGAAGATATGAATGAAGTTCTCCACGCCAGTCGACATCACCTCCCATGCCGCCGGCTAGAAAGACGAGCTTCTGCGAGGGGTTTGAACGATCGCGGTTCACAGGTCGTAGAGCCGGCAACATATTGTCCCTCTTGATGATTTCAGGGTATCGCATGGTGATGCGGCCCGTCTGACCAGCAGACGGAGTGCGCGAAAGGCTTAAATTCGAAGAGGAGCGGGACAGAGGGCCAGGTGGCTTGGGTCCTGTGTTGGTGCGAGACCATGCTTGTCGACTCGCTGAAACACGCCTTGGGAGGTGCGGTGGGCCTGACTGTCGCTCCTGGCGATCGGCACTAGAGCTAGACTCGGAGGGCTTGCTGGTCTTACGTTGGTGTTGGTAGCTCATGATTGATGAGAGAGTGCTGCTGATGAGTCAGGTTTAATATGTGCTTGTGCTGAGTAGAACAGAGAGAAAGAGAGCAGCTCCTGCCTGGCAGCGTGGTACACCCTGAGCCTGAGTAAAGCTCCTTTGCAATCAGACAGACCTTTGAGCTTATCAGTGGAGACTCGCCGGGCGGTCAAGCGCCGGCCAAAAGGCATTGTAGGGGGTTGAAAAGGGGAAGTTCAGGTAAAAACCGAGAGCCTGAGCGGAATTTAAGCTGGAGAGGAACTCAGCCAGCTCAAGCAAGGGTCCCTAAGCTTCCAAACAGAGTGGGGGAACACTCAAAAGCCGGCTCGCAAATCCGAGGGTTGAACGAGTCTGGCCAGAGCCAGCTTGTGCTTGTCGTGGGACAGCCTGCTTATGAACTGTCCGTAGGGAAGACGAGGATAGGGCCTAGACCGTGCGAATGCGAGACAATGGCTCGTAACAGCCTGAGTCACGCTATAAAGGTATGTCAGACGTTTCGACGCTGTGTCAGTTTAGGTTAGGTGGGTGAAGGGAAGGAGGCGTGTTGCCGCTTAGAGGCCAGTCACACTTTCAGACTGCGGACAGTCTGTTTCAATACAGTATAGCCGAACACTGCAGTCCTTCCATCACATAGTCCGGAGGCCGTCTGCGGCTGCTTGCGTAAGTGCTTCTACGGTATCATAGAGCTTGTGCCTGCCTGCGCAGTATGTGGCCAAAGTGGCACGCCGTTCGTATTCTGGGTCGGCTCCTACCAGTACTTGATACTTGCCTTTTGGACGCTGAGCTTGTGGCACGGCCCACTGTCCGAACTCGAGAAGAGATATCTACGCAGTATTAGTGTCAGTCTTGCTCAAGCTGTGAGAGCGATGTGTATGCAGAAACTTACCATGCATGGAGAATGTTTATGGAAGAAGAACACAATCAGATCGCTCTTTGCAAAGTGATCAATCTCCCAATTTGTAAGCTGCTCGGACATATCCAGCCCTTTGACCTTCTTGAAGTACGGGTTCATCAGGACGACATCTGGCAGGCCAGGGCAGTTAGTCAGATCCTGCAGCAGGGTAGTTCGCCAGGGTACAGTATCTGCAGGAGCTCCGATGCCGCCTGCTAGAAAGACGAGCTTTTGATTGGTAGATTGTCGATTGACAGGCTTGAGAGTCTTTGAGGGTAGATCGAGCTCAGGGAAGCGCATGGTAACTTTATAATGAGCTAGAGCACTATTTGAAGAAGTGCGGGAAAGACTGAGACTAGCGCGAGGAGATCTTGTTACGCCTAGACTGGCTCTAGATGTAGCTCTGGAAGCGCGTCGAGATCGATGCTGCTGAAGTCGTTTCATACGTTCCTCTGTAGTTTGCGGAGGCTGCGAGGCGGGATCATCGGTCGAACTGACGCTGTTGCGCTTGAGGGAGCCCATGCTGGGTTTGCGAGGTGCAGACATGGCACTTTGGATGTTTGGGGAATCGCGTCTTCTGTGAGTGATTTGTTCACTTGTCGTAAGCAAAGAGAGCTACGTCCATGCAGCGACCGGAGTTTGCAGCATCCTGTGGTCTAACTGGGAACACAGCCATGACGGCTCTTAACGTGAGTCATCAAAGGGACTCCGCGATTGGGAGGCAGAAAACGCTTTTGAGCTTCAGTGAGCTTGCACTATGCTTCTCCAGCCAAGAGCATCGCAGAGTCCGAGCCGCTTCGATAATGAGACGGCAGGCAGGAGGAAGTTTTTGGAAGCCAGCATTCGCAACGACGACATGCGACTTGAATATGAGGATACTACGATGTTCTACGGTCGCTGCGCCGGTCTTTGTACTTGAAGATATCGACGGGCCATATTGCATTGCGGGCTTTCTTCAGATCGATTCGAGATTCGCTGGGATAGACGATAGCGACTAGCGACATAACAGTCACTGGCATCACCAAACTCGTCAGGTTCGTTCTCTGGTGCAAGAGAGTTGCAATCCATGCAGTCGGGAGAACGACAAGAGTCGCTTGACCGAGCGCCCACAATCGACAGTGAAGATGGCCAAGAACCGCAGAAGAAGAAACAACGTCGCAGTAAAGCAGGCTGCTTAACATGCCGGTGCGCTGTCATGCCTCTGTCGACAGTCCCGAACAAAATCTGACCACGTTGATGCATGACACAGAACCTCGAGAAAAGGCTGCGATGAGGCTAAACCACGATGCGGACGCTGCACTCGCCTATCTTATACGTGTATTTGGCCTGAACCACGCGAGGTGCACCCGTCTCCGAAAAGTCGAATCTCCAAAGAACGCCTGGAAGCAGCCGAGAGAGGGAATCAATTCTATACGGAAAATCGAGACTTTATAGCTCAAAGCCGAATGTACAGTTCGCCCAGTACATCTTCCTCGGCCCCTGCGACATCTGTCGTTGCCAATGCTTCCGGAAGAGGGACAGTAATGCCTGCAATAAACCCCGCTCCGCTGTTCCAATCGATACACAATGGTACCAACGTCCTACATAACCCATATGTCGCTCCCTATTCTGCTCCTCACGATACCGGTAACAGAAGCATCGGGATTCCCGACTCCCTCGTTCGCTCGTTTCCACCTCCGCCAAGTCCAGCATCGCAGCCGGGATCTTCTGCTCCGAGCTTCAATAGTAGCAACAATGCATTTAGATCAGACGCTATCATGCCTTTTGCAACAGAGTCGCCGTCTAGTGCCATGTCGGCGAACTTCTGGGATGATCATCAGCTATACGGATTAGACTACGATTATCGCGAACTAGACTCATTATTGGCACTACTGGGACAGACCACGTCTACATCAGCAGGTACCTCATCAGATCTACTGTCCGGCACTTCTACATCTTTTGCCGGCCTGACCGGGCAAGCCCAGCACCACTTATTGCCAAATTCGCATCTACAAGACATACGGGATCGGAATGGTCATAGTCCGCAAAGATCGCAGCCCAGACAAGATCAGCTTGTCCTGCCAAGGGATAAATTGAAAGCGATGTCCAAGTTCATCCCGAAGCGTTGTTATGCATTCCTAGAACGCATGATCGAAGAGCAGGATAACGGCAAGGGTGAAGCAACTCTTCCAATTGCCTGTGAGTATATTGTCGCCAAGGTCACATGAACAATCTACTGAATTCGACCTCGCGCAGACCTCATCAACCTAGCAATGTGGACACCGCCTACCATCATTGAGGACCTAGTCGCGCAAGCCAAAGAGATCTATATCCAGGGCTCGCCCCTTCGCCATTTCATCGAAGAAATCGATGAAGCCATCTGGCCCATCTTGCTGTCGAAACCTAAAAAAGCGGTAAAGCTGTCTATTACGCTGGAACAAATAGTCAACCTGAAGGACGTCAGCTTTCACACGAAAATTTATGCGCTAATGGATATGGCCTACCACAAGGTAAGCTGCTCTGGAATTTCGACATTAAGGCTTCGTGTTGACAGTATATGCTGCGCAGCTCTACGTGGAAGGAGCTAGCGCGTTCTACACGGACCTTTCCAAGATTGCCGACTTCGTCAAGAAGTATTTCAAGAAGCCAAATCAAGTTATCGATCTCGCAAAATTGGCCAACAAGAAGGATTTTGGAATTGCGGTCTTTGTGTACGCCGATATATTGGCTTCTATAGCCCTCGGAAGACCTACCACGTTTCCCGTAACATACACACAAGATGTCAACGACCCCGAGCAGATGCGTGTACGTTCATGCTGATGTAACATGCGGTCGACATAGACTGATCAGCTGTTACAGTACGTCATCGGCATAGAGCATCTGCTGTGTATAGCTTCAGACATCGCGACGTTCAAGTTTGCACTAGACAGAGACTATACCAGCCGTATCGGGGATGGCAGCCTCAATTCGCTCTATAAAGCACAAGCCGATCGACTCCTTTGGCGGATCCGGACATCTACCTGCTGTCTGCCCTTCGAAGAGGAAGATGACAGCGTGCACTACCTCTCGCTTCTGGCCGCACAAGAGTTATACCGCCAGGCGATAATCATCCACTTCTACCAGAGCATATACAAATTGCCTAGCACCGATCCACGGCTTATAAAGTGCATGAAACAGATCATACGCCTCTGGAAGTCGACAATGGAGAGTAATGAAGAACCAGACATGCTGAAGATGTCAGCTACGTCTGGCGTCCCACTCTTCCTAGCTTGTACAGTCGCGCAGGAGAAGGAGGACATAGAGATTCTTAGAGAATATTACACGGATTCAGATTCGGATGGCGAATGCTCGGAGAAGGATCCGATTCACGAATTTGTCGAGTACTTCTGGAAAGAGCAGGAGAAGCTGGGTAGACCTCTGGATTGGGTGAGTGCTGTGAATGTTACCGAGCATAAGTTACTAGACCAGCTAATCACAATCGCAAATGTCTCCGCAGCGGGACTATGCTTCTGAGGAGAGAGGTCCAGCTTTCCCGTAATCTATCACCGCTTGGCTACAACAATGCACTATCTTTATTGCGCGCTTTTAAGGACCTGCTTTGGAAGATATCCGCCGTCCGGAAGCAGTCCAGCATAACTCCTTTCATTGAACTGTGTGGAACCAAGACCACGACAGGCGCGACCTGTTAACAGGTGTTTCATGGACGACAAGTACTCAGCGATCCTCGGATCCATACCTGTTCGCAATAGACTGATACTCTGGTCATTGACATACAACGATCAAATCGGCACCAGCACATCAACAGAATCATCATTCCGACGGCCAGGCAGATTGATCGACTATGTCTGCAGCCTCCGGACCAACACAAAGAGGGACTGGAAAAGGCGTGCGCCGGCAGCTCAAGCGTCCCCTGCGGGCTATCGTCAAAGTCCGAGCAAGCCTACCTAGACAATTGCCATCGTATGGGTCTTCGCCACTCGTGCGAACACAAGTACGAAGATATTATGCCGAGCCCGACGCCTCTGGAAAAGCGTTTATGCCAGTCAACCTCAAGCCTGGTGAAAAGCTTGTTTTCCTAGCGGGCGGCGTCTATGACGACGCTGATTGGAGAGGCATATTACAAGCTGCTCTATCGAACGGGCCGGCTCTGCCTGCCCTGGCGCTCATCACACCGGTGGGCAGCCCATCGCCCGGAATGCTTGGTCCGCGAGCCCTGCTGCTCAGATGGCAAATCTCACATTTTGGCAGAAGCCATCTCGTGATATTTTGGTTTCATCGCTTCACCGGATGTCCTGTATGCCAAGCGTGTGATTTCTATCGCGACCGTGCTCACGATAGGTCCACAGGGCACGCTCTTAGAGTTCGGGCAGTGGGCTGTGCCCATGGCCAAGAAAGCTAAAGGGCGATATAAAGTCGTCGTTGGAGCTGATCCGCAGTACGAGAAACGACAACATCTGATTGTCCATTGCGAGGGGAAGTACAAGCTGCACGATAGTCTCGAGTCACTGGCTCAAGCGGCCGCCGACGAGCTTCGTGCGATGTGATTATTCCGGCAGAGGCATTCCTGCTATATACATTTGAAGCGTATCTTACTTCTCCTTCTTTCTATGTCGAAAAAGCTAGAGCAGGCTCTTTGCATCACTGCTCTGCGAGCAGGATACCTGCTGCTAGACTACTTTGCACACCTCTCGCGACAGATAAAGGCACTGACGTTGCCAAGACGTGAGTCGCTTGAGAGCGTCGGATACGTAAAAGTCGCTTAGAGCGCAGCCGCTTTTCGTCGGAACCGGGATAAGCGACTCTTGGAGAGCTACCAACTCGCAGGCGGAAGAAGCAGAGAACGATGGCTTCTCCTTCTTTCTATCTCACTCACTCCATCCTAATCGCCCCTCCGTAGCTTCTGCCATTCTCCCCAGCTCATCTCATCTCATCTGGCTGGTACCTTTGCCGAAGCATACGACAGCTTGGCTAATAGTCTAGCAGCCTGCGACAGGACGCAGATCCAGCTTATATCTCTATCTTTGTAATCATACTGAAGTATGGGCAAGCGAAAGTCCGACAAAAATGAGAAACCCAAGTCCGCCTCGAGCTCGTCATCCGAGACCGCAGTCGCATTCGAGCAAGACATGTCGCACTTTACGGACGAGCAGAAGAAGATCATCAGCGACCAGATAGAATCCGAACATGATGCTCGCAAAGTCTCCTATCTCGATATTTACAAGTTCGCAACAACGACCGAAATCTGCCTAGATGTTATCGGTCTCATCGCTGCGGCTGCTTCTGGAACGTGTCAGCCTCTCATGATCTTCGTCTTTGGCAACATCATCACAGCCTTCGTGAATTACGGAAGCGCGGTGCTAAGCGGCCAGAACTTGCAAGAAGTGGAACGCCAGCTGCTTCATGAGGTAGACAAAGGTGCTCTATTTCTTGTGTACATTGGGATCGGTAAGTCTGGCCCTCGAGCGTGTCCATGCTCCGCTAAAGTCATGCATATCTTGGATCTGCAGCAATGGCTGTTACGACCTATTTGTACTCCGCAATCTGGATGTACAATGGCGAGAACTGCTCAAGACGTATCAGAGAAGCCTACCTTCGGGCTGCCCTCCGCCAAAACCTCGCCTATTGGGACAGCAGCAATGCAGCGGGCGAAGTCACTGCTCGCATCACAGGAGACATGGCTGTAGTTCAGCGCGGAATCAGCGAAAAGGTCGCAATTGGTACACAATACATCGCACAGTTCTTCGCAGGCTTCGTGGTAGCCTTCATCAAGTGAGTCCATCGTACTTTTCGGCCGACAGTCTAGATCATAGCTGATATACAGTGTTCCACAGAGACTGGAGACTAGCCCTTGCCCTATCCTCCATTCTGCCCATTATGTTCATTGCTGGCTCACTCATCTCGATCCTCGAGACCAAGTACAAGAATGGCGCTCTCGAAGCTACCGCCAAAGGAGGCTCGCTAGCAGAAGAAGCCTTCTCTGCAGTACGTACTGTGTATGCCCATAGTACACAGAAGAAGCTTTCGCTTCTGTACGATGTGCACAATGCACGAGCCATGAACTTTGGCAAGAAGAACGCAGGTAGGTCGACCAGGCACCAGGCAACTTGACCATACTGACGAACTCTGACAGTATCCATGTCCGTCATCATGGCCATTTTCTATTGGACCCTCTATTCCGGCTACGCTTTGGCAATCTGGCTGGGTACTCGCTTCGTTTACGACGGAAGGGCCACATCTGGAGACATCATAGCTTGTATAGAAGCAGTAATCAGTGAGTATAGGTACCCCTCCGATGCCAAGCCAGGCTGACACGGCGTATCGCAAGTCGGCGCACTTTCTATTTCTTCGATCGCACCCAATGTTCAAGCGATTGGAAGTGCGACAGGCGCTGCGAACAAGATCCTTCACACTATTAGGCGTGTGCCTCCGATCGACTCGGCGTCCACTGACGGTATCAAGCTTGAGAAGGTAGATCGCGTTAAGAATCAGACCCCAGTGCTCAGCTAAGATGTGCGCAAAATAGGTACAAGGAAAGATTGAGTTCCGCAACGTCGACTTCTACTACCCTTCGCGTCCCGGTGTCAAGGTACTGGACAACTACAGTCTTGAGATTCCGAGTCTCAAGACCACTGCTCTCGTCGGACAGTCTGGAAGCGGCAAGAGCAGTGTGGTAGGGCTTCTGGAGAGATTCTACAGTGAGTGCGAAATGCTTCAGCTTCGAGGTTCTCAGTCTGATGCGAGGGCACATGAATCAGATATCACTGCAGGCCATATCTTCCTGGACGGCCACGACATGTCCACGCTCAATGTCCGATGGCTTCGTTCTCAGATCGGACTCGTCTCGCAAGAGCCTACCCTCTTTGCTGCACAAGTATGGCAGAACGTCGCATTGGGATTGGTCGATACACCTTTTGAACACTCTGATGAAGACACAAAGCGAAAAATGGTCGAAGAAGCATGCAAGATTGCTAATGCTCATACCTTCATATCTGCTCTTCCGAATGGCTACGGGACACTAGTTGGTGAACGAGGACTCACCCTCAGCGGTGGGCAGAAACAACGAATCGCGATCGCTCGTGCAATCATCAGCGACC
The DNA here is from genome assembly GCA_001600175.1 of Erythrobasidium yunnanense. NCBI lineage: Eukaryota > Fungi > Basidiomycota > Cystobasidiomycetes > Erythrobasidiales > Erythrobasidiaceae > Erythrobasidium > Erythrobasidium yunnanense. The sequence continues at coordinate 299,765 of BCJC01000007.1, forward strand.
CTCCTATTCTCCTACTCGACGAGGCTACTAGTGCTTTAGATGTAGCCTCGGAGCGATTGGTTCAACGCGCTCTCGATCAGGCATCAGCTGGAAGGACCGTCATCGCGATAGCACATCGTCTCAGCACGATCAAGGCTGCTCATCAGATTGTCGTCATGACATCCGGCCGCATTATCGAGTCTGGAACACACGAAAGCCTGCTCGAGGCGGGCGGCACCTATGCTGGTCTCGTCAAGAGCCAGACTCTCGCTGCCGAGGCGGCCAGCCATGACTTGGAGGAAGAGAAAGATGATGGATCTGCTATGCTAGAAAAGGATGCACAGCCTTCCGAAAAGCTCGCACGCCGCAACACAGATTTGTCAGCCAAGAATGCATTGGTCAACGGTGACGCAGAAACGCCAAAGCGAAAAAGAGCAAGTCTTCTGGTCATTGTCAAACGCCTCATACAAGCGAATCCCGGCGTATGGAAGTTTTACCTTGCTGGCCTCGTTGGTTCTGGCGTCGTTGGATTGGCCACTCCGGTAGGTGCCTTCACCGGGATTGGCTTACCTTCGCACTGAACTACTTGACTCGCAGCTGGTCGCCATCATCCTTGGTAGCGTAGTTGATGTGCTGACGCTTCCTGACCGGCAACGATGGCAGCCCGGCAATTCTTATAATGCAGGCCTGACATTCGCTCTGTGAGGATACTGGCATCGTCTCGCGAACTGTACTGACTTCATATCCGCAGTGCGTGTGTGTTGGGGGTCCTAGCAGTTGTCCAGTTCGGCAGCTTCATGTACGCGGCAGGTGAGGAGGCTTCTTCACTATCACACTATCACAGATTGATTTGCTGACACTCGGCGCAGAACGCCTATGTCGCCGGCTGCGACTCAGACTCTTCGAAAGTACCCTTCGCCAGGATGTGTCTTTTTACGATGACGCTTCAAATTCGACTGGCGCCTTGTCCAGCAATGTCAGCGAGCTCCCACAGAAAGTCCACGCTGCTTGCGGCATCACGGCCGCTGCCATCACGCAAAGTGTGGTTACGCTTATTACCGGTGTTATCATCGGATTAGTTTACGCTTGGAAGATCGCCCTGGTCGGTCTCGCTTGTGTCCCTCTGACCTTTGGAGCCGGTCTTGTTCGTCTCAAGGTAGTGGAGACGAAGGTAAGCTGTCATCATGCCTCATACGAAGATCGGCACTCATGCACAACATCAGGATCAAAAGACAGAAGCTGTTCACTCCCAAGCGGCACAGAAGGCCTGCGAAGCTGCAGTTGCTATCCGAACTGTAACTGCCCTATCAACACAAGATACCTTCTGCCGAGAATACTCACGGTCGCTAGGCAAGCTCGCCTCGCAGTACGCTCAAATGCGGAAGCTGACACCTCTATAGATGAGCCTATGAGATTGGCAAAGCGCGTAGCTTTCATTTCGACTGTATGTCGCATCGTCGCGCGCTAAATGAATCGGCTGATTGATACGATATTTGCAGGCCTTCTTCAGCATTACGCAAGCTCTATCTTTCTGGATTCTGGCTCTCGTCTTCTGGTATGGCTGTCGTCAACTAGTGCAAAGTGGCCTCTCTCCTGGCAACTTCTTCGTAGCCTTGACGGGCGTGATCTTTGGCTCAATAGAAGCGGGCAAGGCTGTCCGCCAGCGTACCTGCATTTGATTATCGCTGACTAGCTTGGATGTTTACAGGTCAGATATTCGGTTATGTGCCCGATATCAGCGGGTATGTAGCTCTGACAGTTTGGAACCGGGACTAGCCTGACGCTACGACATCTCATCAGCGCCAAGACAGGGGCAGCAAAGATCTTCCGCCTGTTGGATCAACAGCCAGAGATTGACGCCGATAGCTCTGAGGGAGATAAGCCAGCGAATGTCGGGGGCCACATAGTCTTCAAGAAGTAGGTCTACGCAATATTCGCGAAAGAAGTCGTACTGACAAATCTCCTTCAGTGTACACTTCCGCTACCCAACCAGACCTGGAGTGCGCGTCCTGAGCGGGCTGGACATCGAAGTCCAGCCAGGACAATTCGTAGCGCTAGTCGGTCCATCGGGCTCCGGCAAGAGCACTATCGTCCAAGTGAGCTGTTTCATGTTCTACACCAAGTCACTCCGATGTTGACATGGCTGCCCAGCTCATGGAACGCTTTTACGATCCTTGGTCTGGCTCGATCACCCTTGACGGCCAAGACATCCGCAACATCAATCTCCAAAGCCTGCGAGCGAACATTTCCTTAGTCTCTCAGGAGCCTACGCTCTTCGAGGGAACAGTCCGACACAACATCGTTATCGGCGCCCTGAACGAGCCTACTCAAGAAGAAATCGAGGCTGCTTGCCGGTCCGCGAACATCCATGACTTCGTGATGAGCCTTCCGCAAGGATATGATACTCCAGTTGGAGGCAAAGGAAGTCAGCTGTCTGGCGGTCAGAAGCAAAGAGTAGCCATTGCACGAGCGCTCATCCGGAACCCGAAGATCTTACTTCTAGACGAGGCTACCTCTGCACTAGACTCGTAAGTACAGCGTGTGTAGCTTTATACCTGTACTGACTGCCGATGTGTCTGCAGTAATTCCGAAAAGGTAGTACAAGAAGCGCTTGACGCGGCTGCAAAGAACCGGACGACACTGGCTATAGCGCATCGACTGAGCACTATCCAGCGTGCTGACCTGATCTGCGTTCTTCGGGATGGAAGGATTGCGGAGAAGGGAACTCACCAAGAACTGCTGCAGAAGCGGGGTCTATACTACGAGCTGGTCATGGAAGAGTCGCTGAATCCGACTGGGTAGTATAGAGGGTATTACGAAACACCATATGTAGCGAGTACCGCATATTCATAGATGAGACTACAGCACCATTCATCATCCGGCGAAAGACTTGGCATCTCTTTCGATTCCAAGTTGACGAGCCGAGGCCTACCGATAGACGAGCAACACCTGATCGGGAAGGTTTCAGCTCGTCTGATTTGCATATCGCTCTTGAACGCTGATGCATCTGATTAGGGGTAGTTCACGCCGAAACACAGGTCCCGCAGCTTGGTTCTTGACAATCAAACCTGGATGATCGCATAACACCAACTTGACGCTTACACCTGAACGAACAGGATGGCGCTACGCCGCAGCCAGGCTGCCGTCTACTTCAAGGCGCCCAGCAAGGAGGTGCGATTTAGCATTGGACACTTGCAATATCGAATCAATACTCAAGACAGCCTATCTCCCATCTATCCATTCTGTGTGATGTCCCCAGTCTGCATTTAGGGCCTTCTTCAGCTTGCCAGAGAGCGAAGTCGCAGTCTCCGAGCTTCACGCGATACTCTCGCTTGTTGGAAAGGCCGAAGTCTACGTGCGCCGTTGATAAAGTAGGACCTACAGACCAAGCTAAGATAGCGTCTACAGACCGGCAAAGTCTACCTGACGACCTCCTTCATCTGCTTCACCTCGCTTGATAGGCGATCATGCCGGACCTCTTTGGCACTATGTACCGTCAGAAGAGTCGAGAAGCTACCTCCAGGTGTAGGCGGAGGAGCTGTCGCGCTCTCTATTGGGCTGTGGGACGGAGGCAAGATCATACTCGGCCTGAACGGGTTGCGAGGTAGCTGCGACCAGGTCTGTCGAGCTTCGCATCCGGGCGTTATACTAGCGAAGCATACTAAGATGCTTCGTGACTGCCCTCCAGTTCTGCTCCCTACTGCGCGTACACCTCAAAGCGTCCATGCCGCTCATCAAGTCGATTAAGCCATTCGTCTCGACTTTCTTCAGCGAACGGATTGTAGCAGACAATGCAGGACCAGATGGAGGTGCTATGACTCCTGCGAACGAAAAGGTAACGTTCAATCTATCCTCTGGCTTTGGCATGACAAGCGCTTCGCAACATGTCATAGGAGGAGAAACGCCCACGGAAGAGAAGCTCATAGACTTTGGGAGTACATCGGCGTCACAAGGAGACGAAGGCGGGTTTCAGGTGGATTCGGAAAGGCAATTTCAAATGGACGGATCGCAGAAGCAGGATACTGCAGGGAATCGTTTCACAACTCGCGAAGGTGTCAACAATGGCTATCAAGGTGGTCTAGGTCTGATATTCAAGTATCCTGGAGATCCGCGAAAGCTTAGGGAAAAGAGCAAGATGAAATTATGGCGGGACTACTTTCGCCAAAATGGCAAGAACCTTACACTCCTGCGTTACCCTTCTTTCAATCGCTTGGTACAAGTTGGCTTACCCAGTCGGTTACGTGGAGAGATCTGGGAAATCACGTCTGGTTCTGGATTCTCGAGGCTTCAGAACCCTGGAGAATATGCTCGAATATTGCAGGAGTGCGAAGGAAAGAAGACATTAGCAACAGATGAGATTGAGAAGGATCTGAACAGGTCGCTGCCTGAGTATCCTGCGTACCAGGACAAAGAGGGAATAAGCACTTTACGGAGGGTCCTTACTGCGTATGCCTGGAAGAACCCGGTATGTTGGCAGATTAAATTAGGTGATACTGTGCTAAGGAGCTTCTCACAGGAACTCGGCTACTGTCAAGCCATGAATATTGTCGTTGCGGCCTTCCTGATGTAAGAAGACAAGGCATTGCGCAAGGCGAACAGCTCGCTGATACATCAGAGTTAGCTATCTCTCCGAGGAACAATGCTTCTGGCTACTCTCTGTCCTGTGCGACCGCATGGTACCTGGCTACTACACGTAGGTCGCCGTATCAAGCTTTGAAGTACGATGATCTAACTTCTTTCTAGTCCTTCCATGTTTGGCACAGTGTTAGATCAGAAAGTCTTTGAGGCGCTGGTTCTACGCAGTCAGTCCACCTCGCTTCGAACATGTAGCCATGCGACTGACAATGCCCAATCTAGCAATTCCTGTCATCCATGAACATTTCGCAAGTGTGGATGTACAGCTTTCAATGGCTTCTCTACCTTGGTTCCTCTCCCTCTATATCAACTCGATGCCCCTCGTCTTCGCCTTCAGGGTCGTAGACTGCTTCTTCCTCAGTACGTCACGATGCTCAGTACTCAAGTACACATACTGAGACACCTTGTGACTGTCAGTGGGACCTAAAGTCCTCTTCCAAATAGGCCTGGCTATCCTGAAAATCAATGGCGAAGAGCTGCTAGAATGCTCAGATGATGGCCAATTCATCTCGTAAGCGGCATTCAGCCACCGACTTGACATGGCTTCGCTAAGAACGATCAACAGCTGCATGCGCCAATACTTCGCATCGCTAGGCGACTCTGCACATCCACATTCAAACGACCCGCAAACACGGCAAATAACCAAGTTTCAGGAGCTTCTAGTCGTAGCTTTCCGAGAATTTGGCATCATCACCGATGAGCTCATCACAAATGAACGCAAGCGCTTTAAATCGGATGTAGTCGATTCTATCGAGACATTCGCTAAACGCGCTCATTTGCGGAACCTGAAGTTCACGGGTCAATTCGACAAAGTCCAGCTGTCTAGGATCTTTGACAACTATCAACTAGCCATCGTGAAGGAGCGCGAACAACAAGCGATATTGGCCGAGAAAGCTGCATCTCCGGTTAGTGCTGGAGTGTTGAAAACGCCCAGTACGGCAGGCAGTCATCATCATCAGCAGCATCAGCATGTAGATGACGACAACCGGCCGGAAACACGTCTGGATAGGTCGACTTTCGGAATCTTCCTGGCTGAAGTAGCTACGTGGGCGGGAGATACTTTCGTCGTCAAGACTGGCTTTCATGAGTCCAAGCAGATCAGAGTCGCGGATCACGATCTCATAGGTAGGCTCAAGCCAGATGCTACTTCTGCTGTCTAAATGACGATTTGGATCAGATCGCCTCTTCTACGCTTGGGATTACGACAACAAAGGTGCTCTGTCCTTCCAAGATATAGTCAAAGGGCTGGACAAGGCAATGTTCAATGACTTGATGGGCAATATCAACTGGCTATTCACGCTGCACGATAACAACAAGGATGGCTTTCTTACCAAGGATGAGGTCCTCAAACTGTCAGAGTCACTACTGGTAAGTGTGTGTCTCAATATAGCCCGACTGTCACTGAAACGATTGTAGTTCGTGTTCAGGAACGAGCCTGGCGATCAATATCTGGCGGCTGTCTCCCGGCTCCTTCAAAATGCCTTCGAGTTCGCAGACGAGGATCAATCAGCCTCGCAACTTCCTCCTGATGCAGCTGCAGCTGTCAAGGCTGTACAGGAAGCCGAAGCAACGGGCCGGGACCCGCTTGCTGGAGCATCTCGGAACCTCATAGACGTCGATGTCTCCGCCGATTCACCTTCGAGCAGGAGGAGCACGATAATGGAACAGCCTACCACGAAGCCTTTCTTGTCTCTGGCTATCTTCCGTATGGTCGTCATGGCCGACGAGCTGCTCGAGTCCTTCTTCTCCGAGGATCTGACAAAAGCATGGCATCTCGAGCCTCTGACAGAGGATATACCTGTTCCGCAAGCGAAAGGTGCCAAAGGGATGTTCGCGAATCTGGTCAGCTCGCTCATGACAGAGGAGAACAAAGAATTCCTAGGCAAGCTTGCGGACGACATTGGCAAGCGGCTGGATATACAGCACGTCGAGCAAAAACCGTCCCTCGGTCGCCTGACGGGAGCAGCAGCTCTGCAAGAACCGCAAGAGCGAGCGACCTTGTTCTCGACAAGCAAGGCTAGGGGCTCCTTATCGCCCGCTCTCGGTGCCACATCACCCATGTCTGCCTCCAGCATGCGACATAGCGCGCAGATGATCTCGGTGCCTTCGCATTCACCTCTGCCTTCGCCTAATCTCTCTCCGAACACAGCTCAGAATGCCAACCCACTCGAGAGCGCGGTAGCAGCAGCCGAGAAAGCAGTGATGGACAAGGTCCTCCCTGACGCACCGAAAGATAAAGTGCTAGGACTAGGCATCATGGATGAACGGCCGAAGTTCGCTATCGATGATGCAGTGGATGATGAGAGTTTTGAGGATGACGATGCTGCTATTGACGACGATACTGCTCTTCTGAATGGTAAGCTTGACTTCGAGCACGCCAGCATACGACTGACTGGCTACCACTCCGATAGATGTCGATGCATTCTTGTCGTCCGTTGAGGGCTCAAGCGACTCGGCCGATGCCAGTAAAGCCACAGGTAGGTCTGTCTACTGACCTTACCAAGCCAGCATTGCTGACTATACGGTTTCAGGCTTACAAGCCGCAGCGAAAGCATCGGGCGAAGACCTACTGAGCTGACCTTCTGCATAACCCTGTACTGTACAACCAATCCATATCAAGACTCCCTTGGATCCCTTTCGTGCTTGTAGCGACTTAGAAGCTTTCTCAGAGCAGTTTCAACTTTCCTGAGGTATTTCTCCCAATATGCCCAGGTGGTATGCTAAAGTGGGACATATTTTGCCCATTGTTCCGCGTACTGGTCTGTGTCTGCAAAGTGATATGATGTCTCTTACGCATGAGACGGCCGAGGAATACCCGGTCCCCTAATTTGGCCTGCAATCTGAATCATCATGATATAGCTTTTGCTTCTTTACATCAAAGATTCGTTCTTCTGACGATACTACGATGCCAGAAGCCTCTACATCTACGCCGTCTTCGCAGACAGTTGCGATGGCCAAGCTGAATGGTCAGCACGTCGAAGTGCAGCTGGACAGCATCGAAGAAGCTCTTGAAGCTTTCGCAAACGGCGAATGCCTCGTAGTCGTCGACGATATGGACAGGGAAAACGAAGGGGATCTCATCATGGCTGCCTCGAAATGCACGACAGAGAAGATGGCCTGGATCATTCGGCATTCAAGGTCAGCTGGAAACAAGAAAGCTTAACATTTCAAGACATTAACAAGTTCATTTGCTTCTGTCTATACTGTAGCGGCTACATCTGCGTTGCGGTAGAACCGGAAAGACTGGACGAGCTTGAAATTCCCTTGATGATAGAAAACAATACCGAAAAGCACAAGACGGCATATACACATACGGTAGACTTTCGGGAAGGTGCGCCTGCCTGCATACGACTAAAGAAAGCTCGTCTGACTTTACTCTATACTGGCAGGCGTTACAACCGGTATATCGGCGCATGACAGAGCACTTACGGCGCGCAAGCTGGCGGATCCATCAGTGCAAGGGAGTCAATTCAATAGGCCTGGTCATCTAGTGCCTCTACGAGCGCGGCCGAATGGCGTACTAGAAAGGCGGGGGCATACAGAAGCAGCTGTCGGTAGGTGCTCTTCACTCTCGTTCTCTTCTGCTCACCTAATGCTTCTCATGTCTAGATCTTGTTCGGCTATCTGGAATACCTGGGCCTGCAGTAGGCGTGATATGCGAACTTCTGAAGCCCGATGATCCAGAAGGAGGTATGGCAAGACGAGACGACTGCTTCGCTTTTGCACAACAATGGAAGTGCAAGATGATCTCCATCGAGCAACTAGCGGAGTACAGACAACGGAAAGGCGTGTGAACTCGATCTGGCCTCAATCATGTAATTGGTTCACACTTGACCATCGCAACGCACAACAGCATTCAAGAGCTACAATACAGTCAAATTTACCGCATACAGTCTAGTCGGGTGTTGTAGGAAAAGGCAAATCCTCTTTCTCCACGAAGTCAGACAATTTCTTGCGTCGAGTAGGGCTAGCCTCACGCTTACGGCCTGTAAGTCTTCGAGTAGGACTGAGGGCTGCTGCTGCTGCTGCTCTGGAATGGTTGCTGTCCACTAAGCCAGTCCGTTATGCGGCTGTCGCCTGTCGAGATTCTCGATACACGTCTAGGGTCTCGGCGTCGCAGAGGCGAGTGGCCCTGCACACCCGTTCCTTCCAGTGTCCCAAAAGTAGGACTCGAAAGCGACATCGGCATCGAATGCGAAGAGCCACCAAGAGAAGAGGATAGACCGCCAGCCCAATCCGGATCAAAGGCAGGCGAGCTGAAGCTGTTCCCAGAACGAGCTGTCGAAGGTTGCGCAGGCCGTCTGGATGCACTGCCTCCGCTGCCACTGCTATATGACAATGGCGGCATACCGTAGAGCGTGCTTGTCGACACAGGGCTGGTATTGGACTGACCGCCTCGGTATCCCATTCCAGCATCGATAGTGGGTGTCCCACTTCGTCTCTGAGGCATCGTGGGCGTATCGAACGGATCCGCGAAACTCGTACTGCCAGCCGATGCACTATGGCCGAAGAAGCCGGAAGTGTTGGTCGCTGATTGAGGTGTGGTAGGCCAGGCTGAGAGATCTGGTAGAGCAGAGCCACTCGTACTCGAACGACGGGTCCTTTGCGATCTTGAAGGCAGTCCACTCAGATCGTAAGAACCCGATCTGTCTCGTGCGAGTTTTGAGTGACACCGGCCGCAGCTAATTGCCACACTAACATGTCAATACTGTATCTGCAATAGCTGGCGCAACATGCTTACTATACAGGCCCCATCGATAGCTGGCTGCGCAGGTGTTCGATCGGGTGGATGTCTTTACAGCCTGCACAGCGAGCGTATCCAGGAGGACAAGCTCCCTGTACACGTCTGAGTTTCAGCGCTGAACCGTATTTGATAGCAGCTGGGGCCGCACCATCGATCTCACGGCTGTTCTTTCCTCAGCGAACAGAGGCTCAGGCAACCAAGGCAGCCCGTCTGGTGACGAGGTACTCTGTGAAGATATGCCGAATATCTCAAGGGGCGGCCGACCCAGTTCGTCCATGCCCGAAAGGAAGTCGGCATTACCAGTGGGTGAAAAATCAGTTGGCGTCCTGCTTGAAGCCAGGTCTGAAAGCGATGGAAGCTCGAAGTTGTCCCGCCTACGGATAGTCCGAGCTGGAGTACCAGTAAGGGTGCTTTGTCGAGGAGACGGAGGAGCTCCACCTAGAAGCGAAGAAGCTCGCAGGGATGCAGGAGTTGCGGGTGAGAGTGTTGGAGGACGAGGTACTCGAAACTCGTCGATATCGGGCGGAGCAGACAGCACACTGGGTGGTTCCATCGCATCAAGGGAAGTTCTTCGAAGTCTCTGTGGGCTCGAGCGTCTAAGACCAGACTGCTCAGGTTGCAGTTCTCTACTTCTGCTTGGACGGCTTGATCCTGGAGTTCCTCTACTTCCACCAGCGCTGGAAGAAAGATCGAGAGGCGGCATAGCGGGTGAGAAGGGAGGAAGAGCTGAGCTGGAAAACCCAGGACGAAACGTAGGTAAAGGAGGGAGATGGCGTGATACATCTGGGATGGAAGGGAGAGGAGGAAGAGGTATATTGGGAGGTGGACCAGGTGGATCTCGGAGATTGTTTCGAGAACTTCGTCGGTACGCCATGATTCTCTTTCTAGATTAGTGCGTATGGTTAAGCAAGGCAGATGTCAGGAGAGATGAAAGACAAGCAGCAGCCTAAGAACCTTGCTTTTCAGGGTTTAGATCCTGGAACCTTCGATCCGGAACAGCACGTCGTGCCTCGGCGCCCGTTAAACTGTATCACCAGCATGGCAGGTCAGCCGAAAGCCGGGAAGAGAGCACATGGAATAGGTGTTGAGTTGAAAGAACGTCACAAGCATAGGGATGGGCTGAGAAGCTGTCTGGCAGTGGCGCAGCGGGCTGTCAGGAGGGTTAAGCTTGCGCCGCAGTCTGACAACTTCTGTCGATCTCGCGAATCTTCTGTGCTTCCGAGCTGATGGATAAGCCGGGGCACTGCGATGTCCTCACGGGACATGATACCTGGTACCTAAAATTGAACGAGCGTGGCACAACTCCTAATTTGCAACACAGAGACAGATTACGTATAGTGAGGTTGAACGAGATGATATAGATTCAATGATGATCGATACCTGATACTCCTTGTTGCTTGGTCTTGCTTGTTGTGAAGGATTGTAACAATTGCATAACGAATCGTCGAAGTAGGCTGACTGTCCAGCAGTCGTGCCTTATGTCTTGTAAACGGTGCTGGCTAAGTCGGGACTCTTCGGCTGATAGAGATGCCGCGCCATATGATGCTGTACACAAATACAGATCAGCGAATGCTCAGATCTGACAGCTTTTATCGCGCAAAAACTCACCGTTCCAACCAGAACGACAGGCTCTCCTTCCATCCCCCACTCGCCGCGTTCGCGCCATGTACGTCCAGCATATTATACGCCTTCCAACTCGCGAACGAATCGTAGGAAGTAACATGATGATAATGCCTAGCAGGCATCAGCGTACCTCCCGACAGGACGCCAGAGAGGTAGACTACTAATGTGTAGATGAGGAAACCGCTTGTTGTGTTTAGTAATAAGTTGAGCGAGGAACGCGTGTCGTGTGGTAGGAAGTTGGCGAGTGAGGGAGCATATGGCTGGATCGCACGATGCCAGTTCGGAGTGTTCGTCTGGATGTACGGAGGGGGCGCCGTGTCTGGCACTTAATGCCACACTCACACTATCAGCTTCTCACACTATATCTTCTCGAGCATGATCACGCACCAACAGCCTGTAATCTCGCCCTCTCCTCCTTTGCGCGCACATACTCCTCTACAGCACGCAAGTCCACCTCCAATTCTCTCGCCAACTGATTCCTTTTCGCAAGCGGTGACATCTCCGGCTCAGCCTCCATCTGTACGCTCATATCTTCTCTGAAAAGAGATGGCATGTCGCATTGAATAGATACGTCTACGACGTCTATTGAGATTGTTTGTTGAGCAGGAGAGGCGTTGATGTCGCTGTTGGGGTTGTTTGATGCGTCGACGGCTGGCTTCTTGACGGGGCGTTTCTGCAGAGACCAAATTCAGATTAATACCCGTCAGCAGATGAGACAGCAGCCAATCTGTCGGCCAGACATACCAAACGCCGCCTCGTAGTGACGATCTCCTCTTCATAACTCTCATCCGGGTTCTGTCCTTTCCCTTCATCTCCTCCCTCTCCTTCATCCATACTTGCATCCTGCAATTTCCTCATCAACTCCCTGCCTAAATTCCTACTAATCGTCCCAGGTAAACCATCACTTCCACTCGCGCTCCTCTTCAGTCCCCCACTAGTACCATTCTCAAACTCCGACAATTTAGCTTGTGCGCGCAACTCATCTAGATCTAAGCGTAGGCGATCGATAGTTTCTTTTAGTGCCAAGTTCTCGGATCTTTGTTCTTCGAGCTCCGAGATGGATAATCGCGCTTCGGATAACTCTTCTTCCAAACGAGTAATGGTGCTTTGTAGGAAGTCGCGCTCACGGGTGATCTGCGCACACACCAAAGAGAGGTCAGCTGAATTGTTGAGATGCATAGGTGGATGAAGTGGGCATACCTTCGCTAAATCACTGTTACCATTTTGTACATTCTCGTCCGCCAGACGGAGTTCTTCATCTTTGGCTCGGATCGTATTGCGCAGCTTCTCCGACTCGTCTGCGCGCACAAAATCCTAAATCAGCCTCTCCTTTCCTGCTTTTTTACCTTATTCGACATTGCGAACAAAACAAAAGGATGCACTCACTGCACTGTTCCTCGTACTGTTTCCTAGCATTCAGATACGCTGTTTTCTGCTTATCTCTCTCCTCCTTATACTTACTAGTCTGGCCTTCTAACGTCCCTATCTGAGAAACATATATTTTTTCTTTCCCCCTCAATTCTTTTTCCTCCCTTCTTTTAGCACCTAGCTCAGCTCGTACTTCTTCTAGTAGTGCTTCTTTTTCGAGAAGGGAAGAGTAGCTATCTGCTTTTTGTGCGTCGAGCTGGGCTACCTTGCGGGAGAGCTCTTGTTGGAGGACAGTGATCATTTCGCTCAATGAGGACTCGGAGGATAAAGAGGCGGTAGATAACGGAAGTGTGTGCATGGACTGAATAGCGTCGTCTAAGGAAAGGTCGCCGAGCGCGTCGTGTTGGGATAAGGGAGGAGAACGAGGCATGATATGGAATGGAGAAGGATCTAGGGAAGGTGATCGTGGTTGGAAGAGGGGAGATGTGAATCCACGATCATTCGGGCTAGTGCTGAGCAGGGGAGATGTATCCCTCGTCGACCTGTGTGAGCTTTGTCGAGATCTACCTCCTCCAGGCCGTGAATCAGCATGCTCTTCCTCCATCATGCTATCTAGACTAGGCATATTGGGACTAAGCACTCCATCCCACGGACTGCTCGGCCTAGGGGATGGTTCTTCGCTATTCTGCCTACTCCTACTACCTCCATCGCTATTCAGCCCTGGCGTACCGAATCGACTGCTATCAGCACTGATTCTGCGCGTCTTGGGCGGCGCAGGTCGCGTCCTTCTGAACCCCGCTTCGAGCGGCACGGCGGGCTCTAATGGACTAGACCTCTGTCTTGAGCCCAGAGAAGAGTTCGTTGGCGTTGCACTTTGTAGTGTTCTGTTTAGTGGTGCGGAGGCTGAAGCTTTGAGATCGGGTTTCTCGGGATCGCTGGTTGTTTTCTTGCGCTGATATGGAAATGAGGAGGACTGCATGGGCGTACCCGGAGGAGACACGAGATGTTCTGGCATGGAATAGGAACGAGGGAAGACTAGCTCATCTGCATCTGCAGAGCCTGAGCCTTCGAGTGTGCCCTTAGCGACGAGGACATTCGATCCTCTTGAGCTCTGGGACGAGCCGCTGGAAGTAGACTGAGATCGGCCTCTTCTTTGTCCCGAAGAGTCCTCGGTATCGCTATCTCCGCTGCTTAGAGGTGGAGTAGGTAGGGTCTTGTTTGCATATTTCGCGGTAGGGGACTCGGGAGCTTCGCCAGCATTGTTGTTGTTGTTACTTGGAGTGATGGCCGTCAGTAGTCCTACGAGGTCTTCGCTTGAGACATAGACTTCGGGGTGCTTTTGGTACCCTAACCGGCATCAGCGTCATCAACCCTCACAGCTTGGGGACATCGTTCGCACCTGTTGAGCGAAGCTCTCCAACAATCCAAACTCCTCATCTTGCAGTATAGTCAGATTCCTGCGGTCTTGAAACGCCCGTACTAAATGTGGTAGTTCTCTGCATTGACATTTCCTCGATCCATCTTCGCCCTGCTCGATCGTTTCTCGCTGTTCAAATAGCTCGTTGATGAGTAGCTGTAGGTCATGATGGCTGCGACGCTGTGGTGTGCTGTTTAAGCTGGCGTTGCTGGATACGCGCTGAAAGAACCGAACAAAGCGTCAGATTTGGCTCGACATGTTACATCGAGGACAGCTCACTCTGGGCGTAGGGAGCAGACTCATCGTACCAGATTAGTCGGCATTATCTCAACCCTTCAGCTCATCGTCGAATCGCATCAACATGGTTAAGAGGTCCAAGCGCAACGCATGACCAAAGCAACGGCTCGACCATACAAGAGTTTTCGTCCTCGAAGGCGAGGGAAAGGTTGTCAAAGCTTGCTACTATAGTTTTTGTCTCTTACTCTTATCCCAGTATCCTTATCCAGAAGAGCTGTCTCGTTCCGCAAGTCGAACGAGCCGGCCCTGATGTAGTCTCGAGATGACCTTCGAAAAAAGCAGCCAGTCAGTCGCAGTCTGCACTTTATATACACACTCTGTATATACTGTCGTTACATACTCGTTTCCCCTTCTTGTTCGCGGTTTTTGTGAATGTCATTTACGCGTTGTTTACGGCCTCGCGCGCCTCACCTCTGCTCGAACTCGAAGTCGGCCAAATCGCATACAAGCTTCTCTTGTAGTTCACCATGGACTCCGACTACTCTTCAGGCGGCAACAGCGGGCCCTCGTCTCCCTCCTCACTAGCGCTGAGCCCTCATCCAGAAGAAGAGAATCTAGCACCTAAAAACCTCGACCTCGGGAGTTCAGCAGCCTTAGCCAATGAAGGTGCTCAATCCCATCAAGGACCACCTGGTACACCGTCAAGGAGCGCTGCGAAACGACGTAAACTGGGCAGTCCTGGTCCAAGTATCTCGTTTGATGGCGCGCATGCTACCCCGCCTAGTGCGATTGGAGGAGGGTTGATGCCCAGTAGCCCTATCAAGAGTGCGCAGAAGAAGGATATTCTACCACCAGCGTCTTCCTCACAGCTTAGCAAGCCCGGGCTTAAAGGCAAGAAGAAAGACGATGGAAAGGGCGGAGGATGGGAGGATGTCCTTGAACGACTAGGCGCAACAGAGGGTGGGCCTGCTCTCTCTCATCTCTTTAGTGCTCCTCTCTAATACCGCATTGGATTGACAGCCGCCGGTGAAGCACAAGAATGGAAACGGCCCCATCTCACGCCCTTCGTCCCCAAAGCACGCAGTCTCATCTTCCAGCAGATAGACATTGAAGAGACGTCCGAGATGCGCTATGGACCCGTTCTACGCGTCTTTGGAATAACACAAGAAGGACATTCTGTACTGGCGCATATAAGACAGTTCCTACCGTATTTCTGGGTAGCGGCTCCTAGAGGATTCACGAATAATGATTGTAAAGACTTTGCTGTTTACCTCAATGTGCGTAGCAACCCTTTTCTCCTTTCCTCAATCTTCTGCAAGGACTAACGCTTGGATTATACGCTCCCAGACCCTCGTCGCGCGCGATCAGAGCAAGATCATTTCCTCCGTCTCGATATCCAACAAGAAGTCGCTCTGGGGCTACAGAGGGGACGACAGCCATCCCTTTTTAAAGATCGTGCTCACGGAATACAAGCATGTCAGCAAGACGAAGCTCGCGTTCGAGAGAGGAGAAGTTACCAGTTGGAGGAATGGAAGTATGTTTGGAGATAATGTAATGACGTACGAAAGTAATATACCCTATACGTTGCGATTCATGATTGATCACAAGGTGGGCGCTCCCTCTCTCATTCTTCCCTATTTATTCCGCTTCTATACTACGGGCCACACTGATTGAGATATATGTGTGAATGTACGACAGATCTCCGGCATGAACTGGCTCGAGCTGCCCGCCGGGAAATACGAACTACGAACCAACGCGAATAAGATCAGCAACTGTCAAATCGAATTTGACTGTTCGCATGCGGATTTAATATCTCATGAACCAGAGGGCGAGTGGTCAAAGATCGCTCCATTGAGGATATTGTCGTTCGATATTGAATGTGCGGGAAGAAAAGGAGTCTTCCCGGACCCGGATGTGGATCCTGTCATCCAGATAGCGAGTATGGTGACGCGTCAGGGTGCGGCCATCTCCATTTCTATTATGTCCTCCAAGCTGATTGAAAATATGTGTGTCTTGATATACAGGCGAAAGCAAGCCCTTTGTGCGAAATGTATTCACGCTCAACACATGTTCAAACATCGTAGGCTCCCAAGTCTTGTCATTCACAGACGAGCAGAAGATGCTTGAGAAATGGCAGGAATACCTCGAAGAAGTAGACCCGGATATTGTCATAGGTTACAATATCGCAAATTTCGATTTACCATACCTCATGGATAGAGCGAAAAAGATAAAAGCTACGAAATTTCCGTATCTGGGGAGACTGAAGAGTACGTTCTCTGCCCTCCTTGGCTTACCCTGCAAGTTTGCAGAGAAAGCAGAGCTGATGTAACTCGTGTGCGGATTCACAGAGATCAAAGCGGAAGTCAAAGAAACACACTTCAGCTCAAAGGCATACGGCCAACGCGATTCGAAAGAGACCAAGATGGACGGCCGACTACAGCTCGATATCCTTCAAGTCATGCAGAGAGACTATAAGCTGCGAAGCTACAGTTTGAACAGTGTTTGCGCGCACTTCCTAGGTGAGTTTGCAATCCCCCGCAGCTTAGTCTTAAGTGATGAATGTCGATACTGATGTCCGTGGATGTGTGCTTTCGTCAGGCGAACAGAAAGAAGACGTACATTACTCCATCATCACCGAACTGCAGAACGGAAACGCCGAATCCCGACGTCGATTGGCCGTATATTGTCTAAAAGACGCCTATCTCCCTCAAAGATTGATGGACAAGCTCATGTGCTTGATCAATTATATCGAGATGGCAAGAGTCACGGGTGTTCCCTTCAACTTTTTGTTGAGTAGAGGACAGCAGATCAAAGTCGTCTCGCAGCTGTTTAGAAAGGCACAGAGTGAAGGATATGTAGTGCCTGCGCTGAAATCGGAAGGTGAGCAGAATCCAGCCGCCTTCGCAGGAACACGCTAATTGATTGTCTTTCAGGCGTCGATGAACAATACGAAGGAGCGACAGTCATCGAGCCCGAAAAAGGCTACTACGATGTCCCCATCGCTACTCTCGATTTCGCTTCTCTATATCCCTCAATCATGATGGCACACAATTTATGCTATACGACTCTATTGGACAACCTCACAGTCACTAAGCTGAATCTGCAGAAGGACGTAGATTATGTGATTACGCCGAATAACGGTAAGCATGTCCGCTCAGTCCGGAGCAGGGAGGTCGAAAGCTGACGTGAAGGCAATCAGACATGTTCGCCATGCCTTCACGCAGAAAGGGTCTCCTGCCGACTGTTCTGGAAGATCTACTAGCTGCAAGAAAGCGTGCCAAGAACGATCTGAAGAAGGAGACAGATCCATTCAAGCGCGCCGTGCTAGATGGTCGTCAATTAGCGTTGAAGGCAAGTTCTACCGCTTATCCTGTTAGCCCTCAAGCATTTAACAAGCTTTTAATTTGACCTTAGGTCTCCGCCAACTCCGTATACGGATTCACAGGCGCTACAGTCGGTAAACTGCCCTGTCTTCCCATCTCTACGTCCGTCACGGCCTACGGCCGACAAATGATTGAGACTACCAAAACCGAAGTGGAAGCGCATTATAATACAGATAATGGATATGAAACAAATGCTCAAGTCATTTATGGAGATACCGATTCCGTCATGGTCAAATTTGGATGTAAAGATATCGAGACGGCCATGAAATTGGGTAAGCCAGACCCAGCTATGGTATAAGGTGAGGAGGATATTGACGATTGTGATCATCAGGCGCCGAAGCTGCTACTAAAGTCACGGACAAATTCGTCAAGCCTATCAAGCTAGAATTTGAGAAAGTCTACTTCCCTTATCTGCTCATCAGTAAGAAAAGATATGCCGGACTATACTGGACAAAGCCAGACAAGTGGGACAAGATGGACGCAAAGGGTATCGAGGTGCGCTGGCTTTGCCCTCAAGTAATTTGCTGAGCCTTCAGCTGATGCTTGATGTGGGGCCAGACTGTAAGAAGAGATAATTGCCGTCTAGTCTCCACTGTTATCGGAACTTGC
Source organism: Erythrobasidium yunnanense (assembly GCA_001600175.1). Lineage (NCBI taxonomy): Eukaryota > Fungi > Basidiomycota > Cystobasidiomycetes > Erythrobasidiales > Erythrobasidiaceae > Erythrobasidium > Erythrobasidium yunnanense. Next base: position 317,760 of record BCJC01000007.1, read on the forward strand.
CTCAAAAAGATGCTGGTCGACCGAGACGTAGTGGGCGCCGAAGAGTATGTCTGGTGTTCGCAACACAAATGAAGACAATGACTGACCGCCAGTACCTATAGATACGTCAAGCAAACCATCTCAGACCTGCTACAGAACAAAGTCGATCTATCCCAGCTAGTCATTACGAAAGCTTTGGCGAAAGCAGAATATGCAGCCAAGCAGGCACACGTAGAATTGGCTGCTCGTATGAAGAAGCGAGATGCCGGATCAGCCCCTTCTCTCGGTGATCGTGTAGCGTATGTGATCATTAAGGGTTCAGCCAGTAAGTCCGCATCCGCGTACGCGAACCCCAAAGAAGTCGTGCTGAAATCCTGATCTGCAGAGGCGAAAGGTTTCGAGAAAGCAGAAGATCCCCTCTACGTACTCGACAACAATCTCCCCATCGACACCCGGCATTATTTAGAGAACCAGCTCTCCAAACCCCTCTTACGTATTTTCGAGCCTATTTTGGGAGATAAAGCGAATTCTCTACTCGCTGGAGACCATACACGCTCTGTGGCTATAGCTACGCCGACGAGTGGTGGTCTGATGGGTTTCGTAAAAGTCACCTTGACTTGCTTAGGCTGCAGAAGTCCGTTGAACAAGTCGACGAGTGCTGGCAGTATGTGCTTCTTCTACTATGCGATGTTGAACATCAAGCTGACTGCATATTTGCTCAACAGATGACGCCGTCTGTAAAAACTGCAAAGCGAAAGGCAGGACACCGGAGCTGTATCAGAAACACGTAGGTCTGACATACTCCATGCTCACGCACTTGGCTAACGGCCTGTCCTCGCAGTTGACTTTGACGACAGCTGCCGAAGCGATGCACGCGCGATTGTGGACAAACTGTCAACGGTGTCAAGGCTCACTACATCAAGACGTGGTTTGCCAGAACGGAGATTGTCCGATATTTTACATGCGCAAGAAGGCAATGAAGGATGTAGAGGATCAGTTAACGACATTAGCACGATTTGATGGGGATTGGTAGATGGGAGAAGTAGTTGGCCAAAGTTGTTGTATCTATTTTGCATCCATGCACGTCTTCCTGCTATTCTATCACGAACGAGAAATGCTCTTCACATCTAACAGCTATGTTGACAAGGTCCCGGACGACTCGCTCTGCGGTCGAGTAAACAGCAGTAAGTCCTACTGCTTGGCCTCCTCTGACGCTGGCCTGATGCCATGGAAGGCGTTATATAGGAGAGTATGCAGCCTCTTCTCCTCGAGCGGTGCTGGATTCGGGCTGGCAGCAGTGTGTCAGTCCTTGAACTACATACGTGTCATCAAGCGCGAGGAACTTACTATTTAGCTCGGCAAGCGATCTCAATAGCTTTCGGGATATCTTCCTCCTTAAAGCCCAAAGCTTTCAGGGAATAAGGTGCTCCATTATTCTTCGCTAGATCGAAGATATTTTGAGCTGCATTTGTTGTACCCATTGCTTTTGCTACCCGCGCGATTGCTTCCTTTGCGTATGGCTCGTTATATGCCACGGCATGAGGCAGGATAACAGTATGCGTCTCTGCATGCGGCATGCCGAATGAACCGCCTAGCGTATGGCAGAGCTGGCAAGGTACACCTTCAGCTATAGTACTAATGGATTCGTGAGACGAGACTGCGCTCACCTTGTGATGCAAGCCCATTCCGCATGCTCCCAAAACTGTTCCTCCACACCACGCTCCGAACAGGGCGTTCGAGCGAGCTTCCCTATCCTGCGGGTCTTGTATAATCTTGGGGATAGCCTGTACTAAGCTCTCTATTCCTTGTATCGCGAGGGAAGAGTGGATCGGGTTGGCATCTGCAGCATATAACGCTTCCACGGCATGGGCTATCGAGTTGATCCCGCTCGTCACTGTCATTTGGGGCGGTAGAGTCATTGTGTAGTCGATATCGTACACTATGGCTTGCGGAAGCACCTTCAGAGACAGATTATCAGAAACCCGTCAGAGCGACTTGGCGGTCTAGACGTACTTTATCGGTCTTTTGGGTCGTCTTGATGGTCTCGCCTTGCTCGTTTGTCTCGCTCTGCCCAATGATGGGAGTAGCTTCGGATCCTGCATCTGTTTAGAGAAAGAATAGGAACGTAAAACAGGTTAATTGACGCGCCTGAAACTTGTAAGGCTCGCCAGGATGTAAGCTCACAAGTAGTAGGAACGGCTGTCTGCTTAATCTTGCCATCTGAGTGCAATGCCAGGGCTTTGCCTAATCCTATCGTAGATCCACCGCCCACGGCGACCTGTGAGATAAAGTCGGGTCAGCGATGCTTGAAGTGGAGCTTGCCAAGAATAGACTCACGACACAGTCCACTTTGTGCTCATTCGCAAAAGCCAAGGCTTTCTTCGTCACGTCCATCGGGGTGTGCATGGCAGCTTCTGTGAACATGCCGACACCGAGCTCGCCCTACATCAGGAAGATGGTCAGCTATAGGTTCTTCAGGCGGGATATTGGAAAGGCTGACGAGCTGAGATTTGATGGCATCTCCAGTATCGACTTGATGCGGTGTTGTAAGGACGAGGACGCGAGACTAGGAAGAAGGGCATAGCAATGAGCATAGGAAGGATATCTTGCGGGTTCATCAAGACGCACGCAGCCCAGAGCTCTGACTTGAGATGCTATCTGCGCGCTACTTCCCCAGCCGAAGACGACGGAAGCTGGTAAAGCTTTGTAGACGAAAGGCTGCAAGGTTGCATATGTTTCAGCAAGATTGATATCTTGAAGGCCTGACCAATGCAAGCCGGATCTGACCTGCATATCGATGTCTTGCAAGCTTCAAGTCCAAGAAAACGCGCAAGAAGACGGCTTTCGAGCAGCTGATCTTGCTAAATAGGTATGAGTGCAGTACAGAGCTGGCCTATAGCACGGAAAGGCGCGCTGGTATGAGTGTCTGAGCGGTGGTGGGGTCTTGCTTCGGCATTTCCGGGTACCTGTTTATCCCGCCCCATCTGAATGGTGATGCCTCGTCTGATTGGTGATAGCGATGAAGACAGCACGACTGCATGGCTTCAGCAAAGACTGCAACCCTTGCCTTCGTCACGGGAAAAACTGTCTTGGATTGCTGGGTATAATATCGCGTACACGACAGGGGACCAGCCATACTACACGAGCTGATACTATCAATCTCTCACTTAGACCGTCTGGACGATTTCATCTGCCTTGCCGAGCGCTTCTATCATCTTTATGCACTCTTTCCTTCGGCTGACGACAAAGTCACTCTCCTTCATCAACTCGTCGAAGACATCTGGCCTGTACAAGCTCGCTAGTAGAGCAGCTTGCATATGTTCTTGAGCGTGGTGGACAAGATTGAGCATGATAGCTTTCGGTACCATATCGCACAGAGTACGCTTGGTGATGTTGAAGTACGAGCTGATGAGCATCTTGATGACTTCGACTTCCATGCTTTCTCTGTCACTCAATGTGCCGGAGGCTTTGAGAACCGGAGGAGGTGCTTCCATCATGCGCGCTTTGCTCTTCGCCGCTTGCGTCTTCGCTTCAGATTTGAAGAAGGAGCCAAAGAAGCCTTGTTCTTGCGGTGGGTCGACACCGAGGTCTTTGCCGTTGTTGAGAGCATTGATCTTGCCTGGTCCAGGTGCTGCCTTGGCTGCTGCAGCTTCGCGTTGGTTCGTAACAATTGCCATAGCCTTGTGTCCGCCGATAAAATCTGGGTGACCGGTATTGACGTATGTCGCTTCCATGCTGCAGTCCGGGTCAGCAGCCATCACAAGCAAGATCAAACTTAACGAAGGCTTACTTGACAATATCAGTAACAAGCTTGTTCGTCGGTTGCATGGCCTTCTTGTAGAAGCCGATGACAGTGGAATAGAATCGATCTTTGAGCGCAGGATACCGTTTGAAGTGTTGCTGAGCAAACAAGACTCTATCAGAACTTCGCCACAGTCTGGACGCGTTGCGGACTTACATTCTTCGCAAGTAGCTGATTCAGAATCCGCACCAATTCATCGTAGACAAGGGCAGCACAGCGTAGAGAAGGGTCTTCCAGCCTCTTGATCTGTTGCTTAACGATAACTTCGAATCCAGCGGTACCGACGAACAAAGCAGGCGAAGATCCCTAGAATAACTATGTCAGTCTGACTTCGTTTGGTTCGGATGTTGCATCCACCCACAGAGGAGTTGTAAAGCATCGTCCTGATTTCTCCATCCTTGATCTGATCATACGGATCCGTGCTCTTGACACCATTCGAGTACAGCTCATGGAAGACAAACGAGATTCTTGCACCTCCACTCAGCTCGTTCGTCGAAAGATCCGAGTTCTTTCCCTCGATAGCTGTTCGGAAGTCCGCGCAGAACTCGGTGATGATGCTCAAGATGATGTTGCCGCTGTTTTGATCGCCTTGAGATCCGCCTAATGAGTTGAGTTCAGATTGGTATTTCGCTAAGTTGCTCTGGATCTTGTTCTTGATTTCGGGGAGGGTGTTGCGGATGTGGTGCATAAGGATCTGCAAGAGGTGCTCAGTCAGCTTTCGCCCTTCACGGTCTAGAGAAAGACGTACCATGTTAAGCTTTCTGGCTAGAAAAGGCGTTCCGCAGTATTGCGCTTTCGATTTATATGCCTGGTGGTTCTCGAAGAATTCCCGTTCGTGATCTAGAGCATTCGAAATGGACTTCTTCGTGTCGATATCGCGCTGCCCTCTGTTGACTACTGGAACGTAGCCCAAGCGCAGGGGAATGATGCGTCCAGCCAGAATGTCGACAACGTCTGTGCCTTGGTCCCTGTCGCCGAGTGATACGAGTTACTATCAAGCAGCAAACTAGTTATTCAATGAGTACCCACATCAAATCGACTTTCGTCAATACTCCGATAGTCCTCGCTCCTTCCGGGTCGACTTCTCTCGCTAGCTTCAGACCATCAGAGTTCGCCAAATCCGTATTCGCACCCGTCACAGCCAGAATAATAGCATTTGGCTTCGTGATGAACCTCAAGACCATATCTCGGATCTGACGTTCGATATCAGGCGGTTGATCGCCAACAGGCACTTTCGTAAGACCAGGCAAGTCGACCAGTGTAAGAGTAAGGACATTCGGTGAGAAGACGCGTAAGTTGATGGGACTAGGTGAGATGCCTGCACATCGATTGTTCAGCCTTATCGCGCCGGTCGGGCTAGGTGAGCTTCGCACCTTGGTTCTTTCCAGTCTTCGCTATCGTGTCCTTGACAATCTCCTCTCTGATCTCGTTAAAGTCGTGAAACTTCTTGCCGGGGATGTGCAAGAACTCGCCCCATTCATCCGGATTGTTGGGATTCGCCTTGTCTTTCTGGTCTTTAGAGGTCGAGGCTTCGCCATTCGCTTCTGTAGGTATACGTTACTTGCTGTATCGAATTCGTCTGCGCTTGCGAACCTGTCTTACCTCCGTTGACCTCGGCTGGCTTGCTCGTCGCAGGGCGGTGTATAAGCTGCAGAACCAGCGGCCTGGCAGTATTGTAGATAATAGTTAGTAAATAGTCGTGTTGAAATTGCTGTTGCGCCGACTAGCCTCCTTGTAACGATTCCAGTACCTCTGAAAGGGGAACACGTATGTCAGCTTGATATCGCTTTGACGAGCTTCTTTCGCGTCCGCACCTAGGCAAGAAATCCCTTCCTACTACGTTCTCCAAGACGGACGACTTGCCAGAACTCTGCGAGCCTACGACGCATATCTGGGGCAGGTCGATGGTGCTGGGTAGCAAGAAGGCGATAAGGAGCGCCGGGAAGTCAGCTCGTATCTTGCGTAGTGATGCTTCGCTGCCTCACTTGCTGGAAACGCCGACTGCTGCGAATGCATCTTGAAGGCGCTGCGGTCGTGTCGCACAATCTCGAGGCGTCAGAACGTCGATATCGAGGGCGAGCAGGTGCATAGATGTACATTGACAGTCCTGATCAGACTGGGATCCATAGCGCCGCTCATCTTATTCGAAAGTTAGGTGTTGTTGAGTGTCGAAGGCACGAGCGCGACTGACTGGTGATGGAAGTGCTGTAAACAGGCAGTATTTATTCTACCTAATTACACTGATAGAATCTCATATATTGTACACTAATCATTTGGAGACTTTGGCTTGAAAAGCTGAAGGCAGCTTAGGATACGGCTTATGAACCGCAAAGACTGGCGATTCCTGGTGTAAGAAGTTACACGAGATAGTTATATTCTTCTCAGTAACCGGGAGAGCAATCATCGTAGGCGGCGTGACTCTCGTCAAACCATCCTGAGGCTTTGTCGTTCTGTGCTTTGGGCCATCTTCTCAGGCCGGGTTGTGTTAGATATGTGCCGGGAGCACTATCGGCTATGACGTTATTGGTGACGATCTCGTAGTCGAAACTGACACATTCGGTCATGATGCTGATCTTGAGCGATACGATGTCCTTGAAGCTGGCATAGACGCATTCGCCGAAAGCTTCGGGGATGTTGACAGAGTCATTGACACTCCATCTGTTCATGTGGGCGAGTGCAGGCTGGACCACCTCCTTCATGAAACTGTGAGTAATCGTTCGTGCCAGTTCTTCGATTCGAGCTTCGCTGGACTTTCCTCCACAGGCGAGCTTCCATACATGGCGAGCTAGCTTGACTCGCAGCTGACCTGAAAGGCCTCTTGATTCTGGGAGCACACAAATTTCAGCCAAAATCGATTGTGGGCAACGACGCAACGGAGAGCTACCTTCATCGCGCCAGGACATCGAAATGGCCTGCAGAACATCATCCGGGGTAGAATGACTGACATGCGGAATTTCAACACTCGATTGAGGGTAGGACATGGGGAAAGCAGCTGTCGAATTCAAGAACGCGGAAACGTTTCAGTGATTGTCAAGCTTGGGACGGCACAGAGTATACGACCTACCGGGACAGAAGGTCTGCCATATCTCTGCAATCCAATGCATCCATGCATGAGTGATGATTTTCTCGAAGAAAACGTTTAGGGTCAGTCTATATCGAGACGCGTTGTTCTGCAGGACTGTCATGTCGGTGGGTGATATATATTCGATCTTTATAGGTGTGATAACAGGTGGAACGATCGTCTTGCCGTATGCTTCGGGGTGAGCGTGGTATATCTTAACGCATGCATCTTCGAACTTGATCTGCGCTGTGTTGATACCACCAGCTACGTCTACGATGGTTTCGGTGAAGGAAGAGAGCTGATTCTGAGTGTGAAGAAGTTCATTCTCGTGCTTCAGTTCTAGCTCTGATTTTCGTAGAGTCTCCAGCTTCTTGTTCAACAGGTCGATTTCGGCTTGATAGAGACCGACAATCTTCTACTTCTCGTGATCGATCTCAGGCTCTCGTGCTGCTCTGGATCTCGCTGCTCCCTTGTTCTTCTGGCCATTTCCCGCTGCTGGCGACTTCGAAGAATGGTTTATGGCTTCTTCGGTATTGGCAGTCTGGACAACGCCGCCGGATCGCAGGGCTCTAGTGTTAGGAATGGATTGTGCTTTCGATGCAGTTGACTTCCCAGTCCTTGGAGTATTAGCTGGCGTTCCCGGCGGACCAGCGTGGGCGCCTTCAGATACAGTTACAGGCAGACCACTTGAAGGCTTTGCATCGTATGGATTGAATGTCGTAATCGTGCCATAATCACCGACGTCCGAAGTACAGGAGCTGCACCGAAGCCAGAGAAGGAATTCAGTCGAAAGCGAACCACGATCTGCCCTTAAAGCTGGATATCTCACATCTCACCCGCTTTGGCTGGACTGACTGCACGGTCGTGACCACTGAATCCTTGAAACCAGGAGCCCATCGTGCTAGCCTGCCGCAAAGTTGGCAAGTCTCCTCAGTCTGCTTCACAGCAATTTCCTCTGCTATACGCGCCTGAAGAGCAGCGCAAACTGATGTTCAGATTTTTCTGATTCTTAAGAAAGCAAGAAGCATTCGAAACCTCTGCAAAAGACTATATCCTTCCGTGGGAGCCCTGAAACAGAGCGGGACGCCCGTTCCTTGTGCGGGAAGCAGCGGGATAGCACCTGTTATTTCCTTCTGCGTCTGAGACAGACTATGACAACGGCTCCGCGAGTGTCTCTCGGAACGTCTGATCGACCCGACGGTCACCAATTACTTTATTTTGCTATCATATCTACTTTCCATCTCCCTTTCCTTCGCTTCAACCAAACATGGCCGACTCTTCTTGCAAGACGTATACAGGACAAAGCCTTCTGCGGATTTCTATCGATTTCGGGGCTGCGTTCTCTGCTGTGGCTTACCACAGACTCGTCAAGAATCAACAGGTTGAAGCGCCTCAAAGCATCCAAACCTTTCCTGGAGCTCCAAATGCAGCAGATGCTAAAGTACCTACAGTAATCCTGTATCGAGGATCCGATGCTATCGCCTTTGGATTTGAAGCCGAAAACCACCTGCATGCGGAAGACGTAGGCTACACGCTAGTCAGGCATCTGAAGCTGGCTCTGCACCCAGATTACATGGTCAAGGACGCCATACATGCTGCAGTCGATCCTACCGATGATTTGGCTATAGTGAAGCATGGCGAGCTTTTCGACAAGCTAGTTCTGCCGAAAGGTGTTCAGACTCAGCAGGTAGTCACCGAATACCTACGCTGGCTGTGTGTACATACCCGAGACTGCTTCATCAGACAGTGAGTCCGTTGTGTCTGTGTCTAATCAGGGGACAGCATCTGACACTCTTTGCCAGTCACGAGAACGGAGAGGCGTTGTGGAAGATGATGATTGGAAGTGCGGAGTTTATTCTAGGGTATGTTGGCCTTACATTGCGTATGGCTGAGTCGGCTGATGAGAGTTCATACAGCGCTCCGAACGGATGGTCTCCACAGCAGAGGGAGACGCTTAAACAATGTCTTCTAGCTACCAACTTTTGCCATGCAGCAGAGAAGATCACCGTCATTAGCGAGGCCGAAGCTTCCTTACATCATATACTGAACCTTCGCGCAAAACCGCTATCGCTTCAAGTGAGGTCACTAAGCTCAGACTGGCGGTACCAAGCTGACTGACAGCATACTATCAGAACGACAACATCTTCCTCGTCTGCGATGCTGGAGGAAGCACTATCGATACTACAGCGTACAAATGCGTCAACGCTGAGAAGGTAATGGTAGAAGAAGTCGGCCCTCCAGACTGTGAGAAGGCTAGTCTCTTCCATCAATGCGAATAGACTAACGTTTCCGAAATACAGGTCTGCAGAGAGGCGGCATCTATCTGTCTCGACATCTCAGAAAGTCCGTGGAAGCGGCCTTTGCAGAACTTCCAGAGTACTTCGAATATAATACACCAGAAAATATAGATTCAGCGATGCGCAACTTCGAGCGCGATGTGGTGGGTCATGCTTGTTGATCGTAGCAGAAGCACGTCCGCTGAGGGAGACCCTATTTGTCAGAAAAATCAATACAGTGTCGGCAGCGATGACAGGCGTTACCTATCTTTCACTCACTCGAAGACGCCAACAAGTCAAAGGAAGTTCTTCATCTTCAACGGTAAGATTGGAATTGACGGGTATGTAGTCGGCAGCTTCGGCATCTGTTGGAGAGGCTAACTTGTAATGATAGTACGGCTTTCAAGACAGCATACGAGTATTCTACAGGAGCGATGATCCAACGCCTGGCACTGAAGATCGAGGAAGCCAAGAAGCATGGGCCAGTGAAGGTAGCTCAACCCCACTCCTTTATTCTCAGAGTCATCGAAGCTTACTTTTCCTCCAGTGTATAATCCTCGTCGGTGGTCTAGGCGATTCTCCGTATGTACACAAACGCTTAGAGCAGGAATTCGGCAAGATGAATGTCGGGGTTATTCATGCTCCTTACGATATGCCCGGGTGAGCAGTTTCCCTTGATTTCAGCACAGCTTCATCAAGTTGAAGTTCTATTTCCGAACAGGGCCAAGGCAGTATCTATCGGCGCCAGCTGGTATGCGCTGAACTCCCAGGCTGTGGTTCGACGAGCCGCAGCCTTTCACTATGGCTATGTACGTAGTTCTTCCCGACGTACAGGCGCTTCATGCTGATATGAGCGATTCGGAAGGCTATATGCGAAGACTTCGACAGATCAGACTCACATCACGCTGGCCGATATACCCATCTACACGCTGCTGGCGATCTTGTCGTTGCCAACCGCTTTGGGGTCGCGATTGAAAAGGTCGAATTCCGCAGCCTTTTGCAGGTCACCTATTCTAATTGCTTTCTGGGTTAATAGGGAACCTTGAGCACTCCTGGAGAGTTTCAATGGCACTCTATAGTCCAAGGCGATAAGGCACCACTTAGTCATATCGGGACAAGGCTGTTTGATTCTACTGCGGAGAGCCTACCTTACTGGACCTCGTCATCTCGTGTGTAGCTCAATTCAGCCTATCTTCGGTCTCTGAAGTGTGTTCATGCAGACATCTGCGGATCAGAAGACTATAACGAGGACATACTAGAATTGGGAAGAGGTATGCGTAATTCACAACCGTCCCCGAACGTGACTGAGTAGAGTCGGTCCAATCAGTGGAATACAAGGGCCCTGGAATCCCTTCCAAGCGAAAGCGAGGATCTTCTGGCGCTTACTATGAAACCCAGTATCAGCTCGGCGTCAGCTTCGGAGGTGCTGAAATTGTTTGTCAGATGCGAGATGCCAGCACAGTAAGCCATGGCTCATCCAATGGCATGTATATGCTGATGGAAAGTCTATAGAAAACACTCATCGGCCCTCGATTCACCTTTTCAGCTGTCCCAGCCTAAAGTCGGGCAAAGCCAAATCTATCAGCGACTTATAGGGAATCTACAATGATCTGCTTCACCTACCTCGGAGACGTCCTTCATCAAAACATCTCAGACTGAGCAGCATGTCTATTCAAAATATCGTCCGGCCTTTGTGTCATAAAATCTACCTCGTAAAATTAGCTTATTCCTCCCGAAGATTCCGTCTGCTGTTCGCGTCAATGCTTACAAGAAATCACATCTCTCCCGTGTGTGTCGCTGACCTTCCCTCCTTCCGCCTGTCTTCCACCACCACTTGCTTGACAATTCCTATTCAGCTCTTCCACCTTTCGCGGATAGCGCCTGTCTCAGCTTGGGTGCTGTCATTGAGGCTGTTTACGAGACGAGGCTAGCGATCTGCTCACCTGGCCGAGCTGCCGCCTTCTTTTTCTCACGAGCGAGACAGCTACGGATGGCTGCTCAACTTTCACTCTAGCTTCTCATCGCAGTACCTGCTTCATGCTTCTGGATCATACGCATCGCCGGCAAGGCAACGGCTTGCTAACCAGTGGGCCTGAATATGACAACCCAAGAAGGCTCAATACAGCTGACGCGCTTCTCTCGCTCGAGGGCGGGGACTTCAAGACAGTGCAGCTAAAATCGTCCTCAGTCTCGCTGCCTGCCAGCCAGTCGTTGCCGGCGAGAAGCCTGAAGTGCGAGGGTCGCTTTAATACGAGGATGGCGTTAGATCAGGTCGAGATCGCAAAATGTGTAGCGAGCATCGACATTAGATTGCTTGGGCAAAGCGAGCAATGACAGGTAGCATGCAAAACGAGTCTGACTATCCTTTGTGGTTTCCAGACAGATCATCTATCTAAAAGACTAGTCAAGCTCAAGATATGGACGAGAAATCTCCGTACACGGTTTCCGTTTCAGAAAACCAGCCTGATCTCACATCGTTCTGAACTCGGGGCCATCTCTTAAGACCGGGTGCTTCAAGAAACAGTCCCTTCTTTGCGGCTTTGGCTAAATCCGCGGAATCGATGATAATAGCGTAATCGAAACTTACACACTGAGTCATGGTAACGATCTTGAGTTTCAATACAGCCCTGAAAGAATCGTAGATGGCCTTCTCGAATGCCGCTGGGAGTCTTGATACGTCTTGTTTACTCCATCTTGTGATTGCTACAAGGAGCGGAAGGATAGCACCCCTGCTGAAATTGTCGGCTATGATGTGGGCGAGCTCATCCATCCCCTGATCGCTACTTCGATCTCCGCATAGAAGTTTCCATTGATGAGAAGCAACCTTGGTTCGGAGTTGCCCGGAAAGACCTCGCGATTCTGCCAGCGAATGGGTTCAGCAAGCTTCTTACGGTCATCTGCAGCGAATGAGGCATACCTGTGGTCACCCATGAGGTGTAGATGCTTGAAAGCGCATCATCTGTCGAATTCAGTCTGATAGGACGCACGTTTCTCGGCTCTGGATTGTTAAACGACATCGAGAAAGTGGCTTGAGATACCGCAGTAGATAAGTGATCAATACTACTGGACGTTCCGCCCCAGCAGGAATGCGCTTACCTGGACAGAACGGTTTCCACATGCGCAGGAGCCATGTGTTCCAAGAATGCATGATAATCTTCTCGGCGAATATATCCAAGGCGACTCTGCTTTCTGCAGCAGCGTTCTGTATAGCGAGGATGTCTTCAGAAGGTACAGCCAGAATCTTGAGCGGAGTGAGTGCAAGCGGGACAGTTGTCTGACCGATGGCCTGAGGAAGCTCCATGCTCATATTGATGCACGCCGTTTCCACTCCAAGACGCGCCTTTCGAATGCCATCTGCTACGTCTACGATATTATCGGAGAATGACGACAATTGGCTCTGTGTGCGAAGTAGATCATTCTCCCGAACTACTTCTTCCTTAGATTTCTGGAGTATGTCGTTCTTGAAGCTGAGGCTCTCGATCTTGGCTTCTAATGCTTTTATGGCCGTCGCGGCTCTCTCCTTCTCTTGTTCTGTTTCTCCGCATGGTGAACTTTCTTTGACAGTGCCAGTGTCGTCCTTCAATACCTTGGCTGCCGGTTCTGCATGCACATCGGCCTTAGATTTTCGCTTTTCGTTGCTCCCGGACGACTGAAAGAGGTTGTCGGGGAGAGCAGGCAGTGGAGGACCTAGAGAGGATGTGGAAAGCGGTATCTCGCGCAGAGAGTGCAACTTCGGTTCCCTATAAGCACTTCCAGCAGGCTTTGGCGGGTTGGGGTTCGCTCTACGCGGCAGACTCTTCGCAGGTCGGGGTTCGGGAGGGACAGAACTAGCATTGAGGGTCTCCCATCTGGCATTCGTCGAGGCGCGTAGGCTGGTCAGGCAGTCAAGATCCGAGTTTAGTCAAGGAGCATTTCTGGCCGACTCCGATTAGGCTGTCTCACCTTTCGGACTTGGATGGACTGTCGAGGCCAACAAACTCTTGGACAACTTGAACAAACTGAGAAACTTTACCCATTGCGCGCTGTAGATTTGGCAATCCTCAGCTAGCCATCAAACTCGTCGAACTGAACGATCCGCACAGCGATACCTGCGCAGATGTGGTCTGCCTGGAATAGATCAGGTGCTTGAGTGGTATGCGAAGAACAGCTGTCTCCAACCCTTGGCTCAACTCGAGGCGATTCTGGATGCGCCTTGGATGTTCACCGCAGGATGAGGATGCGATGTCCGGACTGCAAGACAGCGTCTACGGGAAGAGCGATCTAGAACAGTCTCTTTGGGGATTCTTCGCTATGCTCCGTGCGCGATGTGTTCTTGATGTCCTCCGCGTTTGACACGCTAGGGTCGCAGTGCGGCAGAATTTTCGCATTTCGGTGCCATTGCTGTGATGTGATGTGGATGTGATAGCATCGGCATCCGCGATGACTTGGCATGCATCCTGTTCAGGCTTTGCTTCTTTCCATCTTCTACCCTCCCTACACGCTAAATCATGCCTGACTCCTCCAGCAAGATTTACACTGGTGAAAGTCTACTACGCATATCCATCGACTTTGGAGCGGCATTCTCGGCCGTAGCATATCACGAACTTGTCAAGAATCAGCCTATCCCTCCTCCCCAGAGCATACAGACATACCCTGGAGCCCCAAATGTTGCGGACGGGAAGGTACCATCCGCTATCCTCTACCGCGGCTTGACACCTATTGCTTTCGGTTTCGAAGCCGAAGACCACATCGATGCCGACGAACCTGGTTACTTGCTTGTCAAACATTTCAAGCTTGCACTCCATCCAGATTATATGATCAAGAGCGCAGAACAGGCTGTTCCTGCATCCAACGATCCTACTGCTCTTGTCAAGCACGGTGAAATGTTCGAAAAGCCTGTTCTACCAGCAGGCCTTGGTGCCGGCGAAGTAATCTCGCACTATCTTCGCTGGCTGATTGCCCACACTCGAGACTGCTTCGAGCAGCAGTACGTCCACTACCGCAGCCCTTTGACATTGCTAATTACACATTGAACCAGTCACGAGAATGGAAAGGCCCTCTGGAACAAGATGATTGCGAGTGCCCAATTTGTTCTAGGGTACGTGACATACATGTCGCCATTCGTATGCTAATACATCGCCTGTCAGAGCCCCGAACGGCTGGACCCCTCAGCAAAGGCAAACTCTGAGAAATGCTCTGAAGGCTACTGGACACTGCCAAAATGCAGAAAACATCACAGTGATCAGCGAAGGAGAAGCTTCTTTGCACCATATCCTCAATCTTCAGTCTCGGCCTCTTTCCTTGCAGGTACAGACTCTGTCAATTCATTCTGGAACATAGCTGATGTAGGCGCAGACGAATACTATTTTTTTGGTCTGCGATGCTGGAGGAAGCACTATAGATACAACTGCATACAAATGCATCGATGCGAACACAATCAGAGTGGAGGAGGTTGATGCGCCAGATTGTGAGTCAGCGAATCCCACTTTGAGCATTTTCAGTATGCTCTTCACGTTTGACTGACTGCCCACACCTGCAAGGCCTCCAGAGGGGCGGTATCTATCTATCCCGACGAATGAAAGTATCGGTTACAGAGGCCTTTGCAAAACTTCCTCAGCACTACAATACGCCAGAGAGCGTCGCCGCCGCTATGCGGAGCTTTGAGCACGATGTGGTGCGTGGTTCACCGCTATCGAACAACTCCCTCTGATGGCCTGTCTTAACTTATTCACCTTTCCAATCCCGTAGAAAAATCAATACACTATAGATAGCGAAGAAAGACGCTTCCTGTCTTTCACTCATGCCAAAACACCATCCAGCGATCGAAAGCTTTTCGTCATCAACGGCAAGATCGGAATTGACGGGTATGTACAATACTGAACTGTCATGCTGTAGACTAAAAGGCGTCTGTGTAGAGCGCAAATCAAAGCTGCCTTTGAGTATTCGACAGAAGGTATAATTTCTCGCTTGAAGGCGAAAGTCAAGGAAGCCAGACTTTATGGTCAAGTGAAGGTGAGTCCTCTCTGACGCTAGCACGGGACGACTGAATAAGACATACTCCACAGTCAATCATCCTCGTGGGAGGACTTGGTGATTCTCCATACATTCATGCTCGATTGCTCCGAGAGTTCAATGGCATGAATATCGGTATTGTCAAGGCACCCTATGACCTACCAGGGTAAAATAATCGTTCTTCTACGCTAGGTCTAGACTGATCTCAGCACTCTCAGAGCTAAAGCGGTCTCTATCGGAGCCAGCTGGTATGCCTTACACTCGGATGCAGTCGTGAGAAGAGCTGCTCTGTTTCATTATGGTTATGTAAGGCAATCAGAGGTAGTTGCGGGCACGCGGACTGACAAACCCGCTGTGTAAAGCATCTGCGTGTCACGGTCAACCAACAATCCACATCACTTCGGAAAAGGTAATCATTACCATGAAGGAGATCGGGGCCAGCTTGTTGCCAATCATTTTGGACCTACCATAACCCGAGTACGTCACTTAAGTGAGCTCTTCTCGCTATATGGTGTCTACTTACGTGGCCTTCTTTTGCAGGGAGAACTTAGCACCCCTCTACAATTCCGATGGCACAATATCAGCACAAGCAGCGACAAGGGGCCCGTCGAGGTGCTATTCGCCAGAATTTTCGCCTCGACTGCTAAAGAAGTGCCGTACTTCACATCGCAATCGGGTAGGCCCCTACGGTGCGCGCATTTCGTCGGAAGATTGACTTCGCACCTTCATAGATACGTGCCATGACGCAATTCCTAACGATGATATCTTGCAGCTAGGCAAGGGTGCGTCGAGTTTGTTGACGGTTACCGCACATGGACCAGAAGTTTGAGCTGAGGTCTATGCATAATGTGTTAAGTGAAATACAGTGGATCTGGATTTTCGAGTCGCAAGAGAAAGGGTAGTAAAGGCATGTACTGGACTGCCAGCTGGGAGCTAGGAATAAGCTTCGGAGGGGCCGAGCTCGTATGTCAGATAAGAAATCCGGAGACGGTGCGCCTGACCTGAATATATGATTCGCTCAGTGCTAATGCTTGCTTATGCCTCTGCAGAAGGAGCTCATCGGGCCTCAATTTATCTTCCAAGCCATCCCCGCCTGACCAGGATTGGCAGGAGACGGTAAGCTCGTTCGAGCCAAGTCCCGACCATCCTATGCCTGTTGTGCAAGCCTTCATGGTGCACTGCAGAGAAACCTGGCAAAATGCCTCTAGACCGAGGAACGGTTCTATCTCTTTTCTCTCTATCTCTTCTATACAACTAGACTACTACTATGCTTGAGAAGACCTTGCTGCTCTCTATCGCTCCATCTTGCTCATCGCGATGCCCTAACCGAGCTCCAGTCCACCACGCTCTCTTCTCCCATCAACCAGCTGACTATACTCTCCAGTCCTGATCTATCATCCTCACTCCACACTCCCGCTTTCTGACAATCGATGTCCAGCACTCCCACCGCCATCGACTCTCCATTTTCGTGTTCCACGATCAAAGGAATGACGATTTCCGACTCTGTCGTTCCGTCGCATGCTATATGCCCTGGTACTTGATGCACGTCTTGCACGATAACACTGCATCTTTATGTTAGCGAAAGTCGACAGGAATCGGAATGCAGAACTTACGTTCGCCGCGAGAGAAAAGCGTCTGCACATACGCCCTTGCGCTTATTCTTCAATGGTATACGTAAACAGCCAGGTTTACCATGATATGGTCCAATCAGCAATCCATTCGGATCCGAAATATCAGAAGAAGAGGAAGCGGAGGGAAACAAGGAGGGGACGAGATAGAAGCCTAGCAGTCTCTGTCAGATGAAGAAGAAAGAGAGATACAGGAAGAGAGCGCACCAGCCCAATTGACGCGGTTCTTGCTTCCAAAATCCGCATAATCTGCATATGAGTTGTAGAGGACCGATGAAACGCTAGCCAGCGCAGAGACCTCGCTTATGAACACGTACTCAGCTGTCTTCATCTCAAATATGCGAAGATTAGGCTACCCAGTTCTGTCTATGTGTCATATCGCTGCCATCTTGGAGCAGAGCTTTGAGGTTTTCGAGGATGTGCGCATAGAACTGTTCCTTTGAGGTTATGCTGGACGGAACATACGAGTATTCGGCATCAAAGCCCATGATTTGGTACGAGAAGTAAAGAGCTTCTGGAAATTTCACAGGTTGCCTTCGTCAAAGCACGCGAAAATGACGACGGCGAAATGCACTCGAATTGGCTGCGGGAAGAGCGTACGCAAGCATACAAGGCCATCTACACGACATGACACTGGATCTACGAGCTGACTCAAGTTTGGGCTGGCCAGTTTGACCCCTCTGCCAACGATGCTGCCGACTGTAACTTCCATCCTGGCGCGCCGCTGTTCCACGAAGGCCTGAAATCATATGCAAGTCTCCCTACCATGCTCCTTGCCAATCCAAGTTGACGCTGTTTCTGTGCAGACCTGCTGCAAGGATACGAACAGACCGGTACTCACTTTTGACGAGTTCCTCGCTATTCCAGGATGTACGACTGGCTCACACTCGAGCGAGAAGAGCGAGGTCAAGATGCCTGTAGTCACGGCGAACGTGCAGAACAAGGCCGAAGCTGTGACGACGAATAATGGCGAAGCTACGGCTCCTGTGGTAGCAGCTGCGTTATCACAGCATCTCACTGCTGGTCCTACAACATACAAGTCAAGACCTGTGTCACCTAACGGCGCCGCTGCTTCCTCTACAGCCTCCTCATCTTCAGCAACGCTAGTGGAAGAGCAAGATCCACCCAATGCTACTATTCCCCCATCTTCGAAATGCAAGAGATTAGGCTGTGGAAACACCTATGATGCCTCTGCTCCTCGAACAGAAGAGGAATGCACCTACCACCCTCTTCCAGCTATCTTCCATGAAGGAAGTAAAGGATACGCATGCTGCAAGCGTAGAGTCCTCGAATTTGATGAGTTCTTGAGGATAGAGGGATGTAGGAAAGGAAAGCATCTATTCGTGGGCGCGCCGAAGGAGGGTGACGAGCTAGTGCAGTGCAGAAGCGATATGTACCAGACGCCTACTCAGGTGAGCTTCCCCCTCACTGTTACTACTTCAAAGAGCTGAACGAGTATCGCAACAGGTGATATGCTCTGTGTTCGGCAAAGGCGCCGACAAAGATCGCTCCAGCATCCGATTCGACGAATGGGAGATGCACGTCGATCTCTTCCTCCCTTCCTCCAAGCGCTTTACGAAAACCTTCGCTTTGTACGGTCCTATCGACGCAGAGAAGAGCACCTTCCGTATCATGGGCACGAAAGTCGAGATGACCCTATTGAAAGCGGACGGGAGATCATGGCCTGCTCTCGAGACGGGCGGGAAAGATACATCCCAAATCACATTTGGCGTGCAGGGCCGTACGGGAAGCGTGGGCGCGAAAGAAATGATCTACAGAGGGGATGTGGTGCACTAAACAAGGTCGGATTGACGGTTCAAGTGCGTTTATGGGGCAGCAGTCCTGGCCTGGCAGTAGTAGCAGTGCTCCGAGATCTAGAGATACCTAGAATGCTACCTCGAATGTGAGACTACAGAGACATCACGTCTCTTGCCACGACTTGTGCCTTGCCCTCGTTTATCTTTGTCCACTGCCGCTCTCGCAAAGCAAAAAGTCCTTTAAGAAGACCCTCTTCATATCCATACTATCGCAATATCTCAAACAATAGCCCACGATGAGCGGTAGTGAGCGGCCGCCGCGACAGAAAGCGAGCGACATGGACGCAAGCGAGTCTGGCGCAGGTGAGGGAGCAAAGCCAGCGAGCTAGCTTTTGGCGCAAAGCAACGCAAACAAATAATGTTATATCTTACTGATATCATTCTGTTGGCAGGCCTGGTGCGAAAGCGAGATAGAGACAGCCAGTTTGGGCCAACAACTCCCGGCGTGAGCCTACGACTTCAGCGCGAATTCTGGGCTACAACATACAGACTACTGACATTAATCCATGATGATGTGCGCAGGCTGAAGACCCGAACTTCGCGCCTGGAGGACTGGGTGAGAGCGTAGGAGCGTCTCATGCGGCAAAGAAGAAGTGAGGCAGCGTCGTAGCCCCTACTTGCATATTATGATGCATTCTGCTGATAATTTGTCGCTGTTCGTGCAGCCGCATGCTGTCTCGCGACAACTCAGCGTCAGACCTAGGTCCATCAGCAACAACCTCGTCAACAACAGATAACGCCTCCAATCCATTCAGGACATCCTCATCAAGTGCATCAGCAGCCAACGATGATCTCGATGTGACTCCTCCCGGCACGCCTACTGCGCCCAGCATGGCGAAAAGCACCTCTAACTTGTTGAACCGGAATGCAGTGAATGAAGCTACTCCTCCCGGCACACCTCTCATGTCTGGACGTGGTCTACCAGGCAATAAATCAGAGACGAGCAAAGTGAAAGAGATGCGCGAAAGAGTGCAGGAGATGACAACTGGAGATGCGACAAAAGCGCAGCAGCAGCACGAAGATATAGCTGTGGATGCAGATGACGAAGTTGCTGCTCCTGCTATATCATCTTCTTCGTCTACTAGAACCTCCTCTCCTCCCCCGCCTTCGATACAAGAAGAGATTTCAGAATTACCAGCTTCGGCAGCAGAAGCAGAGAACGACCCTGCTTTTTCAAACACAAACAACAACAATGAGAACGACGATATGCTAGGCAACTCTGCGACGCCTCCAGCTCCCCCTCTATTGTCGGAACCGGACCCTCTAGTCATTTCTACGGAAGACACGGGCATGCATCACGATGGGGACGATGATGGCGACTATCAGCCTTTGACTCGACCTGCAGTAGCTGCATTAGGAAGAGGGTCATCACTCATGCCACCTCCTTCTCCAGCATCTTCAGTGCGCGCAGAAACCGGTTCAAACGCTGGTGATTTCGACGATGGGACACCTCAGCGACCATCTACGAGCCGTCTATCATCAGTAGCAAGCATGCGCAGTCTATACAACAACAGTCCATCAGCAAACTCATCTTCCGGAAACCTATCGCATCATCTACATCTACATTCTTCATTACCTAAAACGGCCTCAAGTCTGGATACGTCAGACGCCCTGTCGGATATAAGTACGGAAGCTAACCCTCCCGGCACGCCGAGACCGCTGGGAGAGGTAGAAGTACCACCTACGCCTCTGACAGCTACGGCTGGACAGGTGCCTGTGGAAGATAAGGGAACAGACGCACCAGTCGCCACGCCGACTGGAGCAGATAGCACTGTTCCTTCGAGAACTTCTTCTGGCCCTTCTGCGGCAGGACCTGCATCTACGACCGCTGCAGTTCAAGCCAACTTCGGTCGTTCCGCAGCAGCCGCTTCATCATCCTCCACAGCTTCTACATCAACACCCGCAAAGCCATTCGTGAACCCCTTCTCCGCATTCGGCTCATCCACCGCCTCTCCTTTCGCGAGCTCATCTTCCTCTTCTGCGTTCGGTAGCAAGTCCGCCGCGGCGCCCAGCACCAGCTCTAATCTAGCTACCGTCAAACCCTTCGCATCCACCTCTGCGTTCGGCTCTGGTTCCGCTAGTCCGTTCGCAAGCGCATCGAGCGGGAAGAGTGCTTTCGGCGGATCAAGCAAGCTCTCGACCTCCGAGACACCAGGCGCAGCAGACGATGCAGAAGAAACAGGAGAAAGCTCATCGCAGCAGCAACAGCAGACGGGAATGGACGAAGAGGAGCCTTCGCAAGGCAAGATATTCTCGTCGCAGAGCGAAGTGCATACGATGACGGGCGAAGAGGAGGAATATACACAGTACATGGTGCCGAGAGCGAAGCTGTATGTATTGGATGGCGGAGAGTGGAAAGAAAGAGGAGTGGGACAGCTTAGACTTAACAGTCGTGCTGATCCAGTTAGCGATAAAATGGCTGTTCGCTTAGGTATGTCCGCTTCTCCCGTCTTCCCCTACCGATGCTGACTTGATACCAACACAGTAATGCGAGCAGAAGCCGTACATAGACTTATCCTCAATATCTCCCTCTTCCCAGGGATGTCAGTCACCCATGCCCAAGATAAATTCGTTCGACTATCTGCATTCGAAGAAGGCTCTCTACATCACTTCACGGTCCGTATACAGAATGCAACGCAGAGCAAAGAGCTGTATGACCAAATCACGGACATGATCAGTATGCTGCCGGCTGCGGGCGCAGGAGCGGCGGCTGGCAATGCTCAGCAGGAAGTCTAGACTGCAGACTGCTCTGGAATGACAATGAACGACAAAAGCTTAGAAGAGAAGGATAAGGAGGTCCATCATCGATCCCGGCCAGAGTATCGGAAAAATGGGCGCAGCGGATGTTTGCTAAGGATATTGCGCTCGTAGAAGGAAGAACCTCGCTGAAGATACTTTTCATGTGCTATTGTACCACTTTCGTTAGCTCTTCTATTTCTCTTTGCCCTACCCTTTAAGTACTGTCTCTTCGCCTGCAAAAGCAGATGTACAAAGTAGAAGGCTCTTTTTCGAAATAGAGACCACACGAGTCTGACAAGCGATCGCATAATGCAGAGACGTAGTTGGTATCGATTTCCCTAAAGACAATGATCTACTGACAAGAACTATGGGACGGAAGAAGCCAATTTTGCTATGAATACAACAGGAGCCCGCTTCTGCTTGTGATGCCCTAAGAAAAGAGAACAGAATTCCTATATACAGACTCTAGAATGTCCGGAAGAACAACGAGGATAATCCATTTAGGTGGGTTTTAGACGGTCTGCGATTGTTGCCAATACCTATCAGGCTCCGCTTGAAGAGAGCAAGAAGTAATGCGAGCTCACCTTGGTACCTGTCTTGCCCTCGATGCGCTTGACGACATCAGCACGTCTAGCTTGACGTGGTTGTGCGGCAGCAGCATCGCTAGAAGAGAGACGACGGCGGATAGGACTGGAAAGACCAGATGGAGTGGGTCCACAGCTTCCTGTGAGAGCGTTATAGAGCTGGCCAGAAGGGCAGGTCTCGCAGCCGCATTGGCCGCCTGAGCATGTAGGGCGGGCATTGGCCGGGCAGGCGCAATTAGTTCTCTGTAGGTCGCAAAACCGTCAGAAAGCGTTCAAGGGGGTGTGTGGAAGAAACAAAGAGCTCACGGAAACTGGAGTAAGGGAGACGTCGATCTTGACATTGGCGATTCCGAGTAGACGGTTGAGCAGGCTAAGAGCAGCGTTGGCGACAGCTTGAACTTTGAGGTAGGCAGTAATGTCTGCTTTTGCTTCAGCTGAGACTCTAGCAGAGAGATCTAGCAAGTCTGCGATGATGTATCAGCATCTTAATTAGATAGGTTCTGTGGAATAAGACTGACTGGTATCGACAGCGGCGTTCAGGCAAAGGCAGACTCCGACATCTGCTTCGACTTTTGCGTGTGTCTGGGTAGAGATTGTGCCTAGAAGGGGCAATTTGATGGACTCTACGACTGATACGCTGTATATCGACACATTAGCGATATGTCCTGCACTTCCAGAGAAGGAAAGACCAACCTAGCGACTTCATGAAGACGAACAGCTGCGAAGACATGCAGGTTGACATCTCCTCCTGGTAGGACAGGGCAAGTCGGGTCGCCGCTGTCTCTGGAAGATCAGCTTCTGAAGACCAAGATAGGAGGGGGGAAATGGACATACACAAGGACGCGAGCACCAATCTTGACTGTTGGTAGGTTGACGTTGATGGGTGACAGCAGAGGTGCAGCGAGTGCTTGCTGGAAGACAGCGGCTGACAGCGCGATTGCAGTGAAGAAGCTACGCATGTTGCTGGGCGAGGGAGATATGGTATGTATGAATGAGTGTGTTAGATGAATTACAAGGATGAAGCAAGAGTGTGGGCTTTTATAATGAATGTGGAAGAGTCTGCTATGAAGGGCGCTCAAGAGGAGTAGGAAGCCAGTGGTTTGAGTGATTGAAAGAGGAAAGAAGGAAGTAGAGGGATAGACAACCTTTTATACCCTTTCTACACGCTTTCACACATTTCTTCAGTGAATTCTTCGCGATAGGTGTACGAAGAATGCAGCCCCTCATTCGTAAGACGACGAAGGAGTGAGAATGCAGGAGCTTGAGAATGCTTGAGAGAGGTGGAAATCCCGCAAAGACGAGGACATCTTCGCACAAGGAGAGAGTATGCATCGTACGGTCTACAACCTGGCTGCGAATGCGGTAAAAGGGGGTTCTTTACGCGACGCGTGTGAGCAGGAAAGGAAGTAGGGAGGTGCGAGTGTAAGAGGAGGTAGAAGCATGTATCTTGAAAGCGAGGCAGCAGCAGCCGGTCGACTCAGAGAGCTCTCGGACAACAGAGAAGGGACCAGCAAGCTTTCGAAGATCAGCATCGTATTGTTTATCAGCACAGGTATTAGTTTCGAGCTGTTGGTATCGATGTATTCCGCTTTCTTTGCTGTTCGCTCGAATCGCCAGAAAGACAACCCTCTGCTTGCGCGTCATGACCATTTTGCCCTTAGATTGACTTGAAAACATCAACAAGATGGTAAGTCGCAGCTATAGTAGCTGTACATACACTTACGTATACGTTACAGAGCAACTACGGCGACGACGACGACGAAAACTACAATCCTCACGGCCATCATCAGGGAGGAGCTGGACACGGCTATGGCCAGGCTAACAACCCATTCTACGCCCAACATCAGCAGCAGCAAGGCTTCCAGCAGATGCTAGGTGGTATGTTCGGTGGTGGTGCTGGCTTCGCTGGCGGGTTCGGCAATGCTATGGCTCATGGTCCTGCTCCTCCTGGCGCTTTCAACAAGAGATATAAGGCCTACTCTTCTGCCATACATGAAATCCAGGCGGGAAGAGGGAATCAAGGAGCTCACGTCACCGATGGTGGAAGAACCCAAGTCATGTTCGGAGGGCAGGGTGAGTTGCAATGCCTAAAGAGTAGTATGGAGCATCTATCTGACTCTAAATGAACACAGTCATGCTGCCTCAGTCGGCTCTGAGAGACCTGAGTAAGGGCCGAGTCCCTAGATAGTCAGTCACCTGTCAGGTTGCTGATTGTTCGCCATATGATAGCCATGCTGGATATCGAGACTCCATATACCTTCGAAATAGTACACCCTGTCAACCGCAATCTCAAGACACATGCGGGTGTCCTGGAGTTTCACGGTGATGAAGACTACGTATACATGCCGAACTGGGTGAGCAGCCAACTCCCTCCGCTGACAAATCGATACTGACTGAAGTATGACACAGATGATGAAGCAACTAGAGCTGCGCGAGGGTGATCCGGTCCGACTCTTCGGCACGCGTTTACCGAAAGGCAAGCTTGTCAAGCTCCAAGCACAGAGCGTCACCTTCCTCGAACTATCCGATCCCAAAGCCGTCCTAGAACAAGCCTTACGACACTATTCCTGTCTTACGCAAGGCGATATCATCGAGATCAGTTACAACATGATGACGTTCAGCCTACTCGTCATGGAGATCTCGCCGCAAGCTGCTGGTATCGATATCCTGAATACAGATCTGGAAGTCGACTTTGCGCCGCCTGTAGGGTATGTCGAGCCAGAGAGGAAACCGCTGGCACCTCCTCCTACAATGGCTAGCAAGCTATCTATCAATGTTGGCCAGACGCAGGATGTGGATTCGAAAGGAAGAGGAAGTGGGACTAGCACACCTTCAGTTGCAGGAAGAGCAGGCTCAGCAGCTGGAAGCAACGCGCCTGTAGCCGGTACTTCTGGAACGGCAGCTGCTGCAGGCGGTAATATCAGTAAAGCAGGAGATCCATGGGAGGCTTTCAAAGGCTCAGGACAAAGCATGGCAGGCAAGCGAATCAAAGGCAAAGGAGTTTCTCACCGCAAGATCGAAGCCGTAGAAGCAGACAGCAAGATCTACCGCACCGACTCGTCGATCCCTCGAATCGTAACTGCGGATACACAGATAGGTAGTAGACAAGTGCCAGCTGCGCTCAACCTACCGGAAGGAACGCTCTTTTTCGGATTCAAAGTTGTACCGCCGAAGAAGGAGGGTGATGCAAATGCGGAGAGGGAGAATGAAGGTGGTACGAAACCGCCGGCTTTCACAGGCGCGGGTCAGGGTGTTACGCTAAGTGGGCGTCCGCCGAAACAGCAGGGCAAGACGCCTTCCTCTTCCAAGAGCAAGAGCGGCAAGCGCGACGATGTCATCCAGATAGATTAGCGAGCAAGCTTCCTGAGGGTGCAGGAAGTCATTCTATCTATGTAGCCAGTTCGTACGGTCTTTTTCGATGTTCCCGATTATCTGCCATTTGTGTCGTATGCATACAACATCGCTATGAGCTCGTTCTGTTTCGTCGATCTATCTCGTCTATCGGTTCGCTTAAGCATCAAGCTATGTCCATCGTGTCGTCCCCTTCGGCAGGCCCATCCTCTACCTGCTCCTCCCTAGACTGAATCACCAATCTCTGCACTTCATCAAAGAACTCTTCAAGCCTTGTGCTCCCATCTCCATCGACCAATGCCCTCAACTCCCTACTATCCGCCTCATACGTCTCGATGACAGACTCAACATGCAGACCTTCGTACATCTTGCTACTTGAGAATCGCGTTTTCAGCGCAGATTCTTCTTCTGCAGAAGATGTGAAGAAAGCTTGAGATGGGCGAAGAATCAGATTCTCATCGAGAGAAGCGGAGTCTCGTTCAGCCAACGCTGCTAATGTGGAGAAGAGTGCTGTGGACTGCAATGACGCAGCTATAGCTTCGTCTGAAAGGCTGCTAGTGGATTGGCGAATGTCACTCCAGTTGTCTCGTAAGTAGATTCGCCGCCAGATCGCGGAGAGAGCAACCAGTAGACGCGCTTTCGGAGTGGTCTTGTCGCGGACCAGAATGTCGAGCGCATGGGCGTAGTCATAGATTGTTTCGGGAGTTGCATTGTCTTTGAGAGTGAAGAGATCGATCAGAGCTTCTGTTCCAAGTGCAGATCCAGTAAGAAGTGCCTCGAAAAGCGCTTGCAGCATCTACACAAATCGTCAGGACTTGCACTTGGGTTGATCAAGGTTTGGTGCTTGCCTGCTTCGTCACGCCTTCGGTTCGCGAGCAAAGTCTCTCTGTACAAGCTTTCGCTTGATCCGCAGCTGAGCGAGCTAAATCTCGAGGATCCAGCACTTCCTTGCATGCATCGATAAGCCTGACATGTGATTGAACGATGTCCATCCTGTCATCGATATTCTCGATAGCTCGCTGTGCTTTTTCAGATGATGCGAACTCTGCGCGAGTCATATCGGCGACTCGAGCAAGCTTGCCTATGGACAGCATAAGCTGGTAGACCAGAATATCATCAGCATAGACACACAACGTCACGCAAAATCGGCTCACCTTCTGTTCCGCAAGGCGCGTCTCTCTGCCAGCCTCTTCCAGCAAGTCGCTTGATGCAACACCATACTTGTTCATGGCTAAATTCTGCATCCAGGAAAGTCTTTTGACTCCAGACTTCTCCAGAAACTTGCTAAGCAATTCCCAGTAGAGAGTATCTTGGTTCATCAGGTCGAACAAGCGGCCTTGTTCCAGGTACCAGGAATATAGAGAGAAAGCAAAGTCCTCCTTGTATTTCTCGATATAGAATTGGACGCGTTGCGGAGATCCTATGGCTGCGTCATTGCTGAGAATGACCAGAGAGCGGAAGTCCCGATACCGTTCTGCCAGATCGTATGCTACGTTCGACCGAGACATACGGACTGTGAGAACAGCAGTGCTATCAGTAGGAGCTCGCGTCCTTGTGGAGTTGCGCCTCACCTAGTGCCTGGATGACATGGCTTCGCAATTTGACGTAACCATCAAGAAGGCCTCGTTGCTCAACGGCAGCATGCGATTCGTCCTCAATACTGAACAGAAAAAGAGGTCAGCGTGCTTCCGTCGTTGTCATTGCAGGTTTACCTTTGTAAGTATGCCATTCTCTCCTGGTGCATAGCCAGTGCGTAGTCGGCTAATTCGGCTAAATACTGCTTCAAGTCTCTCTGAATGTCCTTCTCGTCTGCAGCTACACCACGGCTTTTGGACTGAGTAGTTGCGTTGTATTCGAGTGCATCTTCATTGTCTATATTACTGCCTAATTCTCGACTACGATCTTGAATGATCTTTTCGACATTCAGGAATGTCTCGCGCAGAAGTTCGAGGAGGGCAGGTCTCGAAGACCATGGTTCCGTAAGACATGTTTGAGAGCCGTCGGTAATGCCGTAGAGATTGCTTGATGACTTCCGAAAGGAAATGATCGCTTTGTACGAAATACAGAGCGCTTGCGCATTTTGATATACCGTATCTGTCCTACCAGCGAGATCGACGAACGTTTGCAACCTGTGCTCCTGGATCTTAAGTAGCTGCTCCAAAGCCGGTCCAAGTTTATCGAGGTGAACTCTGAAGAAACCGCGGACCCGATCTTCGCCTTGGTAGACAGGCAAGTCGAGTTCTTCTATAGCCTGAACGAACAAGCTCTCTTCTGCAAGGCCTGCTGAGGGGCCTCGTCCCATTCGAGCGTTCTGTGCCTGCCATAGTCCAATAGCACTTTGTATTTTCTCAGCATCCCAGGAAAGATGCCTTCGAGATGTCTTTGATAAGCGAGATATGAGGGAGTTATCTTGAATGAAGGTCATGAGGAAGCGGAGGCGAGCGGCCTTGTCGTTCAGCTGAGCTCGCAAGTCGATAATGGTAGGAAGGTGTGGTAAAGCTAAAGACGTTCGCAGAAATCAGTTGACCGAGCTAAGAGCCGCCAGGCGAAGAATCTTACTGTTGGCCAATAGATCCTTGCTGACTCGCTCAGCCGCGTTGACGAGATCTCCTCGACTGTCGAGCTTGAAGTCGAAAGCAAGGGGATTCTGAGCACGATCTCCAAAGACGACAGCTTGGTCAAGCTTATTCTTGAGTGTTTGCGTAGCCATGGATTCTTCGTCGATTTGTATGCTAGGCCTAATATGAGAGTAGCGTTAGCAGATAATGAGGCATAGCAAGACAGTTGACCCACCCAGTCCTCGTGAAGACAATGCTTGAATTGACGTCTAGACGAAGTAGACCACTGCTAGCGGCCAGCAATGTCAAAGTAGAGTCCCCTTGGAAGCCATTGCCCAAAAGGCGGTCTCTTCCAGAGTCGCGCAGGGACACGGTCTCCTCAAACGGTACTAAAGAACGAGTCAGCGCTTGCTAAACATCAGCGGCTGTCCAGCTTACGTTTCGTTGAGGTCGTTGTCAGTAAGACCAGATCGGGAAACTTTACGAATACTAAGACATGCGGACCGTCGGAAGGTGAGAGGACGAGTCGAGGTGTCGAGAGCGGTCTTGGATCGGGATCCTGTACAAGTCGGTCAGATCAAACCTCGCAAACTATTTGTGCAGATGAAGCTCACCTGTCTGTACGAAAGAAGCTTCTGCGAGGCGATAGATCCATTTTCTAATGTGACTAGCGCGTAGCTATTTTGTCGCTTCTGACCGCCATATCCACGTCCTGAAGCTACAGAATCTACGAAGTAGGAAATGAGGAGAACAAGCTTGTCGGGTCTGAGGGGTTGTATCAGCTATATCCACGACGAACGTTTTGCGAAAGACGTACGTTTGTGCCTTGGCGTCGATGATCTCTGGCTGGAGAGCACTGCTGGTATCGCTGCCGAGAGTGCTGAGTAGCGATTCCAGCAGGCTATCGTAAATATCGATCTCCGCCCAGAACTGCAAAGATTCAGAAGTGACCTATTATTCGATTTCTTAGCAAGCTGATCTTACCTGCTCTCCACCACCCTCCTGACACCGCCAGCTCTGGACGATCCTGTCAGACACGGCGTACACCCTCCGATTGTTCTTGGCCGAGCCGCTCGATTCTGAGACGCTGGTGATAGCCAAGATACCAGCTCTTGGATCTGCAGAAGCTCCTCCGAACAGGCCGCCTACTCTGGCTAGCATGCCTCTACTGCGCGAAAGAAGCGATAATTGTATGCTTGCTGTACTGGCTGAAAGTGGATTGGTAATCTTCAAGGAGCACAAGCGAGCTCCAGAAGTTGCAAGAAGATAGTGTGTTGGCTGTAAAGACATGGCGTTTCAGTTGGAAGCGCGTAATGTCCAGACGGCCTGACTTACACCGAGCTTGTGGAGAGCTCTGACTACTTCTCCAGCAGTCAAGCTGATATCTGCAGATGTGTAGCGGTCTACACTGCTAAGGGCTGCCGTGACTGAGGACCAAAAGCATATCTGACCAGCGGTGCTGACCAGCAGGAAGCCAGGTTCGCGGCTTGAAGACGAGCTTCCAGAGGATATCAATGCTACAAACGGTACTGGCGAAAAGACCGTTGCAGTCAAGCTCAGTGCAGGGGCAGCCGGGACCGGAAAGGCGTAACATGTAGGAGATGAGGTAGAAGGGCCGGAGGATGGACTAGACCAGACAAAGCATGTTTCCCGAGTAACTAGACAGCCATATCCAGCTGCATGGTCTAGCACAGCTGTTGCGGGATGCGTGTAGAAGTCTGGCAACTCAAGCATGAGCTCACGCAACTGGCCTCCGTACTGATGCGCATACCGCTGCTTCTTAGAATATCCAGGACTTCGCTAGGCAAAGCTGCTCCGTATCTTGAGACGGCGTGCGTTTCTGTCTGCAGCAAGACGCTCGTTTCTTCTTGACCGTCTGCTGCAAATACTGCGCGACCTTCGACGCCCAGTTCTGATCCTTCACCATCCTCATCGTCTTGCTGATCATCGTTCTCGTCGTTGTTCTGCGTCTCGAATGTCTCTGCCTGAATCTGCCGTACTCGCTGGCTTCGTCGAGCTACCGATGCTGGCGGAGGAGTCGCCGCTACGCTTCCTGCGCGTGACTGTGACCGCCGTACTGCTGCGGATGCTCGACTATGCACCTTCTTGGCTGGCGTCGCTGCTGAGAACATTCGGTCGAGCGAGGCCTTCGAGTTGACGAGGAGCAAACAACGGCTGAAGAGACGCGAGACATTCGACATGACATGCTTGAACTATGTATTGTCCTTTTCTGCTATTAACGATCTAAACTTCCGACTACAGAATTGTCCATGTTATGACGAGAAAAGCACGAAAGCTGCTAAGGCTAGCAGCAGGGTGGAGCTGACAGCAAGCGACATTGCACTACTAGCAACGTTCGACGACGTAGGAGCAGCGTTCGCGGCGTTGCCGATGAACCCGCCTGTGGAGGATGGCCTGGCTGATGTAGAGGTGCTGGTCGCATTCGATCCAGACAAGGCGCTTAACATCAAAGCAACACCACGCTCGGCAAGCGCATAGGTAGGTGAGGTGAGATGAGCGGCCAGGCCGATGGGAATGACCGAAGAATCGATGACTCTCAGATTGTTGATTCCGTAAACTCGGAGCTGGTTGTCGACGACTCCGCCCATTGAGAGTGGTAGCATCGCGCACGAGCCAGCAGGGTGATATTCCGTGCTGCCTGATGACAGGATGTAGTCATCGATAGCATCGTTGCTGCTTACAGAATCGCCAGGCGACAATTCTCCACCCAGGATATCTGAAAGAGGAGCTGTCCGAGCTACACGACGCGCATCTGCGAATGACACGATTATTAGTTTCAGTGTCTACCGGATGCTCGGAGCAAGTACATACATCTGAGAGCTGCACGCATAATGACAATATCGCTAGGGTGAGTGAGGTAACCAGGATCGATTCTTGGGATAGTGAACGCATCGCTATTTGTGATGTTGACCCAGCCTCTTGAGAAAGGGTGTTGCAGAGCGAATTGAAAGGTTGTAGTCTTTCCGGATTCGCCCTGATTCCAGCCGGTGTTCGTCATGAGGATTTCTACTGCAGCCTCTCCTGTCTGGAGCAGATCGGTAATCTCTGCATTGTAGATAGCCTCGTACCCTGCGGCAGTGGTACCAGAGATGCCTCGATCTGCCATGTACGATGACATAGCATCGCCAAGGTCGGTGATATACGATGAAGCATTCGATGTTCCACCCATCAAAGTGCTCAAGTTTAGGTATGCTATGGCTTGGTTCGGAGCGGAATAGAGAGACTGGTTGCCATTGCCGCTTTCCCAGAGGCGGTATTGGGATTGATTGAATGTAGAATTCGATTGCAGAAGGTCGCCAGTGACTGCAGCACTGCTCGAGAAGGTGACGCTTGACGCGAGATGGTCGGAAAGATGGGCTCCCACGCCTGGCAGGTTGTGGACAACATCGATACCAACGCGGTTGAGCAGGTCAGCAGGTCCAACGCCAGATAGTTGCAGGAGTTCTGTAAGAAAGAACTGGTTAGATATACTAAGCGGTCCTATCGAGCGAACGACCTACGAGGAGAGCCGATGACACCCGCTGACAGGATGACCTCGCGTCTTGCAGTCGCAGTGTATGCTTGACCATCTCTAGACTGTCTGAACGAGACGCCGGTCGCGGTTGGCGTATCTCCCGAGGTGTTGAAGTTGACACGCGTTACTTGATAGCCAGTAAGGATGCGGACGTTACTAGGACGTGTCTCAAAATATCCGGTGCGGGAGTATGATCTGGTCTGGTCGCTTCCTCGAATGGCCGAAGTGGAAAGATATGCGCCTGTCGTGACACCACTTGCTGGATCTCCGGTCGGAACGCCCAAGTTTCGGAAGGTGCGAATCCAGCTTCCGATCTGATTGTAGAGGTAGCCAGCGTATGCGTAGTGAATGGGCCCGCTGGAACCATGGTTATCGCTATCAACGACAATGCCGCCAGCGCGGTCTGAGTAATTGCTGGAAGGTCTTTCGTACGTCTCGTGCTGCAAGGAGGACGAAATATCAGCTAGACCCGATGTCTATATTGCTATTTATTCACCTTGATGTAGTAAGGCAGGATATCATCAAAGTCCCAAGAGCTGCCTCCGTTCAAAGATGCCCAGACATCATGCTCGCGCTTGCTAGCGCGCGTCATGTACTGGAATATATGTCAGCCATATGAAAGTGTTGCAAAAGATTATGGACTCACGACGCCATTGACAGCTGAGCTGCCTCCGAGAAGCTTTCCTCGAGGCCAAAAGACTTGTCTCGATGACAGGTTGGTTTGATTGGAAGTATAGAAGGACCAATCATAGGGTGAAGAAGGGTAAGCGATGCCATTGAAATAGGCGTTCGCGGCTACAGGCATTTATTTCAGCATGATTGGGAATGCCAAGGAAAGACCTTGACACACGAGGCAGAATTCTGTCTTCGACGCCATCTCCGCCTGAGCCAGCCTCAATGACCAGAATAGAAGTGTCTTCGTCTGCTTCTGCGAGTCTGGCAGCGACAGCTAATGCAGCAGTGCCTCCGCCGACCTGTCAAGTATTATGTAAGCTTTTCTGTTCCGCAAAGCATTAGACATGACAGAGAGCGCACTATGACATAGTCGTAAGTGCTTCCTGAGATATCGCTAGCTTGTGTAGTGCTGATTGTATTGAAAGTGAGATCAGGTGGAGCGCGTTTGGAAAGCTTGGCTTGAAGACGAAGATCTGCCGCGAAAGAGTTTGAAACGAGTGTGGTGAGGAGCCCTGTCGCAAGGGCTGTCTTGATATGCATGTTCGACGATGTATGAGAGTAAATGGATGTAACGAAAGAAAAGTCACTTGATATCAACAAATCCTTGGCTGAAAGGTCACTCCAGAGCGAATCGGCGTGGCGAAGCAGTGTTAGAGTCGGAGGAAGAGGAGGAGCCGGAAGACGCATTCTGTGCACTGGAACACCGATAGGAATGTACGTGGTACTGCGATGAATAATGCCGCAAATATCGTAGCTCGAGGCGACGGATGCAGGAACAGAGATGCCGTAGCGGAAATTCCCTTCGCAGTCGTGCTTGTCTGACTATTGCGTCTATGATATAGATCTTGGTAGCCATAGCCTTGCAAGGAGTGGTCCGCCCTGACTGGGCAGTTTGATCAGATAAGGCTGCCGAATTATTAGCAATCTGGATCAGGATCATCAAGGCACAGTCTTGCTCATCGAAACGCGTTGAGGAAGTGGTCCATGAGTGTCAGCGATTGGCGTAAAGTCAGTCCTTTGTTTGGTCGTTGTCAGATTCCAGCGCTGCATATCTGAAATCGTCGTGCAGGCTGAGCGCCAGCTGAAGGAGCTATGGATGTGGACAGCAAAGGCTGGCGTTATCTGCTGTTCTGTGCTTTTCTCGAGTCAGCTGAGGTGTAAGTCGCGTTGGTTGGCTTCCTGCCAAACATAAACTTCGACTTTCCCAGCCCAGGATGACTGGCCTGCTGGATCTCCCAGAGGAGCTGCTCATCAAAGTAGTGGGCTATCTTCGAGAACCATACTCGCTCTCCATCAGGTCGAACTGGTCTTTGCTGGAGCGCAGAAATCTCTGCCTCGTGAATAGGCAACTCTCACGAATTGTTCTGGCCGAGTGGACTTACCACCATATACATTACTCCGATAATCAGCAGCAGAGTCTCATTTTCCACGCTAATAGTAAATGGCATCGCTTTGGGCGAGAACTGTCCTGGAAGGCTCCGCAGAATCGGCCAACAAACGATTTCGACGAGCCGCTCGCTGCCCTCATCTCATCCGTAAAACGTCTCACTTCCATTTCCATCGTGTCCTATGAGGCAGGGGACGTCAAGCAGATGGGACGGGATCCTAATCTCCTGCCTTTATCTCTGGCTAGCCTCAGACAGCACCATCCACACATCACTCGTTTGAGGTTCGCTCTGAGCAGCATCGACCTGGCCCTCGCGCTGCTGGCTCATTCTCCCAACCTTCATGAGGTCGTCTTTGAATTACGCCCACCCCGCACTAGGTACGAGAATCGGATTGACGAGAGCAGGGGAGGAGAGCTCCTGCACACGCTGTGCAAAATGACCAAGCTACATAAGCTGGTATGGAAAGGATTGGATGTTATCGGGACTACCGAAGGGCCCGCTGGCCTGGCTCCCTGGGTCGAACCAGCTCTCTTGCCAAGCGCTACGATATCGAAATCCCTTTGCGTTCTCGATCTCGGTCAGTGGCATCACTCTGGTGGCACATACCACAGCATGTTTTGGCAGGGTCTCACTCAGGCTTTTCCTCAGATCAATAGCCTCAATGTGGACGCCGAATACGTGCGGCGTCTTGTCAGTCACGAGGTCTTTCCGGCATTGACCTGCTTGGCAGTGGAAGATCCTAGCCATTTGCTCAATTGGGGACCGTATCTGGACACATCTGCCCAATTGAAGAAGGTGGAGAGCGTGATGCAAGAGTCGTCGTTCTTTCAAAGTGATTTCATCAAGCACCGCAACATAGCTCAACTACGCATCCCTAGCTGGCTAGCTGCGTACGAGCTGTCGAGAAACAATGCCTATTTTCCAGCTTTACGCATTCTCACAATTAGCGTAAGCTCGAATATCGACCTTCTCAGCAACTTTCCTCTCCTCCGCAAGCTCCTCAAGCGACATTGTATGAGGCGAGGGATCAGACTCTTCGAAGAGGTGGAGCTGAAGGGGAAGGATTTGCTATTCAAGTACACGGTGGAGGAAATAGATTGTTCAGGAGACGAATAGAAGGTGTGAGTAAGCTATACGATAGGAAAATCATCAGTTGTTCGCGGAATGAGCCAACCGAGCGAAACTTCCGGGCGTTCGGCCTCGAGGATATACAGGATTTTTACAAGGTTTAGGTACACAGTGATACTGCTACATTCTGGAGCCCGTCATGAAGGATCACTTGTTGAAGTCAGCTTATCGTGTACAGACCGTTTTGCTTCCGGTCTTCGCGAATCCCACTCTCTGCTTTCAACGATCTTGTGCACGCGGATGAGACGATGCCCGGCCTGCTCGACTTGCCAGATGAATTGCTTATCAAGGTACTAAGCTATCTGCGGCGTCCGTACTGGCCTTATGGAGAGTCGGACTACCAGCGAGACCAACGCAGAAAGGTTCTGAGCCTCAACAGGCGGATAGGGAGTCTCGTCTTGGCAGAATGGAGCTATCATCATATAGATATGCCAGGGGCTGTTACCGACTTCTCGCACTTTACCAGAAACCCCGGCTGTCAACGCTTTGCTCGCGAATTATCCTGGGATGCTCCCTACGACCAGCCAATAGAGGCATATGACGCCAAGCTGGATGCCTTGATTGAGACTCTGCACAGTCTTTCGAAGATATCGATTTCATCCTACGAGCCAGTCGATATCGAATACTTGAAATGGGACCCTAATCTGCTACCTGTCTCGCTAGCTAGCCTCAAGCAGAACCACCCCAGCATCACTAGCCTGAACTTCGTCTTCAGCAGCTTTGACATGGCTCTCGCCCTGTTGGAGCATCTTCCCAATCTCCAAAATATCACCTTCCAGACTCATTTCTTCACCGTCCCAAAGTACAACGACGAGGCTCACGAAAGGAAGAAGGGACAGCTCTGGCATGCGCTGTGCAACATGCAGCAGCTACAGAAGCTTGTGTGGGAAGGTGTGGACATAATGGACGGTTCTACAGGAAACGCTGGATTGCAGGCATGGCTTGAGAAACCATCTAAAGCACCTGCGTCTCGAACCCTTCGGAGCCTAGACTTTGGAGAATACGATTCGAACTATGGCAGCGACCACGCACTGTTCTGGCAGGCTAGTGCTCAGGCGTTCCCCAACATCACTAGCTTAAGTCTCGACGCATCACACGTGCATTTCATCTCCGATCGGAATTACTTTCAGAGCTTGAAGAGTCTGGCAGTGGAAGACGTTTGCGGGACGATTGGGTTTCCAACATACCGGGATACGGCGATCCAACTGGTTTATCTCGAGCGCAATAAGCCGAAGTCACCCTTCTACGACAGTACCTTTCTACGGCACAGCAGTCTATTGCGACTGCGAATCGCTAGCTCGGTGGCAGCGTATTCGTTGCTGAAACACGATGAGTACTTTCCGGCATTGCGCTTTCTCACTATCAGTACCAGTTCGGAGAAGTGGGTGTTGAGTAACACACCTCTGCTCTGCAAGAGGATTAAGGAGCACTGCGCCAGAAGGGGTGTCAGACTCTTCGAGGAGGTCGAGCTGCATGGGAAAGATCTTTTATTTGAATACACCTCGGAAGAGATAGATTGTTTAGGAGACGCCAAATGAGAGCACTTACGATGAACATACGAAACAGCTTGACCTCCCGCAGCGAAAAATAAGCGGATGGCCTTCCCATGTGAGTCCGGAGAGTTGTATCCAGGCAGTTGGACAGTCGACTTACCACTACTATACATTCAGCCAAAGGGATGGCTGCCAAGATCACCTAAGGAGCTACCATCTTCACTCCCGTCACAGATATACTAGGCTTGATACAAGGATTACAGCGATGTCACTGTCCTTCTGGTGCTCTGACAATGTAGAAAGCGCTACATGATATCATATTCACTCTTCTTTGTACATGGCGTTCGTACTGCTATAGTATCGGAGTTTCTTCGAAAACGATTTATAAAGAGACCTCCTTTCCCCGATGCTAAGCAATCTCCGTCAAATTCGCGTGGAAGCTGCTTCTCACAGATGTAGGAAGCGAGGGAAGCGTGTAGCGCTGCATTCTCAGATCCTGGCGATCGTTGATCTGACAGCCGGTTATCACGATATCCTGGAGGGTCTCGCTGGCCCATGTGCCTACCAAGAAGCTTATAGTAGCTTCAGAAAGCACACATTGACGAAAGTTGAGCTGCTGCGGAGGAAGCAGGGCATCGCACAGTTGCCCAAGCTTGTCGAGCATGACTTGGTCGGCGTATGAGGGAAAGGTGAAGCCTTGTAGCGTGATGCTAGCGGCCTGCAATTGACCCAAAGCACCAACTACGATATCGTAGTCCCACCCTAGGTCTCCGCCTCTTGCTAATTCCAGGGTAAGATGGGTCAAGGGCACCTGCTTGCCGAATGGCAGCAGAGCTAGATCTCGGAAGCTGTTGAGTGCTAGGGTGAAAGAAGTGAAAGAAGCGAGCTTCCACGCAGTGACATAGTCGAGGTCCCAATTTCGAGCGGCTTCGTCGGGTGAGTATGCTACGTGCTCAATGCGATGGCAGCATTGAAAGATATCTTTGAGGATGCCAGCCAAGTTGCGACTGCCTTGACTGCGTTCCTTGCTGGTCGCTCCTCCAGCTGCCGTCGAGATCTTCAGACTTCGAACAAAGCGCGCCAGTCTTGGAGACCCCTGAACTGCAACCGTGAAGTGCTGGAGTGACTGACGAGTGGGCGAGTATTCAAGCGAGACTGCGCGGAAGAGCTCTCTTTGTGCCGAAAGCAGGAAGATGCGATGTGCCACGCAGAGCGAGTAGCCAGTCCGGCGCCGTTTGTGCCAACCTTCTGGAGAGTTGTGCATTGCCCAAAAGACAATCTCATCTATCAAGCCTTCGGGAAGCCGGTCCATCGCTGCTGGGGATCGTTTGGAGCGGAGTCAAGCAGACCTCAATTGAGAGTGGGCGCGACAGCCAGTTTTCACAATAGTAATGCTACATTTGTAGGCTATGAATACTCTGCTCTATTCCAACGATATGCAACTTATTTTCAGGCGTGGGTACGCAAGTAATTGCAGTGCAAGCTCGCTCAAGTACGAAAGGGTATTGTAAGTTGCCAGAGTAGGCTCTGGCCAAACGTCTATACATGCAGCAAGATCTCCTGATGAGCGGATCCGAGTAGCGTGTGCTGCCTATTCTGGCGGTACCTGCGGATCCAGCATGCAGCGGTCACTTCAGTAGGATGGCATAGCGTACTGATCTCGAGTACCACTCACAGCTACATGCGCCCCCTTGTCCATACCCACGCTTGCCTCGCTAGGCTTCCTGGAGCCTTCAAGAGATACTGCGGTATCTCCAGTCAGGAGACCGTCGAAGAGTGCTGGCGAAGAAGAGCCAATTTTCTGATTGAGGCTTGTCCTCGTCATGATTGCCGCCATCACACATATGCTCATGATGTGAGGGACGATATAACCGATGGCCATGTAGACCTTTTGTCCTTTATCGTTGACCAGAAGCAGTATAGACTGCGTGATTGCAAATACTGTGGTCACGCTTGCGGTACTTAGAGAGCCAGCGCATATCCGTAATACGACGTTCTTGTAGCTGCAGAGGAAATGTAAAAATAAAGCCAAGCTGCGGGCCAACTCAAGTTTCTCACTGAATCAGATCCGACCGTGTAAGTGTGGCTATGAGAGTGATTGAGGTGACGAGATCGGAGGCGCCGTACAGAACTAGGGTAGCTGACAACCATCTTTTTGTCTGAGGTGGCGGCTTATCAGCGAAACGATTGTGTAGTCATAGTTGCGCTTCCTTCGCTCACAGTAAGGAAGGTCCGCCCACCGAAGAAAGCAACGATGTTGAGGATGGTCACTAGGAGACCCATTGCGATGCAAGCGAAGGCAAGCGTGAAGACCAGAATGCCAACGGATAATGAGCGACGGCTAGCCTAGGTACACACATCAGTCCATCAGCTCAATCTGACAGATCTGTGTGCAATAGGGACCCTACCAAGTAACACCGCCTACTAAAGAAGGCGACCGAGATGGCCTGTATGGCATTGTAATGAAAGATGAGGACCACAGCATGCCAAGTGACTGCAAAGTTGAGAGATGCGATTTCAGTCAGCGATCATTCATGTTGATACCACGAGAACGTACAGCCTTTCCAAGGAAGGGACCGCTGGGCAGCGATGAGTAGGTCGATAGCGAAATGTCGCATGTACTGAGAAAAGACAATGTCTTCTCAGATGTGCATTGGCTGATATACTTGTAGCTCAGACTCACAAGTATTGCAGTAATTGCAAGCGTTATGTTCAAGGTGACCAGAAGAGCCAAGACTGCATGCAGCTTTTTGGATGTGGTTTGACGGGTCAGGATGATTCCGTATTGACAGAGCAGAAAGCCCAGTAGAAAAGTAACGAGACTCGTTCCAGGGAGGACCGAGCGCAAAATGAGGATTGCGACGTTGACATCTTGGGCGTCAATGATGTACGAAGTCTGATCGGGAGGTATTGCCATTGGGTATCCGAATGCTCAAGATGATCTGACCAGCTGTAGCAGAGCAGACAGCCTTGCAGAGACAGAGAGAGAGGCTGCGCTCCAGCAAGCCATGGAACATCAAGACTGCAGACGCGGAGTGAGGTGCATGAAGCCGCTTGTAGCCTTGAAACTGTAGATCTTCATGCCCAGAATCGAGAAAGGAGGGCCGGCATTCAATCTGGAACCAGTCTCGATCACACATGTGCATGATTGCAACCCCTGGCTTCGCGTCGCTTGGAGGATATACTCGCTGTGGGGAAGAATGCCGAAGGTGTTGTTAGAGGTGCATGCTGTATGTACCTACCGTGACAGTACGTTCCAAATAGTCCAAAGCTTGAGCGAGCAACAAACTTGGCTAGCCGAGGCGACGAGCAGCGTGCTCAAAGCCTAGATCCTGATAGGTTCATGGCTTATCCTCCGTGCTAGTAGACTGCCATGTACACGTGGTCTCTAAAGGCTGACTTCGATGTTGTCCTGTTTATGTGTCTTTGTAGCACACGATACGGGCAATTAGCCGGTTGATGCATCAGCTTTGAGCACCCTGCAACGACAAGACGCATCATCACTTAGGCTAAAGGCACTGTCTTTCCCCACAGCCTGGTAGTGCTATATCTGATGCAGGACACGGCCGATTCAGAGTTGCCCTCTGGAGCATCGGGGACAATGATGAGGACACACAAGCTTGTTGTAGGATACCCCACGCTAACACCAAGGAATGCCTCAGCTGGGCGGTCAGGCATTAGAGGGTGATTTGATGTTGCTCGCATGACGGTTCTTCTCGCCCAATTCGACCCTCGATGACCTCGCTGATTTCTTCGATAGTTTGGGTTCCACGAGGAGCAGCAGCACGTCACCCTAGACGCTATGACTTGAGTGATCCAGCAGAAGTAGCGCGGGTCGAAAAGATAGGGAAAATCAAGCTCGACGATGCCCGCAGAGACCTCGAAGAATACGAAAAGCTCGAGCAGCAGGAGAAGATGGAAATGGACGGCGACGATGGCGGCGACGACGACGAAGCTGAACAGGACGAAGCTGCGTGGGTTGATGAAGACGACGAAGAGCAGAAAGCAACGGCGTTGGCCAAAAGCAAAGCAGCAAGCGCGGCGGTCGCAAGCAACAAGGACGACCTTTCGCAGTACAATCTAGATGACTACGATGAGGAAGTAGCTCGCAGTGCAGGTTTGTTGCAGCGATCATGCTTTTTTGACGTCTGCGACATCTGAAAATTCTGACTTTGAAACGGCAGCTACTGGCGCTTTTGGTAACATCAAAGGTCTATCTTACTATGCTGCTGGAAAAGAAGATCCCTATGTCACCCTTTCCAACCCAAACCAGGAGGATGCAGAGCTGGAACAGGAGGAACTGGAAATCTTGCCTACCGACAACTTGGTAGTGTCTGCAAA
Organism: Erythrobasidium yunnanense; assembly: GCA_001600175.1. Taxonomy (NCBI): domain Eukaryota; kingdom Fungi; phylum Basidiomycota; class Cystobasidiomycetes; order Erythrobasidiales; family Erythrobasidiaceae; genus Erythrobasidium; species Erythrobasidium yunnanense. The sequence continues at coordinate 358,106 of BCJC01000007.1, forward strand.
GACAGCAGACGAAGTACCACTTCTTGAAGTCCATGTCTACGAGAACCCGGATGCTGCTCCAACAAGCTCGTCTTCCCAAGATTACGAAGGAAATCTATATGTTCATCACGATACCTTAATGCCGGCTATGGCTCTATGCTTGGAGTGGGGTGATGTGCGACCATCGACTTCTGCTCAGAAAGCGCAAGGCGATAAGGGCAACTTTGTAGCTGTCGGAACGATGGACCACCAGATAGAGATCTGGGACCTAGACTTGGTTGATGGCTTGATACCTGAAGTTATTCTCGGAGATGACAGTGATCTACCGCCTATACAGGAGCTGGAAGAGGCTCAGCCAGACGTCGAGCAGGCAGAAGGAGACATGGAAGTGGACGGCTCAGCAGGGATAGCGAATGGCATGGCGGACGTGGATCTGTCGAGTACAGGAGATAAGAAGAAGAAAAAGAAGAAGAAGAAGTCTAAAATCGTCAAACCTGCCCTTTCCGCCTCTCAACCTGCCGCATCCACCTCCTCTCCATACGTACACACCGATTCTGTCCTTGCGTTAGCGTGGAACAGAACACATCGCAATCTCCTCGCATCCAGTAGCGCAGATGGCACCATCAAGCTCTGGGACGTGTCGTCACCCACGGCTCAACGCGCCCTCCGCTCCTTCTCCCTACATACCCAATCCGACAAGATCCAAGCTTTGCAATGGAACCCTAGAGAGCCTACAGTACTTATTGCAGGGTCTTGGAAGGGCGAAATTAAGATTTTCGATACAAGGTCGCCGGAGAATGCTTTGACGGTTGTTTTACCCAACAATGCCGATGTCGAGGTGTTGCGATGGGACCTCTTGAGCACCACTGGAGCAGAGTTCTACGTCGCTTCTGGAAGCGGTCAAGTGCTATACTACGATTCGAAAGACTTATCAAAGCCTGTGTGGACACTAGATGCACATCAAGGTCCGACGGCTGCACTCGACATCAATCCTTTCATTCCTGGATGTTTTGTGACCGGCGGTATCGACAAGCAAGTCAAGATCTGGAATGTGTCTACCGCTTCAGGCGCTGCTTCAGGGAGGTCTATCAGCTTAGTAGTCTCCCGGGACTTTTCGCTGGGCAAAGTTTTTTCCTGCTTGTGGTCGCCAGACGATCCTACTATCCTTGCTATGGGTGGAAGCAATGCTAAACTCAACATCTGGGATACATGGACAAATCCTGGTTTCCGAAAGACATTCGGCGAGAGAATCAAGCAGCTTAATCGCGAAAGCTTCAAAGAAGGCAGTGCGAGAGAGAAGGCAAAGGGCATTACGCAGATAGAGGATGACCAGGATGATATGAGCGGGAATGAGTGAATGCACTACAGGTCGCAACCTGAACGATCAAGTCCGAGCTATTTGCATGTAGTAATGTTGTCGCTAGATATGTCACGACTAACTGGGAAGCTTTTGGCAACTTGATGAAAAGGAACAGTGCAATTGGTGCCGGCGCTTGCCTCCTTCCAACATACCGAAACTGATACGAGCGACCCCATGACAGACTATCCATTACCTGGCTTCTAGCATTTCGCCGCCCTGCAGCTCTGTGCTTCACTGCGCTATCCTTGCCCGCCGCCATACCATGCTCCTCACAATCCCTGCTTCGAGACACAGTAACAATGATTGGCCTGCTTGACCTTCCAGACGAACTCATTGTGCTCATCATACGTCATCTACCTGAGAGAGACTGGTACATGGGCAGACAGGTGGAAGCTCGCACCAGATTGCTCCTGGTCAATAAGCGCATCTCCGGGATTACTCTAGCGGAATGGCTTTGGCCCACGTCCTCACTTAGTCGCAGAGGAGAGATGCTGTGCATGGCTTCTCATCCTGAATGGGGACTGGCATTACGCGATTTGTGCGGGAGTACTCCAGGCTCCCTTGGATTCGACAAGGATCGGGGCTTTACATCGAACCAAGATTTCGACAAGCTTCTGGCAGCTATCATCATCTCAGCTAGCTATCTACAAGAATTTACGCTTGTTTGCGATTATGCGGACGATGCTGCGGACGGTACTACGACACAGACAACTCGACTACCGTTTCCAGCCATAACCCAGAGTCTCCAAGACTGCTCAAGTCTCACAAGATTGCAGCTTACAGACTGTGCCAATCTTAGCATGGCTATCGCTCTCACAAAGGGCAACGTCAAATCGCAGGATATTGGGTTACACGAGCGGGAGGGTTCTCTTGATATCGACCTTATGATAGAAGAGAATCAGATGGCCAAACTATGGCTAGCTTTGAGTCGTCTCAAATCTCTGCGTATCCTGCGATGGTCCTTGCCGTGGATGCTCGGCCAAGTATGCGAAATTCCAGAAGAACTGGTATCGTCGGCATCGGGCTCACAAGTCAGCTCTTTGCGAACCATCGAGGTGGAGTATCCTCAATTCTATGATGAAGTGGAGGATAGTGACGAGATATTCTGGAAGACTGCTTCCGTAGTCTTTCCTCAAGTGTCAAGGCTGCTGGTAGATGCTGACCACCTCGAGTGTGTCTCGACAAACCAGCTCTTTCCCCTTCTGACGCACTTGGGCTTAACTTCGGTGGATGAGTGGAAGGAGTCTCAGCTCGAGTCGCTCAGCGACAACGACGTTCAGGCCGACCCTTCTATGTACCTGGACAGCGTGGTCGAATCACTCTCGCCAATGTATCCTCCAATTGCAACCTTCTTGCAGAAGGCTCTGTTTGGATATCGGAACGTCACTTCTATCCATGTTCCGCATCTGATCATCGCCTACGTCTTTCTCGGAGAGGATGATTGGTTTCCTTCGCTCCGTTGTGTGAGTTACAGTCCAAATCTAGCACCACCTGCTGTTCCTCGGTTGTTGGAACACATCGCGAAACAATGCATACCACGGCAAATAAGACTTTTCTGCGAGACAAATGACGGGCAGAATCAGGAGTACTCGAGAGTGGAAATAGATTGTGAGGAAGTCAGTAGGGAAGGCTAGGATGGATCGAGACAGCGGTGAATCAGGCAGTCCGGCGGGCAGGCGGGAAGCAGACATCCACAAAGTCTGATTAGCTTCTAGGAAAGATCCGACATATCCTTAGCGTTGTCGGCACGCAAACATGTACCCTGAAATTGATGTACCTTACAACCTGCAATGCTCTCGCTTTATCCGACACGAGAATCTACTGCGGTGCCATAACAGCCTGCTTTGATACCCCATGCAACCTCTCGGCTTCTTGAGGGCACTGCTATATTGAAGCCTAAGCGGTCGTGGGATCAGCGTCAGGAACTGCACATGCTCACGGCGAAGTACAAACAACGCTAGCCGCAAAGGCGCGTACACAATAACGACACTAGGCTGCTTGCGTCTGCTGCTCTTCCCTGCTTGACGATTCTACAGTATCTCGCATCTGTAAGTCACGATGGCATCTTCAGCCGGTCCTCTTCATGAGCTTCTGGGCAACATGTCCGCGTTGGCGCTCGCATGTATCCTCTTCTCGCTGGTTTACATCATTCGCCAGTCCTCAACTCGCTCTTCGCGGCCTACCTACTCTCTTCATCCATGGCTACCCTCTTTCGTTAGCGGCATGTATGCTGCAATCACCTTGGGCACCGATGAGACAAACTTTCTTATGAATCTCAAGAAACGATATGGAGACGTCGTATACCTGCCTTTCCCACTCAGCAAGCACTTCGTCCTCGACAATGAGATAGTCAAGAAGATCTTCGAGGGCAAACACAATAAGCAGCTCTCCTTTACCCCGTTCCGCCTGGAAGCAAGCAATCTCCTCTTCAACACGAGCAAGACGGTGCTTGCCGATCCCCGAACGCCAAAGCATATATTTCCAGTAATGTCCAAAGGCCTGATGAGCAATACCCTGCTGCAACCTGCGCTTGGGAGGTTCGCAACCGAGGTGGAGAAGCGTCTCGATGCGCTGAGAGCTTCAAGCCAGAATGTAGATTTGGTGTCATGGTCCTTCGACACTGTCTTCGAGAGCGCCAAAATCGCCCTCTTTGGCTATAAGTGTCCTGATGACGGCGGTGTGGTAAAGAGAAGCTTCCTTGCTTTCGACAATACCTTCCCTCTTCTGGCCTCAGGCTTCCTTCCTCCTTTTTTGCAATATCGTTTGCCAGCAACGAAAGCAGGTGTCTTGGCTAGGGATCGGATGAACTCGCTACTCGGGACGTGGGCAAAAGATGGGTGCGAAGGCCTTGAAGAGGGGGATGTGATCAGGGATATTTGCTCAGAGGCCGTCAAGCATCTCGACGAGAGTGGAAAACCCTTATGGAGTGTCAACGACCTTGGCAGTATGTGTACAGGGGATCTATGGGCCTTGGAGGCGAACTCTACACATGCAGCATGTTGGGTAGTGCTTTACTGCACTCAGGCGGGGCCAGAATTGAAGCAGAAACTGCTGAAAGAAGTCGACGCGGCCATTTTCTCGCCCCAGATCGGCGCCGAGGAGACTCCACTTCTCACAAGCATCATTTACGAGACTCTGCGCATGCATATATCAGCCTATTCAGTCCGACGTTCCATTTCGGCGGACAGTTTCGCCCTGGGACAAACTACAATTCGGCCAAAAGAGGAGGTTCTGATAATTCAGAGAGCTATCAATCTGGATGAGACTATTTGGGGCGACAACGTCAAAGTGTGGGACCCGATGCGCTTCTATGACATTCCGGGTAGCGGGACCAACAAGGCAGCAAGGATCCACGAGGTGCGGGCTTTCGGCGGCGGCTCGTCGAAGGTGGGCGTGATAAAAGCTGCTACTTCTGTTTATGCAGCTAACAATGCGGTCCTAATCCAGTGCGAAGGCAGGGTACTTGCGATCGCCGAGCTGCGGATCTTCCTTGTCGGCCTGCTCAAGAAGTTCGACATCCAACTCAGCGAGTCCGCTGCTGCTATCTGCAAAGATCGCGTTCCTTGCTTGACTCTGCAGAACGAGGTTATCACGGCCATCCTACCCGAAGTCAAGCCTGGAAGACGTGAGCAGCTTTCTTCACTTCTTTCACAGTCCAGAGCTCACGCGTTATTTCGTTTCTCCACTAGCTGGAGCTGGTGCTTACCAAATCTTAGGCAAGGTACCGGTCATCGTCAAGCCGCGAAAAGCTATTTGAGCGCAGGCAGACGACTTGGAGCTTCACACATAGACATCTTTATTGAGAGTGTGACAGAGTTGTTGAAATATGCTCTGCCGGTGGGTGTCGGATAACTATATAGATCCTCACGCCTTGTCACACTTCCGATACCATTGCTCAGCCAGCTTCGTTGGCCTTCGAAACTATGATCATGATCCTGGATTGTCGCCTACCGCTGAAATGGACGACAGAAAGATCTTCTCGACCGTCGAGCCTAAATATAATAATTCGGCTTCTTGAAGAGCCAAAGCTATACGGAATGTACTTGCACGAGAGCCGGCGATAGCAGAACAGGCCAACACGATGATTTGCATCTTTCTTCGGCCTTACACACTGGTTCAGGCATCGAGATGGGCCAGCTCACCGACTTCAACATTCAGGGACTGGCTGCTGCGACGAGCCGAACGTCCATACTAGTCGCTCTAGGATGCCTGCTCTTCTCCCTCACCTATATTATTCGCCGACTCTCTTCGCAGCCTTCACGTCCAACTTACTCGCTTCATCCGTTGCTTCCATCTTTTCTCAGCGGCTGCTACGCTGCTTACCGCATGGGCGGCGACGAACACCTATTCTTTGCTGAACTGCAGAGAAGATATGGAAGTGTAGTCTTCGTACCGTTTCCTGTCGGGACACACTTTGTCCTGGACACTCCACTTATCAAGAAGATCTATGAAGGAAGCTATAACAAACAGCTTTCATTCACTCCATACAGACTAGAACTCGATGGTATCCTGTTCAATCTCAGCCATAGAGTCCGTCTCGATAAGCAGCAACGGCTAGAGAAGGTAGTTTTCCCCGCTTTGGCAAAAAGCTTGACGACCAAAAGCCTTCTACAGCCAGCTCTCGGCAGGTTTCTGGACGAAGTGGAAAAGCGATTGGATACCTTCCAATTAGCCGCCCTATCGCAAGAAGGCTCGGTATCTATCGATCTCATTGACTGGTCTTTCGATATCATGTTCGAAAGCTCGAAGTGCAGCTTATTCGGACATCAATGCTTTCGGTCGAAGGGGGATGTCAAATCCGACTTCCTCGATTTTGATCATATATTCCCTCTCCTAGTTGCAGACAGCATTCCGTCAATCCTGCAACCCTATCTACCGGCTACTAGGAATGGAGTGCTAGCTAGAGATAGACTTGCCAGGGAACTTGGGAAATGGGCGATGGAGACCGAATGCGCAGGGCTGGAAGAAGGGGATGCCATCTACGATATGGTTAATCAAGCACTCAAGCAAGTCAATGAGGACGGCACACCATTCTACAGTCAAGCAGATCTTGGCTCCTCGGTCCTGAGCGAATTCAGCGCGCTACAGATGAATACACCCTACACGGCTTGCTGGCTCTTGGCCTTAGTGATCCAGGCCGATGCAGAACTGAAAAGGCAGGTACTAGAAGAGGTCGACTCGGTCATCTTATCACCTCAGATAGATGCTGCAGCTACTCCTCTCATCACAAGCATGATCTACGAGACTCTCCGGGTTAGGACCTCAGCTTTCAGCGTACGCCGCTCCATATCCGATACAACCTTCGTCATGGATCAGATATACGTAAAACCGAAGGAAGACGTGATCCTCGTAGCCAGCCTTTCGCACTTCGATCCGCATGTATGGGGAGAGAACGCATCGGTCTGGGACCCCAAACGATTTTACGATGCTCCGGGAGGCAAGACAACCAACGCCGAGCGGATTTACGATGTTAGATCATTTGGAGGAGGAAGCTCAAAGGTGTGTACATCGTGACAGATACATGTTCAAGGTCATTGACAATCGTTTGCGGATAGTGCGAGGGTCGGACCCTAGCTATGACGGAGTTGAGGTTTTTCCTTGTCGCAGTTCTGCAGAGATTTGACATTCAGCTGGATGAATCAGCTGCCAGCGTATGTCCGGATCGTATTAAGTGCGTGATGGGTGGAAACAAGATTCAAACGGCTGTCCTACCGCGAGTCAAGCCTGGAAGACGTGAGCACCTCTCTTGTTCTATGTGGTCAGAAGGGAGCTAACGCGCAATGTCGTCGTTCTAACTTTCTAGCTGGAGCTGGTGTTTATCAAATCCTGGGGAAGGTACCGGTGAAAGTCAAGGCGCGAAGAGCTGTTTGAGCGCAAACTTGCGCAGTTTGTTCTCCTGAGGGTACACTAATAGACTTGACGACGTTGTTATATGCTATTCGCAACTCATGAATTAGGGTATCGTGCCTTTCAACGCTGCCGATACCATAACCAAGCAGCAGGTATCGGGCTTTCGACCCACAGCCCTTGAATTGAATTGCAATCTACGCGAATCAGACGATGCGAAGCTCGCCCGACCTATTTGGCTGCCGTTGCGTCCTGAGGTCGGCCAAAGCTATGCGGAATATACCGAGAGCACAAGGTGACCAGTCAGCGCTCGAAGCAAGACGATGATTCGCATCTTTCCTCTGCTTCACGCACTAATTAGCACCCAAGCATCAAGATGGGCCAACTCAGCGAATCCAGCGCTACCCAGCTGATGGCCACGCAGGCTAGCCGAGCGTCCACTATGCTCGCTCTGGTCAGCGTCCTCTTCTCGCTCGTCTACGTCGTCCGCCGGCTCTCTTCACATCCTCCTCGTCCTACTTACTCGCTGCATCCCTTGCTGCCGTCCTTCGTCAGCGGGATCTACGGTGCCATCCGTTTGGGTGTTGATGAGGATCGCTTCCTTACCTCGCTGAAGGAGAAGTATGGAAGTATCGTCTACATGCCCTTCCCAATCGGCAAGCATTTTGTCCTCGAGACTTCGCTCATCAAGAAGATATACGAGGGGAACTACAACAAACAACTCTCGTTTACTCCATATAGACTGCAGATTGGCACCATTCTATTCGGTCTGAGTGATAAAGTCCGATATGATGAGCAGCAAAGGCTGGAGAAGCTGGTTTTCCCCATTCTCACAAAGGGCTTGACGAGCAAGAATCTTCTACAGCCTGCTCTTGGAAGATTCCTGGATGAAGTAGAGAAGCAGCTCGATACCTTGGAGTTCGCCGTCACTTCGCTGGAAGGCTCGGATTCTCTGGATCTAGTCGACTGGTCCTTCGATGTCATGTTCAGCGCGAGCAAACTGGGCCTATTTGGGCCTCAGTGTCCGGGCTCCCTCGGGTCTATTAATCACGACTTCCTTGCCTTCGATCACATATTCCCCCTCCTTACATCTGGCCGCATTCCCTCCTTCATACAACCCTTTTTGCCTGCTACGAGGGCGGGACTGCTAGCTAGAACGAGGCTTAACTATGAATTCGGAAAGTGGGCTATCGAGACTGGCTGCGCTGGGTTAGAGCAGGGCGATCTGGTCAAAGATATGACAGATGAGGCGTTAAAGCATGTGGACGAGAATGGAAGTCCGTTCTGGAGTCAGGAGGATCTGGGTTGCAGCTTGCTATCTGATTTCTGGGCGTTACAGGGCAATGCTCCTAATGCAGCTTGCTGGGCCCTGGCCTTCGTGATTCAGACAGATGCGGACCTGAAGAAACAGATACTAGAAGAGGTCGAATCGATCAGCTTAACATCTCAAATCGACGCTTCTGATACTCCACTCCTTACCAGCATAATTTACGAGACTCTTCGCTTGAAGACATCTGCTTTCAGTGCACGTCGATCCATCTCCGACACGAATTTTACGCTGAACCAGACATACGTGGAGCCAAACGAAGACATAGTCGTCATAAGCAGGCTTTCGCACTTTGATGCAGATGTCTGGGGCGAAAACGCGGCTGTTTGGGATCCCAAACGGTTCTACGATGCTCCCGGAAGCGATACCAACAACGCCCAGCGCATTCACGAGGTCAGATCGTTTGGAGGAGGTAGTTCGAAGGTAAGCATGCTCATGCGCAAAAGAAGTCGCTCCTGCGTGTCGCTGAGAATGGTTACAAACAGTGCGAGGGGCGCATGCTGGCTGTCACAGAATTGCGGATCTTCCTGGTTGCGATCCTTAAGAGATTTGACATTCAGCTCGATGAATTAGCCGCGAGCGTCTGCAAAGATCGTATGGAGTGCTTGATGGATGGCAACAAAATTCAAACGGCTGTTCTGCCGCAAGTCAAGCCTGGAAGACGTGAGTTTTCGCCTTTGGACTGTTTCAAGTTACGGTCTGGCTGATAATACTTGCGTTTCTTAATGTTTGCAGCTGGAGCTGGTGTTTGTCAAATCGTCGGGGAAGTGCCAGTCACAGTCAGGATGAGAAAGGCTTCATGAAACACGCAAGGGCCAGCCAGACCCCTCGAACTTACGTCAAGCATTCAGTGCCCGGTCCTTCGTGATACGGCAGCAGATGATCCTGCAGACTTGAGAACCTTGTTATAGCCATTAGCGATAACATAACATGCGCTCGTCTTCGATAAAGAGAGACTATGCAGTATAGCTGCATTCCTGACCCAATCGGCTTGCGTACTAATGTCTATTGCTCCACAACAATCTGTCTTCGTCTAAGTTGCATCTTGCATCTAGCCGTAGACCAGTCTGAACACGTCGTTAAAGACGTAGTAGGATCTTTCACAGAACATTGAGCAAATAAGCAGTATAGATCAGCTGAACCTGACTCACCCTCCCTCCGGAATCAGCTGGAATGTCTGGGAGAAGCTCATAGGGTGTTCGGAGCTGCACAGACAGAACAAGAGATTCAGCGTGTGCGTCTGTCCTAAAGAACTGCGAAGGCCAACCCACTCATCCACGATCAATTGACCAGTGACCAGAACGATGATGCTAGCTTGCGAAGGCGAGCTTGGCTGGGCATCGAGGGTTGACACCTTATGCTGGACCTTCTGGAAAGGCAGAGCCTTGAGCTTGTCGATGATGCCAGTTGCGCCTTGGAATTGCTCAGACTCGAAAGTGAGCATAGAATGGTCGCGCTGCAGGCCCCGTCGTAGCAGAGCACAGAGAGATCAGTACGCGTTCGCCGGAGGGTCTATCTTGCTCTGTATAGCTTGTGATATAGTATATTCACGTAGAGTGCGCTCAGACTGGACCGGTCAGAGTCGAATTCTGTATGCTTTGCGAGGTCAGTCCCGTTCGTTCACGAGCTCCACTGCCGACGCACGGTTGTAGTAGAAGTCTGTGAACTGTTTGCAATGACAATAACATCGTCAGATCGTTGTCGTGATTGATGTGTATGTTCTGGCCCACCTGTTTGGCGATTGCGTTGATGTCGCCCTGGAAAAGCATTGAAATGGACATCAGGATTAAGGCCTGCTTTACATCGGCTGTAATACTCTGTATATACCCACCATTGTAGACTGTCTGAAAGTGCTTTATAGGGTGTTCAAGCAGTAGGTCTAAGCAAACGAGCATCCAAGACTCTGCCTTAACCCGACCCTTGAATTCAATTTCAAGACTTTCCTTAACACATTCTTCTGCATTTAAGATGGCCGCAGTCGCACAGTCGACAGCTTCGCGCACCGTCGCAGGCAGCGCTGGGCCAGCAGGATCCAGCGGGATGGGCCCAAATCTGAAGTCATTTCAAGTGAGCTGGCAGAGCAGCGAGCAATCATACAGGTTGTATACGATGTACTGATATGGTTTGGCGTGTTTCCAGGACAAAGATAAGCCCATGGAAGTACGGCTCTCGAACAGTATGGGACCTATATTGCACAAAAATGTTGGATGGATTGGCCCGCTGACACGTCTATCTTCTTACAGTGACTGCCGCGAAAGGTACTGGCTACTCATGGAGTCCTTATAAATGCGAAGACGCGAACACCGAATTTCTGACCAACTTTTCGAATTATGCACACAGCCGTGTCAGACTGCGTTCGCACATCCTTGGGACCTCGAGGAATGGACAAGATGATCATCACAAAAGACGGAGAGACCGTCATCACAAACGACGGCGCGACCATCCTGAAGCACATGAGCGTCATGCACCCTGCAGCGAGAATGGTGCGGCCAACCCTTGCGAATATCGACAGAGTCATCATGCTGATAGTATATGCAGCTCGTCGACTTGTCTGCTGCCCAAGATGTCGAAGCTGGCGACGGTACGACGAGTGTTGTCGTTCTGGCCGGTTCATTGCTAGGTGCAGCGGAGAAGATGCTCAATAAGGGTATCCATCCCACTATTGTAAGCTGCGCGAGTCTATAAACTTCCTCTACGGCGCCTGACATACAGTTCTGCCCAGATTGCCGAATCTTTTGGAAGAGCAGCCAAGAAATGTGTAGAGCTGCTTGAAGAGCTGTCAACTCCAGTCGACTTAAATGATCGCGACAGCTTACTACGAGCAGCCAGCACCTCCCTCAACAGTAAGATTGTCTCCCAATACTCCTCAGTTCTCGCACCTATCGCAGTCGATTCCGTCAAGAAGCTAGCAAGTAATTCGAGTACGAATGTTGATCTGAGGGATATCAGAATCGTAAAGAAGGTCGGAGGTACTATCGATGATACGGAATTGGTGGATGGTGTTGCGCTTAACCAGAACGTCAACACAGCTGCTGGGGGACCGACGCGTATAGAGAAGGCAAAGATCGGTCTTATTCAATTCCAGCTGAGTGCGCCGAAGCCGGATGTAAGTCACTCCACTCCGCTTGCCGAAGAAGCCTCTAATGCGAATACCTTATCTAGATGGACAACCAGATCGTGGTGAATGACTACCGTCAGATGGACAAAATTCTCAAAGAAGAGCGCCAGTACCTCCTCAACATGTGCAAGACGATCAAGAAGACCGGGTGTAACGTTCTGCTTATCCAAAAATCCATTCTCCGCGATGCAGTCAACGATCTTTCCCTCCATTTCCTTAGCAAGCTGAAAATCATGGTCGTCAAAGATGTCGAGAGAGACGAGATTGAGTTCTTAAGCAAGAGCTTGGGCTGCAAACCTATTGCGGACGTTGAAGCGTTCTCGAGCGATAAATTGGGAGAAGCGGACCTGGTGGATGAGGTCTCGAAGAATGGTGCGAGAGTAGTGAGGATCACGGGTATCAAGAATATGGGAAAGACAGTCAGCGTGCTGTGTACTGGCGCGAATGCGCTCGTCTTGGAAGAGAGCGAGAGATCACTGCATGATGCGCTCTGCGTTATCCGATGCCTCGTCAAGAAGCGGTAAGTCACTATCTCTATTGGCACAACCGTGTTCTCTGATGTCATCTCGTCAACACAGAGCACTTATCGCTGGAGGTGGTGCACCTGAAATCCACGTATCTCGGGCGTTGGCGCAATATGCTCAAACGCTCAAGGGAATGGAAGCTTACTGCTTCCAAGCCTACGCCGAAGCCCTCGAAGTTATTCCAACGACCCTGGCCGAGAATGCCGGTCTGAACCCAATCAGCATAGTCACCGAGTTACGCAACAAGCATGCTACAGGCGACAAGAACGCTGGTATCAATGTCAGGAAAGGAATGATCAGCGATATTAGAGAAGAGAATGTCTTGCAGCCGTTATTGGTTTCAACGAGCGCGATCGAACTCGCTACGGAAACGGTTGGTCTCCTGCTCAAGATCGATGATTATAGTCCGGTAAGTCCAGAGTTTGCTGGCATACGCACAAATATGCTGACTCTTCCTTCTTCCTTGTTTGGCAGACGCGGTAATTTGTACTACGCTAGAATGAGCAATCTTTGCTGTCACAAGATGCGGTTCGTGTAATGATTGCATTGTTTAGTATGATGCGACGGGCTCACACAAGGCTGTAAGAGGCTTAATACTCTGATCATTCATTTTGCGACTCACCCAGCCGGTTCTGCATCATTTGTCGGTTAAACTCCGCAAGGCCTGCGGATCATAGCTCTCCCTTTTCATCAATAGTGCAGCTTCAGACACATGTAGACAGTCAGGCAGGACGCGAATTGGAAATGCTGACCACGGTACAAGCAGGAGTCCGTAGATTGGGAGTGGTCGGCTATTTCAAAAGATCAGGTTCACAACGCTGCGATGTAACAGCTTCGTTTTTGGGACACTCGTGCACGTCTCATGAGTGAAGGGGAATTGGTATGTGCAGTTTTAGCATGCCTCTCCGGCCTCACGTTTACCGCTACAACGTCCTCCTCGAAGTCGCTTTCGTCGGCAAGTCTTGTACGAATTCTTGTGGACATACCCACAACGCCATTTGCTGCATTTCCATTCGTTGTATGTCCAGATAAGCTTGCCTGTAGACCCGGAGAAATGCGTATGACACGACCGACATCTTGAAGCCGTCTTCAAATTGAGTTCCGAGCAAGTATGGCACTCTCTCTGTTGTACGCGCGCCATACTTGGAGGAGGGACGGATGGGAGGCAGGTGGTGGACTGGTGGACAAGGGAGTATGGGTCTGAAGAGCAACTTTGGTGCTCGTGCTGGTGTTGAAAGTGAAGAAGAGACAAGATACATGATGAAACGTCCGTGCTTCTTATACGCAGAGTCTGCTTGGCCAGGCAGTGCATTTTGTCCGTATGGTATAACGCTGGCAGGATCCTTTGTAGGGATGTCCTCCGAGCGATTGCCACTTAAGATGAAGTAGAAGTGCTTTCCGTTCGATCTCTTGACTTGAGACAGGTAAATGTGGTCGCAGGAAACCAGAGAGCTGATGTTGTTCAGATGCTGTCGAGCTTGCGATCGGTGGCAGTGGCTGTGTAGCTTCGTCTAAGAAATTGTGCATGGTTATTAATGACATCCCGAGTGGCCCTTCGTATGCTTGCTTATGTGACTCGGAAACGAATGGCCAATGTCAGCACCTTCCATACAGCTTGGGCGTAGTGAATATAGGAGGCATTGACAGTGACCTCTTCAAGCTCCAATCGCGACAAGCCATAGCTAAGTAAAGGGTATTCCGCCTGCTTGTTATCGTAGTCAAGCGGACTTTCTGAGACTTATGCGCACCGGCATATGACCGTCGATCTGAATCGTCCCTAGACCGGCTAAACAGAAGCCTCAGCTGCCATCCTATCCAGACCCACATTAGAAACGGCTTACGTCTTCCAGGCCTTCCCGCAGGCACCAGTATTGTTCTTGACCCGTCTTGACCCAACTTACAAGTGGAGCGAGCTTTGCAAACTGTACTTGCATTCTCGCCTAATTCAAAGGTGAATTTCTTGAGTACGCTAGCTAGGAAGATGCGCATTTCCGCTAGTGCCAATGTACGTCCTTCGCACTATGCACAAGCGTAGGGCAAGGTCAGATAACACCATGGTGAGAGCATAAGGTTATGGCAGACGCACCATGGAAGAACCTCCCCCGAACGCTCTGACCTCCCTCATCTTGCTTGCGTTGTTCGTCATGCTGCCCAGTACATCATAGAATCGTTTCGGCTTCCATACCGCATAATCTTCTCCCCACACGCCCTCATCCAGGTGTATTGCCCTCGGTACAACGATGACATTCTCCTTCGGCAGTACCTGCGTCTCACCATTCAGGATGAACGGTTCTTGTCCGATCGAGCGGCGTATACTGAATGGACTCGTATGTAGGCGGAGCGTCTCGTAGATTATGCTCGTGAGAAGAGGCATGTCGGAAGCGTCCGTCTTGGGCGATAAAGTGAAGGAATCGACTTCTTGGAGCACCTCGGCTCGCAGGGAATCGTCCGCTTGAATGAGGTATATTAGGGACCAGCACGTAGCGTATGGATTATTAGCTAAGAGTGCCCAGAAATCGCCTTTTACGTGTTCTGACGTCTCAGAGCATGCCAATTTGATAGGGAATAGTCTACATACCTAGCATAGCGCTCCCGACGTCATATTGGGTCCAGTGAGGGTTGCCCTGAGGATCGGAGTGGGAGATAGACTCATCGGCCATATCTTTGACTACGTCTCCTTCTTCCAGTCCTACACATCCAGTCTCTATCGCCCATTTGCCAAACAGGTTGTTCAGATAATCCCTCGCCAGGACGCCTGATTTTGTAGCTGGAAGATAGTAGGTCAAGAATGGAGGGATGAGATCGGAAGCCAAGAGAGGGAAGATATTATCGAATGCCAGGAAGTTCTTCTTGAAAACACTGCTCGGCGCCGGGCATTGGTAGCCGAACAGAGCCACGCGAGAGGCTTCAAACATGATATCGAAAGCCCACTGTACGAGATCGACAGTGCAGGCTTCCCCAGCCATAGTCGCAGCTACTTGATCGAGTTGCTTGTCTATCTCTTCGATAAATCTGCCTATCGCCGGCTCGAGGTGTGTTTTGCTCGTCAGGCTCTTTGTATGTATCGGGAATACCCTCTTTTCAAGTCTTGCCTCTTTATCATAGAGTACCTGCTTGCTCGTCCCAAATACCGTCCCACTCATCTCTATTCTGATAGGTATGAACGATAGTTGCTTGCTGTATGATCCATCGTAGATCTTTTTAAGCAGCTGATGCTCGAGAACGAAATGCTTGCTGAGGGGAAAGGGGATATACACGACTGTGCCGTATCTCTTGCGAAGATATAGGATGAAACGCGTCTCGTCTGCACCTAGGCAGTAGGCGGCATGGAATCCGCTGATCCAGCTTGGACACAGAGGATGTAGAGAATAGGTAGGCCGGGATGGAGAAGAAGTGAGCTTGCGGACGATGTAGAGGACGGAGAAGAGTAGGCATCCAAGTGCTAACGTCGTAGATGGACTGCCTGAGACCAGGCTCGAGTAATCCATGCTGGCGGTCGAGAGCGGGCCTTGCTATGCTTTATGCAGGTCAACTGAGGGTCGGGCGCAGATGCGCGAAGCAGATGCAGTTGATGCGAAGGAAAGGAAAGAGCGAAGCTGCGAACGTCGAGGCCGTCCCCGAATATTGTAACGCTTGTCCTGATATTTGGGCGAGGCTGAAGCTCGTTGAGCTTAGAAGCGGAGCATCGTAAGGGAAGCAAAGGGAGTGGTTAGAGCTTCGGAAGCTCGGTAGATGACTAGTCTATCTGTGTATTTCTGAGCAGAAAGTTTGGAAGCAAGGCCATTTGCGACTTTCCGACTTTCGTGGACCGTTTGGATTGCGCTCGCGCTCTTACACATCAAGAACATTACACGCTGAAGGTATACAACTGGTGATTCCTGCCACTTCACGCTGGGCCTTGCCCTGACCTGTCACTTCCATGTCTCAGATCTCAGACATGCGCATCAACAGCATCCTCATCATCGGAGCAGCTGTCTTCAACTTGACAGCCAGACAAGCTATATCCACAGCCATTGCAAACAGCAACAGAGCGACAGAACTGGCGTACAAAGTGCTCGTCGTCCTCGCCAATCTGCTCGCGGCGTCAGCGACGGTCGTGGAGTACGAGATGCTGTAGCCTTGGCCGTTCAGAGCATGTGGGGAGGGTGGAAAGGAGGTATATATCAGCTATGTAGAGTAGAGACGGAGGCAGGAAGCGCTGAAGCGAGAGCTTCGGACATGGGGGAAACCTGCCAGATCAGATTGGAGGCTCTGGACAAGTAGGTTAGCTTAGTATGAGCATGTTAGAAGTAGAGATGTAGATTCCTCGGAAGAGCTGGGATTAAATTGTGTTTTTCTTGTATCAGATATGCAACCAGTCGGCATTCTGTTGACCTCGCAGCTTTCCCTTTGATACATCAAACCCCAATCTTATTCCTTTTAACATGTCTTCTGGTGACGATTGGGATGCCTCAGACAACGAAGCTGCTCCTACCGTAGCTGCGCCTATCGTCAAACCTGCAGCAGTCGTGAGAAAGGGCAAATTTGCAGACGAAGATGTCGAAGAGGACGCAAACGTCAAGGTTGGCCGTGACATCAAGATACCCTATACTATGCAAGAAACGGGACTAATAGTATCGCCTTTCCCCAGGAATCATGGGAGGACAGCGACGAGGAGGCCGCGCCCAAACCTTCAGCACCTACCGGACCAGCACCACCTGTTCGTCAAAAGGGTATCACCAAGAACAAGATAGCAGAGAAAGAAGCAGCCGAAGCAGCGCGTTTGGCAGAACTAGCCGAGAAAGCCTCTGAAGATCCTTTAGAGAAGAAACGCCGTGAGATGAGATTGCAGATGCAGGGTGATTTGGAGAGCGCAAGATCACTGTTTGGAGAAGCTTCTATATCGAATGGTGCTGGCGGGAAAGCGAATGGCCTCGCTGCTTTGCTGGACGACGGCAGTAATCCATTAGCAGCCCACGCTGGCGCGAAGACGAAAAACGACTTCGATGCTTTCTCAGAAGCGCTAGCGAAAGAAATCATTGAAGCACACGGCTCTAAACCTCTATATGCCCACTTCGCAGAAAGCTTGATCAGAGCACTCGCAGTGCCGCTCAAAGATCTGGATGTGAAGAAGTGCGCATCCACATTGACGGCGCTGGGGAATGAGAAACAGGCTGCTGCGAAAGCGGGGACGGGAAAGAAGGGCGGGAAAGGAAAGGGAAAACCACAGTTGGGAACGGTCTCGGGCGCTGGAGGTGGTGCAAAGACAGCTGTTACGGGCAGAGGGTGAGTACACTGATCAACAGATATAAGTAGGATCGCAAGCTGATGTCAAGGTCTCGTTGCAGGTACTCTGCGGATCTGGATGTGCACGATCAAGCCATGGACGACGATTTGGACGATTTCGTACGCTGATCCTCCTTCTCTGAAGCCCATTTATACTAATACAACGCTACAGATGTGAACAAGCAGCCGTCATTGCTGCTTGTTCGTCCTCTGCACTCGCTGCGTCCTATTTTCGACTTTGATTCCCAGATTTCCACATTGTCGTTTTGTTCCGGTTGTTTTCGCACGCATATATTCTAGATGGGAGGATGTAGACTTATGGTTGGGTAATGCAGAAGAAGAATCGTAATACTTGCCAAGGTGTTCCGGCTGTACCTTTGCCTTCAGTTCCTGTCAACATACACGATGAAGTCACTTCGGCGGCACTAGCTATCTAGAATACTGCCCTACCACGCGATATCATGGACGGCCATCATTCAGGCTCGACGACTTTGCGGCCTACTCCTTCGCGGCGTAAGAGCAGCAACATTCTAGCATCTTTAGGGCGTCAAGGGACATTGAGCGACAAGAACATCAAAGATGGTCGCAGCAACAGCGTCGTATCTACTTCGAATAATGGCCCACTTTCTGCGATCCCATTGAGCGCAGCTTCGACGGGCCGGGAGTCCGTCTACGTCCCTTCATCAGCCAGCGGATCCAGCTATGCAGCTTCCACATCTACATCTTCTTCATCTTCTTATCTCCTAAACGACAGCAATTCACATCCGCCGCCTATTCCTACGCCCTCAGCGCCCACAGCTCAGAACACACCGTCCTCAAGCTCGTCTTTCGGCGTAGCATTGGACAATCTACGCTATTTACTGCAGAAGAGATCATCGACGTTCGGATATCTGAAGAGAGCGCACGAGGGGAAAGTACATTG
Source organism: Erythrobasidium yunnanense (assembly GCA_001600175.1). Classification (NCBI taxonomy): domain Eukaryota; kingdom Fungi; phylum Basidiomycota; class Cystobasidiomycetes; order Erythrobasidiales; family Erythrobasidiaceae; genus Erythrobasidium; species Erythrobasidium yunnanense. Next base: position 376,448 of record BCJC01000007.1, read on the forward strand.
GTTCAATACTATCTTGCTCCAGAGAGAGGAACTGGACGCTGTTTTCGAGAACCAGAAGATGGCCAAGAGGTGCGCTCACGACTTTCATCCTGTAAAGAGCCCGTCTGACGATTGTCTCAATCAGGACTGCCCGCTTTGCGGTACTTGGAATGTCGCTCTCTGTCCTGCTAGAGATATCAGCAGCCCACGATTTTCTACGCGGCTTGCTAAGTCTTTTACAAGAATACGATACGATAGACGATGAGAACTTGAAAGCGAAGACAGTGAGCCATTCTTGCTTCTTCTTCATCAGCTGAGAACCCCGCTAAATACCGAGTATATCGCAGAAAAACCTCTTCAAGCCAGGCAAAGCAAAGAGACCTTCGGGGACTGGAGATTATCCTCTGAGCGTACAAGAATCCGGCGACCTTTCGTATTTCTTTTCTCCCAACATTGTGCGCCTGCCCTTTCTTCTTACTATATCTCTCCTTGACTGATGCGCTCCTCGTATAGCCATTCGACCTCGACTATTTCCAAGTCCTATGCACGCTCTGCGACATCCTCTCAGAAGTCTATCTCAAGATCCTATCTTTTCTCGGGCCATCACCTTCTTCACTTGCAGCTTCTTCTCCCAACCCTGCTTTTCCAGGGTTCCCACAGCCTGCAACAGCTAGTAGTAGTTCATTCTCCAGCTTTCAGACTGGGCCGGGTGGGAATACATTCGCGGGAGTAGATAGAAGATCAGCAGGCTTGAGCCCTATGCTCGTGGAAGTCGTACTGAAGATAGATGGGAAGCTTAAGGTATGTGTTTCGACTGAGTGAGACTAGAGTTGGCTGATAGATGGGCCATGCAGAAAATTATCTTTCAAGTCACGAAAGAACTGGATGCAGTTGCGCGGAATGCAATAAAGGACGAATTGGCATTTATAGGTGACAGTCTGAGCGGTCTTGCTACAGGGGATGGAGCATTTTAGGGAAGGTGCCGTAGATGCTATCGAGGAAGAGGAAGAGAATTGTCGTTGTATTTCTACTTATCTTAGCCAAGCGACTCTGATTCTGCCCAGGTCGCAAGGATGTTCTCGCATCGCATCGCACCTACGAAGACACACGATAGACCTCCTCCGCAGCGGTGACTGCCTGCGGCTTCTGCTTGCCTCAATGCACGACATGCACGAATACAGCGAAGGCATCAAGACCGTCTTCTGGCCTCGCAAGCTGCGCCCTTCTGCTGGCTACCTCTATGGCTTCTCTAATGCTCAAGACACATACTGCATAGCTGGTATGCTGCCCTGCGAAACGGTAGCTCTAGCATCAAGATACCGAGATCAGGTCACGCTTGACGCCATGCTTCATAGATAGAACTGGCGCAGCAGATCTTGCAAGAGAGAGAGACGCGTCTGAGAAGCATCACTGCCGTATGCGGCCCTCTTAAAGTGCTTGGAATATGCCAAGATGCGACTTCAACGAAGCCGATACACCGCGGGCTGCATATTTCATGGAGAGGGCTTGCGCCAGTCATACACAAGTAAGAGACACGCTATGCAGTATGCGACGCGCCTCTGATACATGCTGGCATAGTTCCGTTATAATCATGTATGACCCGCCTGATCCTCGCCAGTTACGCTTTCTCTCAGCTCGTCCTCTTCAAATGGCTATCACGACCTATTCACCGTCTATTACTCAGCTAGATGAGCTTCAAGAGCAAACGGCGGCTCTAACTGAGAAAGTCCAGGCGAGCTTGGACGTGGACCCGGGTCGGCCAGTCGTATCGTGTATGGATTTGGGTGCAGTCATTCATCAGGTACGCTGATACTCGCATCTGGCTGGTTGGGCGAGGTTGCTAAACCGAGAGGTAGATCAATAGCGTGCATGAGGTCAGGAATATCATCGAGGGCAACACAGCCGAAAAGAAAGTCAAGACTCAGCAACGCAGATCGAGTTCTTCAAGCGCACTTCGAAAGCCCTTCCGCGTGCTTGAGATGCTCCTTCTCGCTTTCCTAGCTTTGCTTAATTATCGAGCATTCGGGAACAACGCTTTAAAGGATGTCTCGCTCGCCGGTACGCTCCTGGACACATACGTAAAAAGCGAGCGTCAATAACTCTGTGAAACAGCGCATCAGCTAGATGTCCGGCTCCGGCAAGCTTTATCAGCTCCTTCACATTTTCGAGCAAGCTACAAGCGCGAACGCGCTGCGCCTGGCATCAGTCGCGCGCACTACATTGGGTGAGCTACCACTCTATGTATAATATGTGGATAAGTCTGACGCCTTGGCCAGGTTCTACGGCACGCTGTGGCTGGTCGCCAACGATGTGATAATCGGCTCAGCCGTCATGGCCTTCCTGTGCGAGAATGCCGACTATCTGTCGCTACAGATTAGCATACTGCTGAAGGTAAGCCTTGCAGCTTTACTTACATCTACAGGAACAAAGCTGAACGTCCGCTCAGGACAATTCCGTCAAAGGCCTACAAGATACGCTTCTTTGGCTTAACAACTGGCCCGGCGGCTTGAAGCTCAACTATGAGCTAGGGAAATTCTTCTGCGATGCCTTTTTATGGATCACAACTTTATGGGAAGAAGGTGCGCTACCGCACGGGCACGAATCTCGCATCACAAAGCTGATAATCTTTTTACAGTGGTTTTGGACAAGGTCATCATACGATATTCACCCTCTATCATCTATGCAGTCGGGCTCTCAGCGGCGCTCGGCACAACAATGTCTCTTTCTCTGGCATCAGACCTGCTGGCTGTAGCTACGCTGCATCTGTATGCATTTTACTTCATGGCCACTGCGATATTTAGTTTCCATACTCGTGCTATGGGCTCGCTGTACAATATCTTCAGAGGTCAGTCCAGGTTCACATTGTAGCATGCAACTGCTTATCCAGTATGTTTACCCTACAGGAAAGAAAAAGAATGTGCTTAGAGATCGAGTCGAGCCAAGTGATTACAGCCTGGATCAGCTGCTTGTCGGCTCTCTTCTGTTCACACTGGCAGTCTTCCTGTTTCCGACTGTTCTCGCATACTATCTAGTCTTCGCCAGCGTACGTCAAAGGGATAGAGCTTAATAAGACACACAAGCTGAAGCACTGCGCAGAGCCGCTGCTGCATCATCTTCATACATGCTACTTTTGAGGCCGCTCTGGCTTTTCTCAATCACTTTCCTCTATTTGCAGTTATGCTCCGATTCAAGGACCCGCAAAGACTACCTGGAGGCTTACGCTTCGATGTCGATGTCAGAAGCTCGGATGCAGTGCTGGTCATGAAGGTAAAGTAAAAGCCGGGAGTGGCTGGCCCTGAATGCTGACGTGCCGAATGCTTGCAGAACAACCCTATCCCCTTGTCTGCCATTTTCTATCAATACTGGGCGCTGTGGACTACCTTCTCCCAGCATTACTCTCCGATATACCTGCTCAGGAAACTGCTGTCCGGTGAGCCTATATCAGCAGGGTTCACAGAATTGCGCTAAGCATTGCATTCTTTGCTACATTGTGTTGTTCTAGGTCGCTACATTGAGGCTATACCTCGGTCTAGACTGACTTTTACAGAGCGGAATACAACATCATCCCGATAACCTTCATCAACTACTGCAGAAAGCCCTTACTACCCTTTGTAATGTGTACGTCGAGAAGCTCGAATCGAAGTTATATTTTGTTATTGTCTTGATCACCGGCGATTACCATGGTTTGTAATCGAAACGCTCCGGGCAATCACTGCAATGCCATCAGTCATTCGCTGGTCAATACATTGCAAAAGCGACTTACTCTGCCGCCTCATCTACTGCTGCCATTTTCTCCTTCTTTCGTGCTTCTTGCATTGCTTTTCCTTCGGCATTGAGTCGCTCGACTTGCTGCGTTTCGGGGAAGGCGAATTCCCTAGAGGATGCACCTCGAGTCAGCATCACGTTACAAACTCACTCTGGCAAGGGAGAGGCCTACCAGAACCCGGGAGGAGTTGTAGGAGGAGCTAGCAGCTCTCGATGTCGGGAATTCTTCTGTGCCATCTCGATTGCTGCAGCGCGCCTTTGCTCGAGTGGAAGATGTCTCGTAGACGCTTCATAGTACTGCAGGAAACGAGTGCGTGTCAGCCGCCCCATTTTTGATCCAGAGCTGCAAAGAGCTCACTCCGTTACAGCAATCACAGTCAAAGCCGTGCATCTGCTTTCTTGCTTCTTTGTTTCGAACGACCTCCTTGTATGGTACTTGTCCATTGCTCTCAGGAGCTTCATCAGATCTACCCAAAGCATGTGGGCATTATGTTACTAGGAAGCGAGGGAACAAGCCAAGGCTCACTTTGGCATCTGTTTCTGATAAGCACCATTTCCTTTGTACTTTAGTGGATTCTCGCGAAGCTCCTCCCTTCTCTTTCGATGTATTTCCCGCATGTATCGTTCGCCCTTGTGTTCTTCGCTCGATTCTTCGGCTTGTTCTTCTTCCTCTTCCCTCTTGAGTACTTGCTTTGGTGAATCTGTCGAGTCTTTCGACCTTCTTGGCTTCTTACCGGATCCGCCCTCCCCGGCTGCTGTCTCTGCACTTCTCTTTCTAGACGTCGCTGATGAATCAGAGCCATTCCTGCCGATAGCAGCCCTTCTATCATTCTCCATCTTTACTTTAAGCAGTCGATTCTGCTCCTCCTTGTCTATAAGCTTCTGCATATTGATGGGACGAGGTTTACGAGATTTCGATGAAGACTCGGCTAGGGGAGTCGATTCTCGATCTCTTCGGCTCAGTGCAGAAGGAGTGTTGAGGTTCCTCATGATTGCCATCCCGACTGTGCTGAGATCAGCTTCGACTTCCTCAGGCAAATCAGACGCTCGAGGACGCTTCTTCTTCGGACCTTTAGCTGCAGATGAAGACCCTCTCGGGCTCTCTTCACGATCGCTCAAATTTGCAGCAGCTACCGAACGCTTGTTCCCGGACTGTGGTTCAGGCTTTCTTGACGAGCTGGAAACCTTCTTGCTAGGTTTGTTGTCGGACTTTGTAGCTGATTCAGGTCTGATGGCTTCCTTTTGCTGCATAATAGAGAGCGCCGCTTCACGCTGTAGATCGCTGTCCTTTACTTTAGGTGTCGTGATCTCCGCTTTGGCTCCCTTCAATTCAGCTATTCTCCTAGGTTGAGCAGATCCGCCGATTTCGGGGCCTAAAACCTTTGAAACGAGAGCCGAGTTCTTGCGTGCTACGACAGCAGGTGTTCCCAGAAGCGAATGCGAGACACCCGAGATTCTCTTGACAGATGTTGGTGGGTGTACATCCTTCGCAGTCGAGGAAGAAAGAGCTTCTAACCATGCTGCGGAACCTGCTGGTACTTCGACTTGAGGTGCAGAAGGAGTTGTGTGCGTCGAGGCACTTGTAACATTTCCAACTGAGCTAGCTTCACGTAAAGCAGCAATCAAGTCTTTCTCTACCATTGCACTAAAGTTGTTGGAAGGTGATCCTTTCGGGCGAGGCTCGAGATCCAGAATCTTCGACTTGCCATAGATATTCGCCTTCGCTACGATCGGCTCTTCCTCTCGCCCAGGAACACGACGGCGTGGAGGAGGTGATGAAAGATTGAAAGTGACGTTCTTCTTCTGGCTTTGAGATGGCTGAGACTGTGAAGGAGAACTAGATTGAGTAGATGGGTTGCTCTTGTTCTTCAGAATAGAAGAAGGAGGCTGAGGGATCATCGGGATGTCCGGGACCTCTTCTTCCTTTTCAATAGCAGATGAAGGCGGCTTGAAAGCTTCGTCTACTCGCCAGGGAGGCGGAGGGGATGAAGTGGAACTAGGTCGGAATAGAGGTTTCGTATTCCTCTTCTGGCTTGGAGGAGGAGGATCGGAAGATACGATTGTTGCAGAAGATTTCGGGGCAGCACGAGGACCCGAAGGTGGTTTGAGCGAAGGAGCTGTCTTCTGGGTGGTCTCATCGCTTTCCTCCTCGTCTGGGTCATCCTTCTCTAGTTTCTTGTTCTCAGCTTCATCGATATCCATTTCCTCTTCTCGAGAGGTACTAGCTTGTATAGCATTGAAAGCTTGAGTCGAAAGCTGAGGAAGTGGTTGGGCACGCTTCGTGAAACCTCTCCATTCCTTTTGTATCACTTCAGCTCCTTCACCTTCATCTTTCTGAACTTGACGTACCTCTGTCGCTCCATCAAGTGGTCTCTTTCCACCATCCTGATCTTCCTGAGAGTCAGCAGACCCACTCCTTTCTCGTTCCCTTTCCTCATCTCGTTTCTTCTCCAGCTCTTTTCCTCTTAGAATAGACTCCGATCTTTGACTTCTGTCTTGTGATATGCTGTCTTGTAATAAGCTTAACACTGCACTTTTCGCTTTCTGCTTCTCTGCTCGGGAAGGTGATGTTGCTTGTTTTCCTTTCACTGATCGAAGAGGAGATGAAGCTGTAGTGAGGGCGGCAGAGTCGGCTTGCGTATCAGAGGCCCCGTTCTTCTCATCCCAGAATGCTTTGCTGGAAGCTCGAGCAAGGAAGGTGTTCTCGCTTGACCTAACGTTCTCAGCGAGACCCGAGATTCTCCTGAACTTCTCCCTCGAGTTCGGAGAAGTATGCATAATTTTGCTTGTAGAAGGCATATTAGCTTCTTCTTCGGTCTTCGCCTCGTATTTGGTAAGACTCTTCGCTGCTTTGGCGTTGTTGTCCTGTTGATCGATATCGAGGAACGCTTTCGAGAGTTGTTTAGCAGATTGGGAGCGTTTCTTTCTGGCCTTGGAAGACTGAGGAAGCAGGGATTCTTCAATTATCGTTTGTTCAGGTGGAGGAGTGTAATACTCGGCTTCTCGAAGAGGGTAGAGATGCGGAAGACCTGAACGAAGCTGGACTTCCATTCTAGTATCTTCTCCTTCGTCCTTCTCTTCCTCCTCGTTCTGCTCATGCAGGTTCTGGCGCTCCCAATCTCCAGCTGTGAAAGCTTCTTCTTTTCCTTCGACGAAGAAATCGGGAATATCTTCCCATTCTTCCGCAGCTTGTTCATCTTCGAGCTCTTTCATCTTCTTCTTGCTTCTTCGGTCTTGAGAAGCATATCTCTCAGCTAAGGTGACGTTTTCCTCCCAATTGCCGATTTGGGAAGAATTGAAAGGTGGATAGATATCCTCGTCTTCTTCCATCTCGATATCCTCGTTATTATTCAGCGCTGAGTTGACTTCCTTCTGTATCTCATTTGCATCGGCCATTTCCTGATCTCCATTCAGAGCTTCTTGCTTTGCAGGGCTCCTTTCTTGTTCGGCAGCCTTGCTTCGACTAGAACGAAGTTTGATGAATTTTTCCATGTGCTGCTGTGAAGAACGCTCCGGCGTTCTTTGCTGAGATACCGCATTTGGCTGGATGCTGCTGCTCAGAGGTTTCTTCGACGTTTTCGTAGGTGTAGCCGGTAGAGATGCATTGTCGTCCTCTTGAGCGTCATTCTGATCTGCTCTCGTGAAGAGGAAGGAGGAGCGAGAAGGAGAAGGGCGTTTGGGAGGGTCTTTCTGGCTTGTTTCGCCTGTTTGGGCTGTCTTTCTGGGTGATTTAGGTACTGTTCCTTCTCTACTATCTCTTGAGGTGCCAGGTAGAGCAGCAGCTGCCGTAGCTTCTACATCCATACCATCTCCGCTGTCCTCTGCCGAGATCGGGGCTTCTGAGCCAGCTTTGAGCGCTGCTCTCAGCTTAGTCTTGATAGTTAGATCCTCTTCGATGAGAGTAGCTACAGCAGCCTTGAACTTCCTCCATTCTGTCTTTGCACGATCATATGTTGCTTGTTTCGACTCGGCATCTTTGACTAGCGCATCGTACTTCTTCTGCAGTCGTTTATGTGCTTTAGAAAGATCTCTCTGAGATGTGCTAGTATTGCTCTGTTTCAGAGGTGACTTCTGAGAAGATGGTCGTGCTGCTCCTGAGGATGAGGGGACATTCGTAGACAGATTGGAAAGGGCCTTTCGAGGACTGTTTTGGTTCGTAGATATGAATTGGGATAGAGGCCCTTTAGATGCTGTCGTCTGACTCTTGTTGTTCTCGTCCAGCGCGTTTCGGAGTTGCTGGAGCAGCTGAGCCCGCTCGTTGTTCCATGCGGTTTGCAGAGCCAGCTGCTCGTTCTGAAGTGCCAGCTTCTCGTCTGTAGCATCGAAAACGCGTCAAAATCACTCTCAAATCTCGCTTGTTTTCTGATGATGATGGCCCACCCTGGTGCTGTTTATGGACTTTTCGCGCTTCTGCCACGAGCGCCTTGATGCTCTCGGGCGTCGTGGGAGCGGCCATTTCGTCTGGTTACAGCATGCGGGCAGGAAGTGGTTGGAGCGAAGGAAAGAAGCAGATCAAGTTGCGGATCTAAGAGATGAATCCTCTGTTTAGAGAAACACGTGACTTCGATCACCTCAGCATCTTCGAGGTAACTCAGAATTGAGTCTCTCTTCCCCTCGACAGCAGAGAGTCTTCGACTGCATTGCCGCTTCCAGTCGCTTCTCACGATGCAGCAGCAGCAGTACTACAGCGAGGATGACGCGACTCAAGCCGACCATAACCGCAGTCACCAGAATCAGCAAGGACAGCAGGACTACACCTACAGCGACCCTTACACTGTCCAGCGCTCCTCGTCGGCTGCTAAGCGACCTGACTGTGCGCGCAAGCTGGTAGTAGTAGGCGACGGAGGGTGCGGCAAGACGTGCCTCCTCATCGTATACAGCGAGAACAGATTTCCAGAGGTAGCGACATGCAACATTACAGATTGAATGTTTGAGGCTAATGTATGTATATGTTCATGATGCCAGTCCTACATCCCCACCGTCTTCGAAAACTACCAAACCCTGGTGACTTTTGAAAACAAGGTCGTCGAACTCGCGCTCTGGGATACGGCAGGGCAAGAGGACTACGACCGCTTACGCCCTCTATCGTATCCCGAAAGCCACGTCATCCTGATATGTTTCGCTATCGACTATCCTACATCCTTAGCCAACGTGACGGACAAGTGGGCGCCTGAAGTACAGCATTTCTGCGAAAGAGTGCCTATCATACTGGTGGGGACAAAGACGGATTTAAGGAGGGATCAGAGGACGCTGGAGTTGTTACAGGCGCAGGGTGTCACGCCAATCACGCCAGAACAAGGACAGTCGGTAGCCAAAAGGATAGGAGCGGCGAAATATGCAGAATGCTCAGCAAAGACGGGACAGGGTGTTAAAGAGGTGTTCGATATGGCCCTGAAGGAGAGCATGAAGGGAAGCGTCATGGCCAAGCTCAGGAGGAAAACAGCCTGCACAATCCTATAACTCCCTCTCTATCGTTCGACTCTTCGTTTATGCATCAGCATCATCAGTGCTCTATCCTATTATAAATGGACGTTTCTCGTTCGGCCGTCATCAGGTCTCTTCGCTTCAGATTGGTGTTTTCAGTATATAGTGTAGCTTATCCTCCGTCTTTCTCGTAGCGCAGCCTTCGTCTCATTTGCAATGTAGTGCAGTATAGACAACAATACACGCGTCGATGCGTCTTCACTAACACGGAATGGGCTCAGAACACGAAAATTTCATTTGACGATGATTCCCTGTGTATTACTACTGACTCTTGTTCTCTTTCGTCTTCTCTTTCGATTCCCTCACTTTGTTCTCAGTCTTCCATTTCCTACTCATCTTCCACGCCTGTCTCGCTATCAAAGCCACTCCAATCCAAGTCACTGCCAGATTGACAATACTGACTATTTTGAGATCCCCCAGAACGCCTATAGGTACACGTACGATACTCTTTCCTGGCGCCGAACCTGCTGAAGTAGAAGCGGATGGGGATGAGGATGGGAAATCGTCGGGGAGGAGGTAGTGGTGAGGGAAAGTAGTGGAGGGATGTAGGGGACATGAAGAGGGGACGGAGTTGCGGAGTTCCTGAGGTACCAAGCTGAGACACGAAGAGCTTGCTTCCATTTTCCTGTATGGCGAGTTTTCTGTTCAACGCCGAGTAATATTCAGCTTTCATGCCTCGTGAGGGTTACGAGTGCAGACTGACCTTGCAACACATCACTCGGCTCCTCATCGCACGCCCAGAACACGCACGGCCACCTCAGATCTACATCTACAATATCCACTCTCCCCAGCTGTGGATTCTTATTCCACCAACCACCTCCGTACCCGTTTCTTCCTTTCTCCGTCAAGTATCTCGATAGTACAGGTTCTTGATACCTTAGATGAACAGGTAACGTAACCTCTACGTCCACCGAAGGGATTTCATAGCCTGGCGGTGGTTTATTCGAGTCGTTGTATGAAGAAGAAGAGGAGGATGAGGCCATTGGAATAGAGAGGAAAGCGATTGCATATTTGGAAGATGCATCGTCGTTGTCGCGCAGAGCAGAGACGGGCGCTTCTAGATCCATCTGCCCGCCAAGTAGCATCTCCGCATGTATCGGAACGCCTTTACTCCTACTCTTACTATCCGCACCATCTGTATCAAATGTAGATCTTCGCGAAGTGATCAATCGTCCTTCTGAATGTAGTTGGCCTAATTGATACTGGTCCAAGATGACCGTGTTGTCCAATGTATAAAGTAGATGCAGATTGCACGTCGCATTTGATGATGATGATGATGAAGATGATAAGGATGAGATGTCGGCGCCTAGTGGGCGCAAGTACTTGATTTCAGTCACGAAGTCTGGATGAAACCCTGAGCTTGGGGAGGCATAGCTTGACGTGCTTGCTGAGGGCATAGCAGCTGGTGGAGAAAGGAAGACAAGTGAGGGAATGGGATATTGCTGGCAAGGGAGTCGAGCAGCTGCAAAGAGCGTCTGATCCTAAGGCAAAATAGGGGCGGGCGTGCCTGAGCTCGATACAGGTAAGCGCTTCACAGACAACATTGTAGCTTCGAGCGATATTTCGCCTCGTCATAGCATGTATTCAAACCGTCCCATGCTGTGGGTTTCTACCCGCCCTCTGAGTATTTTATGCCACGCCGGGTCATACTGTACCTACCACGTTTAAGGTCATGACAGTTGGCTAAGTATTGCTCGCACCTCTTGCGCGTAAAGGCATGAAAGTCGGCTGTGGGAGGACTGATGACATAGCAGCAACGCACCAAGGTGAAAATTACATGAGCTCATACATTGAATGCAGCTCAAAGCTTAGGTTTATACTGTCTTGAATCTAGCGGCGTCTACCGCTGTAGCAGGCATGGATAGCTGGCCTGCTGGGTATCTTCTGACTTGAAGACCAGATGGTTGGAGGTGCCGGCTTCGCATTGATCTGAACACCGACAACGTTTCAGCATTGGATCTTACTTATTGTTGTCCACTGTCGATCTTCGGCATGATTGAAGCGTGTCGGAACTATAGCAGGAGACGTAAGCTGTAGTCAGATGCGGCGGTAGTCTCTGATTGAAAGGCAAGGCCCGACTATTGAGCAGGACTTGGGAGACGAGTAGGTGAAGGCTCGCAGATTGTAGGACGATCAGCAGAAGAGGAATACAGGGATTGAAGCGCTATCGAAAAGGGAACGCCAGCGATGACCAATCTCAGAGCTCATCATACGCATGATGGGCAGAGGGTTGAGCTCCATAGCCGAGGCATTCCAGACATCTACGAGTCCGTATGATGATACTTAGACGCTGCCTATTGGGCTCATACTTGTGACACATGCTCACATGTTCGCATAAAGAGGAGGGTTGTGCTTCGGAAGGCCATAAAGCAAAGTCTGGTCCTTCGTCTCTCCACAGTGGTCACAAAATCTTCGTTTAGGGTTACTGGACATCTTTTCGTATTTGATAGCCTTGGAGTGTATTCCTCGGAGGTTTGTCTTGAATCTGCTGGGGGCTCGGAAAGGCATCGTCACTGATATGTTTGGGCGTGCACTGGCTTGCACTTGTTGGTCTCTCTTGATTGAGGTGGAGGAGAAGAGCAGAGGGGCAGTCTGGCACCTCGGTTTTATGGCCTTTCGGCGATCTAGTGCCAAGTCTCTATCGACCCGTAACATGAAGAGGAGGAAAACAATGAAAGTTAAGACCTTTGAAAGATTCGGTCTTCCCAAGTACCTTCGCTGCGGTTCCGGCCCTTGTATGTTGACGTCTGTAGGCATTGATAGTTAGACGTCGTTACGAGGCAGTCCAGCACGCGTTGATGGTAGTCTCTTTGGCGCCTAGTAGTCGTAGATGCTTTGAGTTCAGGCACAAAGTCTGGATGGAACCCTGATGAGGCTCGAAGAAGGTTGGTTTGAAGTGCTCGTGCTGGGACAAGGCCTGGTCGACGATACGCGGTATCCAGAAATCATCAAGGTATTCCAGGTTAGTTCTGAAGATGCCTCTTTACTGTAACGAATCGGCACGAAAGATAGGGGCATGGCATGGCTCGAGGTTGACTGACGGATCTTTCTATTTCCCTCTCTTCTCCCTCCTCACCCTCAAATCCTGATCCTGATCCCACCAGCTATGCACGTTCTCATATCTGGAGCTGGCATCGCAGGTTTGCCCTGCAACAATATCGACATAGACGATGCTGAGGCCTGTTTTGCAGGACCTACTTTGGCCTTTTGGCTCGCAAGGGCTGGTATTGATGTGACTATCGTCGAAAAAGCGCCGCAGCTACTCGCTACAGGGCAGAACATCGACATCTCCGGGAGTGCGCGACGCGTTATCCACAAGATGGGCCTGACCGACCAAGTCAAAGCGAGAAACACTACTGAAGAAGGAACTCAGTTCATCGGACCTGATGGAAAGCCATTCGCTCTTCTGCCACTCAAGCAAGGTGGTCCTAGCCCTACTTCCGAGTTTGAGATCCTAAGGGGAGACCTATCTCGCATTCTGTACGATGCCACGAAGAATAACACGAGAATCACATACCTATTCGATACTGTCATCGATGAAGTGCTAGAGAACAGCCATGAATGCATCAGAGTGAAACTCAGCAGTGGAGATATACAAGAATACGATGTTCTGTGCGCCGCAGATGGTCAATGGTCGCGAGTTAGGAAGATGTGTTTCCCTTCCAGTGCAGTAGACGTCGTCGATAAGAATCTTTACTGTGCCTATTGGACGTGTCCGCGTACAACTCGCGATAATCGCTATTGGAACATCTACATCGAACTAGGTTCACGAGGTGTCAATCTCCGTCCCGATCCATATGGAACCATGCGAGCGTGCGTGACGAGGATGCCACTGGATGCGGCGCACAAGGCGGACTGGGAAGGAGCCTCCAGGGCTGACAGAGCGACGAAAATAAAATTTCTGAACAAGGAATTCAGCGATGCAGGGTGGGAAACGCAGAGACTGCTGGATGGACTGGACGAAGCTGGCGATTTCTACTTTCAGGCAGTGAAGCAGATCAAGATGAAATCGTGGTCGGAAGGGCGTGTGGTCTGTTTGGGCGATACTGCGTATGCGCCAACTCCTCTAACGGGTATGTCATGTACATCCTACCTCCGCTGAATGGTAAGCTGACAAGTTCTCCTTCCAGGGATGGGAACAAGTTTAGCCATAACGGGAGCATATCTGCTAGCTGGCGAGCTGAGCAATCTCTCTTCAGACATCACGCCCTCGCCGAGTCCAGCTTTCAAACGCTTCGAAGCAACCTTCAGACCTTTCGTAGAGAAAGTCCAGAATATCCCTTTCTTCATCCCCGCAATCGTACACCCTGCAACGGCGTGGAAGAGGTGGATCTTGCAAACCATCATCGCTGTGGGGTTCAGAATTGCGAATATCAGCTGGGTACAGAATTGTTTTACAAGTTCCTCGGACAAGGAGGACTTCGTACTGCCTCGCTACTCAACATTTGAGGATGCGACAATGCTACCACGAGCAAACCATCGGATCAAGGAAAACCCCAGCGCACCGCTTGCTGCGTTTACGACGGGTGAATGCAAGGGAATAGGCAAGTCGGTAGGGTAGCCGAAAGAGTTGGAGGAACGAAGCCCAGTGCCCAAGCTGTCTCGACTCGTAAGAATGGAGGGAGGGAGGAAACAAAGGAAGGCAACCCTTGCATGGTCCGGTCTCCCAATTTGCAAAGTACCTTCGCTACTGTTTCGGCCTTTGTTATAGGGTGACGATCGTATGTATCGATAGCCAGCTCTGGCGAGGTAGTGCAGGACATACTGATCATAGCGCTCTGTATACTGACGACGACTCCGTTGAGTGCCACGCCAAGCGTTGAGATCATCACTTTCCACCATGCAGTCAAAGCCGTCTTCCCTGTTTCTGCAAAGATGAGGATGCATGGCATTCTCTTTGTAGGTGTCTTGGATGAACGTACCTGGCTCGTACTCGGTCGACTTGACTTTCACTCCCTGTACTACGTCGATCTGAGCTAGCTCAGAGCAGAGCAGCCAACAGTCAGTCAGATAGAGAAGAATTCAAGCGTCCTCCAAGCTATTGAAGAGCTGTGTATCACCTCTTGTCAGTAGGACGCCCCGCTGAAGGGACAAGACTGCTATATGGGGTATTTAGGTCAGTGAAAGGCAATACTCGGTGACGGTGGCATTGGGGCAGTTTTAGGAGGAGGTAGGATGTGCATACAAGACAGGACAATTGCTATCCGACTCTAGCAAAGAGTCCGGAAGTGAATCGATCTTGTTACTTGCGGAGGCATTTGCGGCACCTGCGACCATCAGAATATCAGTCAAAGGAGCTCAAGGTGGATGTTGAGAACTCTTAACTGACACTCGTATTTTGTGAACGACTTGGCCACTTTGATCACGATGGACGTACTTGAGAGTCTGGCCGCCTTCGGGGCAAATGGAACAGTCTTTGGAGTTTGAAATGTCTCCAGTATATCCATAATTTACGTTATTGTATTTGTAGGTGACTGGCAGGCTGGTTGTTATTGTCCCCGCCGGGGCTGCTGGCGGAGCCCGGAAGTATTCCTTGTCGTTCTTGTACTTCTGAATGCATTTCATGCACCTTGAAAATGGTTAGACTAGTCAGAAAACATCGCAGGGTTGGGTAGCGAGTGCTTTGAGACCTTACAGATAGACTTTTTCTGATTCGAGGCGATAGCCGAAGATCGGTCTGGAGCGACTGGGGAGACGACGGCACCATGCACAGGCGTCATGTTGATCGTGTGGATCGGAAGTTGCCAGATAGTAGTAGTCGCCCCATTTGATTGTTTTGGGTCGACTGGGCATTGTTGGCAGAGACGTCTGTATAGTGTAAGCTTGTAGACTTGCGTAGCGGATGCTCTTGAAGCAGCGAATGCAGAGGAGACAAGAAGCACCACACAGTCTGAGCTTTTATGCCTTTTCGGCGATCGGGTGCCAAGTCTCCTTCGACCCGTAACGTTAAAGGGGAGGGGAAAAAAGGAAGGTAAGACCCTTCAAAGGTTCAGTCTCCCAATGTCCCCTTCGCTGCGGTCCCGAAAGATTATGAGAATTGATGACGTCTGCTGCACCGGCATCACTGTCTTCTACGAGGTCGTCTAGCAGTACCATAGCAGTGTCGCTGACGTGTTCAACTGTAGAAGTAGAATGACAAGTCTTGACGATACTTTTTCCCTTTGTACCGATGCAGCGATCTAGTATCCTGTAGATCGTATTGATCACGATTTACTGTGATGATGAATAGGCATCGTGTTCCTCTTGAGTAGTTGATTCTGGTCCCCTTTGATGCGTCTTGCTCTAATCAGAGCGACTCTGCCCAACCTGACCACTAAGCCAGCGCATAGCAGCGAAAAGCCAGTCATGTAGATGAAGAAGCCAGGAGCCTCTTCCAGACCACTCGTGAGGTTCATGCCGAAAAGTGCGCCTATGAATGCTGCGACACCCATGCCGAGCGTAGCTACCGCTATCGTGATCTCCAGGTTCAGAAGACGGTTTCGAGTGCTGGATAGGAGGAGCGTGACGTGGTTGTTCAAGCTTTGCAGACGGGAGAGTACCGAATTGGCGACTGTGACAAGGGAATAGGCATGATGTCGATATCTGCGCGGACTTATCAGCTTGACCCTGTGTATCGCTGCATTGGCAGCCTACGTTTCAAGTAGTAGTTCTACTTCATCATCATTCCCAAGCTCTCTTGCTTTACCGTTCGCTCGATCCGTGAGGTACATCGACGCCATATCGACCTCTTCTCCCAGGACTAGATCGATAGCTGACCGAAACTCGCTAGCCAGTTCTTTGAACTCCTCGCCTGAGTCTTTCAGTTCTAGCATACTTTGTAGAGCTGCTGTCGGTATCGAGTCGGACTCGGTGAGGAGGCGTAGGAGATCGTTGAAGCGGGTCTGAAGCTTTTCAGATCGATGAAAGAGGCCTGCTGTCGTATCTTCCAACAGCGCTTCTAGTGCACTTTCACAGTGGGTAAGTGTTGGATTCATTATTGCGAGCGTCTGGCAACTCACATAAACTCGAAAGGTGTCGCCTCGCCGCCTTCGGGTTGTGCAAGCCTGTCCTTGACTATGATATGGCGCATATCGCGCTGGAGCTTCTGAGCGCAAGGTGATATAGCCTCAGACTCTGATTGCGTCTGTGCTGTTTCCGGATCGATCGATGGAGTGACTGGCACTTCTTCGTCTTCCTGAATTTCGACGAGCGGTTCCAGAAGGAGCATCTTATCATGCCTTATGACTGCCCGTATCTTCGACACAGAGTAGACTATAGAGCCGGGTCTCACAAACAGCTGGCCTCTTCTAGCTCCAGGCTGCATTTATTCAGCGTTCAGCTTGAATCGCACACGTGGGCGGTCGCAAGCACTCACCACATCCACATCCAGTGTCCCCAGATCTCTAGGCTGCAGATTGTATGTTCTACATGTTTCGAGCTTATCGAGCCTATCCGCCTTCCTTACGTCAATCTCGATAGATTCAGACGGCGAACCTTCTTTCAGGCTGAAAAGCGATCCACGAGCTTTCAATACAGAGTGTGAGAACTTGGAGTCTTTGCCGAGCACTTTGCGTAAGGATTGACGGACGTCTTCATGGTGCGCATAGCGGGTCGAGGTAGGGAGTGTGCTGAACGATGACTTCACGAAGAGGCGTGAGATACTGCTGAGACTGAGACTGAGACTGAGGGGGCTACTGCGACATATGGAACATAACGAAGCTTGCATCGATGCGAGAGACGATTAGAGTAAAGCGAACCCGGCGCAAAAGTGAAGATGCATATGAATCGTTGCAGTCGCATGATAGCTACACCTCCTGAACAGTCATATCTTCATCCTCATCTACCGATTGGAGCTTCGGCCCTTGCTCCTCATCCCGCATGAGCATATTGACCAATCTCTCAATCGCAATGCTCGTATCCTCCGACCTTTCCGCCTTATGCGCAACTTTGATAATCTCATACACTCCCTTCGCACGTAGATGATCCCTTCCTTCCCTCGTCCCGCACAGCAGAACAAGCGTTTCTATCAGCATTAAGCGGATATTCGGATCGCTCTCGCGTTGCTTGTCTGGCGGTAATAGTTGGAGCTCTTCTGGAAACTTATCTTGTTCCTCTAGATCGAACTCTTCAGGACCGCAGAGAGGTAGGAGGATATAGGGAAGGAAATTGACTGAGCCAGAGGATAGAAGAAGGGGATGCGCTTCCGTTACAAAAGCGCAGTTTCTGTGGCGAAAGAATTGGTCAGAAGAGTGGAAAATCAAGCCAGCTGTTCTGTGACCCACTTAAGCGTGCTTGCGACTCCCGCTCGCCGGATCGGACTCTTATGCTCGGTGAACACGACCAGGTCCGCTAGCGGCACGACGGACGTGCTTCCTGGTTTCAGCGAGTCTGGCATGCCGAGTAAAGACTGCCGTCCGTCCGCGATCTGAGACACAGTGGCTCAGCTGTGGTCTCGCAGATATTTGGTAAAAGGGGACAACTCACATTGACTGCCGAAAGGTTGGCGAAGACATGTGCTAGATAGTCGTATTTCGCATATTTATTGATTCCTTCCTTTGCGAACACACTAACAAGCTTCTCTAGCGACTTTACGCCATTCTTGCTCTCGTCTACTTCCAAGCAGGCCTTGCAGACTTTGTCGAGCTTGGTAAGGTTTGATAGCAGCATACATGCCAGATCAGCAAGAGGCGACGAAGTGTCCTGCGAGTAAATGCAAAGTCAGACTCTGCCCAACTTGTACCGCGATGGATCGGCAACTCACTAGAACCTGCTGAAGCAGATAGTCCACATACCCCTCCAGTGCAGCGACTTTCGCACATGTAGTTATCGTGTCTGTAAGGTTGACTAGCGCAGTCAAAGCAGCCTGCTTGGTCGACTACTGAGCAAGCAGCGGGTTGGTCAGTCTGCTGACTTTCCAGGTCTAAGAGCGGGCGTACTACATACCTCATCCTTGCTAGCTCTTGATAAGCCAGCGAGTACGTTCAGATAGCCATTCCCTTCTGGCCCTGTACCCTGTTTCGTAAAGAGGTTTCTCTGCGGCGCTGTCTGGACGGTGAAAGGAAGGAGATTTGCGATGGATAGTTCTACGAGCTGAGGAGTAGGATGGACGAGGAACGAGAGAAGCTGGCGACCGAAAGCACAGGAAAAGCATGACGAAGGTCTCAGAATTTTGATGTTTCTTGGACTTCTTGCAGGATCTTTGGTAGTATCTCACCTCGCTAACTTGATGATCTGTGCTCATCCTTGAAGCTTATACGTTAGATGTACCGGATGTTGTTAGCTTCTCGGAGTCAAGAGCCTTGAAATTTCACAGCTCTGTCTCGTAGCTACCCCTAAATTCGCTTTAGCCATGTCTGCACAAAACGGACGAGATTCAAGGCCAATCGGTGAGAATATAACAACGTTGAGCTTCCAGAAAGCTCATGATTCCTCGCCCTGCCCTTTTCCGCATCCAAAAAAGCCCTTCTCAGCGTCTCCGACAAGACTGGGCTTCTCGAGCTCGCAAAAGGTCTCAGCGAAGCCGGCGTCCGTCTCATTGGATCTGGAGGGACTGCAAAAGCCGTCAGAGAAAGCGGCCTGACCATCGAGCAAGTCTGAACATTTTCCCTATCTCTGCTTCTTGGCCCGGTCTTACCCTTCTTTGCGTTTTTTGGCTCTGCTTCACGTTCGCAGTGATGTCTCCTCTATTACTGGTGCACCCGAAATGCTCGGAGGAAGAGTCAAGACACTCCACCCAGCCGTTCATGGAGGCATTCTTGCAAGAATGACAGACTCCGACCTGGCAGATTTGGCTGCACAGTCTATCGCACCTGTCTCAATCGTCGTATGCAACCTATATCCCTTCGAGAAGTGCGTAGCAAGAGTACCGGCGCCGAGCATTGCGGAAGCAGTCGAGGAAGTCGATATTGGCGGTGTGACGCTTCTAAGAGCTGCAGCAAAGAATCACGAGCGGTAAATCTATTCATCCGATTACTGCCACGTAGTGCTGACACCGTTGCGCAGTGTATCTATCCTATGCGACCCAAGCGACTACTCTTCTTTCCTGGCTTCCTACTCTGCAACTCAGCAAGTCCCCGCTTCTCTTCGCAATAACTTGGCCCTCAAGGCTTTCACCATGACCTCCAACTACGACTCCGCCATTTCTTCCTACTTCCGAAAGCAGTATGCCTCAGCAGACGGTATCGATGCTGCTCCTGCCGAGGATAAAGCTAGTGTCAGAGAGAATGCAAAGCAGATCACTCTAAGATATGGTATCAACCCTCATCAAAAGCCGGCTCAAGCTTGGGTCCCTACCGGCAAATTGCCTTTCAGCGGTTAGTCCATCAGATCTCCTTCTGTCAGTTTCACTAAAGTCAGTTCTTGCATGCAGTGCTGTCCGGCTCGCCTGGCTTCATCAACCTTCTAGACGCCCTCAACTCCTTCGCCTTGGTAAAAGAGCTTTCTCAAGCTTTCTCACCCGCTTTGCCAGCCGCCGCTTCATTCAAGCACGTCTCTCCCGCCGGTGTAGCAGTCGGCACCAGCGAGCCTCTGACAGCCGAAGAAATCCAAGTATTCGGTGTAGATGGCTTAGGCTGCGAACTTTCTGGACTTGCGAAAGCATACGCGAGAGCAAGAGGCGCAGATAGAATGTCGTCTTTTGGGGACTTCTTGGCTTTGAGTCATACGTGTGATGTTGCGACTGCCAAAGTCATCTCGAGAGAGGTGTCGGATGGTGTTGTGGCTCCGGGTTACGAGCCGGAAGCTCTCGAGATCCTCCGCAAGAAGAAGGCTGGCAAGTACTGCGTGCTTCAGGTAATCTCTGCTTCTTGTCGCTTCTGAGATGAATGTCAGCTGATTTGGGGTTTTACTTTCAGATGGACCCTTCCTTCGAGCCAGCTCTTACCGAAACCCGGACTGTCTACGGCATTACGATGGAGCAACGCCGCAACGATATTACCATCACACCTTCTCTCTTCGAGAACCTCGTATCAGCCAACAAGAATCTTCCGCAAGAGGCCATCACCGACTTGCTAGTCGCTACCCTTTCTCTCAAGTACACGCAGTCGAACTCTGTCTGCTACGCACTGCGAGGAGGTGTGATAGGTCTTGGAGCAGGCCAGCAATCCCGTATCCACTGCACGCGTTTAGCGGGCGATAAAGCCGATGCATGGTGGTTGCGCCATCATCCGAAAGTCCTCGCTTTCAAGTTCAAGAAGGGCTCAAAGCGCGCTGATAAAGCAAATGCTATCGATGTCTTCGTTACTGGAGAGATCTGGGAGACGGAGAAGGAAGATACAGAGAGGAAAGAATGGGAAGCCAACTTCGAAGAGGGAGCAGTACCGGAACCGCTGTCTGCGCAAGAAAGGAAGGAATGGATGAAGCAGCTCAAGGGCGTCGCTCTCGCGAGTGATGCCTTCTTCCCCTTCAGCGACAACGTCAGAAGAGCTGCAAGGTCTGGTGTCTCGTATATCGCCGGTGAGCTCACAGACTCGCAAACACTGCTGGTCGCAGACTGAGACCTAATTGGCCTACAGCTCCTGGCGGCTCAGTCATGGATGAGGTCGTCTTCAAGGCTGCTGATGAAGCTGGTATCGTGTACGCCAAGACTGACATTAGACTCTTCCACCACGGTTAGGAGGCAGTTGTATCAGTATTCACGAATTCTTTAGAGGGAAAGAATACGCTTCATCACAAGACCGCTTTTGCACTGATGTCTATCTACTGCTACAATCGTATGTCTACTCTAACAATTTGATTCGTGTTTGCGTTCCCTCAGAATCTGCCATCTTATCGTTCGAGCGCGTCATCAATTTCTTCCTCCATATTTTTCTCCATATCTTCTTCGCTGACATCCTTCTCCGACTTCATATCGATATACGAGCTATCATTCGCAGCCGTCTGCCCGTCCATCGATGGTGAGTAGCTGATATTTATGACACTATCATCTCCATCCATCGCGACTTCTTTTGTCTGCGAGAACTGCACCTGCACAATCTTCCCAGACATAGGCACTTCACTGTCTGCTCGCACTCTGACTACTCCATGGGACTGGTCCCTGGGATAGATGCGGCCGCCGAGACCCGACACTGTCTTGAATAGGCCACTGGAGGGTGATGTAGGTGCGACAGGCGCATTGGCGGCTGCTTTGCCTTGTACGTTGCGGATGATGATGAGAGTAACCGCTATTGAGCCTTGCGTGACATACGCGACGATAGGCACAAGCAGGGACACCGCTAGAAGGTGTATGCGCATATGCACTTGATATCCCAAGATAACATCGAATAAAAGGCAGACCTCGACGACGAGGAAGAGCAGAGCAGCTGAGGCGAACTGAGTCGTGAGATTGTAATGATCCCATCTTGCACGTTCGATTGCAGCTTGTTGTCTCTGGAAGCTCTCCGGATCCATTGTCGATAAAGACATCTTCCTCTGATGCTGAACCAGTGTATCTGCCGAAGACGACTTTCTTCTCTGCCTGTTGATCTTTGCTGCTGAGGTGATTTGGCTGAATTCGCTGTCTCGACTGTCTTCTTCGCTATGATAGTTCCGTTGAGCTGCTCTTAGGCGCTTCTTTGTGACGTTGTATATCGCGATAGAGGCTGATACTGCCATGAATGCAGAAATGGCATCCCAGCCTGCCCATACGCCGAACAAAGGTCGCCAGCGAGATGCTGCTTCGTTGCCGTACTTCGATAGTTCCGCAAAGTCTTGCAGAAGAGTCGCTTGCCATTGCAGAGGCGGAGGAGTATCACGGTCGTAGACAGTCGACGCTTGCATGAGTTTTGCTGTCATGACGACTAGACAGAGACCAGGTTAGTTAAGCTAGCACTTGCTTGTAGGTCTATCTTTACCTGCTACCCTCTCCGCATACTGCACAGCTACCATCAACCTGATTCCAGGTATCATGACAGATGCCGTGACCAGGAATGGAGCCGCAATGACGATGGTGTTAAGGAGCCAGCAAGGCAGTCTTGCAAGCGGGCCCGATGAATGAACCAGCTCTCCGGATGGCTGTCTTTCGGTTATTGAGACGGGAGGGACCAGCAAAGCGTATAGTGCACCGAAGCATGTGAGGAGAAGACCGATGTAGGGCGCTATTTCATATGGCGCTCAGCTGAGTGTTTTGACCTCAGGAGGGGATAGGGCAAGCTCACCAAGCCACATTAAGACTGCCCAGCTTAGATCCATGTGCGTCTTGCCTGCGTCTCTGTACTCATAGCAGTGTCTGACAGTCATAGCGAGCTTAGCCCGAGAGCCATGAAGCAAAATGCTCTCGCGCTTACACAATCGGGAAAATGGTAAAGACCATGCTCGAAAGCAGATGAAAGGACAAGAAGACGTTTGTCGAATTCAAGCAGATGAATCTGCTCCCCGAGCGATGTGCTGTCGTCTTGTATAAGGGTAGAGATCCTTCGCGTCGCCATTTGATCCATAGTGCGAAAGCCGCTGCGAAGATGTTTCTGGTAATTTGCTTGATTCAGAATAATCTGCGTCGTGGAGACTACGAAGGCGACCTACAGGAAACTGATAACTGCGAAGACCAGAAAGACGGGTTTCGACCAAGGCGCTATTCCAGGGTAGACCTTCAGGATTCAAGGCACCGGTACAACAATCAGTTCTCCATGCATATGCACTATATATCGAAACACGTACAGCCCATGACAATTGGTCCGCAAAGTATGCATACGGATTGACATCTTGAGGAGCGGTCGCTATGACTTGTTCGAGGACAGGCAGAAGAGTCGGAGTAGATGTGGACGCCATGCGAATTGCTAGCAGCAATAGGTAGGTGAGGTTCCTTAGCTTGGCGCGCTGCCGTGATTGAGATAGCAGGCAGATGAGTAGTTAGGGAAGCCTGAAAGACAAACACACAAGGAGAGGAGGAGAACTTCACACAGCGAAAGAGAGAGAAGAGGCAAGGAAGAAGAGGTAATCTAGCGGTCCGAAAGCTCTGCGAAAGCATGGACATCTGGACCGCTTTCTGCCGGCGCAGATTTCCTCGATGATTCACCCCCGTCCGTCTAGGTTACCGTTCTGACAGGCACGTCTAATCCACCTAATATCTTGGTTGTTAGCGTGATAGCTTCTTGGAGCGGAGAATTTCGTTTCGAGGGAGCTGCAGCACCAGACTCGCGTAAATTGCCAGTTGTGTAAACGAGTGTCATTGGAGTTGTGCGTAGTAAGTCTCCCTGTCTATATTGAGTGAAGCTGATAGGTTGAAGTCTAGAAAAGCCTATCCCGTCGACGCGTCTGAGAGTCGTCAGCTTAACCTTGTCGAGAAAGAGTGACCAAATTGACTGCGGGACGATAGTGATCATCCAGGGAACGAAGAGTGTTGGCAAGTAGCTTCGTCTTTCGTATGCTGCATTTCGTTGCAGTGCTTGGATTTTGTCGAACCGCAGCTTCCGCCATCTGTCGACCTTGCAGATCTCGTTTTAAGCTTGCAAACAAGATGCGATGCCTCCCCCTGCGATTATGCCCAGCTCCGTGCAACTTCCCTGATCTGCCTGCGACTCCTTGGTTCCCTCTGCAAGTCTGCTCATGAATTTCCTCCACGGTCGCTGTCATCATTCCTCTACGAGGCTTTGAAGCTGGTCTATCTTGCTGGACGGAGTGCTTCGTGGTGTAAGACTAAGGTCGTGTCGCCTGGCGATGAAGGCTCGGTGTCGTGCAGAACACAGAGCGCTTAGAGAACCTGGCAGTCGTGGAGGACGGCAATGTCGAACAAGTCGCATGAGTAACAGATAGTCTGCCAGCTGCGATTCCCTCTAGATGGCTCTACAGTCTTCAGAGGCAACAGCTGGTCGCGGTACAGGCTATGACAGAGGGAAGTCAAAAACCCTCTGATGGCAGTCTCGAAGCCGTATCGTTCTGCTTCAGCAGACTGGACCAGCTTGGTAGCTACAACAGATTACCACGCTCCCTCGTCTTCCTCTCCTCTGCCAGGCAAGGGACGAAATCGACGGAAGACACAGCTAAGACACTTCGCTGCTCGCACACGGTGGCTAGCTGGACTCTAAAAACCCCCAATCCACTCCCTCTCGCTTCTTGTCTCTACTTTCTACACAGACTTAAAACCCGCTCTCATCCTTACACCCGCTCAAATCTTCGCTGTTCTTCACATACAACCTTGGACATCCATACACGACGACACTTTAAGATGCCCATGAACGTTGAGGTCGGGTGGATCTGTCCCAGCAATGGGTATAATTGCGTCTACAGTGGTGGCCGTCAGTGCCACGTATATGGCAAATGACAGACAATCAATAACCGGATCTGGGTTCAGAAACAAGCTACTCACTGATATTGCTACAAGCCGAGGAGATTCGGAAAGTGAGGTGCCAAGAACTTGATCGTGAGCTACTTTTCTGTCTGTTCAAGATCAGTTACGATCACCAACGCTGCAACGCCTGTGCAGACGATACTGCAGGAGTTGTTCCAACTTACGGTTCATACTATGCGGTAATCTATTGCCATCCACTGCGGAGATAGTCCATGATAACCTTAGGCCTGATATCTAAACCAGCCTGTAGGGTATTGTCGTGCATAAGCTGACGTATGAGACTTGCTAGTTCTGTAACAGAAGTCACTGGACAATACAGACTTCCTTCTAAACTGCTAGCCGCATTCTGTGAGCACAGGATTTTGACCTCGCTGTTATTCAACAGCTTCTCCACAGTGTAAAAAGCTGCCGCCATCCCGATCCGACAATAGAGCGCGCAATCTGATCCACTCCATGTAGAAGTATATCCCGGTGACTCCGCTTGTCTCCGGCTATACCTGTCCACATATTCTAGGAAATCGTCCGGTGTGCGACTTAGCTCTTGTCCAGGCTGTGCGTGCGAGTCCAGTGGCATGTACAGTCTGTCGATTAAATTGACAGCTGAACCAGAGCTGGCGATCGTGACTGCTGTATTGTCTAAGGTGGTGCTCATCTTTTTCATAGCATCCCGGAGTACGTGATACCAGCCAGCTTGTAAGTAGGGATAGTGGAGAGACTGAGAATATGCTACGGGTACGAGGGTAGATAATGTACTGGGCGGCAGCTGGAAGTAGAAGCCAGGAGGTGCGGACATGGCCATGTTGTGACTGGCACTGGCTTGAGATTGTCCAAGTGAAGAAGTGGCATTTTGGACTTGCCTCGAGTGGGTTGGAGCGACGTTGGACGCTGTCGTGATGGGCTGCGTATACATGTCTGGAATAGCAGGAAAAGATTCGGGAAACCAGAATTGCAGATCCTGTCCACCGTTGCCAAGCCCCAAGGATTCAACGCCGGAAGTTTCATACGTCTGAACGCCTGATAGTTGGCTGTGTTCAGTAAAGGCCTGAGAGGGCGTAAGTGGACCTTTAAGGCTGGGATAAAAGGGAGGACGAACATTCGCCGTGGTATCTGTACCAAAGGCAGATGCTTCTAGACTCAGGCCCTCCTGCGTGGGCTGAATAGGGCTGTAAAAGGTGTTTGTTTGTTCATTGCCGAACAAGCCGGATAGATCTGTCTGTTGTGCCTCGAAAGGAGCTTCTTGCATGAACTGATCCTCTTGGTGGAGGAGGGGCTCTGCCCGTGGCGCTCCTCGTGCTCGACAGCTGTTTATATGTCTATTGAAACTAAACCTGCCAGAGAATTCGTCCTGAAAAAACGGGAAAAGTGAAAGGGTCCTTTAGCGAATACGGTTCGCTTGATCTAACGGTTGTTTCGCCTTACATATCTTTTGTCGCACTTTGGACAGGTATCTCGAGGATTCATGTTTGAACGAAGCCTGACAGTCGAAAGAAGACAAACCCCTTCAACGTCGATTGCGGGAAGCGGGTCCACTTGAGGGGCCCATCTATAAAGCCGAAGGCCCCGATGTCTCTGCGGGGAAGGTGGCACTGACCAGGACGCGTTGGCCCCAATTGGTGGATCCTGGTGCAGCATAAATATTGATACACAAATGTTTGTATTGTTGTGAGTCATAGATACAGGCAGTAAATATTGGACAAGCAAGCTAGGTTTGGTGCTAGTTGGGTCGAGTTCTCTCCTCGCGACCTGTCAAGATTGAGCCATATGTAAGTTGATTGACACGAGCTTTCTAGAGGCACACATGTATACTTAGGGCTATCTACCACTTTCTCGCCAACCCGACCAGCCGCCAAAGACGGCACATACTACGTTGGCTGCTTGCAAGCCGGTCATTGCCGGTATGCCTACGAAAATGGCTCCTGCTGATACGAAAACAGGTGCCGCGATGGGAGCCAGAACAGCGGCGGCTACTGCTGCGGAGGTGATGGTTGCCACAGTCTGGACTGACAGAGATGTGCTCAGTCTGGAACGACTTCGAGAGGAGTTTTGACTGACGCGTGTAGGTAAAGGGTTCTGCATGGTTACTGCTGTTGTTTGAATAGACCTGTGAAACTCTGCTTGTAGGAGGACGACGTGGGAGTGGAGGAAAAAGCGAACGTGAAGACTCACTCTTTGTACCTGTGAACAATGCTGCCGAGAGAGCGCCGAAGCAAGAACGGCGGGAGTATCAGTGCACCTTGTGACATATTGCGCCTTATTTTACTGTGCCGAAACGCAATGTGCACCCAAATGTGCACGGGTGCACACTTCCTCGCATGATTGGCCCGGGCACAATGTGCTCGGTAGTTGTTAGGTTGACGACGTAGTGAGCATTTAGGTAGCCTGTAATCTGAGCAGATCAGCTTTACTTCTTAACATCATTTCCCAAATCAACTCTCAGTAGCTTGACTTGCACTCACCTGTATCGCTTCACCACTGCTAGTCAACCACTTGTGAGTGCGATGGTTTACTTTCTTTTGCCTGCAAGCTCAAGTGGGCTGAGATTGTAAAAATGGCAGGCCATCATGCACTCTGTTACCATCATCGTGGCTATCATGCTGGCTCTGGCTCCGCTCTCATCTGCTGGATTGTCGGCTTGCCTCACCTGTCTCACAGTAACCTGTGGAATGGCATGGAGGGTCTGCATTCCAGTCCTGGCGACTCCGGCTGGTCCAGAGTGCATTATCGCTGCTTGTGGTCTGGCTGCTTGCATGCGGTGCGGTGCTGCCTGCGCGGTCCCCGGTCCATAAGAATACAGTGCGTGCGAATACCCATGCTTGTCAAGCCAGTCATTGACCATCACGCTTCAGGTCCGGAAATCTGCGCCCATAGGATCGTCAACATCTATCAGCCTGCACAAAATCAGCCTATACTATCGTAGCCACGTTTTGAACCCAGCGAGCCCTGTTTTAGTAGCGGTGAGCACTATTAGCTATGCTCTTGACCATTCGTCATGGCATGCGCAGTGTTTTCGCGCGATGACCCTCCGTTGTGTCGAAAGTAAGAGATGTGTGGAGGTCGACTGCAATCACTGTCGAAAATTGGCAACTGGCCCTTGCGTTTGCCCCGTAACATCGTCCACTGGCTCACATGATTCTTCGCTTGACGTCCGCTGGCTGAAAATGCTCTCGCACCAGGTCTTTACTACGATCAGATGGTGCTGTCGTAGTTGGGGCAGACGATGCAGCCGTTTTCATGGAAATCTGGATCTGGCAAGCGGGCCGTCTGAAAACGGAGGGAAGTATGTTTCGGAATCCACGGCCAGCAGCTTTCAGTACGCTTTGGAGCAGGGTGTGATATGGATAAAGTAGAAGGGAATCAGGTTCGTCTATCTTCGGCGCATCGCAGGCTGTTTCGAGTGTCAGAGCCAGATAGGCAGGCAATTCATGTAAGCAAAGAAAGAAGTGATAGTACGACACTACCCATCACCCTTCCTGCCACTACTTCCACCTTCCATCCTCCATCTTCCGGGTCTTACCTCACCCATCCTGCCTTACCAACCCCCTTTTTCGTGATCTCTCTAGTTTGCATTTCAGCATCAACTTGTTTCTTTTCTGTTTCAACCAACTCACAACATTACCAATACACATGCAATGCTTCGACCCACTCACTACATCGACAGATATGAGCCTGCAGCACCTGGACGAGGCGGACCATCAGCGTCGCCGTCGAGATACGAGAGCAGACACGCTTCATCTTCCAGACAAAACAGCGTGAGCATTCCTTGATAACACTATGTACCCTGTGCTCTGCTGATTGTGCTGTCAGAGATACGCACCGTACTCTGCACGCGTCGACGACACGCCTGCTCCACGCTGGAAGACGGCGCCCGACCACGACAGCGGCAGACCCATCAAGAGATACTACAATGAAGATAGGGACTACGAGTATCGTCGATACCCCTCGTCGACTCATCGTCGCGAAAGATCCGTCAGCCAAGCGAGAGAAGATGGTCTCAAAGCAGTGTTACAAACACGAAGACGCTCTACAACACCGTCCTCTACTTTTCATGACCAAAGCAATAACGATGCACACCCTGTCTCCCTTCCTCTAGTAAATAGGATTGAAAGCACAATCTTTCCATCTCAGATCTGCAAAGCAGACTCTCATCTTCCTTCTGCTTCACAAAATCTACCGATACGTATCTCTGGTCTATCCGCATCACAAGGCATCCGATACATCCCCTTCCCCGAGAACCACGACAGTCATGTAGATTCGGCAGCAAGAGATGGGGATACAGAAACTGTGTACAGAGAAGGAGGAGATATCCAAGAAGAGCATCGAACAGATGAAGAAAGACCGGTACTCAGCAAACAACAGCTAGGAGAAATCCTGAAGAATATCTTCGAAAGAGGCAATGCTGCTGCTTCGAATGTTACGCAAGAGGCAGGAGAAGAGAGGAACAAGATTACAGTCGAAGACGAGAAAGAAGAAGGTGAAGAAAGCGAAAAATCTGAAAACGCATCTCAAGACACCAGCAAGGAACAGAGTCTTCAAGCCAGACTATCCCCTTCGTCGATTTCTCTTGCTGAGAGATTGTCTCCTCTCTATTCACCTTCTTCCATGTCATTGGACTCTCTTTCTCCTTCTTCGGCTGAACAGCTGCAAGATCGCTTGTCTGGACCTGGTACTCCTGCCAAGAATGATACAATGAATATCACTCCGCCTGTTACCGATACAGGAAAGAGACGAGACCCTCAAGATTCGCGAGCTACAGAAGCAAAGGATGAAGATGACGATGTTCTTTCATTTCAAGACTCTCCGGCCATACATCGCCGCTATGAAAGTCAAGAGATGTCCTTCTCATCATCTACAGACTCCAACGAGTCTTTCCGACGTTCTCCTCCTTCCCTCTACGACCGCCTGTCCTATAGTCCTGAGCACTCGCTCCAGTCTCGATCTTTCTTTCCAATACGGCAGAAAAAGTATAACAATGACGAACGCACAACTCATACTCCGGACTGGATAAAAGAATACGAAGTCGTCTTGCCTAGCGGGACTATTCTATGCGATAGAAGAAAAGCAGCTTATGCTCCTCCCTCTACCTTCCGTACAACATCTTCTTATTCTCATTCCCAGGAGGAGTATGAGCGGGAAGAGAAGGTGGATAGGAAATATGGCACGAGAAATTGGGAGAGGCAGAGGGAGGTAGATAGGGGAACGAGAACAGACTACTGGAGAGATACAGCTGCCATCGTAGGGAACATGGTAGCTGGAGTGACGACTGGAGATGTCAAGGTGAGTCCAATTCTCATCCTTTCAGCTGTTCTTTCCAACCGACCGTAACTCCACTTTTCCGTTCTTACCCTCATCTTGAGTCGAGAAGCTATGTGTAACTCGTTATTGACTGAATTCTCTTTACTGAAATTAGGCCATCTTCTCTGAATTCGGCGAGATCGTCCATGTCTCGCTCATCCCATGTCCTTGGCAAGATCTTCTCCAAGAAGACATCGACAAGCAGACTTCCTCGACATCTGCTTTGATCATCTATGCAGACAGCAGCAGCTGTAAACGCGCTTCTGAAGAAATGGAGTGAGTCTCACATTTCCGCTTCTTCAGGATAGAGCTGACCAGGCGTGGGTGGTCGCAGTGGAGTCATGGCGGACGAGCAACCTCTTCGCGTAGAATACATAAGAAGGAACGACTATCCTGGTAGATGGCCGTACAGCGCGTGGAGAAGGGATTGACTGCTTTCGAGAAACAGACTGGGAATTGGCGCTCCGGATAGATAGATATGGAGTTGTTGTAATAACAAAGTTGCTTTGCGATGCTTATCTGCTTTCACTCGAAAAAGCCGAGCCTCTTGCATCCTGGCTTCGGACAACCTTGATGGCACATCGCGAATAGCAGCATTTGATTTGCCTTACGATGTCTCTCTACCTAAGTTCAATCCAACAATGCTTTCCCCTGTCCCTAAGGATTGCGAATTCGGCGGGCTGGCCAAGACTCAAGGCGGTTTCGGCAGAGCTCAAGACATGAAAGGCCTCTCTTGAGCTTCTTGACTGATGACTAACTGACCTAACTAACAAGAAGAACCAACGATGCTGGCCATCGTTTGATTTCTACCTCACACTCCTTCGATACTCCGGCTTGAAAGGGCGAAAGTCTGGGCACCTGGGTGTAAGGCAGGGCAGTGCTCTGGCAGCACAAACAGCACGCAAGCGTAATCACTAGGCTTGTTGGTTCTGCATCTCATCGCCAAAACAGCGGGATAGGCTGCTCGATCCAAGCATGAAGCTCGCATCGCTCCTCTGTCTCTCATGGGAGCTCTGGCTCGTCATCCTGCCCTGCACGGTATCCGCTACTCCACTCAGTGGTATACATCAAGCACGTAAGGATAAGCCAAGCGACCTGCATGCTCGGCAGCAGCGAGGAGGTGGACATGCCCCGATATCAGCAGGTTTGCTGGTCAGAAGAGGCGGAGCTATAACAACATTCGATGAGTGGGCAATCAAGCAGAAGAGGAAAGTGGAGATGAGATATAAGCGGAAAGGAGGGTATGCTGCCGACCCGAAGAGAGCCAAGATGGTCAAAAGACAGCAGCAACAGACGGGGCAGAGAGGCTATGTCGAACTGCACAACTTATATTCCGATACAGAGGTGAGCATAATCCCTCTGGTAACTGCTGTAGGCGAGGCTAATCGGACCCCGTGACAGTACTATGGCGAAATACAGCTTGGAACGCCAGCCCGTAAGCCTCCTCACGCTATATTCAAGGCCACATACTGATACTAGTATGTTACAGGACCCTACAACGTCATCCTCGACACCGGCTCTTCCGATCTTTGGCTAGCGGGTCCAAGATGTACATCCGCAACAGGGTGCGAAGAGACCACCCAACTCTACGGCGTCTCACCTTCCCGAACCATGTTCATACACAACTCGACTGAAGTCGGTAATGACCATCTACCATTACTGTTCAACGTATCCTACGGCAGCGGGGAAGCTTCTGGTGCTTTAGTGAGAGACACGCTCTCGGTCGGTGGATATACGATACATAACCAGTCGTTTGCAAGCTGTGAATA
This sequence comes from Erythrobasidium yunnanense, assembly GCA_001600175.1. Lineage (NCBI taxonomy): Eukaryota > Fungi > Basidiomycota > Cystobasidiomycetes > Erythrobasidiales > Erythrobasidiaceae > Erythrobasidium > Erythrobasidium yunnanense. Next base: position 407,978 of record BCJC01000007.1, read on the forward strand.
CGTCACGCCGGGCTTGTTGGCGGGGAACATATCGGGCATACTAGGCCTAGGCTTTCAGAGTATATCCTCAGCGGACGTCAAGCCTTTCTGGCAGCTACTAGCTGAGCATTATCACTCCAACAACACGAACATTACGTATGGAGCTAAAGACAGCTCCTTCGAGATGGGCTTTGCGTTTACGCGCTTCTTACACGATGCAGACTCGGCAAACCAAGTCATGCCGGGTGGGAGCATGTCCTTAGGAAGTAGGAATGAATCGCTGTTCAAGGGAGAGATACAGTGGAACACTGTTGACCAGAGGGGATATTGGATGATTGAGATGGATGACATCAAGCTGGGAGATAGGAGGCTAGGTTTGGGAAGCAAGCTAGTCGCGGTCGATACGTGAGTCTTCGACTCGCTTCGTTTGAAAGGCGGTTTGTGCTACTGTACTGATTTACCCATCTGCTTCTCGATTAATAGCGGCACTTCACGGATTGGAGGACCCTCACAAGCTGTGCAAGCCCTCTATGATCAGATTCCAGGCTCGGGACCAGCTGAAGATCCTCTATACGCAGGCTACTATACCGTGAGGCCATCGCTATCCGTTCCGCAGGCTCTGCATTGATGCTAACACACCATATCCCCACTGCTCACAGTTCCCCTGCTCTACGAGCGCCGTAGTGTCACTCGTCTTCAACGGGACAGACTGGCCCATCTCGCCGTATGACTTCAATCTGGGGCGCGTAGGCGACGGCGCACGCTGCTTAGGCTCCATCTTCTCACTAGCCGACAAAGATCCCTCCTCTTCTTCCTCTTCTCCATCTTCGACAACACAAATGCAAAGTCCCGATTGGATCATAGGCGACTCATTCCTGAAAAACGTCTATACGGTCTTTAGGTATGAAAACCCTACGGCTGTAGGCTTTGCGAAACTCAGCCAAGAAGCTGAAGATCTGTCGGAAAAACCTGAACTGGAAGCGAGCGGGGCGAGCACCATGGATATGAATAAACAGGTCAAGGATGTGTCGGGCAATGCGATTGTCACCAGGAAAGTTCCGGGAGGAAGAGGAAGTACGATGATGATAGGTCTGCTCATGCTATATGGCGCGGCTGGAATATGGTAGATATCGCTCGCATCATCGGCAAGCTGATTAGCCGTTAGTATGCAACAGGATGACCGTTGTTGTATGGCTAGATCTGAGGGCTTCTTAACCACATCGCAACTATGTAGCATCTAGACACACAGCAAACATATCGCCATTTCATTCTCTCCTGTCTGTCTGACCTTGCCTTTCGACTTCATGGACGAGTCTCCCTTTCCTTCCTCTTCTTCCCCGTTTCTGCGTACGAATGCATCCAAGCAGCAACATCAGCATAAGCAGCCTGGCTATCCCTACGCGTCGCCTGGCCTGTTGCTCGATGAAAGTGCAGACTTTATAGGCGGAAGCAACGGCAGCGGCGCCAACATCAGCGCATTCAACAACGAGGAAGAAGATAATCATCAAGCTGCTCTGAATCCGCGAAATGGTCAAGATGGTTCTGAGGGTCAATTGGAAGCGAAAGTCAAGCAGCTGCAGCTGGATGAACAAGCGCAAGAATCAGAAGAGAATGTAGAAGATGAAGAAGTACAGCAACAGGAGACGGACGGAGGGGACTTGCAGCTAGAGCTCACGGAATCTGAGCGACAAGAAGCGCGTTCTAAATTACGTGAAGAACGGCTTGTTCAAGAACGAGATGATCTAGCACGCATGAATGGTCTACTGGAACAAGCTATAGCTGGTCTGCAAAGCGCTATACCGAGGGTAGAGGTGCGTTGTGCCCTTCCTGCGATACATCTGGACAGTAGCTGACGCCTGTTGTTTATTACAGCGCTTCCAAAGTAATATAGACCAGACGCACAAACTTCTGGATACATACATGCGCATAATGAGTCAGACCCAACATACGCAACGGCTCTTACTCGACACGAAGTGGACGCCCGACAAGGTGACTTGTATGCTCCTACAGCTTTACACAAGTTGCTCACATCTGTGTCTCTGTGCTAACTTCAGGACAACGAGGAGATCCGAGAAGCTGCTGAAGCTGCGGAACGAGCACGAAGAGAGGCGCAAGAACGGATAGAACAAGCTGAGCGGGAGCAGCGGATACGAGAAGAGAGGGAGCGTGAAGAAGCTGAGAGGAGGGGTAAGCCATGTACCACCATTGAACGTGGAAGAGCAAGCGTTGACGATGTCTTGTTTACGTGCTAATTGCAGCTTACTTGGCGGCTAATGCTCCTGGCAAGACGAGAGGACGTGGTGGAAGCAGTATACGAGGCGGAACACGAGGGAGAGGAACTGGAACGGGCGTCCCGACGCGAGGTGGGATCGCACGAGGTCGAGGTGCAGTTAGGGGTAGCCGGATTGTGTGAGCTGATAAATCCTGGAAAGCGATGCGAAGGAAGTAGAGTACGTTCGCAAGCAGAGAAGTAATCAGTTCTGTTGTTGTTACATCATTTAGATCGCAATCGGGCATCTTGGCCAGTTACCGATACTTCTTAGACCTTTTCGATGCTGGGCATATCGCGATACGATCCATCTGCAGCAGCAGCGAGTACTTCTACCAGCAAAGAGGCCTCTTCGACAGCGGAACAGCAAGCCGACAGACTTCGCGCTTTGAAAGATCAAATTGCAGCCAGAAAGAGGAAACGCGAGCAAGACGACGAGCAGGAGCGCACCTCTTCGTCTACTGACAAAGGCAAACAACGAGCTGTATCCTTCTCTGTCGGCGACAAAGCAGATCAAGAGCCTCCTGCGAACGGCCTGATCAATGACGGAAATTCCTTATCTTCTGCTTCTTCATCTGCGAAACACCCTCCTACTTCCATCTTGAAACCTACTAAGAGACCTCTATCACATCCTACAAAGGAAAAGACGACAGCGAAAAAGAAATACTTGAAACGCAAGCTTGAGCGAAAAAAAGCCAAGAAGAGATCTGCTGGAAAGACTGGCGCAACAGCAGGAGGTGATGCTTCATCTGTTGCGAACGGTGATGGGGTCACCGATGATGAGGCAGAGGAGGAGGAGACTGAAAAAGTGAAAGAAACACCAGAGCAACGTCAAGCTCGCAAGAAGGCTTTGAAGGAAGCGAGGCGGAACAAGCAGGATACATCTACGATGTCTGTAGATCAAGCCCAAAGTAGCGATGGACCCACGGCGGCAGAGACGGAAGCAGAGGAACAAGCAGAGAAAGCAAAACGAAAGGAAGCGCGCCAGGCCAAGAAAGCAGCTAAAGCAGCATCGAAAGCGGCGTTGGATCATTCAGAAACGCAAGATAGCACTATGCAGGAAGAAGGCGAAGCAGACGAATTAATCAGTACAGAAGTCGGGACCGGTCCGTCAAGCATACCACAATCGCAAGCAGCACCAGAACCGAATGAGACGAAGGAAGAAGAATTCACGCGGAAGGAGAAGTTGATGCTTGCAAAACTAGCGGAGCTCAAAACAAAACAGGCGAAACAGAACCAGAAAGGAGAAGCTCTAGCTAGCGCAGCTGCGAAGGCGAAAGCGAAAAGCTTGCCGATCTCTGCTATCTCTGGTGCGCAAGATAAAGCAGAGGAGGATGAAGAGATGCAGGAGGACGAGCCTACGCAGGAAGGTGTCCTGCCTCGCTTTCCAGCACCTGAAAAAGCGGTAGTTCCTTCGCAGAAAGAGCTAGATGCATTAGCTATCTCTCACGAGTTGAGAGAAGCTATCCTGGTAGACCAGAATGACTCCGTCCCCTTTTCCTCCTTCTTCACTTCTACGCAAGAAACGGACGCTAAGTCCCTTATCCTAAGTCAGCATATGCAAGAGAGGCTCAAAGAAGCGAAAATGGAGAACTTCTTTGCGGTTCAGAAAGCTGTGCTACCTATTTTATTGGAGGACAAGAAGCTATATGCACCTTTCGATCCGCCGAGAGATCTATGCGTGTCAGCCCCTACAGGTAGCGGGAAAACTTTGAGCTATGTCATTCCTATAGTCGAGGTAGGTAGATGCAGCTTAGACAACTTCTCGATTCGAAGCTGATTAATGGGACGAAGGTGCTTTCCAAGCGGATCGTAACGAGATTGCGAGCACTAGTGGTACTTCCTACTCGAGATCTAGTAGTGCAAGTCAAAGACGTCTTCGAACAGTTCGCGAAAGGCACTGGATTGAAGGTATGCGATCCTTCACACCGGCTGCGAGCGATAAATCGACTTGATGATCTCGACTGGTCATGCTTCAGGTCGGAACAGCTACTGGCCAACACTCTTTCGCACATGAGCAGAACGGCCTGGTCGAAGACGCAACGACAACGTGCGCCTGCCTTGCTTACACAGGCTGGATGCTGAAGCTAACGTAACGTTGTTTCGCAGTCTTGCAGGAGGCTCTTCCAAGGTCGACATACTGATCGTCACGCCTGGTCGCTTGATGGACCATCTGAAGTCCACACCGAACTTTTCGCTGCAGCATTTACGCTATCTCGTGCGCATTTTCCGCATAGTCATGTGGAGACCATACTGACATGTCTAGCAGGTCATCGACGAAGCCGATAGACTGCTGAATCAGTCCTTCAACGACTGGCTCACGTCCGTCTTAGGGCATGTCGAGCGGTCAAACATATCGAGTCAGCAAGCGGATGCAGACGATGACGAGCAAGACACTGCTTCACATAGCTGGCTGAGCAGAGGTCAATCGGACCCTGTTGCGCCTGTCCTCCTGAACATATCATTGCCCTTCAAGACAGACATCGATGTGCTATGCAAGCCATCTGTGAGTTCTCACGTATCGACCTTTGTCGATACTACGTGAACTGACGACCAAACAGACACAGAAACTGCTTTTCTCAGCCACCTTGACGCGAGATCCGGCTCGGGTCGCTGCGCTGCATCTTTACAAGCCTGTATACCTGGCCGTCGTTGATCGCGGCCGTCAGAATGGTCAAGACAGCCTGGAAGGCGCGGGGCTTTTCGACAACGAGCGGGAATATGTCCTCCCATCAACGCTCAAGGTAGGTCGCCTCCCACCATGGAACAGAGGCCCAGGATGCTGAATATATATACACAGGAAACAATGCTTACCATCCCGACTTTCCGCAAGCCGCTTCTGCTGCTGCATCTGCTTTACACGCTGCAGCTTAGCAACGTCTTATGCTTCACAAAGTCTGTAGAATCAGCTGGACGGCTTGTCCTTCTGCTCGAAGCTTTCAACCGGCACAGCGATTCACTAAAAGCAGGCCAGCTTCGCATCGCAAACTATTCTTCCGAATTACAGCCTTCACAACGCAAGACGATTTTGGAGGATTTCACACTTGGCAAGATACAAGTCTTGATATGTTCGGATCTGATTGCTCGAGGAATGGATCTGCCTTCGGTAGAGAATGTCGTGAATTACGACGTGCCGATCGATATGAGGAAGTACGTGCACCGTGTCGGAAGAACAGCTAGAGCTGGCAGAGAAGGCCATGCTTGGTCGCTAGTCGAGAGCCAAGAGGTAAGTGATGTACAGGTCGGCTGAAAAGCAACCGAGATGGCTGACTTGTTTCGCATCCTTAGGCATCATATTTCAAAGGCTTGCTCAAAGAAGCAAAGCGGTACGAACTTGTGAAGAAAGTCAAGGTCAAGAAGGAGGAGCTGGACATTTTCGAGGATGCATACGAGGTGAGTCTGGTGAAGCAACCTCTGCTCTGCTTCCTGCCGCCTTCAAAGCGACTTAAGCAATCACTCAGGAAGAATGTAAGCTGATGTATGCTATTCTACCTCCTCTCCTTCCTTCTCCTTCCTATCCTCTTCCTTTATTCTCCCATAACCTCCCTAGGCTGCTTTGCTGGAACTCCGGGAGTAGACTGACATCAATTCTGCAAACGCTCATCCATCAATTTGGGCAGTTAGCCATGTATCGATCCATATGGACTAGTCTAGATACCGCTGCGGTAACGGTGAATTCGACATAGCACAAAGAACGTACCGCTATCCTTTCCAGGTGGAATGCCTCCAGAATGAAATTGTCCTTCTCGTTACAGCGTAACCACAGCACAGACCTTTACCTTTCACAGCGTATGGAAGCTACCCACCTTCTTCATATAGGCTTCAAGGCACTACGAGACGTGACTGAATCAGGTACAAGAGACGCCACAGCTCAAGCCGAGAAGGATCAACGTCAACATTGGCTGTTGTGGTACATCCATTAGGTATGGGTGATCTGCTCGAGCGGTGTAGGTGCTTTGCAGGCGATGCAAGCTTCGAAAAGGCTTCTTTCCAGCGTCAGCTGTCTTCTGGCTGAAAGTCGAGCATCGCGACGTGCACTTTCATTGTTGAGGCAATCCGTAGCTACAGTCTACAATACTCTGTTGTGATCTTGTGTACACGAAAGCCTAAGAGGTCTTTGGAATGCCTTTACGCCTTTCTTGAATTGCATTACAAACAAGCCGGCACTCTGCTTTGTACACCAAAAATCAGCAAAGTCGCTGGCTCGCAGCTGCTGATCGTCTGCAGACACAAGCGTTCGGTACACGTAGCTGCTCTGTCCAGCGTCCGAGGCATCTGTCAATTTCAGCCCATTCTTGTGATCCGACAAACCAGCAAGTTTGGGCCTGTTTTTACGGTGAAATCGGCGCTGGATTCGCTGATACAGCGTCCTACAGGTCATAACACATACAACGTAGCGATCGCCGACATCCAGGTCAAGCTCGAGCGAACCAAGTACGCGACGCCCGAGGCCTGCGCCTGCGCCCTTCCTACAGGTCGAAAAAGATGGCAGCAACAACATCGCATGGTTCGCAGAGATACCAGCAATATCCTCAATACCCCTTGTCCCCTCCGATGTCACCTCCAGACGATTTAGGCGCTGGTTCGCCTTACGCTGTGCGGCCGATTCCACCACACCGCTCTAGCACGCAAGGCAGCTCGGTTTCAAGCAGCTTAGACCTACTCGCAAACTCTTCAAACGCGAAACAAGGCCATCAGACGCGCGACCGGCGGCAGTCGCAAGCTTCAAACGGGTCGTCGGATTCGCGTCGAAATTCTGGTCAACTCGCTGTAAACATGCGCTACCCTTCGCCAGCTCCATCTTCGCCAGCAAGCAGTCCTACCCACGCTCAAGCTCAGTTCATCAGCACGGCTTCCTTTGCAAATTCTCCCGCAGCTTCTACTTCGGGAAGCGCGACGGGAGGGCCTGAACCAAATCAGTTCATCTGGACAACGGGACGCTCAAACAACGTATCTTCGTCGTCATCATCCTCGTCATCAGTAGCTCCTACTGCTGCTTCGTCAACAGCGCTGTTACAAGGCATCGAAGCACAACTTCAGATTCCTCCGTTCAGAGGCGGTCCAGCAGCAAACACGCGTTCGAGAAGGGAAAGTGGAAACGTAGACCGTACACCGTCACCGCTTTCGACCAGTATACGAGTCTCAGAAAGCGATAATCAAGCGTACAATGCTGGTGCTTACGGTCAACAACCTGCAACAGCTGGAGTCACGGGGCCTACGCACCGCATTCCAGCGCAGCATCAGGCGCAACACCGTCCAGCATCCACCAATGTCATACCTGTGCCAACCATCCAGCAACCGTATCCTTCTCAAGCAGCTGCAAATTTCCTTTATCCCACTTCGCCAGACATGCGGACGCCGCTGTCACAATCTACGCGCGCACCCATCGTTACTTCCGCAAACACGACTTCTGCTATCACCCACATTCAGCAAGCCAACGCAGCAGCGGCGGCGCACCGCAATCGCGCTTCGCACCAGATCGTTCCCGTCTCAGCTTCTCAGTCAGGGCACGGATCCTACCAACAGCAACAGCAGCCTGTCAACATTGCGTTACATACAGCGCAATACACCAACTCCAGCAGGCCTAAACTGTTCTTTGGAAACTATCAACTTCTACACACTTTGGGCGAAGGTGAATTCGGGAAAGTCAAACTGGGTGTGCACGCGCAGAGATGGGGTGAAGAGGTGGCTATCAAGCTTATCAAGAAGGGAAACCTCGAGAACGCCGCGCGGCACGTTAAAGTCCAGCGGGAAATCGACGTCCTCAAGGTCCGCTTTTTCGCCCGTCTTGGTGGAATGCGCGCTAACAAGTCCCATCCTCGTATAGGTCGTTCGTCATCCTCATATTGTACGGCAGCTGGAAGTCATCGAGACTGACCGGTACATCGGTATCGTCCTTGAGTACGCGAGTGGTGAGTACCATGAGCCGTATATGAACCAATCAGGAAGCTGACACGTATATTTTTACAGGCGGTGAGCTTTTCGAGTACATCCTGGCACATAAGCACCTTCGCGAGAACATGGCATGCAAGCTTTTTGCACAGCTTATTTCTGGCGTAGGCTACCTGCACTCGAAACGAATAGTACACCGAGATCTCAAGCTTGAGAACCTGCTCCTCGACCGAAACCGCAATATTGTCATCACCGACTTCGGCTTCGCGAATCGATTCAACGAGAGCGGAAACGACCTTATGGCGACTTCGTGCGGCTCACCTTGTTACGCTGCACCTGAGCTTGTCTTGCAAGATGGACAGTATGTGGGCTCTGCAGTGGATGTCTGGAGCTGTGGTGTCATTCTCTACGCCATGCTTTCGGGATACCTGCCATACGACGACGATCCTGCCAATCCAGACGGAGATAACATCAACCTACTCTACAAGTACATCACTTCGACCAAACTTTCTTTCCCAGACTGGATCTCCCCAGAACCGCGAGACCTGCTGCAAATCATGCTCGTTGCCGACCCAATGAGACGATGCTCGTTGCGGGATGTGATGAGACATCCTTGGTTGCGGAGATATGCAGGCTTTTTCCAGATGAGCGTCCAAGATCTGGAGTTCCAGGCGGACACTGCGTATGAGGAGAAGAAGCAGCTCTTAACGCGGCAGCAGCAAGAATACTTTCGGTCAACTGGGCAAAGCCCGCCGCCAAACATGGCAAGATCAATGTCTACACCTGGAGTACATGACTCTACCGCACAGGCCAGACATCGTAGTGCCATGGTCACTAGCACCACGATGTCGCTCTCGCCAGATATGGCTTTGCGGCCCAATCCACCTCCGACTCACATCCCAGCTCCCACATCTTCTTCAGCCAGCCGACGTGCACAGGTGCAATCAGCCATCATCACTCCTCATCCCCAATTTATCGACCCCTTCGCATCCGCAAACAACCAAGTACCATCGAATGTTCCCGCACCTGGCCTTTCTCAGTCGGTCTATGCTACCTTGCCTGTCATCGACCCCTCTGTTCGTCTTGCTTCAGCAGCTATGACACCCTCTACTTCCGCTCCTGGTGAGGTCGAAACCTTCTCAGACTCGCTTACTTCCGAAGGGGAGATGCGAGGCGAGCCACGAAGTCGGAGGACGGATGAAGATGATGCAAGCACGACCAGCAGCTCTCGTGCGCCGAGGAACGGCAATCGACCTGTCTCCTCAATGCCAGCCACTGTGAGCGAAGAGAAGAGGAGAAAGGGCGATGAGAAGCGAAATACCGTACAATTGGAGTACACATCACCTCCACCAGCCGAATCGACGCGGTCGAAGATGAAGCAGCGCGAGATGGATCAGCCTACAGCGGTTGTAGGTCGGACAGAGAAGGCAGAAGCTGCAACGCCTCAAAAGACCACAGAGCAGCCTGTCTTCGTTCCGCCTGAAGACACAACTCAGCCCATTCTAGAGACTGCTGCTGCTGCGGAGAACATGGACGTTCACATGCAATCTCCTAACGGCTCGCCAGCCAACTCAATGAGGAGTCGAGGTACGCCTGACAAGATGGATATGGTAACAGAGGTACTTCAAGCTCCAGCAGTCTTCGCTGTACCTACCGTTTCGCCTGTCTCGGAGGTGTCGGAAGCTCCATTGGAATCATCTGCTGCAGGAACGCCCTTCAAGAGCAATTCCGGCTCATCGAAGATCCAAAGAGTCACACCTCCTTCTTCACCGCAACAAGCGACATCACCAAACCGGACACCACGACGCTCTGCCGCCTCGAAAATCGCAGATACAGATCACCTTGCCACATCGACGCAAGAGAGTACTAGAGCGCCCAGCACAGCTTCAACCAGTCCTAAGCAGTCTGTCGTGCCTTTCCCTTCGCCAAAGCAGGAGAGGCGGCCATCTGCTACTCCGATGGACAGGCAGAATTCTGGGCAAGAAAACGTCAGACCCGCTACTGCAACTTCGACCAAGTCTACAGCTCGTCACAAGAAGGGTATGTCCACCGACAAAGCGTTCTTCTCGCGACTACTGGGCAACTCTACCACAAGCATCGACCGCACAGATGCAACTGGGCAAGGCTCTCGGTCTCGACATTCGAGCTCTACAGACGACCGCCCAGTCTTGAATCAAAGCACGCAGCTGAAGGAAAGTCCAAGCACCTCGTCTGCCCTGGAAGATCTGTCTGGCAAGCGCAATAGGCGAAGAAAGGCACTCAGTCTGGTCGTTGATCCATTCAGCCGAAGCTTGACCAACAGTACTGCTTCTAGTGCAGCTAAGAACCGTAGATCAGCCAGGGTGCAGCCTACGAATGCGTCTTCAGCTACGTTGGATGCTCGCAATCGCTCAGGCTCCGTCATGACCACAGCAACGCAAGGCAGCACAAATGCACCTTCGATGGCTAGCTCCATCCCTGTGTCACCGTCGATGGCTAGTGTGAATGCCAATCCAAGTACATCACGACAATCAGTCTTGTTAGGCCAGTCTCAGATGTCTCAGTCCAGTTATGGTCATTCACAAGAGCTGAGCAAGAGCAAGCGTGTCTCTGACTGGTTCCGATGGAAGAGCGTCAATCGAGATTCAGGACCGCCAATCATCGCGCCTCCGACTCCCATCCAGACGGACTTCGACCAGCGGCAGCCTTCGAGGCAGTCAGTCTCTATCCAGCGCAATTCCTCCATTCGTAGACAAAGCCAAGCCCAAGCAGTACAGCAGCCCACGGTTGTCGTCACAGCTACGACACCTACGACAGCTCGTGCAGATTCTATCAGACGGCCTCCTGCAGAGCGGACAGTTGCGACACTCGCTGAGGCAAGAGCTTTCGCTGCTCAGCCTCCAACTCTGCAACAGCCGCGTGGAAGCATGGTCACTACTCGATCGCTGCGCACTCGAAACGAAGCTTCGGAAGGCTCGACTGGCAGTTTCGACGAAACAAAGCTCAAGATGCACTCAGGAGGTAGATATATATTTGTAGATCTGTTCGTTTTGGGAATGACACTGACGCTATGCCTTCTGCTAGCTACCGATCGACGCATGGTCACAAAGACCATGCCGCCTCAAATCATGGAGGAAGTCCGCAAAGTGTAAGCCTAGGCTTGCTCATCTTGTTCGTTCTTAGCTGACACACGACTCCAGGCTATATGGCATGGGTATGGAGGTATCCAAAGACAGCGACTTCCGCTACAAATGCACGCGAAAGAGCCGCAAGCAGCTCGCTGCTACGACAGGCTACGTTTCACAAATCGGATCTCCCAATCCAACACTGTCACCTTCACCCAGCAGTGGCTTCCGAGCCTTTTTCGGCCGCAAGAACAGTTCACCTCAAACAAGTCTGATCGGCCACTCGCCTTCCATGCCATCTCCTGCACTAAGTCTGTCCGCCTCGACGATGGAAGGAGGTAACAGTCCTGAATCATCAGCTCTGTCTCCTACGATCTCGAATCAAAGCATCCTTCCTATGCCGTACTTCAGTGCAGACCCAAGCTTGGACACAGGTGGTGAAGTCCGCTTTACTGTCGAAGTCGTGCGTGTCAAGGGCCTTAAGGGACTCTATACTCTCGACCTTCGACGCCTCAAAGGCAATCTGACTGATTATCGAGAGAATCACGTAAGCTTAGGTGGAGGCTCTATCTTCACGGACAAAGGCTGACTCCTTGTGCCACAGGAAACCTTCATCGAGCGCTTGAAGTTAGACTCTGCTACATAAACGCTTTCTCTTCCCTATCCTTTCAACCTCTTTCGTCCACGCATAATACGGTTCATCTACTCGCGGGTCGGTTACATCAACTGTTTATAGCATCTTTCGCCATCCTAATCACTTCTTACTGCTCCGCGCTCTGTCTTTCTATGCATTGCTTTCGAACTCATTTAATTCAGTAAAGTCTAGTCGTATTTCAGCTATACCTGCGATCGGTATAATCAGTACTCTTCTCTGCCCATCAGGCATCTTATATACAGCATACACAGCAGATCTTCATTTAGTCTCTTCAGCTCTCCTCGTCCCAGGCCTGCAGGGATTCTTCGCGTAGAGCAGCGACGGTCCCGCAAGCTTGGCACGATATAAGCTTTTCTCGCATGCACTCTCATTCTTTCTCTACTTCCGAGCATAATCAGTTAGTACTCTCTTTCATCGGTCCGTTGTAGTTAGTACTCTCTTTCATCGGTCCGTTGTACGATTCATCTGCAAAGTTGTTGGTTGTATGGCAAAGCTTTTCTTCGTAATCGATCAGGGTTTCAGTCTGATGTCTTTACAAGAGCATCGCCATAGGGTGACGTTAAGCCTGCGATGAGCAAGTAGCACACGCGCACAGGCTGTGGTTATTAACGCTATATTTGCCTGGAACTCGAAGATAATAGCGTCATTCGGAGAATATGTAGCAGCTGCGTCGTAACCCAAGGAGACATTCAAATGCCATCTACTGTAGTAATCGTTCCATGCTGGGAAGGGCGCGGTCCGCACTCGTAGCCCGAGAGTCCGAGCCGTTTTTTGTCAGGGCTTTCCGTACGATTCACTGTAGGAAGGGCGTGAAAATTCAGATGCTGCGGTGAATTACAGCTTCAGGGCTCTGCTGCTTCAGGGCCTTCATGGCCGCTGAACAAGGGTTTCAGCATGTACTGCTATGATCATCATGAGTACACCGCGACATTCGTGTACGCTTTGAGTTGATCAAAGAGAATGAGGAGAGGTGAGAAGGCAGTCTTTCCATGGTCTCCAGCATGGGTAACAGAGTTTCTCCGCATTCGATCTGATCTTAGCAGCAACGGCAGTATATGTTAGCGGGCTTGCAGATAGAAGAAGTCAGAGGTGAGGCATGGAAGTCTTCCTCGAGCATTGAACGACTCTTCGTCGTTCTTCTCGCATCATTTCGACCCTCTTTCAGTCCTGCCCACCGTGATTCGAATATCGTCACTTCTTCGCGTCGCGATGATGGCAGAGTCTCCAAGCAGTGCTGGTCCAAGCATACGAAAGAGACGAGGAGCATTCATCGTTCTTGAAGGACTCGACAGGAGCGGAAAGACGACGCAGGCTGAGCGACTCGTCGCGAACTTGACGAAGCAGGGAATCACAGCAAAGAATATACGCTTTCCAGGTGAGCTGAAACATTGAAATTGAGCAGGATTGCATGCTGAGATAGGAGGTCAGACAGAACGACGGCCATTGGGACCAAGATTAACGACTATCTCCAGAACAAGAGCGAAGTCGAAGACCATGCGATACATCTACTCTTCTCAGCTAATAGATGGGAGAAGGAGTGTGTCTGATCCCCTCCATTTGCATATTGTTTCTTGTCTGACGCGCTCTCTCGCAGGAAAGCCATACGAAAAGACCTTGAAGAAGGCATAACACTCGTTTGCGACCGCTACTCCTTCTCTGGCATTGCATTCACAGCTGCAAAGGTGCTTTCATCATCCCATCGCGATGTCTTACCAGCTAATTTATACGCGTTCATATACAGGGCCTCGACTATGACTGGTGCAAAGCATGCGATGTCGGACTCCCTGAACCAGATCTCACACTCTTCCTTTCTCTATCCCTCGAAGTAGCTAAAGAACGCGGTGGATTTGGCGAAGAACGCTATGAAAATGAGAAGATGCAGCTGGGCGTCCGAGAGCAGTTTGCAAAGATTGGCAAAATAATGGGAAGTAGTAGATGGAAGGTGATAGATGCTGAGAAGAGCATGGATGGAGTGGAGAGCGACATCTTAAATTCGGTGAGCGAGGTGTGTAGCAAAACAGAGCTTCCTTCGGTCGGCAGACTGTGGGTGTAGCTCAATCTACCTAATGAAGTCACAGTAGTACACTGTCGTTGTAGCTATAGTCTTTCTCTACCCTTGTTTACATCGAGCTAGTGCCTGGCTCGGATGGGTGCCGTACCTGGTGCCTGATCGGGCTCACTACACTCCCATCCTTCTCCTCGTCTCTCTTCTTTCTTCTTTCTTTCTCTTTTCTTTTCATTTCATCTCTTTCCTTTCTACCAATCACTTCTTAATCTTACTAGTCCAAGGAGATGGCTGAGAACAAAGACAATACTGATGGCAGTAAGGACAACGCAGTGGTACAAGGTGCTGCTGCGACCGCTCTCTCGACGTCGCAGTCACCATCTACAATATTCAAGAGCAGCGAGGCGTCGACTGTACATCTGTACAATGTCCCAGCTCACGGTAAGCTCTTGCCCGCTGTTTGCGACCTTTTCCGTTTCGGCTTACTCTGTGGTTTTTATGCTCGCAGTCACGGATGGCTACCTCCTGGATCTGTGCTCGAGATGGGGTGAGTCGTGCTGCTATGCTGCTGTTGCTCTCAAGCTGATTGATACTCTTGCTTGACGATGCGCAGGCTCCGTCGCGAGCATCGCAAGGCAGATGAGCAAGCTCGCAAAGGGAGGACTCGAGATAGTCGTCGTATATAACCAGTCTACAGAAGCTCAAGAAGCATTGCGACACCTGGACGGAGGTAATCTCTTCGGGTCGAGCTTGTAAGCATGATCTACTCTCTCCGTGTCTGCTACCACAGTTGAAACTCTTCATCTCGTCCATAGACGAGCACAACTCCGCTCCACTCTCCTCTCGCAACACATAGAATCCTTCTCCAAACCCCTATCACCGCAAGAGCTCGCAACCCAAGCCGCGGGGGGACCACGCAATCTCTATGTCCTGAACCTCTCCTTAGAAATGACCAACCAAGAGTTGGAGAGACTCTTCTCCGTCTTCGGTCAAGTCACTCATGTATGCATCATGGCTGTTCTCGATTCAGTGGGAAGAAGAAGAGCTTTCGTCGATATGGCTGCGGGAGAAAGTGCAAGACAGGCTTTGCAGGCTTTGAGTGGTACGTTCATACAGGGATATAAGCTGGACGTATCGTTTGCTATCATTCAGAGGTCGGGAGGTCCAGTAAGTCGAGCCTTTCTTTCTTTTGTTAGAGGATACTAATGAAGAAATTTTACTCTCTTCTTCCTTCCTCTTACCTCTCTTCTGCTTCACCTCCTTTCTTCATACCCAGGTCACCGACTACCCACCTACTCTCCGCAAAAGAGCTCAACAAGCTTCTCTGCATCTCACGAAGAATCCACAAGCCAGTGCCAGTGCTTTCCTGCGTACTCAGCTACAGCTTCAAGCAGCATCCGCCTCCGTATCTCCTTCTCTATCATCAGCTTCTTCTCCATACTCGTCACCAGAAATGATGATGATGCAGCACGGCATGATACAGCCTCATCATCAGCATCAGCAGATCACTGCTTCTCCACAACTTGGACCGAGTGATGGTGCTATGGTGCCTTATAACCCATCTCCTCAGATGTTTCCAAGTCAGATGCAATTCATGCCACCTCCTCCAATGATGATGAACTACGAGATGGTTGGTTCTTCCACTTCTCCCCTTCCTTCCCTTCGTCCACTAACTTTTGCCTCTTTCCCCAGCAAACACCTTCCAAGCAACTCGAGCTCTACGTCTCCAATCTTGATCCCGTAGCTATCCTGGACGACGAAGATCTAGCCAACCTCTTCAAGCCCTACGGCACGGTCTTGAACTCTCATCTTGCTCTAGATCAGAATGGAACGTCTCTAGGTATCGGAGTGGTCAAGATGCTCAATCCTGCAGAGGCGGAATTTGCTAGAACTCATGTGCAGGGAAGAGGTGGTTCTGTCTTCTTTCCTATCTAGGGAGAAAGAGGAAGTATGAATGCTGATGTAATCTTGGATGTGGTCAGTCATGGATGGAAGAAGGATATCTGTTACGTTCTCTCCTCCAGCTGGAGCTCCTTTCGGAATGAACAGCAACCATCTGGTACGACGATTCTTCAGTCTTGAAGTGAAAGAGACTAATGATTTGCGGTTCTCTGCAGCCGTACGGACACCACATGAACCCAACACTTCCCTACGCGAGTGCTTCCATGCAGTCATCGTACATGAACAACCTCAATACGCTCGTCAACTCGTACAATGGACATAACGTACCTCTGCATCTACAACAGCAAATGGCAGCTCTTGCTGGAAGTATGAATGGATTAGGCATCTTTGACCCATCTTCTTCAACCGCTTCTTCCAGTATGCCTTTCCTACCTAATGGACAGTCTACTCAGTTCAATCACAATCCAAACTACTACCACCAGCAGCAGTACTTCAATCCATACATGTCTACTCCTAAGCGTTTCCAGCAGTACAACAATGCAGGAAACACTTCTGCGTTCCCCATTAATCCACCTCACTACAATCCTTACAATCGTCATTCGTCTCCTCCTGAAGACGTCCTAGACCAGTCTACCGCTACTACAGCAACTGCCAGCACTCATGATCACAACAACTCAGGTTTCTCAACTATTCACTCTCGAGAGGGAAGTGTGGAAACGAGCGCTACGACCGCTCCTTCCACAGCCGGTTCAGGTGGCTCCAGTCTAGATATCAAGATTGAAGAGGACGACATCGTCAACACAGGAGGCTTGAAGAGCAGAAGCGTCAGCTTTGATCCTTCTACGCTCGAGTACGATGATAAGAAGAACAGTGGTGCTCGTAGACTGGCGAGATCGGTCCCTGTTTCATCGGCTGCTGGTATCAAGTCGGCACCTTCTTCGCCGGAGAATAAGGGAGGAATGGACGGAAGAAGTAGATCACTCACTAGTGAAGGGCTCATGAGGAACCCGAGAAGTAGACAGGCTACTAAGATGAATCTGTTGAGGGTAAATCTTGCTTTCCTGCCTGTTCTCCGCAGAATATGGGTTGCTGATGAATTGGATTTGTGTACGATAGAGCGTCACTGAGGGCATCATGGAAGAGCCTGAACATCAAGACATCCAACAAAGTTTTGGAGGACGATCGCTCTACAACTCTCGAGGAGGGTTGACGAGGAGCCATTCTGCAGGCGACCATCAAGCATAATCAACATTTTCTTCAACAATAACATACGAGCAGCAAGGCTGTTTCATTTTCAACACTTTATCGATTCTTCCTTTCTTCAGCTTCTTTCTGGCTTCTCATTTCACCATTCACATTTCGATTTCACACGCTGATCTCATCTAGAACAAAGATAGATGCACATGCGCTTTCTTCCATCATCACAAAGGGTTGCAGAACTCTCTACTTACTCCTTTCCATCGCTTTGTTACTTCGTTCTTTTCGCTTCCGCATATTCACTGGATCTCGTTCTTCATTCCGCAATACTTTAGGTCATACCGAGGGTTTGAGTCGTTAGTCTTTCCATCACATCTAGAGGGTTGTTCAGTCATTCTGTCGTTATTGATATTCCATAAACGCAAAGGCAATTCATCATTGGACAAGGTCCACTTTCCAGCTTCAATTCCGGCCTTCAATACATACGCAGGAGATACAAACACTATTGATCTGCATCTCGTTGTGACTGCTTTGCGTTTGTCTGTTTTCGGCCGCCTTGACGCGCCGCGGCTTTCTTTGCAATCTTGCTCCCCTATCTATCCATCAATCTGTAGTCTCTACAACCAAGACTTTGTTCCAACAACACAAACCTTTCAAGCTGCTGCAATGTGTAAGGCCGTCTCCGAAAAGCTGACATCTCGAGCTGGCTTATGCGAAAAGTCTTGAATTGGTTTTAGGCGGGATCATCGCGCTTCTGCTGGGCGACAGCGACGCAGCGACGTCTGCAGCTGGACCAGAACTCTACGAAGGTCTAGGCTTGCTGCAGCACCGCGGTCAGGATGCTTGCGGTATCGTGACATGCGGTCCAAAAGGCCGGTTCTACCAGATGAAAGGCAATGGAATGGTCAGAGACGTCCTCGACCCATCAGCTATTGGAAGCCTCGTCGGATCCATGGGAATAGGCCATGGTGCGCCCATTCTACTCCGCTTCAGCTTTCTTAGGGCAAGCATTACTGAGTAAAACCCTGCTTTTTCTCTATGTGTGTTCGCAGCAAGATACCCGACTGCAGGCTCGAGCCAGGCTTCAGAAGCACAACCTTTCTACGTAAACAGTCCATACGGCATCGTCCTCGCCCATGTGAGTGCGAAAGCTTCAGGCAGATCACGAATGATGGACTTACGGCCGAAATAGAACGGAAACCTCATCAATACTCCTCATCTTCGATACTACCTCGACCACTACGCCCACCGACACATCAACACGGACAGCGACAGCGAACTCCTCCTCAACGTGCTCGCCGATAACTTGCAAAAGACGGGTAAATTCCGTATTGATGAAGACGATATCTTCCGAGCGATAGGAGAGCTCATGCGACACTGTCATGGCGCATATGCATGCACTGCCATGCTTGCTGGATTCGGAATCATCGCTTTCAGAGACCCGAATGGAATCCGACCTTGTGGATATGGAAGGAGGGAGTCCTTCACTGGAAGTGGAGTCAGCGATTATGTCATTGCAAGTGAGAGCGTAGTGAGCGATGCATTGGGTTTCCACTCCTGGAAAGACATCGCACCTGGAGAAGCTATCATCATCACGAAACACGGTGTTCATTCAAGACAGGTGGTGCCGCAACGGGAGTTCGCACCGGATATCTTCGAATACGTCTATTTCGCAAGACCAGACTCAGTCATGGATGGTATCTCCGTCTACTCTGCAAGGATGGCCATGGGAGAAGCACTAGCGAAAGAATGCCAGCGGCAGCTGGAGAAGGAAGGATTGACAATCGATGTAGTCGTACCCGTCCCGGATACAAGTAGAGTAGCGGCACTGGAAGCGGCGCAAGCTATGGGCGTGCCGTACAGAGAAGGCTTCTGCAAGAACCGATATGTAGGAAGGACGTTCATTATGCCGGGACAGAGTATGAGGAGGAAGAACGTGAGGAGAAAGCTCAATGCTATGTCGCAGGAGTTTGCGGGAAAGAACGTCATGCTTGTGGACGGTAAGCCAATATTATCGCTCATTTCAGCCCACATTGAAAAGCTAATCCCGCTTTATGACAGACTCTATCGTTCGTGGAACAACGTCCAAAGAGATCATCCAGATGGCCCGGGACGCTGGCGCCAAGAAGGTCATCATGGCTTCCTGTGCACCACCTATCCGATTCTCCAATGTCTACGGTATCGACATGCCCTCGCGTCACGAGCTCGTCGCACATGGCCGGACAGAGAAGGAGATCGCACAAGCTATTGGTGCAGACCACTGCATCTTCCAAACGCTGGAAGATCTCGTCGAATCCTGCCGGAAATTTAACCCTTCCATACAGATGTTTGACTGTTCCGTCTTTACGGGCAAATACATCACTGGAGGGGTGGATGAGGAATACCTAAACCATATCCAGTCGCTGAGGGAAGACAGCGCAAAGGCGAAACAGACGAATACAAAGCTTCGCGTGCATATGCCAGATGCAGCTACTGCGAATGGGTGGCCAGGACATCACACGCCCAACAGCGTAGGGGTAGTCACGTCTCCCGGTACAACATCCTCTACGCTACCCAATGGCTCGAAGCACGACAACAACAACAGCGTGGATGCATCCGAGTTTCAGATGAGCTGTTCAGGACCTATGAACGGCGCAGATGCTATTGGTCTCTACAACGAAACGAACTTGAAGCGGAGGTCTTCCAGCTCAAAGAGGCATAACGACGATCAGCACAGTACCATCGTGGGATTGTCAAACTCGTTCTATGCGGGCATAGCGACGATGGATATCAATGAGACTGGTCCTCCGCAACAGCAACAACAGCAGCAACAGCAACAGCAGGCTGTACCTGTCCTGTCTGCACCGGCAGAAATGGGCGTTTCGGAAGGCGCGAATGCCGTTGCGGGTGGAGCTGGTGCGGCGGCGAGGTAGTCACGGCAGAGGGCGAACTCCCTCATCTCTCATCTCCCTTCTCCTCTTCTTGGGACTTCCGGCCTCTCAGTCCTTTTCTATCTCTGGAGCGAGCTGTTTCCTCTTTCTTTCTTGTTGCATTGTCTAGATCAAGTCCGTCAGCTATAGGGCTGTCAGTATAATACATAAAGGGTATTTATCATACAGCTTTCGCGAGTATCTGCACCTTCAGCTACCCATCAAAGCCTGTCCATCGGTGTTCATAGCTAATCCATCTAACTGCACCGGCAGCTTTTGCTGAGGCTCTCTGCGCTCATGAAAAGACTACGCTACATACAGATCAATCTGCTGAGCTTGCCGAAGATGCCGTTTGAATGCCGGCCTTGCTTTGCCTTGCCCCCAAAAATGGATTGGCTATCTTTGCGATTTGCTGACAATTTCTCTTGAGCTTCTTCTCTTTGCTCTGTACCTACTTGATTGATCCTCGACATTATGGACAAACGGACGCCTTCAACGTCGACGAGAAAGCCTGCTCCTGCTCCTGTTGCTGCTGGACCTTCGGCGACGACGTCAAGGCCTCGTCCTGAGTTCGGGCATCTGCGAAAAGTGACGAGCGACCATGTCGATACTGCTGCTTTGGATCCTGATGAACACCACCATCCTCATGATGATATCGAGGAAGAAGACGAAGAAGACCACCATGATGATAGCTCTGAAAGAACTGCGCATGATGAGCGCCAGAGTCCTACTAATCAGACGGCGAAAGACGGCGAGAAGAGCAATCAGGGAGCAGACAGTACTGCAACTCCGACACAGAAGCAGCCCGATCAGCAGCGGCCAAAGGACTTAGAGAAAGGCAACAATATCAGACAACGCAGGAGGGCAGATACGCAAGTCAGTGGGAAATACCAAGACCCAGAAACAAGAGCGTGGAAGGACGATATAGTCACATTCAACTCGAAAGACGATCCGGAAAACCCTCAGAACTGGCCGTACAGAAGAAAGGTCACAGTCGTGGCGCTATATGGGATGACGACTATGTGCTCCACTTTCGCAAGTTCTGTATTCAGTGGGTAGCCTCTACTCTGTGGTCCGCGGCAGCGATCTGACCTCTGTTCCATGTAGGTCCTGCCTTGCCCTACGTCGCCGAAGAGTACGGGATATCCAGAGAAGTAGCTGTACTAGGTGAGCTGCTATCTGACCATATTAGCAGGAATAGCCTAACTCCTCTGCGAGACAGGCATTTCCCTCTTCGTCCTTGGGTAAGTTCATCGTAACCGATGTACTCTCGCTACGGTTCAAGGGCACCGCTGAAGCAGCCTTGCTTCATCAGATACGTGCCTGGCCCAATATGCTTCGCACCCATCAGCGAGCTCTATGGTCGAAAATTATCCGTCGTCATTCCAGCTTTCGTCTTCATCTGCTTCTCAGCAGCGACCGCTACAGCAACAAATATCCAGACAATCATGATTACCCGTTTCGTGAGTGAACTTTGCCTGCCCCATTATTGCGAGATACTAACCAGAAACCTGTTCTTTAGTTCGGAGGTGTCTTCGCTTCGGCTCCTGTATGTGAATTCTTGTATACAGCTTGGTCGGTAGAGCGACTAACAAAAGGCGCAATGACAGGTCTCAAACGTCGGAGGTGCTCTGGCAGACTTGTTTGGGCCGAAAGAGCGAGCTACAGGTTTGTCTTCCTTCCATGCTTTTCGCACAGTCGATTAATTAGGTCGCGATGCAGCTGTCGTCTTCTACTCGCTGGCTGTCGTTGCAGGACCCACGCTTGGTGTAAGCCTCCTTCACGTCCTTGCTTCCCGCAAGCGAATCAGGCTGATCGCCCCTTTTGTGAAATAACAGCCCGTCATCGGAGGAGCAGTGTCTCAATCCTATCTAGGCTGGCGATGGACCGAATACCTCACGGTCATCTTGACAGGCACGATCCTAACTCTGGATGTCTTCTTCATCCCCGAAACGTTTGCTCCAGTCATTTTGACTAGGAAAGCAAGGCAGTTGAGGTGGAAGACTGGAAGATGGGCACTGCATTCGCGACAAGAAGCGACACCCATCTCGATAAAGACCTTCTTGCAGAAGAACTTGCTGCTGCCAATCAAGATGATCGTAACAGAACCTATGAGTGCGTATCTTGTACCAGCCATCACTTCTGGACCCCAATTTTAATCCATGTCTTCTGCCGCCAGTCACCTGCATTACCCTCTTTAACAGCTTCGTCTATGGTGTGCTTTACCTGCTGTAGGTCACTAAGCACACGCGCTATGTCATGCCTAGCTCAAACCTCTTCTGTCATATGTCTTCAGATTCGCTGCGGTACCCATCGTCTACGAAGAACAGCGTGGCTACAACACTCTGGTTGGCAGTTTGCCCTTCCTATCCGTCCTTCTAGGCTGTTTCGCAGCAGCAGCTATCAATCTCGTCTACTCGCAAAAAGTCTTTGCACGGAAGTTCGAAGAGAACGATGGGAAATCTGAGCCTGAGTGGAGGTTGCCGCCTATGATTCTTGGATCCGTATGCTTCCCTATCGGTTTTTTCCTACTTGTACGTTGTACTCGCCGGATATCACGCGTCGCCTTCTGAGCTTTGTGCTGATGATCTGACTGAAACACAGGGCTGGACTTCCAATCCGAGTATAAATTGGTTCCCTTCTGTCCTCGGACTCTTCTTCATTGGGTAAGCTTCTCTTCCAGCCATAAGACAGGCTAAGTCTGACCGTTCCGTATTTAGAATGTCTTTCTTGCTCATTTTCCAGTCGGGCATCAAGTCCGTTTACGCACTGCCGCAGCAATCTGGCTACAAAGCTGACCATTTTCACGCCCGTAGCTACCTCATCGATGCCTACACGCAATACGCAGCCTCAGCTGTGGCAGCCAACACCTTCATGAGATCTCTCTTCGCGTAGGCTCGCATAGCTATCAGGCGCTTTCTCTCGGCTGACATCGTATATTATCTGAATCTTCTAGTGCCGCCCTGCCTCTGGTAGCACAACCGATGTTTCACAATCTCACGGTGCCATGGGCTTGTACCCTGCTCGGCTGTGTGTCAGTGCTATTGGCAGTCATCCCAGTTATCTTCATGAAGTTCGGAAAGAAACTCAGATCAAAATCTAAGCTGGTGAGCTGTGGCCGTGCTGTCCTTGTGTCCTGATGTCAGGCTGACTACTTCCCATTAAGGCGGCCGGCTCGGTCTAGCGGGACTCATGCTCTTTTAGCTTGTGATTCCTGAATAAGATCTCGTTCTGCTCCCCTGACTTAATCACAATCTTGTCATATAGATAGACTCCTGCATACTGTAGCATAATATGACAAGAACCTCAACATGACGATACATACTGCAATGAACATAATACTAGACTTCGTCCTCATCTGACATCGCCCCTGCTTCTTCATCTATCGTACGTCTTGCTATCGCTTCTGCCATATCTTCACCGCCTGCCGAAGCTTCTGTACCACTTGTGCCCTTCTTAGCGGCGCCTAATCGTTGTCCTGTAGAAAGCACGAAGGGATCAGGCTTTGTGTGCGTTGTGAGTTATCGCATTCAAGCGAGACTCACGTATCAGGGTATTGATAGCACTCTGCGTTTTTGGCTTGAGCTTCTCCAACCGCTTATCCAAATCTCGTTTCAAATCCCAATTCGGTTTCTTAGGCTGGATATTGAAGAGATCCAATTCCTGTTTCCGCCGCTCTGCATCGTCTTCGAGAGCTTGTTTGATCAGGTTTTTAGTAGCGCTTTCGACAGTCTCTTCTTCGTCGGCTTTGTTGTGCTTGCGAGCTTGGCCTGTCGCTGGGTCATATGCTCGGAATTTGAAGTCGAGTCTGCAAGGCGCACTTAGGATGGTTTCAGAAGTTCTGGTGGTCGTGATATTTACCTAGCTTGCTTCGCAGCAGGCGTCTCGTCCTCTTGCGCAGGTTGTGAATCGCTTGCACTCGCTTCAGCTTTCCGTTTCCTACAATGAACATCAGCCAGAAGCCCTTCTAGATGTTCGACATCACACACCTCAACGCTAGAAGCTTCTCCTTGCGTGCGGCAGCAGCCTCTTCAAGCGAGCTCATTCTTCGTCTAAACCTGCGCGATTCGAAGGGCCGGCAATGTCAGCTTTCTCGTTCCCGTCTAGCTAGTTCGTATATGGTTGAGGTTGAGAGGGTGTAGTCATATAATGTAGATATGGCTTGGTCCGCATTGGCCTCAAAAAGCTGGTCCTTTTGACAGGATTTCCAGCTCGAAAACACCTCGAGAGTAGCGGTTCTAATGCTTTGGTATTGTCTAATCTTGCGAGAGTGGACGTATTGAAGGGACTGGATCAGCTGGACTTACGCGAACTACAGACGGTTCTTACTGGTCAGGAGACGAACAGCCCGAAAGCGTGACCAAACTGTGCTCTTCCGGCGAGAGCTCTTACAACAACATGCTGCTCAAGACTTCTACATCCGTCCTCTAGCTTCCCCCATCCTCATGCTTCCCTTAATCCCTCCTTTCACATCAGCAAGCCGGCACAGCTACACTGATCTTGACGACTTTGGCCAATCCGCCTAAGCTCGTTTCCTTATAGTTGCTATGCATATTCTGAGCGGTATCTCGCATAGCTTGAATCGCTTGATCAAGCGTGATGAAGTGCTCTCCGTCACCACTGTCGAAGAAATCGCTATAAGTCAGCCAAATTGGTCTTCAAAGACTCGCAAAAGAAGGTAGTTACCTCAGCGCAAGCTGTGCAGCTGTCACAGCTTTCACAGCACCGATTGCGTTACGCTCCACACAAGGAGCTTGAACTAGGCCGCCTAGAGGGTCTGCGATTGAGGTCAAGTCAGCTCTCGACAGCCTATTCCTGACAGCAATAGGGCCCGGACGCACCGCAAGTCAAGCCCATGTTGTGCTCGATACCTATCTCTGCAGCTTGAAGTACCTGAGCAGTCGTGCCTCCCATGCACGCCACGAAGCCGGCTGTATTTACTTTCGTCAGCTTCCAATCTCTTCCTCAATTAGCCAGACTTACCGGCAGCCATACTACACGCCACTCCCACTGATTATGCAAAGTGTTAATATATGTATTCAATGTATAAGTAGTATGGCTCACCTTCCGCCATGCAGCCTCCCTCAGCAGCACTTATCGTAGCTCCCCGTTTAAACAGCATACCAATAGCCGATGCGGTCAGTAAGAAGGTCAATATATCTCTTTCAGGTTCGTGGGAGATGAATTCTGATATGTATTTCGCGACGGAGGGGATGATGCCTGCTGCGCCGTTTGTTGGGCTGCGAATACGCGAATACGAAAAAGAGGCGATAAGTGAGGAGGAGGAGAGATAGTAGGGTAGGCACGCACGCTGTTACTACTCGCCCGCCGGAAGCGTTGACTTCATTAACGGCGATAGCGTATCTGTAAGCCGTTTCTCAGCTACTTCACGGCCTGAGACTTATAAGAGAGGGCAGACTTACGCCGACAAGAAATCCATAGCGGGAAACACCGTCTTTCTCGGCTGTATAGCAGGAAGAGGATGTTCCATCCTTCCTCTGACTTGCTGTCTCGCCAATCCCCTCTCTCCTCCTTGCACCAGCTCTTTTCCTGTCTCTCCCTCTCTCGCATCTCCTCCTCCTCCAACAGCCTGGTTCGAGCTCGTCTCGCTGCCCGGTACACTAGGATAGAAACCCCTCATGAGTCTTTTATACAGTCCAGGTGCGCGTCTTTTGAGCTTGAGTTCACCAGGTAGAAGCGTGTCGGACGAAGAGACGCCTTCTCGAATACACGTGTCCATAGTTGACCATAGTGCAAGTGTTTTAGAACGTATCTCTGCGTCAGTGAGGTAATGACGCTCGTTCTCCCAGACGACCTGGAAACGAGACAGGTAGTATTAGTGGTGAGGTAGAGGGAAGGAAGGTCGAGAAGAGACGTACTTGTGCGATGGTAAGATTGTGCTTCTTGCATAGGTTCGCTAGATCTTCACCCGTCGCGAAGGGCAAAGGCGGAAGAGCCCATTTCGCACTTTCATCATTATCTTCCTCCTTTTTTTTCTTCTTCTCCTCACGTTTCACACTTTCTTCTTGCATACCAGCAGGTTGAGCTAGCTGAGCGATACCGTCCCTGCTCGATGGGGATCCGGGAGACGAGGTATCTGAAGTCGGGGTACCGTGATCTTGTCTACGCCGAGCAGGATCGGCAGCTTCTCTGTCCGTCTGTTTGTAGAACACATTCTCGCCTCCTATCTGGAGGGAGCCAGCAGTCACTACGAAACCACCGCCGACGCTGCTCATCTCTTTTTAGCTTCCCTCTCTTTAGAAGAGCAGGAGAAAGATAAGAACGCACGAGAAGTACTCATTCAGTGCCACGAGATCGCCAGATGAGTTGAAGACTGCGAATGACATTCCGTTAGGATGTTCAGGAAGGACACTGTCCCATCTCCATCGAATATCCTTCTCGGGGTCGAAATTGATCTTGTGCGTTCCAGCGAGGGATACTATACATACAGAGCTCTTTTCGTCAACTCTTCTTTGTGAGAGCACTTTCAAGGGAGCAACTTACACCGCTTCGTCTCGATTATACTCTTGAAGTTGGGCTGTACGATGGACGTGTCTACAGTCTCTACATCGTAGTTCTGTGCGCCCATGAGAATAGCTTCGACCGTAGCATGTCCTTTACCCGTTGCAGCTAGCTGTTGATCCAACAAGCTATTTCTCAGCGCGTCCACGAAATAAGGAAGGGGGTGAGACTGACCGATCCATAGAGCGTGATCTTGAGCGTCGCTACTTCATCCAATAGCTTTGCCTTCTCGAGATCCCCTACGAAGATACCTGCTGCTCGCCATGGCCCAACTATATACTCGCTATCTCTCAGCTTGATCCCGACTCCCATGCTCGATGAGACGAAAGCGCACCTGTATGGGATGAGGATGGTCCAACACCGACTGTCAGAAGCTATTAGCTATGGAATGGCATCCTGACTGTGGTCGCGCACTGGAGAAGAGGTCGAATGCTGGGATGGACAAAGAACTCAGAATGAAGTGAGACAGGGAAGGAGTGAGCGCGGCGGACTGGATATGACAGCATGTGCGTTCTTGCTGTGTGACTGGATAGTGGTCTCTACGTGGGGGAGTATACTGCTAGGCGTGTTGTTGATAGCCGGGACCGAGTAGAATCGCTTGATTGGGAGCTGCAATCTAGGAAGCCTTGAAGGTATCGCTAGAGGATTACGACGGGCAATACTACGAGCTACCAGCATCATAACGCTGTCTTCGTTGGCCAATGAAGCAACCGGGAAAGCCCTGTTGCAATCAGCTTGGAGGAGCGGCCGTCTGGATTCCGCGATAATATCGATAAGGCCATCTCTTTGGCAGCGCTGTGCACGACAAGAAGCTTTACATGCATTCAATGTAATGTGTAGATGCAGTATCTATTCCATGCAACTCCTATTCTGCATCTGCTAAGTTACCCCTATCGATGCAGGATTTTCAGCTGTGCCTGATTGGTCCTTTTTCCTTGCTGAAAATTCTGACTGCGACGGAATAGCTTTTCGGTGTTACGATGCGTGTATGATGGATGGATGCTGATTGATGATGATGTGTCATTCTTCCGGCGTCCTCGCTCCCAATTGCTGCCGGGTTGGGACGGCCAGGCCCATCCCTCAACATTCAGCCTTCCTTGAATTGCCACGGGAGACAAAGGCGCGTCAAACTTGAAGGCAACTTCTCTTCTTCTTCTTTCTTTTCTCTCCAAGCAACTTCACTGCCTTTGCAGTTTATATACATCTACATCACATCTGTTCTAGACGCAGACACCTTTAGAGTCTGCCCTCACCCTTAGACAGGCCAAAGCAAACTCGGGAGAAATCGAGAAAACTCGAGTTTTCACTGCAAAATTTGCATAAAGGACTCGCTTCCTCCAACCAAATCAGCAACAAAACCACATACATACATTCTATTCATCACTATATGTGAGTATACTGCAGCAACATCACTCTGTTCAAGGTTTTGACGCCCGCGTTCCAGCATGCCTGCCCCAGCCATGAAGAAGCACGAGACAGCAAACGTTGCCGTGCCCACACCCGTCAAAGTCGCATCCAGCCAGGTCGCACTGGAGGGAAGCCACGCAGCAGCAGCTGAAGATGCAGGCAATGCATCTGGCGAGGCCAAAATCGACATCCACGCCCTGCTCTCATCCACCGATGCCTTGCAGAGAGATAATGCCGCCACCGAGCTGGCAAACTTGGTAAAGATGGAAGGACCTCAGGCATTCGTCAGACTCGGTCTATCCACTGCTATCGAGAAGGGTCTGTCAGACAAGAAGAACGCCATCGCGCGAGAGGGCGCATGCACTCTCATCTCTACCCTGTGCCAGGCAGGCGTAGGGCAAGCCGTAGAGCCATTCATGCTCGAGAAGGTGCTTCCTCAGATCATCTCCGAGACGTTCGCCGACAAGGAGAAGAACGTCCGCGCAGCTGCCGTCGAGGCAGTCAAGCAGTTTGCAAAGATCATGTCACCCTGGGCTGTACCCATCTTCCTTCCTATCCTCCTCAACCAGATCAGGACTGCCGGTAAATGGCAAGTCAAGACTGGTGCACTCGAGATCATGGATCAGCTCATCAACTCTTGCGCCGCGCAAATCTCAACCCAAATGCCTGCCATCATCCCAGTCATGGCTGAGGTTATGTGGGACACGAAAGCAGAGGTAAAGAAGGCTGCTCGTGCTACACTCAAGAAGTCTACCATCCTCGTTTCCAACAAGGATATCGAGAAATTCATCCCTGCACTCATCAAGGCCCTCGAGAACCCAGTCGAGGAGACCGTAAAGACCATCCAGCTCCTCGGTGCTACTACCTTCGTATCAGAGGTAGACTCCCCTACCCTCTCCCTCATGGTTCCTCTGCTCTCCAGAGGTCTCGACGAGCGTCTCACCGCTACTCGCCGTAAGATCGCCGTCATTGTCGTGAGTATACGCATTCACCCCACCTATTGCTATCCATTACTGATGTATTGGCGACTCGCAGGACAACATGGCCAAGCTCGTCGACAACGAGTTCACCGTCCGACCTTTCTTGCCCAAGCTGCTTCCCAAGCTCATCAAGATCGAAGAGACCGTCGCAGACCCCGAAGCCCGTGGTGTCGTTGGCAAAGCCATCAAGACCCTCCGCGAAGTCGGAAACACCCAGGGAGACGGTACCGATCTCCCACCTCTCAAGGTCAACACTGCCGCCGAGACTTCCAAGTCTGTTCTCGCTGCTATCAAGAAGGCAAACTCTCAGTCTCCTCTTTCCGAGACTTCTCCTCTCGTAGTCTACATCTCCGAACTCGCTGCTGCGCTCCTTAACGCACGCAACTACGAGCTCACAGAGTGGGAAGTCGCACTCGTACCTTACGTCAACCTCGGTGTACCTGAGGCTGATAAGGCCCAGCCTATCGTCAAGGACATCCTCGAGCGCTCCGCCAAGGAAGCCGGCCAGACCGCCGAGATCCTCGAAGATGAGGAGGAGGGTGAAGATCTCTGCAACTGTACCTTCTCCCTCGCTTACGGTGCCAAGATCCTCCTCAACACCGCTACCATGCGATTGAAGAGAGGTCACAGATACGGTCTCTGTGGACGAAACGGTTCCGGAAAGTCGACTCTCATGAGAGCTATCCACAACGGCCAGGTAGAGGGCTTCCCTTCCCCAGACGTCGTCAGAACCTTCTACGTCGAGCACGATATTGACGGATCAGAGGAAGACACCACTGTTCTCCAGTTCATCCTGAACGACAAGCGAATCCAAGCCGACGAGAAGGAGATCGTAGAGACTCTTGACAGCGTCGGATTCTCAAACGGCCGTCAGCAACACGGTATCGGATCCCTCTCCGGTGGATGGAAGATGAAGCTTGCGCTCGCAAGAGCTATCCTCTTCAAGGCTGATATCCTCCTCCTCGATGAGCCCACCAACCACTTAGACGTCCTCAACGTCACATGGCTCGTCAACTACCTCACCTCCCTCACCCAATGCACATCCATCATCGTCTCGCACGACTCCGAGTTCCTCAACCGAACAGTCACCGACATCCTCCACCTCGACCGATTCAAGATCAAGCGTTACCCCGGAAACTTGGAGAACTTCGTCAAGGTCGTCCCTGCTGCCAAGGCATACTACGAGCTCTCACCAGCAGACGACTACCAGTTCAAGTTCCCAGACCCTCCTCTTCTCGAAGGTGTAAAGACAAAGGAGAAGTCCCTTCTCAAGATGCGAAAAGTCGGATTCCAGTACCCCGGCTCCCCCGCTCCTCAGCTTACAGATATCTCCCTGCAAGTATCCCTATCGTCTCGTGTAGCTGTTCTAGGACCAAACGGTGCTGGAAAGTCGACACTTGTCAAACTTCTCGTAGGAGAGACCGAGCCTGGCTCAGGAGAAGTCTGGAAGCACCCCAACTTGGTCATCGGATACGTCGCCCAGCACGCTTTCCACCACATCGATCACCATCTCGACAAGACCCCTCTCGAATACCTCCTCTACCGATACCAGACCGGTGAGGATATCGAGGAACTTGGCAAGGCCACCCGTATCATCTCTGAGGAGGAGAAGGCAAAGATGAAGCAGGGAGAAGTTGTCGTTGTTGAGGGTGTCAAGCGCATCATCGACGAGATCACCAACCGAAAGAAGCTCAAGCAGTCTTACGAGTACGAAGTCAGCTTCAAGGCTCTTTCCTCCTCCGAGAACATCTGGATGTCGCGAGACGAGCTCATCAAGCGTGGTTTCGAGAAGAAGGTTCTTGAAGTCGATACAAGAGAAGCTCAGCGTCTTGGTCTGCTGCGCCCTCTCGTCCGAAAGGAAGTCGAAAAGCACATGGCCGACTTTGGTCTCGAGGCAGAGTTCGTCACACACAACACCATGAGAGGTCTCTCCGGTGGTCAGAAGGTCAAGGTCGTACTTGCCGCTGCGACATGGCGAAGACCCCACGTCGTCCTCCTCGACGAGCCTACCAACTTCTTGGACAGAGAATCCCTCGCTGCCCTCATCGAGTCCCTCAAGGCTTTCGAAGGTGGTGTACTGGTCATCACACACAACAGAGAGTACGTTGCAGTGTGTTTGTTTCAGAGCTTGCGCTGATTTCATCCCGATTACAGGTTCTCCGAGTCCCTATGTACCGAAATCTGGGCAATGAAGGACGGTTTCCTCGTTGCTTCTGGTCACAACTGTACGTCTATGCATCATGTACAGCTTATGCGACGTTGTTTGCTGATGTTTTCCCCTATTTTCATTTTTTCTTTCTTTCTCGACCTGGCTTCGTCAACTGCAGGGGTAGAAGGACAAGGAAGCGGTCCGCGAATCGATGGACAGAAAGAAGACGAAGAGGACAAATTCGACGCGATGGGCAACAAGATCGTCGGAGCCGAGAAGAAGAAAAGTGAGCTAAAACACCCCGGGGGACGTCTTGGACTGTCTGCTGACTCTATACGGTCTAGAATTATCATCTGCGGAACAGCGCAAAGCGAAGAAGGATAGAATTGCCGTAAGTTTGACGTTTCTGCACACCCTGGGGCGCCCTCGACCTTTGCTGACTTTCCTTTTGCTTTCCTATCCAAAAGAGGAGAAAAAGAGGCGAGGAGGTCTTCACAGACGAAGAGCTATAAGCTTCCTACACTTCCTGCGATGTTTCTGGGTCGTTTGGGCGACTTACGCCGATTTTTGGGCCCGCCGGCAGGCCCGCCTCTGTCTCTACTGTTGTCGCACTAGAACTAGAGTATGTCCTTCAGCAGCAGTAGTCTGTCTTACCTTATATCTGCTTGTTTGCAATGCTATCTATCTATCGAACAACTTTCGGCCTTAGGCTTCGTCATTTCTCGTAACTTGGCACCAAACATTTGACAGCTCAATGATTCGGCAACGGTGATACCTTGCACACTGTCTACTACATCAACATCACTACAACATGGCGCCCGTAGCTTCTACGCCGGCGCTCCTCAATGCTGAACGGGGGCTGAACCTCCTCCTGAACGACGATCTTACTGGCGCGCGAGCCGCTCTCGAAAGTCACAATGATCCCTATGCACTTGCTGGAATGGGCATCTGCGAATTCTTGACTGCTGCCGTAGGCTTGGAGGATGAACGCCTACATCGAGCGAGCGAAGCGCTTTCGCAAGCTGAGAAGGCAGCTACCAAGGCCAAATCTACCGCAGAAGCAGAGCCTGGACAGTGGTGGACACAGCCTGGACTGGAGCTTGAAGTCATCATTGCAGACGTGACGGCTGCGCAATCCGTCAGTTTCTCAGGCCTAATCGCCGAGAGTGACAAGTCGCTGATGCCAGCGTTTCCAGCTGCTACATCTACTAGGCGATTCTTACGTAGAGTATGCCAAGGCAATGTGGAAGCTGAATGCAACCTACAAGTACTTCGCATCGATTTACAAGAACGTCTTCGTGACGGAAGTCAAGCCGGATGCGAGTATTGCTTCTATCGTGCAAGATCTCAATGAACGCTATCATAAAGCTACTGCTGCGCATACGCTCAAGCACCAGCACAAGAGCACCCTTGGCAAGCTGAAGAGCCTTGCTCCTCGTATCTCATCTACCTCCGACCTTCACGCACCGCCAAGCAATACATCACTCAGCACAGGAGGAGCCTCCATGCCCGTCTCAATCGGCGGAAGTACGAATGCGAGCGTTTCTGGCTCACCTCCAAACGGCCTTACCAGCAACCCATCGCCAGAATGGACAAAGAGCCCAGTCATGTCTTTCGTCGTCAGCGGAGGAGCGTTCGGCCATGGACTCTTCGAGCTAGTATTCGCGCTCATGCCGCCGAAAGCGCGCAAGATGTTCAGCTGGCTAGGCTACGGCGCCGGAGATCGGAAGCGGGCATTGAAGCTATTGGAATTGACTGCTTCTACCGGCACGGATATACACGCGAGCTTTAGCGCTCTGGTGCTTATAAGCTATTATGCCCTTATACTCCTCATGAGCGGTTGGCAAGCCGATCGTGCTGGACTGCTGAAAGCGTCTAATGATACGCTGGAGAGGGAGTTGGAGAAGCATCCGAAGGGAACTCTATGGCTGCTGAATAAGGTCAGTCTGTCTCCCATCACTGCATTCAACTGGCCTGACATTCTTTGCAGGCGAAGTTAATGCGATACTCCGGCGACGCCGATGGCGCACATACCCTACTTCAACAAGCTCTTTCAGGTCCATCCACTTTCCGACAAGCCGTCTCTACCTTACAATTCGAGCTATGCTGGGTTCTTCTCTCGAAATGTCAATATGCCGAAGCCGCTTCTGCCTTTCTCAAGATGGTTGACTTGAACAGCTGGTCCCATTCTACATACTACGCCTTCGCAGCGGGCTGTCTACGAGAACTTCCTCATCGGACAGACGCTCAAGAAGCGCAGATGGCAGATCTGTACGCCAAGATTCCTACTTCCATGAACAAGAAACGGTTCATGGGCCAGCCGCCCAGCAGCGAGATATACCTAGAGAAAAGAATAAAGTTCTATACTGCCAAAACGAATAGATGGAAAAACGAAGGATGGTCGGAGAAGAATGCGGAATGGTGGGATACAGTCAGGATATCGACGGCGCTCGAATTGAGCTTATACTGGAATCAGTTCACACACTACCCTCCGCAGTCGTTGAAGGACCTCATAGCTCGTCTGGAAGGACTTCTCGCGCAAGAACCGGCGGAACTGGACACGCCTGAAGAAGTCGCACTCTGCCATACTATCCTCGGCGCGTGCTACTCGGCCTTACAGGACTTCGACAAGGCGAGGAAATACCTTGAATTGGCAGAAGATGCATCTGCGAACTTGAACGAAGCATATACATATCTCGGCGCTCTGTCGCGGCTGCATCTTGCTCGCTTGGCGTGTCAGGAAGCAGAAGCAAGCGCTGGAGACGATAAAGAAGTCTGGAAGAAGAAGTTGCAGTATGCAGAAACGAAGTTGGATCAAGTGTTCGCGCAAGTCGGATATGATATGAATGGCCGCGTCGAAAGCCGAGGTGAGCAAGACTCACTGTTCGATATCAACATGCTGATTTGCTCGAACAGGCCAGATGCTGCGAGTCGAAATTGCCGAGAAGAAAGCCCGCTTGGGTCTGTAGCTTTACTTCTTTGTTTTATACCATGCCTCCCACTGATAGACTGCATACATGGACACCATCTCATCTCATATCATCTTGGTCTTACTGCTTCCCACATCCGCCTCTTTCGCCCGCTTCATCAGTCAAAACGGCTCAGCCGCTTTCTCATCCGCCGGCCGACAAGGGCCAACTTTATCTTATCTGATCAGATCAGGGAAATGTCTCAGAAGGATCTTTTGGTTCTCTTGGCTCTCAGGGTTGCACAACTAGTCCGCTGCCGGCTGACGAGTATGCGCTCTGATAGGCTGAGCCAGACATGCTTTTCCAGCTTGTACACATGCGCGAGCTCAGGAAAGGAGCGGGCAGCTCGGCTTGTTCTCCCGTGTCCCGCTCGTACCCTTTTCCTCTCGTCTTTCATAAAATTCACTCGTCCTCTTCTCTTTCGCTTCTTTCTGCCTCTTCGCTTTCGCATCTTTCCCTCCTCAAACACTAACTTCGCTCAATAGCTCACATACAATGCTTTTCTCGACCATAGCTGTCTTCGCTGTTGCTGCGCCTCTTATGGCGGCCGCTGCTCCGCTGCTCGCTAAGCGTGCAAGCGACCTGCGCTCCAGTGCCGGTAGGTCCTTCTTGCAATGCATATAAATTGCACTGACAGCCAAATTACCGCTACAGTCACACTCTATAATCCTGCTCCTCGTCTTTGGAACGATGCTACGGACAGCGCTCAGCCTTGCGGGGGCATCGCTTTCAACGGTACACGGACTCCGTTCCCTCTTTGTATGTCGAACATCGTGCATCTTACTCACAACGCAGGTGCTGATGGTCATTCCAGCTGGTGGTAATGTTTCCATGGTCGTCCATGCCGATGCTACCGGTCTGCAGTTCAACTATGCAGCCATCGAGGGTCAGTCTTGTAATTCCCTTTGCATCAATCGCTTTACTGAGCTAAGATTGTTCTCTCGTATCCAATGCAGACCCTCGCAAGAACTCCGACTTCAGCATGCTAGTGCACGAAGCTACTTCTACTACATTCCGCGGCCATCACTGCGACGGCGCACCCGACTTCGCAGCTTTGGGATTCTCCGCTGGCCAGAAGCTTACGATTCAAGCCCAATGGCGTGCTGGGGTTCGGTCAACTACGCTCTATCAATGTGCAGATATCGAGCTTGTAGATCCTGCGAACTACGTACAGCCTAGATCGGCTATGTGCTTTAATGGTGCTCTGGACGTAGCTACTGCGGACTATAATGATTATTCTGATGATCTGAGCTCTGGACTATCCAAGGTGCGCGACCTTCCGTCATTTTAACATACTTATGTTGCGAGAAGCTGACAAGCGCTGCAAATGCAGGGCGCCAAAGCTGGTATTGCAGTAGGAAGTGTTGTTGGAGGCCTTGCTCTAATCGCAGCGGCTTTCTTCGGCTACAGACGCTATCAAGCTAAGAAGAACCCTCCTTTCAACCCATATGCTCACAATCGAACAGGAGAAGACGCTACTCTTGCTGGATCGGCTTCCGGACCTGACATGGTTCAGAAGGCTTAGGAGGGCATCTACGGTGAGAGCTTGAAAGGTCGCGATGAGCTTGTCATCGAAGTGGATTCGTAATTGGTACATTGAAAAGCACATTTCGGCCTGCGATAAAACCTAGAAAGAAGACTATAGCTACAGATTTGACTGCAATTGGGTTGTAACGCAAACATGGATACGTTGATATAGATATAGATTTACTTGGTCATCTCCTTCTGCTCCTCCTTCTCTGCATCTCTCTGCATGGCAGTTGCTGGCTGATTGTGCAATGTTGATCCATCGCTTTCATCGCTCGAGACTGCGCTCTTTGCTTCCCACTCATCCTCTCTGTCCATCTCTATGCCCTGCTCGAGCCTGTGGTGCTGTCCGCGAGATGACGACGACGTCAGACTGTTTACCGGAGACGGTCTATCGAGTCCAAACCTGCGAGATATCCTTAGCAAGAGTAGCTACGAACCGTTTGTCATTGTACTCGCCATCCTCTCAAGTATGAGCGAGTCCCATCATCGTGCACAGTTGCTCCCCATTCGTTTTCGTTGTTGTTATTGTTTACTTCAAACATCGCGTCTTCGGATTTCGACAAGTTTGCAGCAGATCTGCCGCGCTGACTCCATCGTTCTTCCCTAGGTATGCCCTTCGCCATGTTGTTTCTGTTATTGCTGCTGTTTGCTGCATTTCCAGATACAGCGATGACACCGCGTCGTCCTTTGCGAGTTCTCCAGGTGAAACATAGCAGCATCCCGCTAAATACGAGCAGAATGAAGGCGAAGATTGACGATAGAATAACGACGAGGGTGGATGGGCTGCCCATGCTGGCGTATGAGCGTTAACGAGAGCCGTCAAACGCGCTATCTAGCACCGAAATCGCACTCGTTTTTTGTACAGTACATTTAGCTTTTCTCATCACTGTATCTTGAATGATTCCTCTGTATTACATCTGCCATATCCCATCTACACCATTAGAATGGGAGGAAAGCTCCTCGTCTTTCTTCTTGCTTTTTCCGACTTGATCTGCTTGATCCGAAGGCGAACAAAGAGTGAACGAAGATAGTTGCAAGCGACAAGTCTGTCGACTGGGTTTCAAACGGCTTTTACGTCCAAAATGTTGGCCCATCATGCAAGCCCGCAAGGTCCACCGCCGTTACTTCGAGCCAAAGCTTTGTCCAGCAATCACACTCATGATGCAACGAGCTTTGATCTGTTCCACCTCCTGCTGCTGGTCCTCGAGGCCATGGCTCCCCATTTCGAAACGGACTGATCCTGCGTACTTGGCCTGGTCTCACTATGCCTTATGTTGCTCCCACTTCGCTAGTCGCAGCAAACCGAAGACCCCTACCAGCTGTCCCAGCATCAGCAACGTCGAGTTCACCATCTAATACTTACACTGATAATCAGGTCCCTGCGCCTGCGCGAGGAGGTCCCAAGGGCAGACGGATACCGGCGCCCAGCATCTTACCGCCAGTTCTCGACCAGACGCAGACGCACTCAAAACTACATCTAAGCCTGAATAGCGGGTTCTCATCTCTACAGAAACAGGTGGAGGAGCTACAGGCGCGGCACTTCCAGGGTGACAGCAGCAGGCTCTCTACGCGTTCGCAAACGGTTGCACCACCTCCTCTTCCGCCAAAACAGCAAGTGAACACTAGCATGGCTCAACAACAACGGCGACCTCTGCCTGTACCGCCGAATAGCGAGTATCCGCATCGACCAGCTCAGCACCAGTACCCGGCAAGCTACGGCCCGTCCATCAGCAAGATCCGTTCATTCTCAGCTCAGCCTCCATCTGCTTCATCTGCTGCGTATGCAGGCCTACCACCAGGTGCAGCTGGGTTCCCTCGGTCGTACGAGACTGCAGGCCCAGCGAGTCCGTTTCCCCTGGCGTCTACGGCAGCTCAACCACCTTCTTTTCCGTATCACCAGCACCCAGGCGCTACAAATCCCCAGGCATACGTACCGCAGAATGGTACGGTAGCGCGCTCGTTCGCAAAAGGCGGCGCTTCAATCATGCTTCATAAAGGCTTCTTCGACTTGCTCAGCTTGGTACCGTACGACCCTACGCCGCCAAACCCGAATTATCTACAACAAGCTGGAGGTAGTAGGAGCGGGACGGATAATGCGGGATGGATGGGAGATAGACCGACAAGGAGCATCATGCGAGCTGTCACCACTCCCATCTTTGCGAGCCAGTCCGCGGCGCCAAGCAGTCAAGCACTGCAGAGTGCGAATGTAGCACGTCTGCAAACAAAGGGAAACAGGAGGATCAGCGTAGACATGGTCGGGAGGCCTACTGGCTTTACGTGAGTCGACTTGATCCGCGAGAAACTGGCTTCCGTTGCTGATATTGCTTATCATCATCAGCCATCTCGCTCATGCATCTGATGCAGAACAAGCTGAAGAGATCCTCAAGCGATGGAGGATAGACGGTAATGGCAAGCTGGCAGGTGGGCGCAGTCTCCAGTCCCTCTCCCTCCAACTCAGCTAAGGTCAATGTATGCAGAGCCAGGCTGGGTCATATCCATCAAAGAAGCAGCTCGCACACGCGCACGCGCACAAGGAATCGCCCAAGTGCAATCGAATCTCGATCAAGAACGGCCTTACCAACCTCTAAAAGTGACAAATGCGAACCCCGACTCCCTTATCTCTATCTTTACCGACAAAGCAGACCGAGGATCCCATTCGCCGATTCATGAAGCCGCGCCTGCTGGTTTGCCGGTCTTGTCGCCTCCGCTGCCTTCGCCTGCTATGCATATTCCATATAGCCCAGTTCCAGGATCTCCTCGGCTCCCTGGGTCACCTCTCGATGATAGAGTTGTCATTCATGAACATGTCCCGGTTAAGCCTATCCTACCTCCTCCCAATCTGCGAGCGAACACAGCACAGACGGTTATCATTCGGAACACAGAAGCTTTGGAGCAGATGCGGACTGGAGAAGAAGCCACCGACAGCCTATCTCCTCTATCATCATACAACCGTGGAGCCCTTCCTCTACCTGGCACGGTCGAGAAGCATACTGGAGGACTGAAGCTCTCAAATGGAAAAGCTTTCAAGCCATCGCTCGAGACTGTCGAACGATCAGTAGCTACCAAGATCTATCTAGAGAATCACTACTACGGCATCCTAAAGCGTCCTCGAGACCGAGATCAGCGGCGCGCAGCCCTCGAGCGGGAACTTGCAGGCGCAAACATCACTGATTCCCAGCGGCGCGCAATACGAGCAGCCTGGTTAGTCGCAGAGACTGAAACACTACGCGATGTCCGAAATCGCGTCTCTGCCAATTCATTCATCAAGCTCAAGACGATTGGACACGGTGCTTTTGGAGTCGTGTCTCTCGTCAAAGAAAGAGATTCAGGACAGCTCTATGCCATGAAACAATTACGAAAAGCAGACATGTTGCGCAAAGGACAGGAAGGCCACGTCAGGGCAGAGAGGGATATCATGAGCGCTGCTTCATCGGCGAGTCTCTCGAGATGGATAGTGAGACTGGTATACTCGTTCCAGGATACAGATCATCTATACTTGGTCATGGAGTACATGAGCGGTGGAGATCTGCTCAATCTACTCATCGATAAGGATGTCTTCGAAGAGGGATTCGCCAAGTTCTACATAGCCGAGATGGTGCTGGCGGTTCAAGAGGCTCATAAGCTGGGATACATTCATAGAGATATCAAGGTAAGTCTGGTAATCGAACTCAGAGCAGTCAAATTGACGCTCCTTGATGCAGCCCGACAACTTCATCTTCTCTTCGGACGGCCACATCAAGCTTAGCGACTTTGGTCTAGCTACTGACTTTCACTGGGCACACGATGGCGCATACTACGAGCAGCAACGTCGGCAGCTACTGAAGAAGCACGGTATCGATCTCGACGAGGGCAATCCCTTGACAGGCGGAAAGCGTTTCAATTCCAATGGCGGACTTGATCTGAGCGACCTGCCTGCGCAAGACGGAGATGATGAGGAAGAACAGAAGAAGGGAGTCCTCACCTGGCGGGAAAAGAATAGGAAGAAATTGGCATATTCTGTGGTTGGCACAAACTCGTATATGAGTCCGGAAGTCATCAGGGGAACTGGATACGATCAGTCTTGTGATTGGTGGTCGTGCGTATCTTCCCTTTCGCCCTATCCTCAATCCAACGAACTGATCCTCTGTTGCGCAGTCTTGGCATCATCTTGTTCGAATGTCTGTTCGGCTACCCGCCCTTCGTCTCCAAGTCCCGACATATCACACGTCAGAAGATTCTATCATGGAGACAAAGTCTACGGTTCCCCTCCAGGCCGAGGGTATCACGCGAAGCTCAAGATCTGATACAACGGCTTATCTGCGAGCGCGAAGATAGGCTAGGCAGTCGATCTGCGCCATCGACTATTCGACCAAACTCTATCATGCTTGCTCAGAGGAGGTCTGGCTTCTTAGGCCCGGCTCCAGGGTTTGCTGGACTCAAAGATGGAGCAGAGGACATCAAAGCTCATCGTGAGTTGCACCTTGATTTTAGGTCACCCATGAGATTTATTGAACTGATTATATGCACTAGCCTGGTTCCGAGGCATCGACTTCAAGACTTTGCATCTTCAAGAACCACCCTTTAAGCCTGATCTGCGAGACCCAAGCGATACGCGCTACTTCGATGACGACATCAAGGATGAGCCGCTAGGTGGGTGAACTGATTCGTGCACAACGCAGCGTATTAATGCTCTCGGCAGCTGCTCCTGATGCCCAACCTGGACAAGCTGAGGCTACCAAAGATCCGATGCTTCGCGATAAAGTGTTCGGCAAGCATCTTCTTGACGTGCGGAAACAGTTGGCCTTCCAAGGATATACCTTCGTAAGCTTGTTGTTACTTTCTCTACAGCCGAATACCCGCTTACGTTTTTATGTAGAAATCGCCTAAGCAACGAGTGTACGATCCGCGAAATGGTCTCAAAGATCTTGCAGCTTCCATCGAAGAGGCTGAGGATGTGCGCGGCCGCTCGATGTTGCGTGAACCTAGCTCAGGCTTCAGACGAGCGATGTCTCTGTGAAAATCCAGCTGGCCATCATACCTCTATTCTGCGCTACAGGCTATACGTCAATCACGATTTATGCTACATATGCTACTTCAACCGCGCTACCTCTACAGTTCATTCATACATACGAATTTCACGGACTCGCCAGCCGCCGCAGATCCTCTTGATGTAGCTTCTGATGCCTGTATACAATTAATTGTAGAACATAGAGCGTACAGTCAGCTACCTTGGTTGTTGTATTCGTTATATTAGTCCGCTTACCGCCGCAAATTCGAGGCGGTCCCGAAGCTCCGCATACACTGCGAGCATTGATACGCTCGCTCACCAGTCTGGAAGATAGTCAGTACACACTAGTGAACGCATATGTGACCGCTCACATGAACGACCATGTGTATCGACAGGCCGCTCGGCCGTGCAAAGGCTTTCCCGCATACTTCGCAGACATATTTGACCGATGTCGATGAGATTGGATGGTCGAGACGCGGTGATGATACTGCTTTGTGCAACGGCGGAGGTGAGGGGATATCGAAGGGCTGTTGTGGCAGCCTCGGCGGTGGTGATCTGAAGTGCGTAGACCTTGCAGATCGCAAGCTGGGTAATGGAGGAGGAGATGGACTTCGGAGAGGTAGAAGAGGAAGTTGATGTGTACCAGTTGCTGGGTAGGTGCCAGGCTGTGTGACTGTAGGGTCGTACGGCGAGGCAGCCGCTATGGGAGGCAGCGACGCGGCTCGCCCGGCTATGTCGATAGCAGGCTCACTCGCCCTTCGACCATATCTTGAGCTTGAAGCAGGGATGCTCAGCGGGCTTTGCATTGGGGAAAGATTGAAATAGAGATCTTGCGGACCGATCTTCGGAAGCGGGGGAGGTCGTCCCGTTGCAGACCGCTCTGACGCAGTGCTAGGACTTTGGTTGAAAGGAGAAGATATAGCCAGACCAGGTCCTGTGTTTGTCAATGCGGGCATGAAGCGAGCTACGGAAGGGCTCTTCATCCGAGTATCCCCTGTAATAGTTCCTCTCGGTGACCGCAGGGGCGGTGAGACCGACGAGCGTGCAGCACTACTGCCTCTTACTGGAGCCTCATCTTCCGACATGTGATCCAAACTTAGTGAAGAGAGGTCCGGAGTCTTGAGACCGGTTGATGTAGCTCGGTGCGGACTTTCAGAGGAAGCTTGCGATGGTTGGAGACTGCGCTGCTTCTGTTGTGCATATCGCTGAGATGGCAGAAGTTGCGAGTAGTGACTGGGTGGCGATTGGTCTCGAAGCGAATGCTCTCGTGACAAGGGAGGAGACATACGCCTGACCTTCTGCGTACGATCCCGATAGTCTCCTCTTGGAAGAGGCGAAGGCGTCCGCTGCATGGAGGAATGCAGAGGCTGCTTACGTCCCCTCGGAGGCGGTGAAATCGGTAAATCACTGGTCCAAGGATCTCTGGGAGTGTATGATATGTTGAGAGCAGGGTCATCACGTAGAGAGCGCGATGCACCAGACCGACTGCTCATCTGGAACGGATCGGTTGCAGGATGCGCAGGCCTGGCCACGTATGCGGAGGATGCAGGATAGCCTGCATAGTCATCAGGCCGAGAGCGTAGAGCTTGATGATTGCGAGGTAAGGTATCGAAGTAGTCTACCAACGGCAAGAGACCAAGTGGTGATCACAGGATTAGCGAGGCCGGCTCACAGCTAACCGGTCTCAGCAGACACGCACCAGGAGCTGCTTCATAGCCTAAGGCTTCTCTCAGTGGAGGTAGACGGACTCTTTGAGGCATTGAGATTACAGTATGCGATTTCCGTTGTACGATGAAACCGGTCACTAAGCAGAGTAGAAGGCTTCGACTGCTTGCTTTCGCAGTACGAGGTAGATCGCGTGCTGAGAAGAAGTCACAGTGACTTCAATGCGAGTACCGGGTCTCCTCTGCCGGAAATTGGGTGTGTTAAGTAGTGTTGGAAAGAAGAGCACAGGATGAAGGTGGACCGAAGCAGAGAGGGAGGCAGTGTCAGGAGCCAGAAAAGCAGAAGTGCAGAAGGAAAGCTCTCGAATTTCAGCAGCCCAGGTAGTGGGAGCATTGCACGTCAGACCGTTCGACATGAAAGGCAGAGCGGCGTGTTCCCAGAACGCCCGTCTTACGCCGGATTT
This sequence comes from Erythrobasidium yunnanense, assembly GCA_001600175.1. NCBI lineage: Eukaryota > Fungi > Basidiomycota > Cystobasidiomycetes > Erythrobasidiales > Erythrobasidiaceae > Erythrobasidium > Erythrobasidium yunnanense. Next base: position 450,562 of record BCJC01000007.1, read on the forward strand.
GCATCAGCCGTTCAACGTACTAGGCCAAGCGTGGATGTCTATACACGCTGATCAAAGGTAAACCGCATTGCCAGAAGAAGCTCGTTTCTTTACGCTTGACGATTCGTCCATTTCCTTGCTATGTAAGAAAGGCGTGTGCTTTGGTTGAATGCATCAATTCTGATGAAGCTTCTATGCACTTCAGGGTGCAGCGGCAGGCGACAGCAGCGCGACTTTCTAGGTCCAACCTGAGTACGGCGACGCCGGTAGCTGGGCCATCAACGAGCTCGACACCGTACGATGGAACGCCAGGTGATAGTCCAGAGCCCAGCGTGAGCACTGCATGAGCGAAAAGCTGCAGAAGATCCAAATTTCCTGACGAGATGGTGTCGAAATCAGGAAGACATACAGACACTAATATCGCAGGTCAACTATGCTGAAGCTCCTAGACCTTTCAAGAACCCTGCGTATGGAAAGACAACAAGCAATAGAAGGCCAAAGACGGCAAAGCAGATCATTCAGATTGAGCGCGAACGATACGCGAAGCCTAAGAAGAAGACAGGCCGGCCTGCCGCTTCGCAGGTCGCTACAGCTGCTACTACGCCCGTGGATGGGATGGATGTAGATGAGGAAACAGCTGCGAATCAGACATTGCCGGACGCAAGTGACGAGGTCGTCCGTAAAGAGCAGTACATTGCCTGTAAGCGTACACGCTCTGCCCCAGAAACTAGCATACTGACAATCAGATGTTGTAGACCATGAATACGAAGCACCGCCGTCCTTGAAGCCGGCCAGAAAGTATTGTGATGTTACGGGACTCGAGGCACCATACACGGATCCCAAGAGCAAGCTTCGCTATCACAATGCGCAGATCTAGTAAGTAGGACTATCTGCTTATGTACGTCCTCTGCTAACAAGGCTCTTAGCGACTTGCTCAAGACATTCACATCCGGAGCCGAGCAAGAGTATCTCAGTTTGCGAGGTCAAAGCACACAGATTCGCTAGAGGTCCTCTTGTTCTGCGGTGGAAGAATCGTTGTTGTACATGTTCATCAACTACTGCAAATCTAGCTCGTTAACGAAGGTACGGTATGCATTTGTGTTTTCACGCTAGGCGTGTAGCTTCCAGTCAGAGTGTCCACGCGATACATCTGTGGATCTATCGTCAGTCATTATAGCTGGCAAGACGTGCAGCTAGGCTTACCTTGGTCGTGACCGGCACAGGCAGCCCTCGAGAATCGAGGGTGTATGGCTGAGACTGGGCAGGAGCGATCTCAGGCAGACCATTCGACAGCGGAATGTCGTTCTTGGCGTCGAGATCCTTCTTTGGCGCTTCCTTAGCCGGCTTGTGGTCGGGTCTAGTCTTAGCCTTGAGAGCTATCGATGAGGCTTTACCGTCTGGAATCAGGATGAATTCCATCACTCCTTCTGCTCCGCCTTGCAAGTCTTTATCGCAGATGTAGAAGCCTTTGCGCTCAAACTGAATGATGTCTCCCTTCTTCAGCTCTTTTACGTTCGCATCCGCGAATGCTTCCTGCTTGAACTCGCTGACGGGGTTGATGAAGTCTGTCCATTCATCCTCCTCATCGATCTTCTTCTTTGTGATCAGATAGTCGTAGTCTTTCAGGATGACGTTGACTAAAGGTGCTTTTGCAGAATCCGCCAGCCAGTGGACCTTCTTCGAGGTCTTCTTGAAGTCGCCAGCCAAGTGAAGCTGAATATCTAGATTCTTGATAGGTGTAGAAGCGGTGGAGTCCTTGAGCACGAACGCATTGCCCCAGTCCATGAAGGTGACCTCTTCGTTAGCTCCGAAGGAAGCAACATCCTCTTGCTCGACGTAGATCTTGGTAGCATACGTTGTGGTCTTGTTTCCAATGTCCAAGTTCTTCTTGTGCTTAGGAATGGCCATGCTGTACTCTTCAACTGGTGTACCATTCTCTTGCGTCACGTTCACCTCGACCCTGCAGGAATAATTAGAACAAATAGGTTGTAACCAACAAGAAAGGCACGTACACATTCTCCTTGAGTACCGCAGTATGCCTCGGCGCTACTGGGTCGATGACACGCTTGTTTGTGCTCCAAATACCATCCCACTCCAGACTTGTAACAGCTTGGGATGGCCCTTGAGCCAGCATATACTGATTGAGAGCTTCGATAGTCAAACCTCGTCTTCGAATACCTCGAACAGTCGGGAATCGTGGGTCGTCCCAGCCGGAAACAAGCTGCTTCTCCTCGACCATTGCCTTCAGCTTTCGCTTGGATAGAAGGGTGTAGACGAAATTTATGCGCCTACATTATGTCAGCCGACAATAACGTGGTAGACAATCTAGACGTACCCGTAGTCCCAGATGCTGACACGACGGATGCCTAGAGCATCCTGCATCCACCAGTATTGAGGGTTACGATCGTGGTACTCATTCGTCCTCAAGCAATGAGAGATGCCCTCAAGAGAGTCGACAATAGGGTTTGCGAAATCGTACGTAGGATAGACCTTCCATCTGTCGCCTGTCTTATGATGCGGCTCCAGATTGACTCGGTAAATGACAGGATCTCGCATTGCCTTGTTAGGGTCGTCTGCTGAGATCTTGGCTCGTATACACCACCGCTTGCCTTCGTCACTTCCTGTCGTCATCTCAGCGAAGTGAGCAAGGTTCTCCTCGACGCTAGCTCCGCGTCGCTCAGAAGGAATGCCGTCCATTCGCTCGGCTCGCATCTTCTCTTGCAGTGTATCATCTGCATATGCTTTGTCGGTCATGATCATCTGGATCGCAAGCTTGTAGATATCGTCGAAGTAGTCTGATGTGTACGAGACTTTGTCTCCCACAATGCCCATAAGAGCGAGATCTTCGATGATGGCTTGTTGGAACTCGGCCTTCTCCTTGCTTGGGTTCGTATCGTCGTACCTGACGATGAACTTGCCATCGTACATGCGGGCGAAGTATTGATTCAGAATTGCGGCCTTGGCATGTCCAATGTGTAGGTAGCCTGAAGGCTCAGGAGGCAGACGCGTTACGACTTGTCCTTTCACTGCTCCTTCTAAGCCTAGCTCGAAAGTTGCATTCGAAGTTTGACCCTTGATCTGGTTGCAGCGTTGTGAGCTATACCATCCTGAAGACGAGCGCCAGACACACCTTGGCTTTCTGTGCACCCATATACGCAACTAGACCTGCTTGTACAGATGGAAGAGATTCAATGTGTGCGAACCAGCGTGTAAGGTGTCCGTGCAGCCCTCTCTTCGCGAGACCCATAAAGACAGAGCTGCCTGTAAGGACATTTATAAGTCGAGTCCGATTTGACGCGAACGATCTACTCACTCTTGGCTGCACCCCATACTGCAAAGTCGGCAGCTGTAGGCTGATAACCGACAATAAAGCTTCGCAAGGTAAGATGTCGATCCAGCTCGTCCGCCGCGTTCGACACTCCTTGGAAGTCTGCTGTCTTTGATAGCTTGTCTTGCGAGAACTGTATCCAGCGATCGACCTGCAATATACAGCCCCTATTTTAGCATAGATTCTCCCAAAGACTGGTATCGAGGCTTGTATACCTGCTCGGACTCGGCCTTATCGTGACCACATATACCAATAGTAGGGAGAGCAGCAGCTAAAGACTTGATGACAGCGGTAGGGCCAGAGCATGACGAGCTTTCAGGGCGAATACCAAAATTTGGGAGTCATGTTGGCCAGGTCAGCTTGCGTTTTCGCATCGAGGTACATGGTCATTCTACCTTCCGCTCTCGAGCTTGCATGTCTCTGCTGGATCTGAGCCTTTCTCTGCGTACTCTACGGATATGACATTTTCGGCGCCGGAAGCCTGGTGAACATAGCCAGCGAGCGCAATGGGGCCATAAGGTGCAGGATTGGCTTTGGTGTAAAGAGTGAGCTTAGAAGTCGACATTTCTAAGGTCAGATTTGGGTACAGGTCCAAGCCATGATTCAAGGCTTTTCTGGTTAATACCGACTTGAAAACAAAGCTTGGAGTTACAGACTATTAAAGCAGCCAGCCTGATGAAGGTGCCCGGCGTAGATGCGCTGAGGGATGCGCTGGCTGCTCTCTCGCTCGACACGCGCGGTCATAAAGATGTCCTCAAGAAACGCCTAAGGACAGCCAGCAAGCGCAGGGAGCAGGAACAGTCTAGTATACACAGGATACCCAAGCAGACGAGGCCTGAAAGTCAGGACTTTGACAGCTATCTCGTGCTGGATTTCGAAGCGACATGTCAACGCAATGAACCGGCTCACGGCAGCTTCTTCGGCTTTCCGAACGAGGTGGAGCTTATTCAGCATCATAGTTTTTAGTATACAGCTGAAGTATTGCTAGATCATCGAGTTTCCCGTCGTCCTGCTGCAATGGCGGCTCAAGCCAAACAAGCGTACCCGCACTGTCTCTGATTCTTCGGATGATACTGCTAGTCTCTCCTCTTCATCTTCTACGTCTTCCTCATCTTCCTCATCTTCCTCTCCGCGCTCGTCTCCCGAACCAGCAAGTGAGCCGATAAGCGAGAACATACCAGACTCAGAATGGCAATTAGAAATTATCGACGAGTTTCGCAAGTTTGTTAGACCGACCTGGCGACCCAAGCTATCGAAGTTCTGCACCGAGCTTACCGGCATCACCCAGCAAGATGTGGATCCGGCTGAGACGTTTGCTGAGACCCTGGACACATTCTGTTTCGACTTCATGCAGAAGCACAATCTGTTTACCAAGACGAACAAGACAGTCTGGGTAACGGATGGGCCATGGGTATGTCAGTCTCGAAGACCGGTTGAAAAGCCTTCTGATTTGTGAATCTGCAGGACCTTCGGGACTTCGTCTCGAAGCAATGCCATGTTTCAGGCATCGAGAGACCGCCATATCTCAGCGGGCCATACATAGATCTTCGGTCATCCTCGACTTCGTACTTCGCTAGTGCCCCGGTACTTGCAGCTGAAGGATCTGAAGGCAACATCATCCCTCCTCCGACGACTCGAGCTATGGGTTCTGCAAATATACCTGCCGTACTGGAAAGGCTGGGCTTAGGCGGCTTTCAAGGCCGAGAGCATTCTGGAATCGATGATGTTCGGAACATAGCTAGGATACTACAGGAGCTAATTAGGTACGAAAGAGGGTGGAGAGTCACTGCAAATGCACGCATCAAGGGCAAAGAGCGGTCGTGGGACTGGATGACGAAGAAGGGCGAGGTGGATTGGCCGCATCCGCCGGGAGAGTGAAGAGGGAGATCTGCGGGAACATGTTGTTGTATATAGCTGAGATTACATTGCGTAGTCTTTAAAGTTAAGCAGGAAAGCCGTGCTCCGAGGGATGTTTGTAGGCCAGCCAGTTCAAGAGCTTCCCGGGATGCTCGACCCCAAGTGACCTGATGTTCTGTCGCAAAAATGCTAAATGGAGGGAACACTAATAGCATTAGAATCTTAGAACAGGCGGGTCGTTAGGGTTGACGGCTCCCGACCGCATAGGTTTCAGTGCAACCCAAGATGCATCAGTAATCATCTCAAGTAAGTCTGGACAGAATGCGCACAGAAGTGTCGTCATCCAGGGCGATGCTTTTGTGCTCTATTTCAGCGCCGAGCACAAATTCGAATTGATCCCAAAGGATAGTCGTTTGGAAGGACTTCTTGCAGATGCGGCTATGTCGATGAACTCAGACAGCCTAGGGTGGTAAAGCATCACATACGATTCGAAAACGATTGCTGGCACGCAGGTCATCAAGCCTTTAAGCGTTTCGGGTGTAGTCTGGTCATTCAAAGTGTAAGCGCCTCTCAGAATCGCTGCTGACAAGTTGCAAGCTCACCTTGCACTGGACAGTGTACCAGTCGTCATCGTTTGATCGATCCGGTATCTTGCAGCAAATACACAGTGCGGGAACAGTAGTGATTCCTGTTTCACCCAACGATGCTTGAAAAAAAGAGGGATCACTTGAACCGAGAAAATGAAAGCGCCGATGATTTGATAGAGAGGATCGCTCGTTATTTCCCGTTGCAAGCATTCTTTCAAGGCTGCCAGAAGACCGTGACGGCCTAAGCGATGGTCGATGACAGCATAATTAACGCGTGAAACGCTGAGATCGTTCTCGTCGCGCTGATGCGCACTCGAGGCTAATAGCACCTCGAACTTATCGTTCTGGTCTTGCAGAACATAGATGGTATCAAAGGTCGAAGGAGGCGTGGGCGCATGAGGCGCGTCTTGCGGACGCTCTCTATCCACACGCTGACAGTGAGCGTCCAGATGACCCCACCGTGCCCAGCCGGATTGAGAGCCTTAATGCCCGCAACAGAAGCGAGGCAGTACGCCGCCGGGCTGTACTTCGCCTATATAGCAAGAAACATCAGTATGACCACAGCGAGCTTGCCCGTTCGCCAATAGCGAAATGTGCTGGTGATGTATCCGAGTAGGCAGACGAAGCCGTCCCATCCGCCAATCACTACCACGACCTCGCGGCCATTGTCGATGCTTTCGGAAATTAGCGATACGCCTGCGCAGGGGTAGTTGTCTGAACTTTGTTGAGTTTGATCGAGACAGCTTAGCCTCGACAGGGATGTAAGAACCAAGGATTGTAGCTAAGCTTCGAGCATCGCCTTGAATGAGCTTGCGAGTGTCACCAAGCGTAGCTACGGTGCCTAAACTCAGAGGAGAGAACGTAAGGAGCGTCTGCATCATCATCGGACGAGTCGCAAGTCAGGTCGTAAGGTCATTTGCTAGAGCCGGCTTTGGGTGGCAAGGCAGAAGGAGCGCCTGCTCTATGCTTTGCAGGTAATGCCTTGCCGACTTAGCCTAGTCCACGACCGCCCTGTGGGTATTCAACGCGTACATTAGTGATTGAGTATGCTTCTGAACCGCTTCTGGCTTCTCTATCTGAGTATTCAGTTGCTGGGTTGTTCCATAATTTTGGCGGGCTAGCAGTAGACCAGACACCAGTAATCACTCTAGCTCCGTGCTTGAGCATCTTTGTGATGTTCTCGTCGCGGTAAGGTAGATACAGGTCTTGGTATTGTCCTTTGTAAGAGTTGGGGTCTAAGATCGTGTCGACTCGCCTGGCTTTCCTCGCCCGGTATGACCTCGTCAGAGCCCGAAGCTGTAGCGGATCTGACGATGGCCGGGCAGAAGAGGAGAACGACGTTGCATGTGACAGGTTTGAAAGCCTTGACAGAAATGAAGATGCTGCAGAAGAGGTAAACCATATTGGATACCAGAGGACCAACGGCTGTGAAGACACTGTGCATGCTGGTACGTGATTCGGCGTGTCCAGGCTCGTGTTGATGAGATTCCGTTGTCTGCATGCCGAGATCGATGGAGAAGGATGAAACGAGGAAGACAAGAAGCCTTCCAGAGTGAGGGTATAGCACGGTGTGTGCAGCGTGAGGCTTCCCAGGCAGTCTTCCTGTAATGCTCTAGCATGGAGATATGAGGGTAGCTGCGAATGACTGCCCAGCCAATCGGGAAGTTTAGGTCTGCAAACGATCTCGTGTTTGTCCGACATACACGAATATTGCCAAAAAGGAGATGTCTTGAGTTAAAGCCTTGCAGATGTCCATCTTTATTGACTCCGCCCTTATAGACGCAAGCTCGTTTTCCCTTGCTGGCGAGGCAAGGAATGCAGCAATGTTTGCCCAGAGGGACAAAACAGAGCACCTCAATGCCCTCCCCGAAGCATCGCTCGAAGATGCATAGTTACCACGATAGACGGGTGAAGTAGCAAACCTTGGCTGTACTGGATACTCATCACGATGGAAAAGTAGAGACCCGTTATTCCGAGTGATGCCGAAACTTGCACTAGGAGGAGATGGTTCCGGCGAGGGAGAGTCGCCACGTACTTTAATGAAGCTTGCGTCAATTACCGAGCCTTTGATATTTTGGTCATCCAGTATTATATAATATCGAGTTCCCGGTGCTGAGAGCAGCCTTGTGAGTAAGCTCGACGGATGCCATACGAAGGGTAGAGCATGAAAACGCGGAGAGGTTACGAGCAGTCGACTTCTCGAATCCTGCCAAGCTATCATCAAGCGGGATCAGAATGCAGTATGACTCCTCTGCAACTATAGCTCACACAGATTAGGGCTTCTATACCATATTCGACCTAGAAAGGTTGGCATTAATGTGGGTTGATGAGAAGAGAAGCAAGAGCAGCAGTGACGAGGGTGCTCAATTTATAGCCGCCAATTTCCAGCGAATCTTCCAGGTTGAACTTCCAATGTCGCGGAAGTGGAATTTGCGATCAAGTCTTCCGCAAGAATGGAAGTGGAAGATGATCGGCAGCCTAGAAGACATGACATCAGGCCATTGCGCATTAGTCGATGCCGCAACAAAGCAGATCGTGACTGTCCTATGCCTTTCATGCGTTGAACAGCTGCTTGGTGAACTGCGATGAGCTCGCTGCTTGCTGGGGTATGTGATCGCTGCCATATTGTCAGCAGCTTGCCTTGGTGCTTGAAACTGAGAACCATAACCGAAGGCGAAGTCATGACATCTCTCCCAGTCTTGCCCCATGGCAGCCAGCGCAGACTGCATTGTAAGGTCGAAGGGCAGCGTATGATCTTGCAAAGGTACGACTGTGTGTCCATTGCATTGGCAGGTCTACCATCTGCTCGTTCAAGGGCTTGCCCTTTGCCAGTAACGCAGGCTGGTGAGCAGCGGGTGCTTCTAGCTGTAGTTGACGGTCATCATGTACTGACATCGTAGCTTGTGAGCAGAAAGTCGAGGCTTGCGCCATCAAAGCTGCGGGAATGCGAGAGGCCTAACCAGCTTGACATCTTGCCGGCATTCCGGGATCTTATGGAGGAAGCGAGTAAGAAGCAGCGAAGCATCAGAGGACGTGTAAAAAGCCGCTTCGCTGCTCGCGAACGCAAGACCATTAGGACTTGTCCGAAGAAAGGTAAGAAAGGCCGGCAGCTGCAATTGGAAGGGGGATATATCTCGCACGTATAGCTACACATATTTCAGACGTACACACAAATACACTTCACGTAGCAAGTCCCTATAAACAAGCTGTCCTGTCCTGCCCGCTGAACCTCGCTCAAAGCAACGCGAAGGATGCCGAACCTTTCGGCATACTGTATCGCTGTCGTCTCTGCATCTCTTTCGTAAGAAGGCTCCTCTCGTCAATGGGCTTCGGCTCTCCCCATTCGTCTAAACCTCCCACTTCCTCAGCGTGTTCTTCCAAAGGCGCACCCAGGCCATCGCCTACATAGCGTAGCTGTAGTTCCTGATATGGATCAGTAGCAGACGCGAAGTAGAAGCCTTTCATAGTGGCATTTGCCCAAGCTCCTCGGTAGCCTGTCTCTGTATTGTAGAAGCTGGTCGGAGGGCGAGGTGCCGACTCGCTGTTGCTTCTCTTCATGGCGCGAGCGTGTGGACCACGAGATCGGGAGAGGCCACGAGAAGAAGGTCGAGCAGGGCAACTGGAAGCCAAAGGTGATGAGGGAGGAGGAAAATCCTCTAGAGAAGGGCTGAAGGGCCCGAAAGACTCAATGGAAGTATCGGACTGCACTGATGCTACTCTTGCCCCGACGAAATCATCTGACTTGGAGGATAGGCTGCGAGGAGTAGCCTCACTGGCTGCGCTACGAGCGACTGAGGCATAAGAGCCGGTGCGAGTGAGTGGAAGAGGAGAAGGAAGACAAGGAGGAGAAGCTGTAGCAGTGTCTGCTGAGCTGAAGCTGAAGGAGGGAGGATAGCGAGTGCTCTCCGCAGGTTCCGCCTCGCTGTCTGCCGGATTAAGGCTCAAAGCGATATAGTAGAAGCCTGGAGTGATTGATCAGGTCACAAATTGGTCTGAGCAGACAGTGGGTCGATGCGTACCTTCAAAGCTAGCTCCGCTCGTATCGTGGCCCTTGCCAGCATCGATGATGCAGCGCTCTTTCAGACGCATGAAGGTGACGTTATCGTTACTTTGAGGATCATATTCAAGGCTATCAAGACCTTTGAGGCCAAGATCTCGTCTGAATCTGCCCCAATGTCTTCTATCGTCGTCTTCGCTTGCACCCCATTTGTCCGTCGCAAGGCTGTGATGCTCTCCGATGATCTGCGTTCTCTTTAGCTTCTGTATCTTCTTCATGAAAGTAGGGCTGAGTGAACTCACTTCGCAATCGAAGTAGGTGACAAGCTTCGGTAAAGATGGAGTCAGGTTGCGGATCGTTAGGGTGCCTAAAGTAAGCTTCGCATTAGCTGAGATCTGGTTGATCTTGACTCGCGCAGCGTACCGGAGGCATTGCCAGCATCGCCGATAGAGCAGAAGCGCACTTCCACGTCGTAGGTCGACTGTCCGGACGATTGCCTTCCACGCCAGACGGCGCCAGCGCTTAGTGGTGAGGGATAAGGCATGCGAGATGCCCCTCCAGAGGTAGTTTGCGAGGTGATTTCTTGGGTTCTTCTAGTTGTGTCGAACATTGAGCTGCCATGGCTGCGAAGGGTGGAGAAGCTACAGAAGCAGCTTCTCCGCCTAGCAGATTGACTTGAAAACGGGCATATTGGGTGTATGTGTTCTCAATTGATGCAGGCAGGTTGGAAAGTGTTTAGGTTTGACAGGTTGGAGCAGAGGCAAGGAGCATGAGACGAGAAACTGGGGCTAAACTGCGGGGTTAAAGCTCGATCAGGGGCGTTCCGGGCGGCAAGGTCAGCTGACAGGTCCTCGACGAATTTTTCGAGTCCAGGCGCGGTAGAGACTGCTCTAGATGTGCAGCCCGACGATGCTTCCCAACTTGCGATGAACGATGCTGTCCAGCGACCTCTGACCATCGAGCTTGAATTGCGAAAGATATGCTTGTTCTCTTTACGGAAATGTCCTTCTGCAGCGTTCCTATATGTCGTGCGAATATACTACACCGAACAACAACAGGCAGCTTGTCTAACTTCATATCCGAACTATGCTTCTTTCGATGCCCCATGTCGCCGGCTAAGTCGGGAGGAAAGCTCTCGCCTGACAATACTCTCCATGCCTTGTTTGTCTGAACACAAATACGGCCAGTAGTATGAAGCAGATGAGCAGAAGGATGGAAAGGCCCGCCCAGGCTCCCGCAACCCAAGATGCTCGCAGCGTGGTTATCGCGTCCATGCCTTCTGGGATCACGGTCATTCGCAGCTCTACCTGTCTTGGGCAACACCGATTGATCTTCCGGAAGATACGATCATCCATGATGTCCCAAGCGAAGTAGAGCGCTGTCATAACACCGATGAAGAGGACGTAGTACTTGAGGTACATTGCATGCTCGATGAACCATAACCCGATCCTGCGAGCGGGTAAGCTTACGGATTACGAGCACGAAACTGCGTAGCTTACATCAAACCGACCCAAAGAGCCGTTAGAACCAGGATGATCGCATTGCTGGCGTACCAGAGTATCTGTCGTACGATTCAGCACCTTTTATAAACTGTAGCAGTCTATCTCACCGCAACGAAGCTCAGTCCGATAAAGAAGCTAGCTATCTTGCTGGCTAGAGTATTAAAGCCACAAAAGACGAGCAGGGAACCGATAATCGCATTCCCGACCATTGCGACCTGAGTATATATCAGCACCTAGCTGAACATGATGAGGAGATATTCCCACAAAGTAGGTGGGTATCGGCTGAGGAATGACTGAACCATCGTCGGCTGCGAAGATCGTATGTGCTCCGTTCGCAGGATCGAGGTTTACGCCTTTCAGTCGACCACCTAGGCAGACTCCAACAAGGACGTGCCAGAACTGGTTTGCACCGATTGAGCGCTGAGAGATTCGGCTCTGAGCAATACTTACTTCGTGGTATGCTGTCGCCAGCATCTTCATGGGGTAGATCAGAGTCTTCAGACCGACAAGATTCCATGCGACCAGGATGCCTAAACAGGGGTATACATAAGCTAGGCTGCAAGCTCGAAGCCTATTCGCTGACCAAGAACATATATTGCAAAGACAACTAAGGGAACACATCAGCACGAGAAGCCGTATCATAAAGCCTCGATACCTACATAGCACTGTCCGCTGCTCATCTGTCACCGACAAGACACCCGGATGCCTTTGGTTCGCATCGCCTGGAAAGCAGGCCGTGTCGTACGGTATTCCCGTTGGTGATGAATGTTGAGCTTGACCTCGAGTAGGATCTCCTGGTGGAGGAGTCTGGCCTGGACGTGCGATTGTGATCGTAGTCCGGGTTGTGGTTGTGTAGATTGTCGCCGCTGCTCCAGGCGTGACGAAGACTGTCGTGGTTTGGATGCCGAGTCCCACTGTCCGCGTAGCTGTTTTAACATCTGGAAAGACAGTCTCGGTCTGCGTGACAGTGATGCCGGAAGCACTTGTTGGGTTCCTGAGGCCTATCTCAGCTCGCTGCTTGCCCTGCCCTCAAATCCTTACAAGAACACGGTCGTTGTAGTTGTGGTATAGGTTGTGTCGGTGCCGTAAGTCTGACGCTTTGCCAGCTCTTCGCGTAGCAGATCTTGAGGAAGTGCTTGCGCCCATCCCAGCAGAAGCGCCAGAATCAGCAGAGGAAGCATTGGGGTGTGTCAGAGAGGGAAGACTAGAGTACACGTTCAACATCTCATCAATATTTGGTCAAATTGATCGCTTTCTTTGGTCGAGCCGTTGGGTTCCTGGGACCTCAGGTCCCGTTCCTAGAAGACAACTTTGAACTTGGATGTAGAGTCGTAGAAGTAAGAACTGGGTAATAGGATTGCTTCTAGTGTGTAGATAGCACGTGATGTGGCGCTGGTGCTTTCTGGGGAGATCTGGCTCGGTCGGGCAGAAAATGAGAAATCTTCCGGAATTTTTTGGCAGCTCTGGAGAAGCACTGGCGCTTCGCGAGAGATACTGCAGTATCTACTACACGTATTCTACTAGAACAACGTGTCCTAAGCATCAAAAGACGTTTTCTCCGGGAGACAAGCTGAGACACGTGTTTCTGTATTATTTTATGCTCGCTACAGTCATTCAAGCGGCTCCATAGCTCAGTGGTAGAGCAATCGCCTCCAGTACAATGGCAAGCGATAGGTCATCTGTTCAAATCGGGTTGGGGTCACTTCTTTTGCCCCGTCGAAGAAGCTTCGATGGAGGGTTCCCTTTTTTCCTACACCAAACCCCATCAGAGGTCCTACAACTTTGAGAGAACCTTCACCGTAACCCGTACGATGCTTGACGGCTTATACCTCAATCCCGATGCCGCTGTAAAGGCTCTTCTTCGATGCGCTCATTTTCTTTTTCGATTCTCCCATGCGATGCGACGCTATGGACACCGATGCAGCCTCGATGTAGCTCACTCTACACCGTTGAAAAGCTAATGTGTATGCTGCGATGTCGCCGTCTAAAACTCTACGCGACTGCCTTACTCGCGACAAAGAGTCTGCAGGGCATGCAGGTAGCGCAAATCATGTATAGTTACAACGGTTGGTGAACGATCCTCTTTGTCAAGCTGTCAAGAACCGTTGAACTCTCATCTCCGTGCCCGGATTTGATCGGCGGGGTGGCTGGTAATGAGCTGTCATCCCATTTGCGGCACGCGCTAATTGGCCCATCATACACCTTATAGAGCCGTATGCGCGCTGTGATTGGCTCGCTGTACTTTTCTTGCCCAGCAGCCCAGAATTTTAGAGTGATGCACGCGTAAAGCTGCTCTGGGAAGGCTTGAAATCGCCGCAGGATCGCAACAGCTTTGTGTGCGCACTTTACGCCAGAGAACTGGTTCGCCTCGCCTCCCCTATCATTTACCGTCCTGCAGCAACTGGGCCTGGCTTGACACCAAAAGCGGCGAGCTTCCTTCCTCAAACGGACAGACAAGAGCCAACTACAGACTCTGATGCTTGCTGCATACGACTGTGCAACTGCCTGAAGAGGGAGCCACGTTCAAACGCTGAGCTGGCTGGATTCGAGCGGTCGCCAAAGGCATAGGAGACTGGGATAGGCATTGGGATAAGGACGGATAGGATAGACTGGGAACAATCAAAGGCCATCAAGCTTAATTCGAAACGTACTGCCGCATCAAGCAGCGCCTGGCATAGCGAGATAATTGGCAAGACTCACCCCAAGAACACCGCAGCACAACTTCTTCTTCTCTATCAATATCGATAGCAGACTTCAAGCTTCATCAACATACATCTACACCTTCAATACTTCTGCAAGCTTCCACTCCTCAAGCTCGTTGCGACTTCGTGAGCCGTCAGCCCATCTCCCAGCCAAAAGCGGTCGCGTGGTCTCATCACCGTTTATTCGCAGACCTGCTACTTTCGGCCAGAACACTCACTTTCGCTACCAACAAAAACAGCATACGCTTCTCTCTTGTGTGCATACAATACATCTAATCTTCTTTCGACATGACCAACAACCAGCAGCACCTCAACCAGAACTTGACTGGAACCAGGATCGACAACGGCGCACTCGAGCTTGTATCCATCATTGGAGTTGGAGCATACGGTGTCGTCTACAAGGCGCTCGCAAGAGACGGAAAATACTACGCCGTAAAGTGCCTGAACAAGACCGGCTTGGACAACCGGCAGCGATCCTTTCAACGACGCGAGATCGCCCTGCATACCTTGGCTTCTTCACACCCTAATATCGTTACACTTCACAACGTTATCGAGACTTCGACCTGCATCTATGTAGTCCTCTCGTACTGCGCAGACGGCGATCTCTTTGCGCAAATCACGGAAAAATCACGGTACCTAGGCAATGATGCCCTCATCAAGGACGTCTTCATGCAGATTGTGGATGCTGTCGAGTACTGCCACAGACTCGGTATCTACCACCGGGACTTAAAGCCAGAAAACATCCTCTGCGACGCTTCCGGAGCTCGAGTTGTGCTTGCCGACTTTGGACTCGCGACAGCAGAGAAGACAAGCGGTGATTTTGGCTGTGGAAGCACCTTTTACATGTCACCAGGTTAGTCTTCAGGGTCAGCACATATCGCGACGCGTCCATACTGACATGCGACTTTAGAATGTCAAGGCGGGCTCTTCCAACGGCTTGGCTCTTACTCTACCTTACACAACGATGTCTGGTCATTGGGTGTCATGTAAGCTTGATAGCTGGATGCATACGTTACTATACTGACCATCTTCATAGACTCGTCAACCTGACATGCGGGCGCAACCCATGGAAGCAAGCCTGCCCATCCGATGAGACCTTCCGCGCCTACCTTTCCAACCCCGACTTCCTCCGCTCTATCTTGCCTGTATCCCGGCAATGTAACGACCTTCTCAAACGCATATTCGCCCTCAACCCAGCATCCCGCATATCTATCAAAGACCTGAAAGCGGAAGTCAAGAGAATGACACGGTGGACGATGAGCTTAGACGAATTACGATATGCTACGAGAGCGACGAAGGAGGCTGCTCGAGCATGGGCGCCCGCACACATCCTCGATGACCCTGCCTACCCTGATGCCCCTCCTCCTCGCCCTCCTCAACCAGTCCAGCAACCGCCTCAACATCATCATCAACAAGCAGCGCAACCGCGGACAAAGCCTCCTCGCGAGACTGCCTTCGACATCACCGATTCATCAGTGATCTCGTCAGTCGATTCTCTACAAGAGTGGAAACAGCATCAAGCGGAGCAAGCCGCAATGGAACAGCGGATAAAGCGTCAACATGCACGCCAACAATACCCAAGCCCTTATATCCCTTCACCTGTCACTTCGCCCTCTGTCGATTCGCAATATGCTGAAATGCCAGCGCCTCAACAGCCGCAGAGGCAGAACGTGGCTCCCAAGGTAGCCATCAACCTGCGGTCAGACTTCTCGCTCTCGGACAGCGAGTCGTCAAGTGACGAAGATATGGAGTACGCGAGGTGTACGAACACATATACATCAAACACCCGGCAATTCCCTCAGACACCCTCGCATCCTCGGACGTACGAATACGCAACGCGTTCGACGAAGACGACACCACCTCCTCTCTCCACTCAATCACCACGCACGCCGCGGCAGCTCTTCTCTGCAGCGACGCACCGGCAACGGAAACAGTCGATAGAATCGACATCGTCTTCGAGTTCAGCCTCTTCGGATGCCAGCTGGACTGGACTTCCTCCTACGCCCGACACACCGATATTCAGCAAAAGACAATCACTTGTAAAGGTTGCGCCGGAAAAGACAAAGTCCCCGATTCTGTCTCTCGGGGCAGGCAAGATGAAGCTAGCCTTCTAAGCAGCAGAGCCGAGCTCTAGCAGTCAAACATATAGCAGTCACCCTTCTAATAACTCTGTGCATAGTCGCAAATATTTGAGATAGTTTGTTGATGAGACTATAGCTTGAAGTTGATAGCTTCTAATAAATCCGCGTTGTGTAGATAGCCCAATCATAGATAGTCTTGTTGTTGATGCCACTAGATGAAGAGCCAATATACAGATAGCATAGAACCCTTATATGTTCCCGCCTGTTTGCCTTCGTCGGACGCGTACAGCACCTGTTATTTTCTGGCCAACTTCTCTCAAACTCCTCTCGTACAGGCATCATGAGTATGCCGACTATATTGAAAGACTATTGGAAGCTACTCTCGCTAATAGCAGCGCGTTTCTTGCAGACTTCGGCGGTGGTGGATTTATGCCTGGAAGCCAGGGCGGCGGCAGTCAAGGTGGAGGAAAGGTGAGAAGACAAAGCGTATACTACAACTGTAGAACTCTAATGACTACTCCATCCGTCTTCAGAAGCAATCAAAGCACACCCATCGACCTGTGACCATAAGACAGATCCAAGACGCCTACCAGGCGCATCCAGACTCTGAATTCAGGATTGATGATGTCGAAGTCGAGCATGTACGCCTACTAACAACTACAACACTTTAAAGCCTGATCTTACGCCCTCCCCAAGCTCACCTTCGTCGGCTGCGTCCAAAACATGACAACCTCGGCTACGAACGCATCCCTAAGCATTGAAGACGGTACAGGAAGTATCGATGTGCGTCTATGGATGGAGACTGCAGATGATGACGGTGGGAAGCTGGCAGGTATCGCGTGAGTAGACTTCGATTCTTGCGAGAAGCGCGTCGCTGATGCAGTGTCTACCGCTAGCCAAGGCGTGTATGTTCGCGTAATTGGTCAGCTCAAGTCATTCAACAACAAGAGATCAATCAATGCCCAAGTCCTCTACCAAATCACCAACCATAACGAAGTTCAGTACCACATGCTTGAAGCCATCTATGTCCATCTCTACCACACTCGAGGCCCTCCACCTGTCCGTCGCCTACTTCCCGCGACTTGTGATCTATACTGACCTTAGTTCATGCAGGAAAAGCAAGGCGCAGGTGCGGGCGCAGGTCCATCAGCTATGCAAGGCGTGCAGAGGCAGCAACAGCCGCGAACAGGCAACGATCCTTATCAGAACAAGTAAGTTCTATTCTCTACACAATTATTACTGTACTTATTAACGGGTGTTTGCGATCTGTCTACCAGGGCACAAGCTACCACTTCAAGCCGTTACAGCGATTTGAAACCGCTTGCGAGGAAGATCATGACATATATTGAGCGTATCGGAGCCGACAACCTTCCTTCAGATGGTGTCGCGCTGGACAGTATAGCTCGAGGCATTGGCAGCAGTCTCGAAGAGGTACAGAAAGAGGTAGACGATCTGCTAGGCGAAGGCCAGCTCTACACGACCAGCGATTCAGACCAGTAAGTGGTACTGCTTTAGCTTGCGAGCATGGCTGCGTACTGATGTTGCCTGCGAACGCAGCGTTCTGCCAATTGAGCCGTAGGGTCGATCTTACTGGGCGATTGATCGTCAAGGGCAAAGTGCCCATTCGTCAGTTCTGCTTTCGCTCTTTCTCTTTGTGTATTACTAGAAGCGCCAGGCTCCTCTTTGTCAACTTGACGAAGTACATAATCGATGACTCGTCTAATTTCCGGCTATCCTCTTCGTGATGGTGGTAGCTAGCTGACCCAACGCGTTCTTGCGCGATTCTAGCAGTCCGCTAGCGAACTCCATCAGCCAGGCTTCGTCCATCTGCGATCGACAAGCATGCTTCAGCAAAGGCAGACCTCATTGCGATTCCGGGCAATTACCTTTTCGTAACGCGTCAATGGCTGAAGGTTATTTATCCTGCTCTTTCCCTTATATTCCCTTGACAGCTCGTCCACCATAACTTTCAGACGCGTTGAAGTACCCTTCAAGCATGTCTTAGCGTCTTGACGAAGCTGCCGAAACTGTTTTATATGCTTGAACTGCGCTTCCCTCTGATTCTTGAACTGGAATGCAGTGTCGAACAAGGCGAAGGCCTGCACCGGTATCAAGCTGTCAGAAACGGAATGAACCAAATGGCAGAAGATTACGAACCTCCAGCGCGACTGCAGCAACATGTAGGCCCTGCCAGAGGGGCATTGCTGTCGTTGTGTTCTTGAGATCTTCTTGTGAAGCTGCAACGCGTGGGTGTCAGCTGAAAGAACATAAGGTTCGAAGGTTGCTCTAATACCTTTAAACAGATCAATAACTGTGCCTTCTTCGATGCTGTCTTTTCGCCCAGCAAGCCAGTCGGCCATGCGATTAGCCCAGCTTTCATATCGTCGCTCGGTCTTTGTCAGCTGATCGTCTCCATGCGCTCGCGCTGCAGAAACCTCATCCTAGGAAAAGAATACATATTCAGCCCTAGGAGAAACACTTTGCCTTTCGACTCTCATGGCGCTTACCTGCTTTAGATCAGGCAGGGACGGATCTTCTAGGCCGGTCCAGATAATCATAAGCCAGCTACAGATCATTCTGCGTGCCCAACTATCGCCTGTCTTCGGACCCATGGCCGTCTGCGTCGCTATGTTGGAGGTCAATAGCGAGAGAGGCTGTAGGTTGACCAAGATCGAGTCGTCGCGATTGTCCTCCAGTGTGCCGGCTGGCACGACCTCCCATTAGCAGGATTTTCGGTCGCAAACCTCATGGCTACATACTGAAAGACAAGAGACCCATGTGCTCTGGTAGATTGGCCTCATCCTGTGCCGCGTCTAGCTGGCCACGAAGCGACACGGCTCTCAGGTTCTCCACAGCGATAGAGGCGCATGTGAGTGAGTTGGCGACCTTGTAGTCGAGTTCAGCATAGCCTTCGATCTGTCACGGAAGCGCAGGTCAGAAGCATGTTCGATGTAAGCGCCTGGCTGTCGTACGATTGTATATGCTTCGTCGCTCCAAGCCTTCATAACGGAGCGGTTCAACTATGAGGACAGACGAATCAGAGCTCAGAGCTGTATCGATGTTGCGCTTACACGAGTTCTCACCTCGTCGTTAGCTTGCTTGTACCACAGAGCCGTACGGCTAATCACGTCGGCGATACTTTTCGGTTGATCTTCTTGAGTCTTGTAAATTTGGCTTTCAAACTGATTAGTGCAGAAGGTGCTAGCCCTTTCTAATGCGAAATGCGAAACGGTATCTTGCTGGATATTTCGTGCGTCCAGGAGGGTATGATGGTGCAAAAATAGGGAGGAAGCGCCGAGAAGACGGTATATGCGGATAAGGAGGACTCTGATATGGTATCTATACTTGCTGCGACGTATCGCAAACTCAAGTATTGCAGCTGCCAGTTCCAAGTGAGCGATGGATTCTGCGGGCGATCTGTCAGCATATAACGAATTATACAGCCGGCTTAACGTACGAGATATAGAGTAGGCTTGTACAAATGCTTGTCCAGCAAGCAAGGCCCATTCGTCTGCTGGCTGAAGTTCAGTAGCAGCGAGGCCGTCACCTGAGGTAAGATCAATTAGCGATGAACATTGTAGCTATGGTGAGGTACTATCGTACCGTAGTGAAGACTTTCGAAATATGCTTTCGCGAAGCGATGCGCTTCCTCGACTTCCGCTTCCGCGGACGAAGGTACGGGTGCTAAGGCTCGCCTAAGTTTCTCAGCTGTCAGGGAGTAGTTCATCTTGTCCATAGTCTACAAATACTTCAGCTTTATCTATGATTAGGCAAAATTTTGACTTACCGAGACATCGACGTTTTGGACAGGGTACTGCGCATCGAGGAAGTCTGTGATCTTCCGCAGGGACGGACTGCTGGCCTTAGCGAGAGGAGTGATGTATTTGAGAAGATCGTCAAAGCAGCAAGCTTTGCTGCCGAAGCGCTGAAAGTACAGGACGACCAGGTCTGCGAAGTAATCAGTCTCGACACGCTGCAGACATGCGAGAGAATGCTTACCGGCTACTGGAAGATCGGCTGCAGATGCTTCATCAAAAGTCGCCAGCTCCAGCAGTCCAAGCGTATGGCCGCGGTCTTTCTTCGAAGGCTCGACATTATCGTCACCGCCTGCCAGGGCGGACAGTAACGCTCTCGCATTGGCAAGAGCTTCATCTCCTGTCTTCGGTGCAGGCCAGTCCAATGCATCGGGATTAATGGGTGAGCTTGCAGTCCACCACGCTGTGCTAGCTGGCTCCGAGCCCTTTGCTGCTTCTTCACCTGACGATTCCTTCGATGTGCGCGCATACGCGTATACTGCATGTATTAAGCAGCTTATAGTGGACCAGTTCGTATCACCTTCTTTCAGCAGCTTGGCTAGCCTGGACATGGCCAAGCTCCACTGATCCGGTTGGCTGTATGCTGCTTGTTCGCATGCTCGCTGAAGTAGTTCAAGTGCTAGCTCCTTCTCGCATATATCCTTGACAGCTTCTGTAGCGAGTACACTCAGAAGCTCGCTACGGTAATCCTCCCTCGAGGGATCTTCCGCCATGCTCCGCTGATACCGCCATAGAAGCGTCTTTAGCATCAAGTAGTAATGACTTGGAGCTTTGCATAGATTGCCTTTCGATAGGTCTTCTTCCGGCTTTGCACGCATTCGCTTTGCGGCTTCATCAAGCACAGAGGCCTCGTCACCAGGCTTGACATCGTAAGGTCGTATCCTGCCCTCTTGAGCCATCTGTGGCAGCGTAAGCTTCCCAGAGTATTGGATGCGTAGTAGAATAGCCATAATGTAGAACCAGAGTGCTTGACTGGCGAGTTCTGGCTGGTATTTCAGGAAAGTTGGGGCTCTAGGGAGTAGATTCCGGTGCAGATGGTCTGCAACCTACAGCTAGCTGTTAGAGCCATCGTCATTCGTATAATTAGAGACATACCGATTGCACGGCACCCCATTCGGCCTTTCCGATATAATAGTAGAGCGCATGCGACCATAGAGCGTAATCCGCTGGCCGCGCCTTGAGTACTCGATCCCACATATGACCACTCGTCACGTCTGCAGGTGATATATACTATCAGGTGGACAGACATTGTGTTCGGTAGCTTGTGCTCACCATCATTTCGCTCCAGCACCCATGTACAGAGGTTCATTGAATCTCCGTCCGTGAGACCTTTGCCGGCTGCCGTCTGTTTTGCGACTTGTGAAGCTATCCCTAGAGCCATTTCACCTTCACCCAGGTGATGAAACGCGACCGCTTGTAAAAGCTGAAAGACCGGAGCGCTCAAATGTATTAGTATTTATCATCTTGACGAGTGCTCTAATCGCGAACCTGAACAACAGGCTGCTCTGGCTTGGCCTTGAGAGCTTTCTGGGTCGCTTGGACAGCTGCCTTGTAGGAGTGAGATAGGAGGGCGGCTGGACGGCGAGAGAGGGATTGTAGAGCGGTGCGAACATCATAACATCAGTCTCGAAGCTTGAAGAACGCCAGAACCGTCAAGGAAACTGACTGCATATCGGCTCGAGAGTACGTTTTTCGAGGACACCTCCGGTCAGTCGGCGGTTGACCCAGAAGTCACGTATCATAGAGTCCGTCATGATGGCCTGGCTGCCCTAGCCGTGCGACCGTCTTCTTCTCTTTGCGCGGTGTTTCGGTCACAAAATCTCCCCAGTGTGTCGTTACAAAGTGGCAACAGCGAGCTCTCTCTGCTCTGCAACAACTTGTGCTTTTTCTTCGAAGGATCTGATATTATCTACCTACCCTACTCACCTCGATACATTCATTCTTACATCTGGCGATGAATTCGACCTTTGCGCCGGCTGCTGTCGCTGGCTCGGGGCTCGAGACGCTGCTGGCTCCACCGTATGATCTGGTGCCGCCAAACATTTCCTACCCTTTCTACCATGCTGGCAGTACGCCTGTACTGTCCTGGATCAGCGACAAAGACCTCAGCTTGGCCATCCCCGTCGTCGTATACTGGGTGGTCAGCCTTGTTTTCCATGTCATCGATATCTCCGAGATCCCGTACTTCGAAAGGTACAGGATACACGAGCCAGAGGAGATCAAGAAGCGCAATAGAGTCACCGTCAAGGCGGTAGTGCTCGCAGTCATCTGCCAGCATGTCATCCAGACCGCTTTAGGGATGTACTGGATCGATGCAAGTGAAGCCGTACATCAAGCTTCGCGGGACCATAGAGAAGGATTACAGACATATGCTGCATGGATCAGTCGGATAGCCTTCGCCGTTCTGGGACCAAAAGCAGGAAACAGAGCGTTACGCTCATGCGGCGCTGAAGTAACGAGCTGGATCTACTGGTGGGGCGTACCTATCTTGCAGTTCATCTGGGCAAGCTTCCTCCTCGATACATGGCAGTACTTCCTACATCGCTGGTTCCACACCAACCGTTTTCTCTATCGACATATCCATTCCATCCACCATCGACTATACTGCCCATACGCTTTTGGAGCACTTTACAACCACCCTTTGGAAGGCTTCATGCTAGACACCCTAGGGACGCTCTTCGCAGAGTCTCTGAGCGGCATGACGACACGACAAGCAATGATGCTGTTTGGCATTTCGACGTTCAAGACCGTCGACGACCATTGTGGATGTGAGTGCACTTCGCGGCTTATGTAGCGCTCCTGCTCATCCTCTTCTTCTGTGCAGTCGCCTTACCATGGGATCCATGTCAGTTCCTCTTCGGCAACAACGTTGCATATCACGACATTCACCACCAGCACTATGGCATCAAGAAGAACTTTTCCCAGCCGTATTTCACACACTGGGACGTTCTGCTCAATACGCGCATGACGGCGGAACAAGTGCCAGAAAGGCAGAGAGCGCGCTATCATGCAGGCCCGATCAAGCAATTTGCAGACAAGCTTGCGAAGCAGCAATTACTTACTGCAGATGCGAAGAAGGAGCAATAACATCCTGTAGACGCTCGTTTTGTCTCGAGGTAATCGTGTATCATCTGTATCAGCATAGCGTAGAACGCCCTTAATCGAGTCTGTTCCCCTGCTTCGTGTGCTCAGCTTAGTCGTTGTCTAGATCACACACCTTCGTTCTTCGTTCTTTACTGTCGCTCGACCTGTTCATAGTCTTATAATTCAGCTATCAGCTTTCATTCACCAGCATCCTGCCCGCAGAGGCGGAAGAATGGTATTTCTTGCCAGTAATAACAACACCAGGAGGTTGTATAACATAGCCCTTCTGTCACCGGAAGATATCACAGAATCTCGTCCCTCGTCTTCGACCAAGCGCTCCCGTCCCATACTTCCTACTCTCGCCCTGCAAGACCTCCTCGAAGTCCGCCAGCACTACATCGTATCCACTGACTATATCCGCATTCGCTTTGTTGCTATCCACTTTGACCGCTTCAGACTGCTCCGTCGAACCCTCTTCACCTTCTCCAAGAGAAGCATTCGCAGGGCAAGCCAGCATGCCCGTTGATGCTATTTGCATAGAAGCTGCTGAGAATGGGCCTTGAGGAGTTAAGTTCTCTTCTCGCCGCTTGAGATCCGCCTCTTTCTCTTGCTCTAGCTTGATCTGCTTGACACTCTTCGCTGGTTTCTTCCCGCCCTTCTGTCCTTTCTCAGCCGGCTTTGACAAGACCTCCGAGGCTTTACGCTTCTTTGACGATGTTAGATCGGCTTGAGCATCCATCTTGGCTTGTATTTTGTTTGCCCGTGATTGCTTCGCTGCTTGAAGACCCTCTTCTTCTTTCAAAGCTTTCACTCGGATTTGTGCATTGTTCTTGGCTTGTTCTATCAGTTCAGATACCATCTCGTAGGCAATGAAGGCCAGTAGTTCGATAAGATCGTCTGTGACGGGGATTTCATTTCGCTGAAGTTCCGGTCTGAGTAGATGGAATCGTTAATCTAGCCTGGATTTCATGTCAAGAGATGAAGATTTACTCTATAAACTCCCGAAAGCGTGGCGTTTTGGCTTTGTAGCCGTAGAAAGATGCTTGATCCCGCGTTTCTGCGAACTGAACATAGTCTGAAGGTGCCATGCCAGCTGTTGCCGAGTCCATACTCTTGAGGCGCTGGAACTGATGTACAAGGCCTGGCGTCGCATATGCTTTGCTTAACCAGTCCGTTTCGTTTTCGAAATCCGTAGTGACGGGTAGCTTGGCATGCTCTTCGAACATAGCCAGCGGGTCCATCGCCTGAGATACCGATTGGCACAGACTCGGTATGCTAGGAGTATCGTTTGTGTCATCGTTGTTCCACCATGCATCCTCTGGATCTCTACTGGGATCATGCTCCTCATCTGGCATGTCTAGCCCGCCGAGTCCTGCTGAAGTCGCAACTTTGGCCTTCTTCCTCGCTTGTTCCCAGCTGAGATACTGTGCGATCCGGTAGAACCGAGGCGCGTTCTGACGGTGTATAAGCAATAGAAGGAGATCATAGGGCGGAGTAGAAGAGGAAGAAGCGGGAGCATTGGCGAGAGTGGATGAAGGGAGGTTAAGCCGGCGAACAGCATAACGCAAGCGCTCAAGGGTGTTGCATAAACTGGCGTGTAGGCTGGCTTCGATGAACCCGATAGTAGCCATGGACGTCGCAGGAAGCGAGTGCACGAGGAGCTGCAAGACAAATCTCAGCTTATATAATCTCTATTACGAATGATGTGTCCCACTAGCTGCTGAATCTCCTGCGTAAAGTACATGTTTGCAGCTTGATTTGTCTTGCGTAAGAGAAGAGCTACAAAGGTTGCAAGTGTAACGACTTCTCGCGACAAGGCCATAGCAAAGAGCGCCTACACAGTGAGCTTATACAGATATACCGCTGCCTAAGACGTGCTTGAAGCTGATTCAAACGCCTTCAAAGCTCAAAGATGCCCTACGTAGCTCCCACGACATCTGCGAATCCACAGCCTGCGCCCATCTCGCGGTACTCTGCGCGGTCATCATACTATGGAGCATCAGGCTACAGTCCATCTGAAGGTCTTCAGCGAGCTCGCAAACCATTTCGCGCAAAGAATGCGCTGACTGGACTTGGGATCATGGCTTTTGTCGGGGCTGTCTATGGCTACTCTATCAGCGCAGTCAAGCAGGATGACTTCAGCGATCTGCCAACAACGTCGACGGCAGCTAGCGGCAAGACTATCGAAGAGGAAATGGCAGAAAGAGCAGCGGTACAGGGATCCAGAGGGATAGGCGCAATGATGGGCATGGGAAGCAGTCCACAGGGAGAAGGGTTGAGGATGAATGAATCGCAAAGGATAGCCCAAGCAAAGAATGCGCCCAACTCATCGCTGGCGACTGCACCATCATCTCCGACGGCAGCACCTCTTCCTGCATCTGCTGTCACTGCGCCTGCAGGAGCTGCAGCCGGTACAAGCTCAACGCCACTCTCTGCTTCGTCAAGGCCAAAGAGCCGTCTTGTGGTAGGAGCGCCGGATGTCGATAGGCTAGGAAAGCTCGGAGAACGGCCTGAAGAAAGTACAATCGGAGGGCGGCGTCTGGTCTGAGCGAATTAATATAGCTGTATACAATGTAGCATATCCATACGTAGAACAACCCTTTTCAATATTCTTTCATTTTCATATCTGATCTGACGAGTGTTTCAGCTTTGATTCTGATTCATCATCTGATCCAACCGTATTCTTTCGGTACCGCTATGGCGCTACGGCAGTTCATCAACAGAAGTATCGAGCAGCTGCGCGATGAGACTGTGCGAGGTAAGGAAGTACGATGATGATGACGGCCTGGGCAGCTTGCACGCTTCTGGCTTTTCGGTTGCAAGATCCATGACTCTACCGCCATACGAACATCTTCCTGACCATGTACCTTCCCACCTCTTCCTTCCCAGTCATGCGCGCCTCACCTATCGACACCACTCTAAGCAGCAAGCGAATGGTGCTTGCGACTATCCGAAGTCAGCAAGACTTGAAAGATTGGGCGATAGGCAGCGATTCAGATATTGGCGGCTACTCTACTGCGAAGCTAGACATCTACCCGCCTGAAAATTCTGATGCTGGTAAAGGCCGGTTCTTTGGTCAGCTGAGCTCGAAAGTCAAGCCGGGCGCAAAGCTCGGTGGAAATGCAGTGGAGAGAAGCGGATACGCTGGTATCAGGACGAGGGTGAGCCGGAGCCTTTGATCCTACAAAAGCTCGAAAGACGAATGAAGCTGGTTTCGTCTGTTCGAAGGCAAGGCCGTCTTTCTTTGGCAACCTGACGTGGGATACATCACGGTATACGTATCTTAAAGTACGCGTCAAGCCGTCGCACGATGAAGGCATGCGGTTCTTCGTGAACTTACAAACCGATGGTCCTGGTAAGCCCGCAACTCCGATTCGCGATAGATACAGGTTACCAACATTCCTTGATCTCAGTACAATCGGATCTCTTCCAGCATCGGTTATGGCTGGGAGAGCCGAATCAATGGCAGGACATCCTGGTTCCCTTCTCCGACTTCACGTTGACGAATACAGGTCAAGTCTCAGAGACACAAATCGAGATGTACCGAGAGAAGGTACACCCTCGTATACTGATATCTCAAGACAGGTGCCTAACACAAGCGACTTGTTTCTATAGGTCCGAACGGTCGGCATCTCAGTTCTCGGACCTGGAGAAGGGCCTTTCGACCTAGGCTTGGACGGCTTTGAATGCATCAATGTCGATGCAAGGGAAGCGGATGCTCTCATCTCATCAAACAAGAAGAAGGCGCTGGAGAATCCTCAGATCGCATACGTGATGAGCAAAGAAAAGTCGCATCTGTAGCCTAGCTGTACCTGTCTATGTACAATAAATGTAGCTATACGTTGTTGTGCGCATGCATCACCATTCAGTTACAAACGCGAATACTTTCGATAAACCGCTTCTCGTGCTTCTTTCCCGCCAACTGATTTACAAGATGGGTTTCCGGACCGCAGCAGTGGTTTCGTCGACATGCTTCATCCTCGGTAGCTGATACATATCAGAGCTCGCGAAAGAACAGCAGCTGAAGCATGCAAAACAGGGCTTCTTCTGATGGGACTTGCTAGAGCAGACTATCCAATCCTCTATGGAAAGACAACAGTCACTGCAGACGACATTGGGCGCGCTGAACGCTACTACCTGACCCTCTTCAATGCTCCCGGTGCTGTTTCTGCGCTTCTCCATGCAATGGTGCGCCAGCTTTCAAGAGCGTCAACAGACTTCAGCTGATTTGCTAAAACGTGGTAGATTGGAGTCTGCCTGCTCGGCCTGAGTAGCAAGTTCGCAGCATGGCAGGAGACCAACCTCTTCTTTGATGGGTCATGCCTCGGTGAGCTTCCCCTACAAGCTGTTTACCTGGCACATGTACTGACTCTCTTCCCCGTGTGACAGCAATGATGGTTGCGGCTATATCTCTCTATGCGACTGTCACTATCCCGAATCTGCGTACCCTGGCTCTTCAGCCCATCGCCGAGCAGCAGATAACGCTAGGAGGCCGTATGCGAGCGTGGTTGCACAGACCTATGGCTTCTCCCGCAGAAGCTCAGCTAGTGCCTGAGTTGACGGATGGAGAGAAGTACGAGGTCGTTAGCCTGATATGCGCATCAAACAACCTCATCATAGGAGCTCTAGTTGGGGTACTGCTGTTCCAAGCTGCCCAAGGGTATGCTCACAGACAGTTTGATAGGGAGATGGAGAAGATCAGAAAAGCAGAGAAAGCTCAGAAGAAAGAGTGAATAGTTCAGAGTATGATGGAAATGCTTCAAGCTGTAATATCCAAATCTAGGTTCCATGACAGTATAATACAGTTAAAACTAATGAAAACAACGATACCAGTGTTTCCCTGCCTGTTACCCAGAAGTACGAAAGATGCCAATACTTTCTACATATGATTACTAAGAATTCTAAGCGACCGGCATGTAGCCTGAAGTACTGCCCTGTTGGTATATCTGATCCATGCAGACTGTGTGTGCCATGTATGGCTGTTGGCCCTCTGATGCATCGATCGAAAGAGCTGGAGAGGGAGGAATCGAAACCTTGGTCGCGAATGGCGCCAAGGGTCTGCTGTTCCAGTCGATAGGCCCAGCTTGGTATACAAGTGGGGCGCGAATAGGATATGCAGTCATTCCATCCTGTGGCTGCGGCGACGTGGGTGCTGAGGCCATGTAGGTTGCGGAAGGTGCGAAAGATGAAGGGCCTCCCAGAGGTACACCTGGGATGTACAGGCAAAGGCCAGACGGCTTTTGAGATACGTATGAAGGATAAGCGAGTCCAGAGACCGTGTGTGAGTGAGAGTGAGAGATGGAGTGTGAGTACGAATGATGATGTGTAAGAGCGGGAGCAGCCATGCGACCTTGCCTGATGGGCGAAATAGGCGTGGGAGTATGTTGAACGTAAGGCGAGGTATGGCTGCGTTGTAGCGCTGGGACCTGCATTCTTGCAGGAGAGGCATCCTCATACGCTAGCCCAGGCGTGGAGCCGGAAGTATAGCTATCCTCGTAGTGTGCATAGTAGTGGGGCGAGGTAGGTTGAGAAGTGTCCGTCATAGAGTAGTCAGAGTATTCTGAGTCGACTGTGCTGGCCAGCGAAGTTACAGAAGAGTGATAACCGTGACCTTGGAAGGGCTCGCGCACTGCAGTCAGCTCCGGCTGAGCGACTTCTGGGAAGAGAAGCGCGGGCGTGCTAGGACCTTGTCCCGCATTGCCAAACTTGTATTGCCTTAGAGTGTCCTTGACTTCGAAGAAAGACGCGTCGGGTTCTGGTGTCATGGAGCCCTTCATCTGCTGTTCGGACTTGACTATATTCTTCGTGCGACCGACCGCCTTTGCGACAGAAGCACGTAAAGCCCGTGCGCGATTTGGTCGGTTTTGAGCTTTCTTCTGTTTGGCAATCTCGTTCTCCTCTCTGGTGCGACATCTCTATTAGATACGTGCCGGCAGAAGCGCCTTTGCAGACTTACTTTGTAACGGGTACGTAGCTGCAGTTTGCTTTGACTAGGGAGCATGCCGTGCAAGGTTCTAGACCATCGCAGCGGATTTTCCTATGGCAGTGAAGTTAGTATCTGTAGAGAAGGTTGGAACGGGACCACCAGCCATACCTCGAGCGACACCGCATGCAGGCCATAGTCGTACGCTTCTTTGGTTCTTGACTATCGGAATCTTCGTCGTAGCTCTTGACGCGTTTCGCGAGGAAAACATCATCGTCGCTACAAGGGCTGCCTTTGCGGAATGACATTGCAAAGATGGATTGTTATTGAACGTGCGGAAGTGCTGAGCTAGTAGTGGTGTCTGGCAGATTGCTCCGTGTGCTATCGAGACTTGAAGATGTTTGAGCTAAAGAAGATTGTAGACGGGAGGACTAGAGAGAAGTGAGCCAAGGTATGAAGAGGTAGTAACGGTTCAAGCAGTAACGCTGCAGCATGAAGTCTGTCATATTGTCAACCCTTTCTGCTGAAAGTCCTGGTCGGAACCCTTAGGTCTCAGTTGTTGGACTTAGATGGGCATCAGATGTCATTCAGCCTCCTGACAATGATAGACGGGAGTGCCTCAACGCCAGTGTGCGCTAAGGCCTGCTGAAGTATTACCTGTACCCGAGACAAGGTACAAACAAGTGCCGTAAAATAGGTGAGCAGGGCTGTCACGAATAAGGGGTTCAGTTGTGAAAGATTGACAAGCGAGACGGAGTGAGGTGGATATATGTGGAGTAGTGATCTTGCGGATGTAATAAATTGCGGTTCTAGCGCTCGAGAGGTTTGGGTACGCCAATGCATACGCTTCGCTGTCACTAAAAGTCGGCACAGGTAATGGTTTGCACGTCTTAGGTCCAGGGTCAGGTAAGGACCTTACCCCTTATCCCCTGCTGGCCCTTCATGTCAAGCGGTTCCATTCGCTGCTGCTTTCCCAATCAGGCTTGCTCCACAGAAGAATTCAGTAGAGTGGAAGCAGAACATCGTAACGCCAGCCAATAGCAAATTGCCACAGCTCTTTCCAGTAAATCCCTGTGGAAAAGAGTTGGGGCAGAAAAGATCCGCAAGCCCAAAAAGGAAGCCGAATAGAACTGATGTTGCCTGATGACTAAGCATAGTTGGGCTTCACCTCACCTGGTGTGTGTTCGTCGTCTTCGTTGAGTTGCCTTTATTTCGCTAAATGCTGAAGTCGTTCTATCAATCTAGGCTCTTTTGGTGGCCGTGCTGCGTACCACTGTCGTCCAGCGTCTGCGCTAAGTGTACAGGATACTTGCACTAGCTGTCATCATGAGTGATGCGCCTGCTCTGCAGGTAGCCTTGCACTTTACTTGGAACCTGCTAGGGATGATTCTCCCTGCCGGCTCCTACCTAACCCAGGCCATATTAGAGTTGCCCATCGTTTTTACAGAGGGCAGACTTGCGGCCGTAACGAGCATAGTCATGCTCCTCACATGAACAGAGGATCCGATGCAGCGGAATGCGAAAGCTGGGTCTCCAGGCCGGGTATGTGTTCTCGTCTTTCAAGACATTTTGGTCGCTATGCGAACATCACTACGTCACGAAAGTGACTAGGTACGCCTCGAAGTCTTTGAGGACTGCTCTAACTGCCTTTCGCGTGAGACTTGCGCGGTAGAGAATTTCGTCTAGGTGATGGGTGCCGTCGAGATAAGGCAGCATACTGGAGAAGGGAAGCGAAAGTTACAAGAACACATCAGCACTACGAACAATACCAATCTAGCACGCCGACTGACCGCTTGAACGTGCCTAGACTCGCAGTTCCAGCTTCTGCTGCCACCGCATCGAGCATTTCAGCCAACCACAACTCCTCCTCACTTGAAAGTTCCGATGGGTTCTCGATGATGGAAGGAGCACCTAAAGCTGATAGGAAGGCACGTCTATTGAACGAGGTCTTGCGGTGACGGGTGCGCAACTCGGATTTCTGGGGACGCGCTACGGATGAGCTCGATACGGCTGATATATATGGGTAGTTGTGCGGAAAGCTTCTTGGTAGTGGACTTCGAACATCGGCAGAGTGCGCAGCACCGTCCGAAGAGCCAGTCTCATCGAGGTTGGAGCCGGTCGAAGGCAAAGAAGCCGAATTGGACGACACGGTGATACTGCTGTCATTCTCACCATCTTTTCGGATAGTGTTCCTGTTCTTGTTGTCGCCCGAGCCGACACTCGCATTTCGCTCTGTGACTTTTTCATCGTCTTCCTCTTCTTCAGTCGTAGCCGATGCATCAGACGAGCCTCGACGCCGGTGTCGGGCTTCTTCTTTCTCGTACGCCAGTCGTTTCAGTTCCGGTGTCACGATGAGATTGAGGTATAGCTTGACTTGCGTCACTAGATCGTGCTGCAGTAGCCAGACCAGTGCATCGGTGAGAAGCGGTCGGCTGACACTGATTATTCGACAAAGGTCTTCAAAAGGTTGAGGAGATGATAAGATGGCTAAGAGCGAGAGTAGGGGAGGTAGCTCGGGAAACTCTAGCTCGAACTCGCCAGACCGTTGGGCAATGCTAGGACATAAATGTTTCAGCCTGTAAACGAGTCGCGGAAGAAGCAGACTTACAGTTTGGCTGACGAGGAGCGCGAAGTTTTGCATGGAATGTACAAGCACTTCAAGCTTACGGCATCGATCAAACGCGCTTTTCGCCAGTATATGAGATGCTCGGCTATCTCGATTATGCTTTGGCTATCGGTATCGAGTAATGTCTCGTACTCTGTGAATGTAAGCCTACGTGACGTAGCAGCTTAGCAGAGTCCGGTTGTGCAAAAGTATCAGGACTCACGTCGGGCTCATGAGCTCGAGGAATCTGGCAAGCAGATTATCCTCATCAACCTCCTTGAGCATTTCTTCAGGATCTTGTAAAGGTAGGAGAGTCTGCCAGGGAGCGATATCTAGGTGTCTGGCAGGGCCATCTAGCAAGCCCGCCGAGAGCCTGCTTGTCAATCTTGCGAGATCGAGTCTATTGCCATCGTAAGGCGGTGCGAGCTGTCTTTTCTGTAGTGTTGACGCGTGACGATCGTACGTAGAGCGCATAGAGAGCTGATTGCCATGATCACCATGCAGATGGGTATGCTGAAGTGCGCTTGTAGGAGAATGAGGACCTATCTCGTCAAACAATTCGGTATGCAGCAGGACTGATAAATCGATATCGTCGTTCAAAGTGAGGTTCGCCAGTCCATCTGCCTTGAGCCCGTCATAGAGGGACGCGAGCTGTGCGCATAAAGAAGACTTGGTACGCAGGTTATGTATGTGCTCCTCTAGCGGGATGCCTGAATGTAACATGCCCATGTGAGTAAAGCCATAAGAATGCTTGCGACAAAGAGAAAGGGGCACACCGTTGTCGACGGCGCTATCTCGAAGTGATGCTATTTTGGCGACTTCTTCCGTCACATAAGCACTCCTTCTCTCTTCATACTTCAGGCCAGCCATCAAAGTGACTACGACATCTCTATAGTAGACGCCCAGATGGCTCGACAGAGCTTGATCCGGAGGCACGTCTATGACTAGCATGACTGCCCATTTCTCCAGATCTGACTTCGGTACGAAAGTTGCGGGAGGAGCAGAGATTGAGTTGTACTGATGTTGAGATTGATAAGAGGAGTAGGACTGGGAAGGGTAGGACGAGTCCACGTTCGACGACATAGCTAGACTGGGAGGAAGAGTCCGTCCACCTGATTTAGATGCGGAGGTTGCGCGAGACAGGAGATCGTTACCAGCAGAGGATGATGGGCCTGATGGTAGTGGAGTATGGAATGAAGAAGGGGAACGGCCGACCGACGAATCGCGAGAAGGTCGAAGATTGGAGGGGCGGTTAGGCACAGAATGCGATGTTCTTCTGGAAGCGGCAGCTGATGGAGGAGCTGACCTCCCTCGCTCGTCTGTGCCGGAAGCATCTGCCTTGCGTGTATACCTCTGGCGGGACCGAATGTGAAGCACTTCAGATCCGTCATCTTGGTCATCTTCCTCTCCTTCTCCACTCATGTCTGACAAGTCTGCCTCCTCTTCATCGGACGTAAAAGGCGAATCCAGCTCCTGCCCTATTGCTACGTTCCTATGTTTTCTTCTGACGTACTTGTGTCTACTGCGCGTATGAGTAGTCGGAGATAGAGCTGAGCGCTTGGATGAAGAAGCAGGATGTGCTATATAGGCTATGTGATTGATCACAAGCTCGAAGCGTTTATTGCATAATGCTTTGTCCGGACAAAGCAAAGCTGCCAAAGCGCCTGTATTCATGCCCATGAAGGTATTGTAGTTATCCTTGTCGATCTGCAGCTTGGCGAAAGGATCATCATGGGCAGCGTCGTCCTGATCATCGTCCTCCGAGCTGCTCTCCGATGATGCCTCTCCTCGTATGAACCTCGATCCGAACACATCTATCCCATCATCACTGTCTGAACTGCTTGATGAGCCTGCGCTTCTTGCTTGAGCATCCCTTACGCCTGATGATTTGCCATACTGAGGTCGCTGTAGTCGAGGAATCGCTTGCGCATTTGGCGGGTAGGCGAATACTATACGTGCGCCATCAGCAGAGGATGCTACCAGCATGACAGCCAGCAAGGAAGAGGCCATTTTGCGCGACAAACACGAGTAGCCGCTACCGATATCAGATTGGATCCAGGACAAAAGCCAGAGCAGAAGATCATAGGCATAGGAGGGTCATCATAGGTGGTATATCTTCGTGTTCATCGTTGTCTCGCTGTTGTTGTGCTACGTTTGTCAGCTAGAATATTCCATAATTTGGACCTTACTCGTGGCGGTATCAAGCGTCAGCATCATCGCTTGTCTCTCTCTTTCTTTCAAGGCAAAGTGTTGAATTGGATTTCAAGACTTTGTTAAGGACACCTTTACAACACCTTATAACACTCTCACAGGCGACATAAATGGCTTCAGATCCATCAGCGCCGCAGATCAACGACGAGACGGCGACCGCCATCCTGCGTACAAAGAAGAGGTGCGCGCGATAGCCAGGAGAATTTGGGAGAGATTCCAGCTGATTTACGACGATTCTGATAGCCCTAACAAGCTCATCGTCGACGAGGCTTCAGGCGATGACAACTCTGGTGCGCTTGCGTGGTCCTGGCCTGGCTGCTTGGTCCCCTTTGTCCGCTCGAGAATCTCAGGCTGACTCACAACGATACAGTCGCATCGCTCAATCCTGCTACGCTCGAAGCATTAGGCCTGTTCAGAGGCGATACCGTCATTTGCAGAGGAAAGAAGCGCAAGGATACCGTCCTCATCGTACTTTCGTCAGACGACGTAGACGAAGGCAAGATTCAGCTCAACAAAGGTGGGCTAGTATCCCTATTGATGAGGGGTGCCATCTGACACGCTCGTACACAGTCGCCAGACACAACCTGCGCGTAAAGCTGGGCGATGTCACAACCGTGCACCCTTGCCACGACATCAAGTACGGAAAGCGAATTCACGTCCTTCCCTTCGATGACAGCGTGGAGGGTGAGTGTTCCTCGGTTCGATATCGAGATAAGCGTTACTGACAGTGTTCCTGGAATCAGGCCTGACCGGCAACATTTTCGAAGTCTTCCTCAAGCCTTACTTCCTTGAAGGTGAGCATAGTCAACGCTTCCTCTGTAGTCCAAGCTAATCCGTTCATCCCAGCCTACCGCCCGGTGCGAAAAGGCGATACCTTTATTGCTCGAGGTGCTGGACGCGCTGTCGAGTTCAAGGTAGTCGAGACCGATCCTGCAGAGTACTGTATAGTTGCACAAGATACCGTCATCCACACCGAGGGTGACCCTATCAAGCGAGAGGACGAAGAGGCAAACCTTGCAGATGTCGGTTACGATGATATCGGAGGATGCAGGAAACAGATGGCTCAGATCAGAGAGATGGTAGAACTTCCCTTGAGACATCCTCAGCTGTTCAAGAGTATCGGTATCAAGCCTCCAAGAGGTGTACTCATGTTCGGTCCTCCTGGTACCGGTAAGACCCTCATGGCCAGAGCAGTGGCCAACGAAACCGGTGCTTTCTTCTTCCTCATCAACGGTCCTGAAATCATGTCCAAGATGGCAGGAGTGAGTCGCTCTTCCTTCTCTATCTGTCTTGGAAAAGCTCTAATTGGATTATTTGCCAGGAATCCGAGTCCAACCTACGCAAAGCATTCGAAGAAGCTGAGAAGAACGCTCCTGCTATTATCTTCATCGATGAGATCGACTCCATCGCACCCAAGCGAGACAAGACGAACGGAGAAGTCGAGCGAAGAGTCGTTTCCCAGCTTCTTACCTTGATGGACGGTCTCAAAGCACGCTCAAACGTCGTCGTCATGGCAGCTACAAACAGACCAAACTCTATCGACCCTGCTCTTCGTCGTTTCGGTCGATTCGATAGAGAAGTCGATATTGGCGTGCCTGATGCTACTGGCCGTCTTGAAATTCTAAGAATCCACACAAAGAACATGAAGATGTCCGATGACGTTGATCTCGAGAAGGTGAGTTCGTCAGTTCCGATGAAGCAAAACACTTCTTACTGATTATTGCCTTGCCAGATTGCCGCCGAGACCCACGGTTATGTCGGTTCCGATGTTGCTTCTCTCTGCTCAGAGGCAGCTATGCAACAAATTCGAGAGAAGATGGACCTCATCGATCTGGACGAAGATACTATTGATGCCGAAGTCCTCGACTCTCTCGGTGTCACCATGGAGAACTTCCGCTTCGCACTTGGTATCAGCAATCCCTCCGCACTCAGAGAGACAGTTGTCGAAGTGCCAAACGTTACATGGGACGACATCGGTGGTCTCGACAAGGTCAAGACAGAGTTGCAGGAAACCATCCAGTACCCTGTCGAACATCCAGAGAAGTTCCTCAAGTACGGTATGTCTCCGTCAAAGGGTGTACTTTTCTACGGACCACCTGGTACTGGTAAAACACTCCTTGCAAAAGCCATTGCAAACGAGTCTCAAGCAAACTTCGTGTCCATCAAGGTGAGATTGACTCTTCTGGCTGTCTATTGACCATTTTGCTGATCCTTCTTATCTGTATCTGTCAGGGTCCCGAGCTTCTGACTATGTGGTTCGGAGAGTCTGAGGCGAACGTCAGAGATGTATTCGACAAGGCACGTGCAGCTGCGCCGTGTGTCATGTTCTTCGACGAGTTGGATTCTATCGCCAAAGCAAGAGGCGGCGGTGGAGGAGGTGGAGATGCAGGTGGTGCCGCAGACCGAGTCATCAACCAGCTTCTTACCGAGATGGACGGTATGAACGCCAAGAAGAACATCTTCGTCATTGGAGCTACCAACAGACCAGATCAAATCGATTCCGCCCTTCTTCGACCTGGTCGTCTCGATCAGCTCATCTACATTCCTCTACCTGACGAGCCTGGTAGAATCTCCATTCTCAAAGCCGCCCTCAAGAAGTCGCCTGTCGCGCCAGATGTCGATCTCTCATTCATTGCTAAGAACACGCATGGCTTCTCCGGTGCAGATCTTACAGAAATTTGCCAGAGAGCCGCAAAGTTGGCCATCAGGGAGTCTATCGAGTCGGATATGCGCAAGATCAGAGAGAGAAAGGACCTCGAGCGCAAGGCAGAAGAGGCAGGAGAGACCTTGCCTGAAGAGATGGAAGTCGAGGGAGATGACGAAGTGCCTCATATCACGAGAGCTCACTTCGAAGAGGCAATGAGATTCGCTAGACGATCAGTGTCCGACCAGGACATCAGACGATATGAGCTGTTCGCACAGAACATGCAGCAGTCTCGTTCGTTCGGATCAAGCTTCAAGTTCCCAGAAGGAGAGGGTGGCGCTCAGAACGGTACCGGTGGCAGTGCTGCAGCATTCGGAGAGGTTCCCGATGAGGAAGATCTCTACGCTGATTGAGCACGTCTTCAGAGGGATTTCCCCACCCTCAAGTAGCACGCAGGTGTGCCCACCAAACGACAAGAGCAAAAGTTTTCATGTAGTTTCTGTGTAGAATCAATTCAACGGTGCAATTGCTATAGACAAGGTCAAACAGCTTCGAGTGAGATTGTGCATCATCTTGCTCGCTTGCTCGTCTATTTACAACAACACATCTTCACTGAGTGTCCGTCTCTATCTGCAGCTAATTCTATGCATGAACAGCGTGCCTCTAATGTAGAACGACCCGTGTGCTTATTCTTTTTCACTTCACACTCCTCACACCGGGCGATCCTGAGACGTTTAAAAGTAATATCGCTTAGCCTTTTCCATCAGCTTTCCTTCCTTTTCACTCCAACCCGCTTCTGCCTGCTGCCAGATCTGTCCGCGAGACTCTGAGTTCATCTTCTTTATGCGGACTTGGAACAGACCAGTAATAGGCTTATGGTCACTCGGGTTGGCCGGCCAAGAACGGTATTCCAGCGGCTTGACTTTATTTGTGCTCTCTGATGCTTTCTTTGTATCTTCCGATGTGGAGGGTCCACCCGGGGACGAGCGATACATAATGCGGTCGCACCAAGCTGGTATCCGCTCCTTCTCAGACGAGTCGTACTCGTTCGTTCCAGGGTCAAACTTATAGGTAGGAGGGAAGGTAATTTGAGCTTCGCGGAAGCTGCGTAGCCTAAAAGTCTGATTTGTACTGAGCTCCTTGAGTAGCTGATCGTGCTCAAGCAGAAGGGGCAAATTGTTGGACCGGATATTTGCTTTGACTATACTCCTCGTGAGGTCAATCCGATAATTGAGATCACCGCTATAGGGGAAAGCTCAGCACAGAATTTAAGCTTCATCTTCGTCTGGACTTACGATAAAAAGCAGACCTCATGCTCGAAGACAGTCTGGCCTATTCCGCCGATATACACTCCAGGGACAGCTGAAGAAGGTTGGAGGAAGGCAGACTTGTTCTCCAATATATCGATAAGATCTTTGTTGCGTTGCCTCTTCGCTCTTTGTCCAGCCTGATAATAACGACATCAGCTTTTGGTTCGGCGATGAAAAGAAACCTTCTTACAGCAAGATGGCAGTTCATGAAGCAGATGGAGCTGTCGTCAATCACCAAGCGGGCACATATTGCGCCCTTGTTCCCATACCGCCCTCCCATGCCTGTCTTGACTGTAACACGGGCAAGATCGCTCAAGTTGGGTTTCTCGGAATTGCGTACGAAGATACAAGTAAACAGCTGCCATCGGACTGATCAACAATGCGGCAACGACCAAAGGAAAGATACTTACCCCGACTAGGCTTTCAGCATGCACGACCGAGTATGGTACTGATGCAGGCATGGCTGTGCGAACGGCTTGGACAAGCCGATCGTGCCATCTCATATATTGATGCGAGACTTGATCTTGGAACATGTGATCTACTTTCTTCTTGCCGAGAAGTATTGATTCTGTGGCATATAATCAGCATACGTACGGCTGGTAGATTGCGTGCACCTACTGGCAGTCAGCTTCTTGTCTTCTAGATCGACGACTTCCTGGAAGCCAAAGACGAGGATCTCTGGCGGTTCTGCATTGGTCACAGCACTGTTCATACTCGATGAAATCGCATTCTGCAGAAAGTCGATATTGACAGCATCGCCTTGAAGATCGGTAGGCTTGCATGAATCGATGTTCCAGGAAAGTATGTGTACTTTGATATCTCGATAGGTGCTGAACTCCGCTTCTCTGTTGAGCATATATTGCTCTTGCCAATCTATCTTCAGCAGACCATCCCAGAAAACGATGCTTTCTCGGCCGTATGCTGCGACATGTACTTTATCGAGCTGTATTACATATGTCAGTCACCTATACTGTATCTGTATAATAGAAAGGACCTTACAGTATGTATCGAGTTGAGATCCACTTGGAAACCCAAGATAGGCTCATCTAGGGCTTTCCAGGCCTTCAAGACCGTCCAAGGCGTGGTTGACAGATCATAAACCAAAGTGACGCCTTCCCGATTACCAACCCATAGATAGTCAAGAACACTTGTCATGGCAGTGATACCCATTGGTAGGATTTTGGCAACTGATAGGCAAGTAAGGGTAGTGATGTCCCATGTCGAGACTTGTCCCGTATCGTGGCCTAGGAGAACTTGGCCAGGCTTGCTAGAGAAGGTGGCGAAAGCAGTCACAGCTCCTACTAGCCCTGCACACTCTGGTGTGTAAAGCGGGCGAGCAGTCACAGTGAATGCTGCATCGCTGGTGATATCGTGTACTTTGACAGCAGGTGATCTTGATGCCGTCATAGTTGCTGACGAATGTAAGGATGGATGATTGTGCTGCCGATGCGGTCCAGAGCTGGTCCATAGATACCTTCCTGAGGCTGCCGCAAAGCACTGCTTATCGCTTAAGCGCTGTGTGCGAGGGGTATGTGAGAGTCGGGGCGAGTCGTTAGGATTGTCGGTATTCTGCCATGTCTGGACTTTTCCCGCTTCACAGATCGTAGTGACCTGGTTATCCGACATCCGCAGAATATTCGTTATAGGGTGAGAATGCGCATTTGTCCTGCTTTCTATGATTGTCGCGTTAAGGATATCTATCTCGTAGAGATTACCTTCCTTCGTACCAACCCAAACCACGCTACCACCTCGAGAAGCGATTAATCCTTCCGGATAGACGAACGCTACAGCAGTAATCTTGCTTTCTCCAGGAAGCGAGATGACGGAGGTGTTTTCGCCGGTATAGGTATCCCATATTCTGACGTGCGAACTAGTAGTGACTGCATATCTTCCACAAATCGCGCAATCATATGCTGGACCTCGCAAGCGAATCTTCCGTTCAGGAGATATCTGTGGAGGACGATGATTTGCGAAAGTCGCATCTGGCATTTCTGAAGTCCGCTTTCCTGGTCCAGCATCCGCTTCCTCGTCCACTTCATCATCGGATTCTGAATCTAGCAGATTTGGGGTGCTGGTCCCGCTCGTTCCGGAAGTATCGGCAGCTGCAGCTCTCAATGTTGCTTTCTCACCAGAAGGTATAGTCCGCGTCGGAGGTGGAGGAGGTTTGTACATCTTGCCATCTTCAGCTTCGAGAAGATCCAGTGCCACAGTACCATGCCGGCGCGGAGGAGCTTGCGGCGGGGAGGAAGTACTTTGAGCAGTTGAGATAGTCCTCGCTGTCGGGCTTGCCAGTGTAGAAGCTCGCGGTCGCCTATATACTGGCTGTACCGGAGAGCGCGGTACTCTTACGCCAAGATTCGATGAAGGCGGACTTGAGACTGGCGAAGAGGATGGCGAAGAGGGTACAGGAGGTGGAAGTCGAGCAAGAAGGGCATCTGAGGCGCCGTCAGAAGATTGGCGCACCGGCAATTGGGGTGGACCTGGGACGGCGGGCGGCGCTGAGCGAGGAGGCAAGGGAGGAACAGGAGTAGGAAGCGACGAGGATGGTGTGGTTGGCTCAGGAGAGAATGCAAAAGTAGATCTGCGAGGAGAGGGAGAGATTGGAATAGGCCTCAGGATGCTCGATGAGGCGTTTGCAGAGGTTGGCGAAGGTGATTGTATAAGTAGTGCAGGCTTAAGGCTGTTCGGTGATGGCGGCGCTGCGGTCGAAAGCTTAGCAGAAACCGTAAATCAAGCTGTTTCAACTTACCAGGGCGCAAGTCTAGCCTTACATCTGACATCGGATCAGGAACCATGCCCTCTAGGACTCTGGATACATCCGTCCTTCCTTGGCGAGATGCAGGTCGCGAGACCGAAAGAGTCGAAGGCGAGGCCGATCTAATAGGCGATTGTCCACCAAACTTGCTCGCAAGGCCAGCTACTCCGAGCAGACTATCCTCTTCAGGTCCTTTAGCAGGACTACTGCTATTAGTCGTTGCTTTCGTTGCCAGATATACAGTCGGCGAAGGTGAGCGCGAGATGTGACGGGGCGTAGGCACCGGAGGCGGTGATCTACTGCGCTTCCTTGCAGGACTGGTAGGAAGTACTGGAAGTTGCGATGGACCAGATATACCAAGCGGAGCTGGCCGACTTGCCAAAGGTATAGGAGGAGGCCCTATCGCTATGTCATGTTCCTTCGCACGTGGTTGTAGGGGTGCAGGAAAGGATAGCGAAGAAGCACTTCCAGAACGTTGGATAGCTTCTGATACTGGAGTTGAGCCATTTGTGCTGGAATTCGCAGTCGGTGATGCATCGCTTAGTACGATTGACGATGCCGAACTTGAAGGCTGCGATGTAGCGCGCTTGAATACCAGAGGCTTCGCAGGTTTAGGAGGTACGACAGAACTATTGGTCTTCGCTGTTGCGCCCCG
The DNA here is from genome assembly GCA_001600175.1 of Erythrobasidium yunnanense. NCBI lineage: Eukaryota > Fungi > Basidiomycota > Cystobasidiomycetes > Erythrobasidiales > Erythrobasidiaceae > Erythrobasidium > Erythrobasidium yunnanense. The sequence goes on from BCJC01000007.1 coordinate 491,597, forward strand.
CTGCTCGTCCGTCTTGCTATCTCCTGCGGACAGCTGCTCGAAGCGCGACTTTAACGAGCTGAACGAAGTAGGACCAGCGTCTTCATCGTTGATGTTATTATTGTTTGCAGTAGAGTCAGTCATTATGCCGCAGAATCATGCTTGTCGTCCGCTAAAAGTCGATGATGCGCTCAAAAGCAGAGCATGAATGAAAGGACATCACATTGCAGACCTGCTTATCAACTTGCAAATCTAAAATATTGCCTACAACATATTTCGATACTCGGCTGCTGTACCTATAACATCGCTCTCTGACGTCCCAAAGGGAGTACGAGCTGGACCCAAGTTACTCGCGCTGTCGCTTGTTTCTCCCTTGATCGTCCCTCGTATCCAATCCATGTTTCTTCGCGCCCTTCTTCGCCTCGTCCAAGAACGCATTGACACCGAATGGATCTGCGCTTGTTCCCGCTGCTGTGTCTTTCTCGAACTGGACCGGTCCATCTCTGACCTGCTGCAAGTCTGATCCTTCGAATTTACCTTGTCCAAGACCGAATCTGTCGTTCTTCATACTACTTTCAATACCCTCTGCTGTGCCTGCTAAGCCCTCATCGTCGTCACCTAGACCCGATGTCCGCTTATAGATTGCCGCAGCGGCAGAAGCTCCACTGAACAGCGGCCTGTCGTACAGGTTGTACGTATCATCATCGCCAAACGAGCCAGAGAGCTGTTCCTGGTTGAACAGCCGAGAGTCCATCATTGATTCTTTCGACATCGTAGGCTTCGCTAGGCCTAAAGCGACCTTCTCGGAAATATCTCGGTTCTGTGCGCGTGCGAGTACCTTTGCGCGAGTTTCGGTACCCATGTTCGACATTCGAAGTTCGCGCTCCCGTTCTTGACGGCGCTCACGACGCATGATATCTCTCTCCCGGGCTGCTTTACGCTCTTCTTCAGTCTCGCCTTGATCCTCATCCTCTTCATCATCGTCGCTGCGAGTAGGTGTGTCGTCTCCTGCTCCTCCTCGGCCAATAGCGACTCGCTCATCTTCGTCGTCCGAGCCATACGCAACAGAAGCCTGGCCCGGAGCGCCTGAGATTCTTGATGAGCCAGCAGTAGTAGAAGGAGCAGCGATGCCTGATCGTTCGTCTCGAGCGCGCTGAGCAAGCATGCGCAGATGTTCTTCTTTGTCTTCTTTCTGCTTCTCGGCGATGCGCTGTTGGAGCTGAGAGCGCTGCCTAACTTCTTCACGAGCATGCCTGTCGGCGATATAGAGTGATTCTGCAAAAGTCGCAAACTTGTCGTTGATGTGGATCTGCGGGAATAGCAAGCGAGACAGATTAGTATATATCAGATGAGGAGTATGAGGAGGGGAGGACATACATCCTGAAGACCACGTCCATCTGCTGCCAAACGCTTGTCCAGCGGAATCGTATAACCTTTATTGTTCTTCCAGTTAGAGACACAAGGCGGGATCATCCAATCCTTCTGATCCTGCGCCGTGACTTTTCTCGGCGGGCTTCTCATAATAGGTGCAGGAGGTGAAGGAGGGCCCCTTGGGATCTTCTTAGCCTTGAATTTCGGTGGTGCGAGCGGGTCTTCCACTACATCGACCATTTTGATGATTCTCTGCTTTGAGCCATCTCCGCTATTCATACCACCTGCTCCTGGTGTATATCTCACGTATGATGTACCTGCTTGTGTAGAGGGAACATTCTTAGGGTTTGCAGCTTTGATTTTCCCATTGATGAGCTTTTCCAAGGCAGCTTGTGTCCGTGCGGCAGTAGTCGCTACTTCGTCCTCTGAAGGCTTCTCCATCTCGGCATTCGTGACGTCTGTGCGATGTGCCAAGGGAACGAGATCCTTGAAGGTGGATTGCACAGTCCGGCCTTCACGATGACCCTGCTGGGCGATAGCGTCGCTGGGAAGCGAGGACGCCAGATTAGCCTAGTACTGTATGCGATATGTGTATATACTCACTACTTGATTTTGCCATCCTTGTCGACTTGGAGAGCGAGGGTGTTTGAGTTTGTCTGCGAAACCAAGCCTCAGCGGATCTGGCTTTGAATCCAAGCAAGGTATAAGCTTACCACTCTCTTTCTGCCCAAGTCTAGAGGGTACTGAGCTCTATGGATCTCCGGGCTGCGAGCGTACAGCAACATTTCAGCCAGCTTTTCTCGAGCAATTCCTCCCAAGTCTTGGTTCGCTCACAATGCTCCTCCATCAGCATAGTCTGCCTTGTCCTTGGGCATCCATCCTTTCCTCTTTCCATACGCTGGGATCCTGCTACCTCCATTGGGACCAACGAGGCTGAGCTGGGTCGCCGACTTTGCAGCTTGCGTTGTAGTATTTTGCGATGTCAAAGCGCGCGATGTCCCGTTACTCTGCGTATGCTGGATGGATGAAGGCGCTTCTTCAGCGTGCACTGGCGCTGGAAGCAGCGAGGATAGCATGGTAGCCATGACTGGTGGATAGTCGGGATGCAAGAACAGTAGTGGCAAGGCACACAGATATCAAGGAAATAGAGTGTAGCAATACAGTCTAGAATAGCATAGTGAACGATAATGTAGCATACAGATACTGTTGAGCCTCCTCAGCAAGCACACCCGCTCTTCTCCTCATTCCCATTCGCAGGAGCAACGCTCACGTCAATCACTGCAAACAACCATAATCAGCATACAAATACCCTAATCAAATGGAGTCTGCCCACTCTGATTCTGCGTCGTCGTCTCTTCGCGCTCCATCCCGGGGAGAGCTTGGGCAATCCGCCTGAAGAGCGTTTTGACATTATGCCCTGCTTTTGCTGATGTCTCGATAAACATGACATTGAGCTCTTTCGCCTTCTTCTCTGCTTCTTCAGGGGTGACTTGGCTGCCAACGCACATCTTCGCATTAGCCAATCACCTAGGATAATGTGAAAAGGTGCCTCGGCTCACCGCTTCTCCGACAGATCCGTCTTGTTGCCCACCAGTACAATAATCACATCATTACCTCTTTCCGCTCTCACATCATCCACCCATTTCGTAGTATTGACGAAACTCTGTCTGTTTGTAATATCATAGACGACGACCGCAACTGACGAATCGCGTATATAACTCGGGATCAAAGACCTGAAACGTTCTTGGCCTGCTGTGTCCCATAGCTGCAAGCGGACAGTCCGGTCTTCGAGATACATCGTCTTGGACAGGAAATCGATACCGATCGTAGCTTGGTACGTGTTGTCGAAGGTGTCGTACACTGGCAGTCTTCTCGTTAGCACAACCTAGCTGTGACAGACTCATGCTTGCTCACTGAAACGCGTAATCAAACTCGTCTTGCCGACTGCCAGCATCAAATCAGCCCAGTCCTGCTACGGCCTCTTATCAGAACAAAGTCCACAACTAACCGCTCTGCTCTCCCAAGAAGACAAGCTTGAATTTCCTCAATGCAGCATGTGCATAATCACTCTGCGGTGCCGCTGTCGCTGTTGCTGTAGTAGGTGATTTTGGTGATTTGGGCGCGGTCGTTGCGGACAATGCAGATGGGGATTTCGCAGAGGCAGTGGGTGATTTGGGAGTAGCAGAAGTAGCGTCGTTCGATGTGGATGTGCGTGGTGCTGCTACGGCTGTCTGCACTGGGCCGGCGTCGTTGGATGTCGAGGCTCGCGGTTGTGACTGATCTGCTGAATCCGACATGATCGAAGTAGGTATATGGTCAATGTAGTAGCAGTGTCGTCTTGTAGGACCTCCTGATGTTCCAACTAAAAGTCTTGAAATTGTTGGATCAGTCGCAAGGGCAAGCTACAGCCTCGAGAAGGGCAATCCCAGCCATCCGACAATTCGGGAAGGGCAGCATGCAGAAGCAATATAGCATGCACCATAGTACATCATAGAGAATTAGTGTAATGCTCATTGCCATTATCAATTCAGCTTGCGCACTCAAGTCTAGTCAGAGGATGTTCCTGATGACCCGTCGCGTTTGCAGGATTTTCCATATTGTCGTAACGGCGCTAACGACTTGCTACACTTGTACAGCATCTCTCTCTCTCTCATCTCCTTCACTTAACTCGACTACCTGTAGAACTCTAGCGTCTCATCCGTCCTCTTGACCGTCTGTTTCCACGCCGCCTCAAAGTCCACGGGTAGTATGACATATCTATTTCTTCTGACAGCTTCCAAGCCCGCAGTTTGACAGATACTTGAAATCTCCGCTGCTGATAGCTTATCGGGTCGAGAAACATAGTCTTCGAGATCTACGTCGTTCGATAATGACATCTTGGATGTGATCGTCGTGAATATCAATCGCTTCTCACGGCGGGAAGGGAGGGGAAACTCGATCTTGCGGTCTAAACGACCGGGTCGTAAGAGAGCAGGATCGAGCGTGTCTTGTCGGTTGGTAGCCATGATGACCTGGACATCGCACCGTAAATCAGTGATTGTGGAAATATCAATTATATACCGCAGACACACCTTAACGTTACTACCCTGATCGAAACCATCCATCTGATTGAGCAGTTCCAGTAAAATACGCTGCACCTCTCTATCCGCTCCCGTCTGCGCATCGAATCTCTTCGTAGCGATCGCATCCACTTCATCAATAAAGATGATAGCAGGCGCATTCTCCCTCGCTAAGCGGAAAACATCGCGAACCATTCGGGGTCCTTCTCCAAGGTACTTCTGTACGAACTCAGAGCCTACGACGCGGATGAAAGAGGCGGTGGTGTGGTGCGCTACTGCTTTCACCAACATAGTCTTGCCTGTGCCTGTTCCATCGACTTATATGTGAGCTAGGTGACGCGTCCGGTTTGAAAGGTTGGATGACTTGCCTGGAGGACCGTAGAGCAGAACTCCACGCGGTGGATCAATACCTATCTGGCGGTAGAGATCGAACTGTGTAAGAGGGAGCTCTACTGCTTCTCTGATTTCCTGCTTTTGCTGATCCAGTCCTCCGATATCAGAGTATTTTACGTCTGGTCTCTCGTCATGTCCGAGGCTGCACAGATCCATAAGAGATTAGTAAGAAGATGAAGTGGAATTGTAGTGAAGATTACGCACACGCTAATGGATGAATCGGCTTCAGGAGGGAGGACGTCTACTAGGGAGTTTGAGTGTCTGTACAGCGCCACGCTAGATGATGGTTTGAGGAGTTCTCTATCGATAGTCGATAGTATTCTGACTACATAGTTGCTTCCCGTCGTTGAGCCCACTATGCCCGTATGCTGATCGATAGGCTCCAAGAACTGTCCTATGACGAGTGGGACAGACTGGATGCGTTTGACTTCTTCCTGTGCTCGTAGTAGTTCTCTCTTCAGGTTCTTCTGCTCATCCTTGATGTACTCTTCCTGCAGGTTTAGGAACTCCAGATGGCGTTGTAGCTTCTTGTGCTTGATGAATAGATCCTCTTCTGCCAACACTGAACGCGCTAGACTCGCTTTATCTGCTAATTCATGCGTAGTAGGCGTCTGTAAACGCCATTGAAATGTCTCAGCTCGATGTGTCCTCGCCCTCGCTCCTCGTCATCCTTTCAACACTTTCGAGACTCTGGCCTTGATTTGAAAGCCAGAATACTGATAGATAAAACTAAACACTCACCTCTCTCCCTGCTGGTACGGCTGATGTTATCCCAATGTCCTCCATGTTACGGTGCGAATGGTCCTAAGCAGACCTGAATTACGCGGCTTCAATGTCCAAAACACCGATAGAGTCCTGGATCCTTGCATGCAAAGACCTTCTATACACGTATGCACTACACACATATGCTTCTATATGCCTACCTGCGCATATGATACGATCAACGCGCTTTACTGTCAGGATCCGGGACCGGCGACCTTGTGCAGTCTAGAGTGGAAGACGTCGCAGAAAGCCTGCAGCCAAACATCTCTTGTTCTCACTAGATCAACCCTTTTCTCCCTCCAAGTGCTTTCTCACCTCACTTGAGGTCGGCATGGGGGTATTCACTTCAGATGAATCTACCTGTTTACTCGCAACAGCAACTACCCTTCAGTCAATTCCCAATAAGACATGCAAGACCTTCAAAAGTACGCCCCGCTCGACATCCACGTCTGTCACGGTCTAGCAGATCGAGAAGAGCTTTCTGACAGTCTTCGATGTAAGCAATTGCGATAGCTGACCCAGGCTGCTCAGACGGCTCGTCAGGCGCCAGTCAGCGGTGGCTCAAGAGCATAGTACACAGTAACAAAGCTCCGGCCACGAGTGCCACAATCGGGCTCAGACACTTGCGAGGGCACAACAAGAAGGAACCCGAGGTTACACGAATGAACTGGTACGTAGACGCTAGGTACACCAGAATATATGAGAGAACCTGATGAAACGTGCTAGAATGTGATCAGCAGCTGCAAGCCGTATCGACGGGCGACGGCTACGTTGCGGGCAGCCTGGTCGGACCGCTTGCACAGTCTCGCTTCCGATGGGTCAGGGTGGGCACCCCATTGAAGGTATAGATCGTGTTACAGCCGAATCGATCTGTGGCAGCATTCGTCAATTCCACTACGCTCATCCGGGTCTAAAGGGACAGGGAGCGGCTGTCTTGTACGCAATGCACAACTCACTGCAATCATCGCAGCAGAGCTGAGTCTTGCCATGATCACCAGCGCAGTAGGACTTCATGTCCATGTCTGCGCCAGAGAACATATTGTGGTCCAGTCGGATTGTACAAGTACCTTCGTTGGCGTTGAGGCAGTAGCAATTCTCCGCCGCGACAAGAGTGGTTCCGATGACGATGAAACTGGCGACCGCGACGATGCTGGTGAAGCGCATGATTGATTACCTGCAGGGTGAAGAAGGTCAATGGCGCCTAAGGCGATTAATCCCAAGGCTTACTGGGCAGAAGAATGAAGCCAAGTGTTGTGGAGATGAGCAGAAAAGCCATCAGGACACTGATGCCAGCTTTATACCTGCATCCTAAACCTTTCTCACGGATTCTGCGCGATGCATGCGGTCAGGATCGACCCATTCGCATCTGAGGCGTGAACACCTTCGAATTGATGGCACTTCCGGTACGGGGCAGAGGAAGCTAGGGAACTGGATCAGTCTGATGCTTGGGCTGCACAAGTGTCAGAGGCTTTCCACATGCAAGTTCGTCTGCTTACCACCCTTTACTTCTCGGACTGTTCCCTAGTTAACGATCAAATGATAGCTAACGAGCTGGGTGCACACCCGTGAAGCACTGCAGTCGAGCGGCGGACTCAACCTTAAATCACTGCCATGGGTCGAAAATGAATTCCAGGTTACATGGATACAGCAAGATACAGACGATGGTATATCAGGCTGCATGCGATTAGCTCAGAAGGTATTCTGCAACGAGATCAACAGCTAATAGCTGCTCCGTGGAGCGACAGCTAGGGCGCAGGCAGTCTTGTTGGACCGCCTGCAAGGTCTCGCTTGCGTGCCCGAGTGGACGGATCCAAATATTGAGAGGGATTCACATTCGCATACTGATTGATTGAGCTGCAGCCGAATCGATCTGTCGCAGAATCCGTCAGTACAACTTCGGTCCCATTGGCGATACAGACGAGGCTGTGGTGAAGCAGTGTCCGGGACTTACTGCAATCATCGCAGCAGAGCTGGGTCTTTCCCTGATCACCAGCGCAGTAGGACTTCATGTCCATATCTGCATCAGGAGTAAGGTTGTGATCTAGTCGAACTCTAAAAGTCCCCTCGCCGGGGTTGGTGCAGTAACAGTTCTCGGCAGCGACCAGCGCGGTACCAAAGAAACCGACAAATGCAACGATGTTTCTGATTCGCATAATCGATATGACTCCAAGCTGCCAAGGAACGTCAGTGAGGGTTGAGGCGGTATGCTTTGGAGACTTACTGGGTAGAAGTTTGAAGGTAGGTATGGAAAGAGTGAGGTAACCAAGCAAGATACTGATATCAGCAGCTTATGTGGGCGCCGTACCTTTGTCTCGGACCCTACGCGATGCATGCGTGTCTTGGCAGACCCATACGCATCTGAAGCGCAGGAGCCTCAAAGGCGCTCACGACCCACAAAAATCTAGTGAAAGTCTTTGCACGAGTGCCGAACGGGAGGTGTCTGATTTACACAGGTTTTCAGAGGTCATTTCGCAAGGAGCTTAAACCGCTTACCACCCATATGGCCGCTGACCGTACACCCTAGGCCCTTCACTCTTCCTCGTATCATCCTCCTCCGTCTGAGAACTCGATGCTATCGACGTCTGTGACACGGCCGGCTTTGCGGACTCCGTTCCATCGAGACAGGCCTTTGCTGACGAGACATGCACACGATGCGAGAATTGATTTGCCGACGAGGCTCTGCAAGAAGGTCCTACCCGATCCAGTCCTCCTCAAAACGAAGCTGACCTGTCATGGCTGTGTTCTCTGAGGATCAGTTTCTGCAGAATCTGCTGCACGTCACTCGTATCTTTCCTGGCCAATAACAACTTGCTATATTTACCATCGAGATCATCATGAGAGGCCTCGCTACCGCTACCTCTGTGCTCGCTTCATCAGCTGCATTCAGCAAGCCAGCCTCCATTCGTTCTACCTCTTTGAACATTTCAGCGCTTGGCGCCTCATCTGCTCAAGCTACACCTTCAGTACATGCGAAGCGCGAGCAGACAGTCACTGTGACTGTCCCTCCTCCCGTATCGACGGTTGCAAATCCAGTTCCTGACGTCGCAGGTCTCACGTACACATGCACGCAATCCCGCTTTCCAGTCGATATTACATACACACCTATCTCCAAGCCGACTGTTACGCTCAATAAGCCAGGTGGAGGGAATGTAGTCGTGACGATCGAGGTACCTCAAGCTACCGTTATACAAAGGGAAGCTCGCGCGGACATATGTGAGTGGAGAGCGACTAGTGGACCTAATAGGCACGCGCAGAGAGCTAGGACGCCTGGTAAGCCTTTGGGAGGGTACAGACTGCCTTTCGCTAGGAGATGAGGAATGGTCATCGCGTCAGCATGGCGTTTTCTTGCAGTATTGGGTTGTGGAGATGACCTTAGCCTCATCCAAATTATATTGCGGAAGTAATACTATAGCTACATATGGCTTGCCTGAGCCTGCTAAACGGAGACCGAAAACTAACACTGACTAGGACTTCGACTGAAGTATACTACGACCAGACTACGAAATTACTGAAAAGACTACAAATATCATTGAGAGATACGAGAGGCGAGAGAGAGGACGATTGGTTGCAAAGAAGAGCCCGCCCGCATCACTGGGGTAGCGTGGTCGTTTCTGCGATATAGGGAATATAGGTTGACGATGGAGTAGGTGTGATGGTAGTCTGAAATGCTAGAAGTCAGCCAAGCTGGCGCAAGGCAACGCACAGCCAGAACTTACCGTCATTGGTCTACAGATCAGAGGGCATATCTCGGCAGTGCAGGGTTCGCAGATGACCGTCTCGTATGGGGTAGTAGGGACAGGTGTGACTACGGTGGTGACGAGACTGCATATGGCCGGACAAACGCCATCTGTAGCTGTGCAGGGAGCGCACACGGTTGTGGTGTAAGGAATAGGAGTAGGAGTGATGACCGTCTAAAAGATATTGGATCAGCTTTGTTTGCGAACACCGAGAAGGGCTATGCCGAGCCATGATGTACCTCGATAGGCTCGCAAAGCATGATACAGACTTCTGCAGTGCAAGGCTTGCAGATTGTAGTGGTGTATGGCTCCAGAGGTAAGGGTGTAACAGAACTCAGACTGGTCTTGGTAGGCCCGACAGCAGTGATAGTTGTCAAAGGTGATGCGTGGACAGGCAGCCCGAGAAGCAGGACAGCCAGCATAGGGACCAGTAGGAGCAGCATGTTTAGTCTAGACTGTAGGTAAGATGTTCCAGTAAAATTTGAAAATTTGCCTTGAATCCGCGTAAAGCCAAGAGTAGCTTCTCGGGCAAACACCACGATGAAGGTCACTTCGATAATTGAGCAATGCGATGAAGACACGCCGTACTACACATTTGAAGTGAACGAAGACTACCTACAAATGAAAAGCCCGGCCTTACTGACTGACTCGTCCATTATCCAAAGATCTTCCCGCCAAAGACCTCGCAGGGAACTGCAAATCTCCTGGCGCGCTTGGAGCGCATGATCTCTACTCTGTCGCCGTCTTGGATCCACGTAACCTGGTCAGCTGGAGGAACTACCTCAGAAAAGAGCTTGGATCTGGCTCGAGCTGCTAAAGATCTAGGAATCGAAGTATGCTTGCATCTGACATGCACAAACATGGAAAGGAAGAAGCTGGATGAGACGCTTGATGTGCGTCCGCCCCTACTTATCATGTTACGAGAGAGACTGATTATGGCGTGCGTCGAAACAGACATGCAAAGAGCTTGGCATCCAGAATATACTCGCACTACGAGGAGATGCACCAAGAGGAGAAGAATACTGGATAGCAAGCGACCCTGAATTTCAGCATGGCTACGATCTCGTGCGCTACATCCGGCGAACGCACGGCGACTTCTTCTGCATAGGCGTAGCTGGCTACCCTGAGGGACACTGTGAAAGTTCAGACAAGACATGCGATGTTGGCCATCTCCTGGCGAAGCAAGAAGCAGGCGCAGATTTCGTCGTCACCCAACTCTTCTACGATACAGATGCGTATATCTCGTGGCAGGAGGAAGCAAGAAGTAAAGGCGTTACGATACCTATCCTTCCTGGAATCATGCCCATTCAAACATTTGGCGGCTTTACCAGAATATCGAACATGTGCAAGACGATCGTTCCGGACGAAGTTACGGAGGCTTTAGAGCCTATCAAAGGTGATGATGCAGCAGTGAAAGATTACGGAGTGACACTTGCAAAGGAGATGATTGGAAAATTATGGTCAAAAGGTGGAGTAAGAGGATATCATTTCTGCACCTTAAATCTGGAGAAGAGCGTATATCGGATAGTGCAGGAATTAGGGTGGACAGATGCAAAGCATGCGAAGGCAGCTAGGAAAGCAGCGCTTGCGAATGGACACATCAATGGTCACCTAGCGGATCCCCGGCTGGCGTCATTACGGTCGAGCGATGCTACAGATGCGAGACGGTCGACAGATTCACCTACTTCATGGGACGAGTATCCTAATGGACGATTTGGAGATGCTCGTTCACCGGCTTATGGAGACTTAGATGGCTGGGGTGTCTCACTCAAGCTTACACCCTCCGAAGCCCTTCAGCAATGGGGAACGCCTATTTCCTACGCCGATATATCCCAAATCTTCGTTCGATACTTGCAAGGGACGTTAGCTGTCATACCTTGGTCAGATGAACCGCTTCGAAGCGAGACAAACTCTATCCTTCCACATCTATTAGCGCTCAATACACAGAAGAACTGGTGGACAGTAGGCTCGCAGCCTGCTGTCGATGGCTGTCCGTCCGAAGATCCAACATACGGCTTTGGACCAGAAGGCGGATACGTGTACCAAAAAGCATTTGTCGAGTTTTTCGGAGACTACGAAGATGTGCTAGCGATACAGCGTAAAGCGGCCGAAGTGGAAAGTAGGAGTAAGAGGCGCAAGGTCACATTTTATGCTGCTTGTGCAGAGACGGAAAGCAGTAAGAGCATCATTAGCAACATGGCGGGCGGAGATGCAAATGCAGTCACTTGGGGTATCTTTCCTGGAAAAGAGATCGTAACGACAACACTCATCGAGGAAATGTCTTTCGTAGCGTGGAAGGTACGTCTTGACACTGACTGTCTATCAGCGATGCTGATACATCGGCAATCTGTAGGAAGAAGCCTTTTCGATCTTTACGGAATGGGAGCATCTATACCCACTGCGGTCGGCTACGCGAGACCTGCTGGAAAAGATTGGAAAGTCAAGATGGCTGATCAGTGTTGTGCACCACGACTACAAGGATACGGAAGGACTTTGGAAGTTCCTGCTTGAGTAGAGGTACGCAGTTGTACGTAGATAGTTAATTTTGTAGCAGGGAAGGTGCCTAGAGGCTGTAATTCTATGTCTAGCAACAACATGGAGACTGCTGACTACGACCCAACTCAGTTACTGAGATCCATATCTGTTGAGTCATCATCATTCTCGTTCTCTTCGTTTTCCGCAGGAATGATTCGCGGTGGTGCATGTCTAGGTGAAGTCTGACTGCCTGAGGGTACCAGCCTGGATGACCTAACGTGCACCACATCATCATCGCTCTCCTCGTCCATATCGTTCTCTCGATTCTCCGGATCCAATTCATCGAGATCTGTCAAGTCTCCATCTAGGTCACGATCTAGCTGTCCTGATTCATCTGCGCCATATGAGCGCTCTTCTGCTTCGGGTATCTCTGCATCAAGATCTCGACCCCCAGCGCGTGTCCCTGAAGGTCCTGCTGCTGAAGCTACGGAGATTATGGAAGAGTTGGCAGCCATGGCGGGTGCGGACGACCCTACTCCCGCAGAAGACGTTCTCCGCATCGCGCCTGCATATCTAGGTAGGGCAGCAGATCCACTACCACCACCGCTCCCATTTGAGCTTGATATCGAATATCTTGGGTTGCTTGTTCGTGGAAGGGCTCTGGCCGGGTTCCCTACAGAGTCTCTGCTGTTCGGAGCGCGTGCAGATGGCGTGGTTCTCGTGTCTGATGGTCTACCCCCGCTACGCCTGGAGGATCTGGCTCCCTCAGCTGTTCCGGCAGATCTCCTAGGGCGTTCAGGACGATTTTGACTTCTTTCTCGTTCGCTTTGCTGTCTCCTACGTCGCGATTGTCGTGCTGCGCGAGCTACATCTGCTGCAGGATCTGTCGCCTGAGTCTCGTCTGCATTGGCAGGATCAGCTTCAGCTGCAGCTTGAGCTCGGATTTGTCTGGCTTCTTCTTGTATAGCTTCGTCCTGTCATAGTATTGAGCTTCGTCAGTGGATGCTGCTTGCAATCTTGAGCGTGATTGCCGGACCTCTTGTTCGCCTTCTTGGTTCATAAGCTTGCCCTCTGGGACTAACCACGACCATCCATAGTGTCTTGCAGAGTCAAACTATCTATTCCATCAGCTATGAACTTGGAGGATGTCCGATTGATTGACCTCAGCTTCGAAGGCCGCTTCTTCGTCCGACAAGGTAGCCGCTTCAGCAGCATAGTCCCAGACCATCCTGCTCGTAGATGCACGCAATACATTGACGACGTCTCGCTTTGCTGCATACTTGGCTTCGACATCCTTTCTGGCCTGATTTGACGTCGACGCGCTCGCATACAGATTCAGGCGCGTTCGCTGCCTTGGGTTGTGCGGTTCATAGAGCACTGAAGGTGCCCATAGACTACGTATCGGCGGGGCAAGGGGTGGTAAAGCCATATTAGCCTTGCTGGGAGAGAAATGACAGCAAGATCGACAGTGAACTATGGCAAGACAGATGTAAATGGGCAAGGTGGGCTCCTCGGCCTGAAACATTGGCACGAAATACATGTAAAGAGCTGGCTGTTACAGGTAGGCTGATAAGCCAAGGAAGAGTCGAGACAAGCCGATGTATTCCAAAAGCTTCCTTCCTTAAAGCGATATTCATCGATAATCCTCATCAAGATCATCTTTTCGTCTTCTCTCCTTCTAATTTCGTCTGGTGTTCGAGGCCTTTTTGCCGGTCTTTCGAGAGGGTTGCTTCTGCATCGACTCTAATTCCTGGCTTGCACCCCTCGGATGCACTGCATCGAAATCTTTAAGCATATTCTTGACCGATTTACCGGAAGGAGTAAGGCGATTGTCATAAGCCCATCTTAACCATGCCTCGTACCCTTCGCGGTTTGTGTGCTGCTTCGGATCCATAGCTCGGGCTACTTTCGTTTTGGCGAGATTTCTCGGAAAGTCGTAAATGCTTTTCAGATCTCTCTTGTACCCCTCTGTCTGGGAATTCTTGGGCAGACCACTCATAGCAGTTTTGATTATGCTGTAAGTTGTCAGATCCATGACCAATTGCTTGTCCTCTTCGAAAGGCTTGAGCAGGTTATCTACATGTCTGTAGGCTCTGTCCACATCCTGCAACTCTGGGGTTCTGCTTTTGCTCTTGCTCTTCCGCGACCGCGCCTGCGATGGAGCAATAGGCCTTTGAGTCGTGTAGCCGGGTTGTTGGTACGGGGTCTGTTGTTGTTGATACGTGTTCTGAAGTTGTGACGGGTGAGGAGCGGTGTATATGGGGTAAGGATAAGTGCTTGGAAAGGGCGATTGACCGTGTTGATACGATTGCCCTTGATTAGGTGGTTGTCGACGCATTGGTCCTTGGTAAGGTGGTGCTTGACCATTTGAATACCATTGTTCATCTTGATATGGGTTTCCAGACATCGAGGGTAATGCGTGAGCGACAGCAGGAATGGAGGAGTGTCTCGGAACGGGGAGTGAAAGCAAAAGCCTCCGAGGATGAGTGTGAGGATTTTGTATGAGTAAATTTACTGCAAGACAAAGCGACCGTCATGGCTGTGCGTTAAGGTGGTGGCATTGTCGCGGAAAAATTTCCGATGAGGTGGCATGGCTAGGCAAGGCCGTCGTGCACAGGCTAGGTAAGCGAATTTCAGCAAGACGGAGAAGGGGGTCCAAGTCGAGCTGATTGAATCGGCGCGACCCTCAGTCACGCGCAACATGGAGTTAGAGCGCTTGTGAGAAATGTCGTTGGCCATGCCGATCGAGCACATGCATTCCACTGCGATGCGTGTTCATAAGCTTAGGTATCGATCCGACAGAAGATAGGGCAGAGCTGGGCGGCAAACCCTGTTCTGAGCTATCCTCGGCCGCGGTATGGTCCGTCGTCGGCACTCCTCTTCCTTCTCCTCTTTCCCTTGGGCTCGTTGCGACCTGTCCTCCTCTTGCTGACCCGCGCATCATCTCTTACATCTCTTACTGAAGAAGATCGTTGCCTTGGCTCGTCTGGGCGCTCTCTTACATGCGGCGACGCTCTACGATGCATAGAGTCGAATCTACTCATCACAGAATCGACCGAGGTGTTGGCAGGCAGCAATTGGTGCGCCTCAGCCCATCGGAGGTATCCGAGAAAGCCCTCTCTATTGGTGACCTTAGAAGGGTCTAGACATCGAGCGATCTTCTGCTCCACCAGCATTCTAGGCCATTTGTAAATCGTGTCGATATCCTCAGCGTAGTCTGCCCACTGATCGTGCCCTTGCAACGGCCGAAGCATGTCCATGAGATTCTGCCACGTCCCCTGGTTCATGATCAGCGTTTTGTTCCGATGATAGGGTGCCAGTTGACGATCCAAGTGATTAAAGACGTCTTGAGCCGGAGGCCAGGTGTACGAGACGTAGCCGGTTCTGCCGGAGGCGGAAGCGTAGTATAGGGTTCCGCAGGCGGAAGCTGCCCTCTCGGAAGTAGAGGTTGCGATTGTATTGGTTGTCGAGGTCTATCTCCGGTACCAGGTATTGTGCGGGTGTATTGAACTGGGCGAGACGGCATCGGTAATTTCGAGCGCGAATAAAGCTGCAGACTGTCTGTGCTTGTAAGCAGGAAAGGTACGAAAGCAGGGGCATCTTTCGACAGGCCCAGCACTTATGTACTCCTGCTGGCCGGCGCAACAACCGTCGTGGCTGAGTCTTTTGCGAGTGAAATGGCACTTTGAAGGTCACATGAAAATTTTGCATGCGAACGTGTGTATGAGAAGCTGCCAGAATGTGTGTGACGCACTCTCACCAATCGGGAAGAAAGGTAGGGTTGATGTCATGACGAGCCTCGTCCTCTCGAGCTATTGCTATGCCTACGCGAGCTCCGTGCATGCCAGCTTGCGCTGGGACTCCGCGAGCCCTTCAACTCAAGCCTGCCATGCATGCCAGCAAGCATTGAGAAGTGTTCTTTCCTCTATGTTCCGCAGTATAGCTTGTTGAAGACTTGAGCCTTGTGCGTTCTAAGGGGTACTGTCGATGAACTGTGCCGCTGCAACAGAGCATGGGAACTTACAGCATGCATTTCCCACATCTCTTCCATCGACAATGTCGCGCCTTTCAGACTCTTCAATCGATGAGTGCACAATGCTCGGACAAGCTCTTGAACGCTCTCCACGGGCGATCCTGCCAATATTGCCGATGAGGAATCGGATCTGCCCTGCTTATGAGCATGCGCAACCACCAGCAGCGTCCACAGCGGAGGCGAGATAGCCGCATCTGCATCTATGTACAGCAGCTCGTGCGCTGGCTTGTATGAGCTATGCGAGGATAGAGATGGATATAGGGCAGATGCTTCGAAGTAATCTTGCGAGATTCTGTCGAGCGGATCGCCGAAGCCTGGACGTATCGATACGAGTTCAGGCAGAAGAGCCCTCCAAGATGCTTCTATCGCGGCGATATCCGAAGCAAAAAGGCCAAGTCCGATGGCTTCTAGGATCGGAGAAGTCGAGAACCACGAGACGCGATCGTCCTCGTTCGAGTCGATCGAAAAGCCATAATTGACAAGGAGCTGGGCGTTCGAAAGTCTGGCGCCATATGTATTGAAGATTTCGCCTGCATCTCCCGCAATGTGCTCCGTAGATATAATCTCCACTGTATTGTCGTCGGTCGTGGTCTTCTGTGTAAATTTAGTCCGACTAGCTTTAAGGCTCTGCTGAGAACGAGCATCTTCGCTATCGTGCTGACATTCATCGAAGCTCCCGCAGGTTGGACAAACTATGTCATCTGACTGTAGGGTGACGTGCGGATTGTAGTGGTGATTGAAGAGATCCGCAAAGGGCACCATGCAATGACCATGGTAGTTGTCGACTTGGAAAGACCGCGAGCTGACGAGCGAGTATGCTTCTTTGAATCTATCAAAGCTTGTGTGTGCGTCATCTGCAGTATTGACCGGCAAGAACCGCAGAACCGAAGTCTCGAAGAAACGCCTCAAGGATGCCTATCCGCACGCGTCAGCGCGCCTCGTACACCGTCATGCGAGCCTAACGCTACCTCATCACAGCCTTGCCATCGCAGAAGAACCTCAATATCAGAACCTTGCAACCAGTCTTTCGCAGTTTCATCGGACCAGAAGGATGGGAGACTGATCTCTTGCCAAGTAGGGCAGCTTTCCAGAAAGACAGACCATCGAGATTCCTTTCCCAACGAAAGCTCGTAGGTTACGACAGCAGAGAGGATCAGAGTATCGATATTATGACCGGCGAAGTCGGGAAGTTCTCTCGAGCGCTCGCATTCTCGCTGCCATTCAGGATTGTCTGCAATCTTGGACGTTCTCTTGCTGAGCAGCAGGCTTTTGGGTATTCTGAACAGGATCTCTTCGTCTTGAATCTCGTGCTTTGCCCAGACGCCTATACCGGTCTCATCGTCGTTCTTGACTTGCAGCTTGTCGGACACGTAGGCGCCATTGTCTGCGAGCCAGCGCAGCAGAGCGTCGACATCGCGCATCGACTGGCTTCGAAGGTGTCGAGCTGGAGCCAAGCCAGTGGGACCGAAACTTTCTGGCTGCAGAATCCCGCAAGATGCCAGCTATGATGGCCCGCCAATGTCATTCGCAATCCTCTCTGCATATGAATGTATCCCTACGCTGCCTTCTCGGCCTTTTCCTGTTGGCTTGTGCTGCCATTAGGGGTCAGGCTCAGCATGACCATACTCCAAGGCAGTACAGCGTCCTGGACGTTGATAATCTTCGAAGCGTAGCATCTCTGCCTACTGCTACTGGGGAAGATCTACTGGATATCGAAGATCCGGCATCAACGCTATCTAGAATACTGATACCGCGTGCTGTCGGATCAAGCAACCTCACGAAGGTGCATGGCATTATCAGAGACCACTTCAAAGCACTGTCGGGACAGGTGGAGACGCGCAGTGGTGGAAATCTGCAGACCTGGGACCTGTTCGAAGACACCTTCGATGCCGATACGCCGTACGGCTCAAAGACGTTCACCAATCTGATCTTCACACATGATCCGAGTGCACCAAGGAAGCTGGTCCTTGCCGCACACACGGATAGCAAGTTCTTCCCCACCGCGCCGGACAATGGATTCGTAGGAGCAACAGATTCAGCTGTACCCTGCGGTCTCATGCTAGATACTGCGAGTACGCTCAATGGACTTCTCAATGATCTGATTAAGAGGTGGGAGAGCCAAAGTCCGCCTTCAGACGGTGTGCGCACAACGCTACAAATGGTCTTTCTGGATGGCGAGGAGGCCTTCAAGCAATGGACGCATACCGACTCGATCTACGGGGCGAGGTGAGTTGACGGTGCTGTCTGCTGCTCAACCGCTTAGATTATGAGCTGCGCAGGCACCTAGCGGAACTATGGGCAGGGCCTGCAAGTACACCATCGCCTGTCACTCCTCAGCAGAATACTCTAGGGACTATCGACGTTTTTGTCCTTCTGGACCTGATAGGCGTAGCGAATCCAGTCATCCGGAACTTCTACCAAGAAACAGGCTGGCTGTTCGATTCCTTTACTTCCGCAGAAACAAGGCTAGGGGAGAGTGGCTTGCTCTGGGAAGGCGAAGAAGGGAGTGCATGGGACATGGTGTCAGCCACTAGGAGCAGGCGGATATTCGAGGTCAGACAGAACGCAGCACAAATATATCGAGGTGGTATCGAGGATGATCATCTACCATTCCTGGCACGAGGTGTGCCTATTCTCCATCTCATACCAGTCCCGTAGGCTTGCTTTACTGTCTATCTTTGAGCCTAACTAACTCCGGGGAATCGTTGCAGCTTCCCGCACGTCTGGCATACACTGTCAGATGATATTCACTCCCTGGATCTACCAACTATTCGAGCGTGGGCAACGCTACTCCGGACTGTCACGGCTGAGTATCTAAGCCTGGTACCGCCGTCGGCCGGAAACACATCGAAGCGGGATGAACTGGCGAGTCGCTCATTCCGGAATAGCAGGGCATCGCTGATGGTGTTCTTAGTAACAGCCGTGAGCGAAGGAGCATATCTGTACCACTGCTTTGACTCTAATTCTAGGAGGGGAGCATGTCGCACCGCAGTGAGCCTGTTAACTCGCTAGACAGGCGGACGGGACCATTCGGAACGTATTTTAGAGAGGAAGGCCTACTACAAGGAAGAAGATCATCATAGAGGGATTTGACTGCTAGCCAATTGGCACGAAGTACTAGAAGGAGCAGTCCAAGATGTTCTCTCGATGTTGTTGCTACATCACAGATTTATAGACTTATCAACGATTCGTAATACGTCTATCTGTACTGCTACCAATTGCCGAAAGCGTTGGCTAGATCGTCCATTTCAACCTTCTTCTGCTCTACAATATCCGGGTCGCTCTTCCAAAGCTCCATCCACTTCTCCATATCAGTCTCTTGACCTTCGGTAGCGCCTTCTGCCATACATATATTCAGAAGACCTTGCTTCTTAATCAAGTGCTGGGAGTGCGCGGAGGTGAATGACTCCAGGCGAGACACGTCGTTCTGAGATAGAGTACTATGCGGCAGCATCTTCAGTTGCTCAAGTATCGTTTGCATGCTCAGGCTTTGTTGTCGGACAAGTCAGCCAATCTCGACTTCATGTTCTTCGGCACATCAGCTCACAGATCAGCATGCATGCTTTCTATGGCTGTCTGAACATTGGCAGAGATGCGTTCAATAGTGCGCTGCCTGATGGAGCTGGGTGGTCCAGTCACACGAGCTTGCAGCTTCTGGAGATTCTCGACCTGCGTTCGGTACGCGATGTATTGGTTCGCATGGCCGACTTGATCATTCATCAGATGGTGTGCTAGACTATCTTGCTATATAGGAAACATACTGGATTGTTCATGCTGAACCTGCGAAACGCGTCAGTACTGATGACGCGAGAATGGGCAGTACAATCCACCTTCAGCTGCTGAAAGAGATTGTCAGCTGCCTGAAGCACTGTCACGCTGGTATAAGTGGGGTTGGCGCCATAGTCTGGCGGATCCATTCGCTGGTGAGAGCAAGAGATGTAAAACGGTTTGGTCGGCAAAGCGACGAATTGTTGGTACGTTCTGAGAGTCAATAGAGCAAGCATAGTGCTAGAGCGCGGCCTTGGCTGTTCTGTTGCGGACTAAAATCGATGACGATAACGAAGAGGAAGGGTAGCATTGCGAGTTCGCACCGGCGCTTCTGGAGTGTAGCTGGATCATCTCCTGGTCGTCTGTCCTCTTAAGCTTTCCCTTCCCACATGTCGCTCGAAGCCTGCTAGATGAGCTGCTGCGGGCGAGCGCTTTTGGAGCTGGCCTCCGCCCACGCTAAGGAAGGAGATGGAAGGCTCTCCGATACTCTCGGCATCAATGTCGATATTCTTGGCCAGTTTGGTCTGTTGCTCTGCCAGTTTCTCGGTCACGTCTTTGCCAGCAGCTTGGTCGATGAGCAGAACTTGAATCTGTCCGACGAGCTACGAGGGAATAATGCATCAGCCTGTGTGCGAGCAGGACGCCCATCAAGCCGGTTAACCTTCAAAACCTTGTTCTTGATCTTGCCGACTTGTAGGGCTTCTGCAAGCTCAGAATCGCCTGCTGCAGCTATGGCAGCATTGAATTGCTCCTCCTGCGGCCTTGAATCAGCTAGGTACCGACAAGATGCGCTTGAGGCCTACATTGCCGACTGCCGCACGCGCCATTGTGTTGACAGCATCTCGCTCTTCTTTCGTCACGGTAGAGAGATCGACACCGTAGAAAGGCTCTGCACACCATACTGCTGTCTCAGCTACTACAAAGAAGGGAGCAGCAGAATGTGCCTAACAACGAAGACGACGTTAGCCAATGCTGATGCGTCACCGCCGACGCCGTCTGAGATCTGGAAGGCTGCATAGCTGGGTATTACGGTCAGTCAATGAGTCCTCGCAACTTTTAAACATGTTATCCACTTACTCCTGGCCGACAAAAGCACGTCTAGCTAGCGGTGTCGCGAAGGCTGAAGTAGCCAAGAAGGCGGGCAGACACAGCGCTACTTTGACCATTCTCGAGGGCCGCGAAGACTATGGATGAACGATGGAGACCAGCTCAAGTCGAAAGATTGGAGGAAGAGGAGGTGGAAGAAGATCTAGGCCAGCTAGAACTCCAAGTTTCGTACATGAAGAAATGTTGGTGGGAGTAAGAGGAGGATACCTTTACCAACCTTCTATTCGAAGCAGCAGAGACTTTGGCGATATCCGTTGCCATGGTCGTCGCGAAGGTAGCGTCGTCCCGTGCCGTCAGCCGTCTAGCGGTGGATCGATGGGCAGATCTCGCACTTCGCGCAGTACGATCCTATCGCCGAGGCTCAACCCTTTCACCTTCTGCATGGAGATCATCCAAGTATCACGACCTGTTCAGACGCAATGTCTTTCGTATCTCGAAAAAGCTGTTTCAAAAGCTGTTTCGGAGTCTTTTGCATCAGCGTCTAGTCCTGATCGTCCGGAACGTAGAGCTCGACGTCGCAGATTTCGAAAAAGTCGAGTACGGCCGGGCTTTGTGCAGGCTTGCAATTTTTCCAGGCACTGTATGCATCGTCTGGCATCCCATCTGACGCTGGCATATACTGTTTCAACGTATGATAGGTGGTAGAATAGTTATGGAGCACCTCGGCAAAGGCATCGCCTGGGAAATCGATACCACTTAGCTGAAGGAAACGTGCAGGAGGGAGTACAGCACGGCGAGACCTACAGAAGCACGACAGTGGCCATGTCAGAAAGAGAGGATCGCGATAAGCATGCTCTAGCCCTCTGCGAGTTGCAGCATCGGTCAAGAGCGTTTGTAGCTGGGTGTTCTGAGCCCGCAAGAGATGGTACTGCCGTGTCTTTGATCATATAGACAGTCAGCATTGTATCTTGGTGGTGAAGCGAGGAGATCATACAAGCTTATCGAAGACACCGAACAGCAGGATCTCGTCCTGTTCCATATTGCGCAAGGTCCTCAAGACATCTAGCGAAGTAGACCCAGCAGATTGTTTATCATGTTTCCTATTAGACGCGAATCAGAGATGCTGTGCGCGATCGTTATGCTTGATTGACTGCTCATTTACTCGAGGCTCTTCTCGTGCTTCTCTATCTTCCGGACAAGTTCGCAACCTTGAGCAAGCAGGATATCCCAGTTCTTGACGATAGTCTTCACAGCCTTGAGAACGTTGCGAAAGCCTCTCTGGAACGGACTTTCGACAGGACCTTTCCGCGAGGGCGAGCTCTGAGGAGACGGAGAGACTGAAAGCTCGCGCGACAGGCTGGACGCAGCTGGAGGTGTTTGAGGTGCTGGACTGTTCAAGCGAACGCGAGGCGAAGGACGCGGCATGGTCGCACTTGATCAGCATGAAGGAAAGAGGCAAGGTTCACGACCAGGCGCAATCAAATGCATCTAATGGATTTTCTCTAGACGATGTATAGCTGTGACACCAAGCTAATGCGCAGGGTTGCTCCCCAGTTCTCCCCTCATCCCTTTAGAACTGGTATTCAAGACGGTCTATCGTATAACGGCTAAGGAGGTATACCGCACTGATCTGAGGGTATGCCGAATATCAACGGTATCTTTAGATCTTTCCGTGCAAGAGATTCTTGATTATCTCCCGACCGGTGATCCGGACGGTGTGGTATAAGGTGATAAAGTCGAGCGTAGATGTGAACCCATCTGCGAATCCGAATGCAAGCATACCAGGGATCCAGCCTGCAGAATTGCAGAGCACGATAAGCACGCTTCAATCACCCGTCTGCACACCATGAGCCTACCTCTGGCGTATTCCATGGCGAAGCACTCTTCGTGGATCTTGTACTGCTTGACAGTACCTCTGTGTAGATGGTGTACAGAGCCCGTTGGGTACACCTATATACGGTTCAGCATCTCAGTTTTGCTTGGCAGACCAGCAAATGTCGCAAGCTCACCTCTTTGGTCAGCGCACCAGGTGTGTATGCTGTCTGCTCGCCGTGGATGATATGGAAGTAATCATCTGCTGTGTGACGACCTGAGTGGCCTTCTGTCCCAATTGGTGTCCCGAAGATGATGAGATACTCGGTGACGCTGGCATGGATCAGGTACATTCCGCCCATAGCACCACCTGCGTTGTTGAAAAGCTAACTTGCGACCGTCAGACAAGCTCTGCGAACCATTTGCGACCAGCACATACCCATTCTTCCTTGTCCGAGAGGGTATAGGCTGGCATCTGCTGTCTCAGGTTTCGGACGATGTCATCAATGACAGCTCGTGTATTGTTGGGATGTCTTTCGAGAGCTCCAAGCTGAACCTGCCGGAGCTGGTCGAGGTCGAAGATATACCATCGCGACTTTCGGAGCAGCGCAGGACTTGGTCAGCGGACGATCTTCCTTTGAATCAGTGACAGTCTACCTTGATGGAATCAAGCACAGAGTATATGATGGTGACTGCGCCCAGAATGAGACCGCTCAGCAGCAGGCGCTTGCTCCAGGATCTTGACGCTGGCCCGCCGTGTCCCGGCTTGACCTTTTGACGGTAGATGACTTTGGGAGGAGGAGCAGGCATAGCAGGAGATCCAGATATGACCTTTGTATCCAAATGTCAGATTTAAGACGGTGAAAGCAAAGGAAAAGGC
Source organism: Erythrobasidium yunnanense (assembly GCA_001600175.1). Classification (NCBI taxonomy): domain Eukaryota; kingdom Fungi; phylum Basidiomycota; class Cystobasidiomycetes; order Erythrobasidiales; family Erythrobasidiaceae; genus Erythrobasidium; species Erythrobasidium yunnanense. Next base: position 514,913 of record BCJC01000007.1, read on the forward strand.
CGTTGTTGTAAACATTTCAAGGCTTTTTTGTGCAAAGACCGACCCGACGTATTGCTCACTCGTACGAGACAGACATGGCAGCGATCCGCTTCGAGACGGCTTCGCAAGTTGCGCTACACGTACTCAAACAGCAAGGGCCAAAGACTACCCAGCAGCTCTATAGAGCTTGCCATGAATTCGACGCAAAAGCAGAAAAGGTCTATCGCGCGCCCCATCACCGCGACTACCGTGTTCGCGGAAGTGTTGTGCTTCCTGGAACTGTCCCTCCTCCTTCTCCCGAACACCTCGTCAGATCAAAGCACTAGTCAGTCTTGCCTGTCCCATGTCAAGAGCCGAAAAAGCCTGACAAATCTTGGAGGAACACGGAAGCTGACACGCTCTTCTTACTCCCTGCTACCTCTCTTACAGCTTGAAGGATGTTATGAGGAATCTGGAAGCGTACAAGCAGGTCGCGCACTTTCCATCGGAGCGGTGGGCAGAACGGTGTAAGGGAGTCGAAGCATCAGAGCTGTACGAGCAGGCGGTGAAAGTGGTGGAAGAAAATAAGAAGGCAAAGGAGTCACCGTTTGTCTGGATAGACTGGGAGGCTTTCAAGAGCATCGAGGAGAAAAGAGCAGAACAGGCGGCACAGAAGAGACTCGACAAGCGGCGGGATCAACAGCGTTCACAGCCCACCCTCTCAATCAGCTAGTATTGGATATTCGCCTATTCCTTCCGCCAAACCATCGTTACATTCCCTCAGCACCCACTCGTTCAGCACGCATCGTAGACGGTAGGCACTAGATGTTGTGCTCTGTATCATACAGTCGAAGGCCAGTGATACGGGCTTGTTGTAGAAGTAAAGGTAGTTTACAATAAATGGAGATACACAATTGCTACCCTGATGCCGGGTTTCTGTTCCCCGAGAATCCAGTGCCCACTGAGGGATCCGCTTCCGCGTCCTCAGGTTCCTCTTCGCCTTCACCATCTTTGCGTAGCTTCCTCTTCCGCTTCCTATCCTTTGCGGCCTTCTTGGCCGATTCTTTGGACCATTTGGCTTCCAATTTGGACGCGCCAGGATTGAGAGCGAGATCGACTGGCACCCGGCAGTTATACTATCAGTTCTTGCGTCTCTGACTAGTTGAGCTATTGAATCACCTCTTTCTCTGAGGATCTTCCGCGCCAGAGAACGGTTGCTCTCCCTGCTTCGCGATTGATGGCATTGCACGCGTATGCCTGTTAGATATGGAGATCGAGGGAACAAGATGGAAGAAGAGGAAGGAAGCGTCAATCCGCCAGTCTTCTTTAAAAGCAGGCAGCTTCTTACCGGTCGGCTTATGAATTAGCGACACCGAGATGTTAGTCTTATTGATGGACTGGCCTTGTCAAGATCATGACAAGTAAGAGATGTATCTTGGACAAGGAAAGTTGCAAGCGGGCACACCTCCAGGACCGCTTCCACGAATGAACGTCTCTTCGATATCGGCTTCATCAAGCTGAGGTAGTGCAGGCAGTCTCTTCGCATAGTTTCGTGTACATAATGATAGAGTGTTAATCCTTAAAGAGGTCGAAGTGCGAAGCAGATTCATTCATGCTGAATTCCGATGATGCGCGTCAGGGCAAAAGATGCATTTCGTTGAGTGACTCCCGGGAAATGGATATGTATTTCACATCTGATTTAAATGAATGACAAGCTAGATAACGATTGGCTAAGTTTTGCTAAGATAGATAGACCTGCTACTATGGACAAGATAAGATCGATACAAGGCCGCCCCATTGGCCTGCGTTGTGTGTTATTAGACAATAATGAATGATAAAAGAACTGCTATAAAGGTGTGCATGTGTATGTACCTTTGGATACGGACTATGTACGTCTGTCTCGAGAAGTGCTAAAGTATTGCGAGAATGTGGTTGGTAAGTTGTTGATTTATAGATAAGCAGGTACGGAGGTGACTGCGCTTGCATAGGATGGAGGTGGGCAGAGCCATGCTTCTTCGCCATCGTCGCCAACGCGCTCGTATCGCTCGGTGAGCGATTCATCGGCATCGCGAGCTGCTCGATCTGCCGACTCTTCAGCTGTGGCAGCTGGCATAGGACGCGATGGAGCAGGTGGGATGACGCTCGCAGGTGAGTTGTCTGCGCTGCGACCGATGATGCATGACATCTGAGGCTCGGCGACTGAACCAATAGTGATGGGGATCAGGATCTCTTTCAGCTTGCCTGGGAAAGAAGGAAGCTGAGGTGCGTGCTGGAAGGGAGTGTTTTGGTTCTTCTTGACACGGGGCGAGTTGATCGCAGGGAAGGGGTTCATTGTGGAAAGACCAGTCAAGCTCGATGTCGCGGGAGACGAAGGGCGAGTGAAGCTGTTTGGCGAAGGGATCTCCATCTCTGAGACAGAGTCGGAGATCTCGGCTAGCACGTCGCCTAGTTTGTCTGAAGCGAAGCCGACTTCGATACTGATGAAGTGCCGTGTCGAGGCATGAACGAACTTGTCGTAGTCGGCTGCTCCAGATCCACGTGATGCAAGAGCAGGAGAAAACCAAGAGCATTCGCCATGCTTCATAGTCGGTGCAGGTGCCGGTCCTAGATCCAGCTGGGTCGAGTAGCCATGCGTCCATTCTCCATTTGCATTCCCGACAGGCAGAGTGATGTCTGAGATGATAACTTGTGCCTTTGTTCCTGGCGCTGCTCCTTCTCTTGCCCTGATTGAGTACGGCACGTAGCCCCACCTTGACACGATCTCCTCCTCTTCGCGGCAGAATTCTTCGAAGAACATCTCCTCTGGCAGACCCCATTCGTTGATAGCTTCGTACGCTGAGTCGCGAACGTAGATCTTGCGAACTAGCGATAAGCGAACATAAAGGTCAGTTGGCTCGACTGGGCAGTCTGCTATCCGCAGGGTGATAGGGATGATAGAGCCAGGCGAAAAGCTTGTCGTTGGGATAGACGGGCAGACGATATGTGTGCATGTCTTGTCGCTGCTTTGGCGAATGCCACCTGGAGCAGAGCCGCCAAGAGACAGAGCGCGTGCCATCCCAGCAAGGAAGCCGGCTTTGCGAGTGTCGTGCGACAAGATAGGGATGTGAGGAGGGGGCGTTGGGAGAGTTGAAGGCAAGATGTGGAATGGCATAGAGTGGACGTGTAGAATCTGAGGCTTGCCATCTGCTGTCAGGCGAGAGCCAAAGAGGGCTAAGGACATAGTGTAACGTATCCGGAAGTGTGCAGATTCGAATGAAGGAGGGCTGTTCGAAGTAGATAGTCAGTACATGGCACTCGCGAGCGATGGTAAGTACGTACAGCTTTTCGGAACACGGAATCTTCATGCTCAAAGGCAGCATAAATGTTCCAGGAGCGAGCATCTCGTCCCATGAAGGATCATCTAGATCTTCCGTAGGTAATTGGTGATGCGCACGCCATTGTCGTTCCACTCTGAGCTTCTCCTTGACGATAGGCGCCGCGTCTCTCCTCCAGATTTTGAGACCGTTCGTAAGGTCGGTTGCAAAGTCTGCGATCATCCTCTGCGTCCTGACGACTTCTTTACCCGTCTTCTTTGACTTCTCTGCATCCAGCACTTCCACGATTCCAGTCACGCCGAGCATCATTCCTGCAATACCATCACGCGTCCGACGCTTCTTGGAAGACGGAAGGGCGAGATAGACACCGCCTGGCGTCTTGATCTTGATTTGAGGTGCGAAACTGACGCGTTGAAGAGGGAAGAAGGCGGGTGGAGCAGTCGAGCTGGCATCTGTGACGAAGCTGCCAGGGGCTGCGAAGCGTAGACTGGACTCGATGTCGGTCTGAGCGAGGTTGTCAGGTTCGCAAGGACCAGGGAAAGTACATGGAGAGTCGAGGCGGCGCCATTGCGAAGGAGGATAAGGGGAAGAAGAGGTGGAAGGGAAGCAGTCTTCAGGGCACTCCTCGTCGATGGAGGTTGCGGTCGAGCTGGATGAGGATGCACGCGACATGGATGATGAGGATGAAGCATCATCGCTGTCGATGCTTGTCGCTGAGCTGCAAGCGTCGTCCTGGTCGATAGCCATAGCGCACTCGTCGAATTGGGCTGATTGGGGAGAGTCTGATTCATCCGAGCTGGGAGAGGCAGGAATGATAGGTGACCTGCAGAAGGTAGCCATCTTTGGGCTTTGTGGAGGGGATGTGGTTGCCTTTGTGCTGGTGTTTGCGCCCAAGCGGTACTGATCCTGTGGTTTGACAGATAGCATAGTGGGAAAGGGAGGTAGATAAGAGGATGGTGAGAGGACAAGCCAAAGAAGTCAGTCAAATCTGATTTCAGAGAGGAGCTGGAATGCCAACGGTTCAGGGGTAACGGCGAAAAGAGGGGTAGGCGATGACAAAAACGCGTGGAAAGGACAACTTTATGCTTACCCAGGAGGAGGACCAGGTGTCGTTGGTGAATGCTGCCAAGGGACGTGCATTACGAGCTTGTTCGCGAGCGAAACCCATGCTTGAAGAGTGTCGAAGTTGCTGGCGACGCGAAACAGGGGAGGAAGAAGAAGAGCCGGATGCGACAGGCGACGATGAAGAGGAAGAAGGAGAAGAGGGCATTGGTCTTTCGACGATGATGGAAGCAGGTCGGTTGCGCGACTGCATCTTCCAGGCGCTGCGTTTCGTTTGACGTATGGTGATCTAGTAGAGTTCGGCGTCGAGGCGTGTTAAGCGTTCCGAACCAAACAGAGAACACAGCTTGGCTTCCAGAGGACTCTGATGGCGTTAACTTGCGATGAAGGGGAAGAGAAGCGCGAAGAAGTGTCGGCTGATGCTGCTTGGATGGATATTCGAAGAAGAAAGGGCTTTCCAGAAACCCTTTCAAGCTGATACGATGGGATGGATGAAAACAAAGGCGATGTAGTGCCAGCGACTAGATGAGTGTAGGCTTGCGTGCGACGAGATAAAGAGGCGCGTCCGTCCGTTGGGTTTCTTTGGATCACAAAAGAGCGTTCGGTTGCCGGCGTGTAAATTGAAGAACGAAGCGACGGAACTCTGAGACTAGCAGATGAACCGCAGGACAATGGGATACCGTAAAGCTGAAGCTGAAGAGAGCGTGTGTCGGTAGTTGGTAAAAGAAGATCGAAGGAAAAGCCAGAAAGCACGCACCTTTGAGCAAGCGACCTTCGACGCGTAAAGGGTAACTTTGGACAAATCAACAAGACGCCTCTCTTCGTTCTGCTTCCTAGCAAGATTACTTTGCGCCTCTCTTCTGCCTTGTTCTTATTGGCTCTGCTGCTTTGCGCTTTTATTGTGGCCCTGCGTCGCGACAGGCACGCAGAAGATCGGGTGCTCGAGGCGCGTCGAAGAAGTTGAGCACGGGCACGCAGCTTTGAAGTGGCGTAAAGTGCTCCCTCAGCTGCTGCAAGACAGCTGTCAAAAGCCGGCGAGTCCTGAGCGTTCTATCTGGCTTCTGATCGCTGAAGTCGAGGCTACGAACGGTGCTCGTATATATCGCTCAAATAAATCCAACGACAGCAAAGTAGGATAGAAGTCAAGATCAGAGCGGTGCAAGCTCTACAACCCAGCCGGGAAGCAGCAAGCTCCATGTACCCTCATTACAAGAAGATGTCAGAAATAATGGACAAGCCGAAAAAGCCAAAAAGCCAAAATGTGTTATATGGGTCAGCCAAATTGCAACGATGTCTCAGTTCGCTCAACTAGCTTCCTAGCTGGATTTTCGTCTGTGCCTCGGGTTACCCTTTGCGAAAAATCAACAATGACGACAACGCTCCCGTCTTGCTGCTTTTACACAACGTTAAGAGAGAGCTATGCTGCTGCTGCTGTATACCAAGATCCTTTGCGTCTGGCTGCGGCCTTCCCGTCCTCCCGTCCGGAGGCTAATCTGACGGACACTCTCAAACGAGAAGGTGCTTCTCTATGACAACAACAAGCATGCAAGCACGGGACAACATAAGTTACCGTTCAGTAAACAGCACTAGAGTGTTTCTCGCTGTCTTCTGGTCTCTTTGAGACAGCCAAACGTCAAAGCATATTTTCTCCTCCCTAGCAGTGGGAGTTTTGCTGTTTTCCAGCTTCCATATTCCTGTTACCCGTCCCGACACTGTACGAGTACTTGTATTCCGATTCGGATTGGCCTCCAGCAATATATGGAAGCGAGGGCTGGATCGCCCATTCCCCTTGAAAGCTTCGCGTGGTGCACCGCGATGGGCGCTCCATAACGTGTCCAGGGGCTCCCGATACAATCTGATCAGATATATACCGTCGATGGGCTCCACACCCTGCAATGCCCCTGCTGGGGCCTGCGTGAAGTCGCAAGGAAATGCCTGAGCGATCCCGTGTCAGAGACTGTACATACCGAATAGTAAACAGAGTCCTCACCTGGTTACAATGCGCATTCCTCGGTGGGTTGAGGTGCCATGAGTCTCTAGCTTTAAACGACGGAACGGACGAGAAGGGAGCGATGGGCGATATTCGCATTGACATCCAGGGACGGGAGGAGCAGCTACATGTGCATCTTCTTGTCAAAGGCCTTCTTGAACCGCCGCGTCTTTCCCTTCTGTAGTCGACAAGCACATTCGAAACAAGGAGTAGCGTCAGCGATCCGCCTCGCTTATCCAGCTATTGATCACTCACAAGAGTATGTAGCGTGTTCGCTTGCTCGATGAACCAGAGCTTGAGCTATAGGGCAAGAAAACGTGAAGTTAGGCAATGCCCGTCTCGAGGCGTGATGAAATCCAACCCACCTCGGTTCCCTTGATTTTGACTTGTGACAGATCAGCTCCCTGTTTCTCCATCTCGTCTATCCATCGCTTGAAGTAGACTGCTTTCGTTCTGTATGTCTTACGGAATCAGCTTCTGTCGATCTTTGGATGAGCGATATAGACCGCAAACCTGTAGTGCCCGCTCATTGGATTACACTTGACCAGTTGACCTTCTTTGACGACGAGCGTTCCAGCAGAAGTAATCGGTCCTCCAGCCAGGAAGGAAGAATGCTGAAATCGGCCTTTCTGCTTGATGCCCAAATAGAGGCGGTACTCTAATGCCATAAGATGGATCAGTGCCATAGTATGCTTAACTACGCAATCCGGCTCACCCGAATCGGACACGTAGATCCAGACATCACCCTTCTCCTTCTGTTTCTCGTTCTGATCGTTCTGGCCTTCAAAGCTTGTCGAGGACGTGCGCCTCACGAGCTTCGGCTCAGAAATTGTGCCTCGGTCATCGCTGTGTCTGCTTCTGCTTGCAGCGGAGGTTGTCGACCCGCTAGAATCGGACGAATAAGACAGAGACGACGACGAACCTGAATTGAAGTTCGTAGTATATGCATCCCTCTTCACGTCTTCAGGCACTATCTCGATGGGTGCTACGCCCTTGCCTTTGCCAAGATCCATCCACTTCCTTCCAGTCTGTTTCATCAGAGCGTCAGTATCTGCTGGCAACAGTCTGGCTGGTCAACATACCGTCTCGACCAATGGATGCTGCTCTCCCGTGTGCTTCACGACATGCGGTGACGGATGCTCCCATCGCAAGCGTCCGCTTTCTTTGTCAATCGTGACCCGGTAATGCCGTCTTTGCTCGACCGAGAGATAGCTATATAGATGGTCAGCCTTCTCTCCTGTCATAAACATTCCTACAAAGCCTACCTGATGCATTCGCTTTCCAGCTTCTCTCGCGGACATTTGGGAAGAGAAAGCTCTTTGCCCTTGCCCTGGTCGAGCCAGTGGAAGCTAGGCGAACGTCAGCTGTCTTCTCGTTGAGCCGACAAATCTGTAGACGCACAAGTTGCCCTGCGCCTCATCTGACGCTTGCCATTCTTCGAAGTAGTACTGCCAGAATCAATCACGTGAGCCTTGGGGCAGTGATAAAGTCAGCTTTTCCAGCATGTCTACCTTGATGTTTGAGCCATAGCGATGCTTTGTATCTATCAGCTCGAGCCAGTGCTGCTCTTCCAGGTTCTTCTTGATCTTTACGGCTTTCTGACCGTCTTTCTTGCCATTGAAAGGGCGTCGTTTTCCAGTTTCCGGGTCTCTATTCTGCGCGTAGTTCTTCGCAGCTCGTATCTTGTCCTTGAACGTGTTTCCGCTGCTACTATTAGCTTGTTCGCCGGCGTTTGCTTGTCCCGCATCCGTAGGGGTTGAGCTGTCGCTCTGAGCTTTCGCTATCTGGCCAGCGAACAAGCCACCGCGTTTCCATCGGTCTTGTGGTGTGTTGCTGGCATTTGACGACGCAGCTGCCGTCGAACGTTGCAGTTTCGTCCTGTTCAAGGCGTCTGTTTACGCATGACGGCCATCCGCAGCAGTCAGCCAATTCAAGGGTTTTCTTTGGATTCTGGCTTCAGGCTGACCATCCCAGCGTTTGTCAGAATCCAGCTCATTATCTTGGTGCTTCAGGCCGCCTGCATCCGTAGCTTTGGTCGTTGTTTCCTCTTGGCTCTGCTCCAATCGCTCCTCTTTGGTTCTGCTGCTGCTGCTGGTCTCCCTGAACTTTGCCTGGATCACTCTCGCTGCTGCTGCTCGACGCTCCTCTTCTTCCTGATCCTGCGCTGCCATTCCAAGTGATTCCTACGAGTTCGAGCAATGCAGAAAGCCGATATACAGACTGGAGCTGCTGCATCTTCATCCGTTGAGACTGCGAAACGCGATGCCAAGCCTGATGTGCAAGACAAGCTCGAATTGATGCACCTCATCGAACGGCTCAAGCTGCAAAAGCGGACTGGATGGGTGCGACAAGGCATCAATCTGCCAGAAAGCATTGCCGACCATATGTATAGAATGGCGATGCTTTCTCTTCTGTCGGAGGAAGACGATCAGCTGGATATTGCGAAATGTGTACAGATGGCAGTCGTACATGATCTAGCAGAAGCGACTGTTGGAGACATAACGCCGTATGATGGCATATCAAAGGAGGAGAAGGAGAAGCTGGAAAGCGTGAGTTGTCACACCCAATACGGGGTAACAGACGTGGCTAAGTCTGCAATTCCAGAACGCGATGCAGCATATAACGACGAAGCTGCTAGATCCGAGCAAGCCCGCATCGAAGCGGATACAAGCATTATATCACGAGTACGAAAAGCGTGAGACTAGAGAGGCGAAGTTCGTTAAGGACCTGGATCTCTTAGAAATGGCACTACAAGCGTCAGAGTATGAAGAAGGTGTGTCACACCTGCCTTTGCTTGTATCAGCAAGCGCTACAGCTCATGTCACCCTACAAAGCTCAAGGTTCAGACAAGATGCAACCCTTCTTCGAATCGTCTGTCCCGAAGATCAAGCATCCCGAGGTGAAAGCATGGGCAAGCCAGCTGTAGGTTGCATAGTCGCGAAACCTTTGCTTGATCTTATCATTTTGCGACAGCATGAAAGAAAGGCACGCCAAGCAAAATCAAGCGGCTTCATATCGACAAGTTAGCGTTACCGAGACATCACCCCCGGCAGAAGCGCCAGCCGTATCTGCAGAGCCTCCAGCCCCAGTCTCTCCAGTCGCAGCCATAAAGCTTTCAAACGATTCTGTCAAAGTAACGGACGCGGATGATGAGGTATAGCGCGACCCGTGTCTGTGCGGATGAGCAGCATCACCGACTCAAAGTTTCTCTTCTTCATCCGCTTTACCGCCTGCTAGATCTTCGAGCTCTATTCGGCTCTTTCTGCCACCACTCCGGTCAACCACGGTCCTAGTCAGCCGTCTTCTTCGAGAGGTTTAGGCTTTGTGGACGCCAAGTCGGGATTGCTGCAGATCAAGATCGAAGTGCCTAAGGTATCGGCCAGGTCACCGGCGAACCGGAAAGCGTCAGCAAATAGCACCACAAAACGATTAGCTTCGGCTACCGCTCAACAGGATACGAACGCGAAAGGCAAAGGCAAAGCTAGAATGACTGCGGTTGAAATGGAGGAGATCTCGGTCGAGATACAACAAGATCTGTCCGGACTGCGCAACAGGGCAGGAGATACAGGTTCAGTCGTCTGGAGAGCCTCGTAAGCGCTACTAACCTGTTGCTCATGCGGGTTCAAGCATGCTAATATACCCTTTCCGTCAGTGTCGAGTTCGCGCGGAACATCCTTCAGCAGATATACGATCCCAGGCCAATACCACCTCTCTTAGATCAAGCCCAACTTAGCAGTACTTCCATTGTTGAGCTTGGTAGTGGTACAGGCGTGCTTGCGAACCTTCTTTCCCCTTACTTCGCAAGCTGGACCTGCACTGATATAGAAGCATTACTGCCGACCATACAGAAGAACATCAAGCGTAATGCAGACTCGGTGAAAGCAAGACAGCCCAAAGGGCCCACATCTACAGCTGTAGAAGTACTGGAACTGGATTGGACGTGGTCACGCAAAGAGCTCTTGCGGGAATTTGGACCAAACGAAGCAGGGTACGATATCGCGTTAGCCGTAGACTGCCTATTCAATGAAAGTCTGGTCGAGCATTTTGTCAACACTTTGGAATGTTTAGGCGCCAGATCTGTCATTGTTGTGTCGGAGCTACGGAGTCCAGAAGTACTGAGACTCTTCCTCGAGACTTGGTTGAAGAGGGAAGGATGGGAGATTTGGAGAGCTTGTAAAGCAGGAGAAGATCAGACAAAGGAGAATTTGCCTCTGTTGGGCAAGAAATACGTTGTCTGGGTAGGATGGAAAACTACGGCGGTAGAGGCTTAGCAGCTTTGATTCAGACTTTGCATAATATATAACTAGTGCTACACATAATTGCATACTGCCACAACATGCGCACTAAAAACTGCCTTTGCTGCTATGCGAGCAAGCTCAACGAGGACAATAGCGATATGAGCTGGTAAACAGCCGGACTAAGCGAGAACGATCTTGCGTGTATATATATTGACCTCAATAGGCGGGAATGACCTTGATCTCGGAAGTGGGTGGTGGACATATAGCCCATACGAGTTTCGACGACCCAATATAGCCTGGGGTATCTTTTGGTATTTCTGATGACTTGGCGGATGGAGCTTCCTGCAGTCTACGTCTTTTCAGGAGTGCTGAAGGTTGCGCGACTGCTTGCGGAATAGAGGATAGTAAAGTTTCAAGAGATATTTTGCGCTTGACTTCCGAGTTTTGTGGCTGCTGGGAGGGAGCTAGCGCAGGAGTATCTTGAAGCAGGGCAATGAAGTCAGCAGAGCCTTGCCTGAATATTGACGTGGAGTACGGCTTACCTGTCCGATGCGGTACCTGTGTCTGAGTGTCCGCCTTTTGAGGTATACCTTCATATTCTCCGGCCTTCTTATCCAGCGACTGAAGCAAAGCCTGGCTTCTGTCGATAAAGCGCTGCAGACGTTCAATGGTGGCTTTGGCAGCAGTGACTTCCTCCATCAACCCGAAGCGAAGCTCTCCTATCTGCTCTTCCTCCGAGACGAAGTCCATATATCGTTCATTCGGCCTGGGTATGAGCTGCATGCTGGCTTGTCGAGCGGGCCGAAGTTCCCCTCGCATAGGTTGCTGGTGCTGGTAGTGTGTTTGGTGTGGGTGTGGATGTACTTGGTGAGGTGGCCAAGAGTCGTGTCTGTACCTTGGCTGCACCTGCTGATGTTGCTGTTGCTGACGAATTTCTTGATACTGATGCTGATGCGGGTGAAGGGGATTTTGCTGAAGGTCGTTACCGGTATGAAGGGGGTGATGATGCGATTCGAGAAGATCTTGGTCCAATCGGGTTGAGTGTGCTCGCGAAGATTCGTGATTCGCATGCATAGCAAGAGCGGCTATTGCAGCCAGTTCCGGCAAGGTAAGGTCGTTAGGCCGAGTAGAAGGAAGTGAAGATGTAGATGAAGCGTCGATCTCATCAACGCTCATGTCTTCCGTCTGTCGCTGACTGTCCTCTCCTTCTGCTCTGTCATTTCCTAGTGTGTCTGAAGCAGAGCCAGGAATTTTACGTTGTTTCTTTCTGACGGGTTCGCCAGGAGTACTTTGTGGCGGATCCCGCTGCTGTTGTAATAGCTGATGTATTTGAGGTTTCTGATCGATAGCGGGCGAAAAGGCGGATGACCCAAACGGGTCGGAAGAGGGCGTACCCGGAGGTGGAGTCGCAGACGCCTGATCGTTCTGTAGTGCCAAAACATTCTGTTGCGCGTTTGTCACTGCACCAGCTGCGACGCGCTTCCTCCGCTTGATAGTTGGCTTGTTTAGATTGATGGGTCGATGGCTGCCGTGTAGCTTGTAGTACAGGCCTGAGGAAGGTCGAACTCAGCGCAATATCTAGAGGGATACTGCAGTCAGACTTACCGCATGCATTACAGGCGACTCTTCCTTCGCCATCGCGTCGCCAGAGCGGGGTGGTGGTTGTTCCACAGTTTTCGCATGCAGTCCCTCCGAGCTCAGAGCCTGCGCTGGTAGCAGAGGCTATATTCGATTTCGAGCCCCGCTGACTAGCCGTCAAAGGCGGAGATGGCTGTTTGCGACCGCTTGGTAATGGAGGTGCGCCATTGTGGTAAGGCTGTAATGGCGGCTGACCATTTTGTTGACCGTATGACTGCTGAGATGAGCCTTCTGTAGGCAATGGCTGTTGCGAACGTGGCGCGTCTGCTGCGGTAGAAGCAGCAGCTGCTGCAACAGCGGCTGTCGCTCGCATTTTGTTGTTGAATGCCGGACACCCATTACAGCAAGCTTTTCCACCTGCGCCGTTACAGTGCCCATCGCCGGGACACGTCCCAAATACTGCCCTGCCAGGTGCTGCAGCTGGAGTAACATTTTCTGCAAGTTGTCTCGCAAGTACGGGTAGAGGTGAAAAGCTTGCATGACCTTGCGGCGATTGTCTACCTTGGCTAATACTCAACGAAGGACTTGCTATTCGTGGGAGGGTATTGTCATTAGAACTTGACTGATTGGCCAGAGATGAAGCAAGAGAAGGAAGCGGCGACGATGTACCAAGATTGCGCGGTGAAGTATAGGTAGAAGGTAAGCCTGCTCTTGAGGTAAAGCTGGAAATAGGCGGCAGACTCGGTCGTATTGATGCAGAGGCAGGGCCGAGGCCAGGTCGAGAGCTGGGCTGAGCAAGAATAGATGGATGTGCATTGCCAGCAAGTTTGTTGTCAAGGGACTGTGGGTCTGCAGCGCCAACAGCTTGAGGACGTCGTATGCTAGCCAGACCTGTTATGCCGTTATGGATCAGGATTACGAAAGCAACGGTTCATTCTGGAGAAGCACATACCACAAGCATTGCATAGAGCTGCACCTGTAGAGTCCCTCTTCCACAGCGGTTTGGCTACTACACCGCAGGAGGAGCACCTCGGACCGCCACTATCACTATTGTTGCTCTGGCTGCTGGCACTTGTAATGCTGGTTTGCTGAGGTATACTACTTCGTACGCTAGAGTCTTGAGGAGATTGCTGCTGCTCCTGCGAACGCGTCTGCGATTCTGGCGACTTCTGCACTCCGTTTCGTTCTGCAGTGCTTTCCTCGCGCCTGACAGCAGCTACATTTTCGCGAGCCGGTGTAGGCGCTGTAGAATTGCTTCTACTCCCTTGTAGAGAACTGGCTGAAGGAACTTGATAAGCATGCGGAAGTTGGGATTGCTGAGCGAGCAGAGACTGCAGCTGCTGGTGAGCTGCCATGCCCGAGCCAGTTCGAGGTTGCATAGATTCGGCGGCCATACTGCCTGCCCTCTGGAAGTCGCTATCAGGTCGTTCTTGCTGGTGCATAACCGTCACAGTCGCGGTCATCCCGTCGTAGTCGTCGTTGCTACCACTTGCGACACCTTGCAGCGTTCATTGGTATTTCTAGTTTCGCAGAATCAGGAGAGGCCGTCGAATTGGTGTAAAGACAAGCTGTGAGTTGTTTTTGGCAAATTGTCGCAAGTCCCTGTCAAAGGTCAACCTCATGCAACATTCGCAAGAAACAAGCGAGGACTGATTGCCGGGAGATCATCACCGACCAATCAGAAAGCGTTCAAAAGGCCACCGGAGAGATTAGATCAGATTGCTGCGGATGGCCCGCTTCTGCATCCGGTATCGATTACTGATCAGATCTGGATCAGATAAGATAATGCGGCAGTTTGGTTTGGCGTTGCTTTCCAAAGATGATCTTTCCTGGAACGCTATATACACGAGTATCTATCGACATGATGATAACCCAAGGTAGATCTTGACCAAAGCTACAGATTACTTCCCTCATAAACAAGTAGCGACCAGGCGCTTCTAAACATGCAACAGAAAGACGTATAAACAGATAATAAGACTAGACCTACGTAATAGAACATCCCGTCAGACTGCACTTCATCACCGCGAACGCACCCGAGTAGCTGCACGGAACCGCCATTCGATGAGGGTATATATAATGGCATCCACGAATCCTGGAGACAGCACAAAGATGCGATTGAGGAGATTGAGAACTTCGTCGGCTTGCGAGCCGGTAATGAAGATAGACAGCGTTCTCGCAATAGAGATAGCGACAATCAGGGAATACTGCGGCGAACAAAAAAGTGATCAGTTATGTTATTTGTACTAGATCGAAAGGAAATGCTCACAGCGGCCGGATAGAGCATCATCAGATACGATACTCTCTTGCTCTCTTCAGCAGCGCTCATTCGCCGCTGAACGAGACGAGAACTGACTGGTTCCAGCGACATCTTCCTCTCGTGGTCTGCAGTAGGGCCAACATGCTGCAGAGCCTCCTCGAAGCCCATAATTCCGCTTTTCGACACGCCCGTCTCGCTTTCTCTAGTAGCCGTGGCATCCAAAGTGTTGTTGCTGCTTTCATCATTGGGTGTTTGACCTTCCAGATCGTCCAACGATGGCTCTGTAATGCTCGTTTGCCTGACACGCTGGTATTGACTTTCTTGCGTATGTAGCTGTATAGCAGGCTCGAGCGCTCTCGTTATACTGGGCTCGGATGTGCCAGGACTGATAGGTGGCCGACTTGCGGGAAAAGCATAGTCGCGCGGAGGCAGGTTGATTGGTTGAGGTGGAAAACGATAGGCCGAGGTGTCTGGAATCGCTCGCCTAGAGAAGCTGGGTGGTGTATCGAAGGAGACCCTTTGATTTGCGGCTGGAGAATGGCTTCTGGGTGCTGTCTGAGCTTCGAGCATCTTGAGCTGGCTTTCGAACCCGCCTGAGCCGCTCAAAATGGCATGCGAGTCTTGCAAGCTTTGTACGCGCTGCAGCCCCATAGCACCAAGCTCTTCCGAATTCTCAATGATGGGCATATCCAACGGCGAGGTGGTACCCAAGCGATGTTTCCGTGGACTTTGCGAAAGCTTCATCCTGCCTGAAAGATGGTTGACGAGCGTCTTTTCGGAATCTTTGCTTCCCTTCCTACTCCATATGCTCTGATACGTCATTGCAAGCTTTGAGGAGGACGAACTGAATGAGGATGCGACAGGTGACTTCTCAGGGATTGATCCATCTTCTGGAAGCTGCGAATTCTGCTTCGGCGGAAATTGATAGTGATTTGCACTAGAGAATGAAACTGGCGTAGGACAAGGCGCCTCGCCTCCAGGTACAATGATAGAACCGAACGATGCGGTTTCGGTAGCTTTGGCTTTCACAGCGCTTTTATGGAAGAATCGGAAGAGGTGGACGTAGAGGCCTATGACTATCATGAATAGTAAGGTCCGAGGTATGAACAAGACGAGGTTCCCATATAGAGCCGGAGGAGTGCTAGAAAAGAAGCAGAGACCGCCTATGTCGACAGTTGGCACCAGAGCAACACTTAGAGATGCATTGAAGAAGGATGTGATCCAGATGACTGCCCATATAGCAGGCATTGCCCATGCATGGTGGAGTAGGCGTGCCGGTAGTGATAGCGGATGGACCAGAATCGCGTCTGAGGATGAGGGTATCAGCGCAATATTCGCCAAGCGACATAGGAGCATGCACTGACATGTAGTGCCTGCTATGCTGAGAGCGATAACACTATACTTAGTGCGAACTTAGGCCGGACCTATTTAAGCGAGCTTACGCGAGTGCCCAAAAGCATCCAGCAACGACCAAAGAAACATAGAAAAAAGCATTAATTTTGCAGCCTAGGGAGTCATTGATGAGCCGCCCGCCAGAGCGGACGAATATGCTTGGTACAAGGACCTGTCATCATCAACCAAAAAAGCTATCAGCGTCCTGGTCTGGCTGGATTGTGTACTTGTAGATCTGAAGGCTTACTATGACCGCTTGTACCAAGTCGTTGATGGCGAGCCCAAGAATCAATCGATGCCGCACTTTTCGGAGTTGATGAGATAAGAAAAAAGGGATTATCATGACCAGCGAGCCGACCAAGCTCTGTCGTAGCCTAAAGATTAGCATGTCCTACAAATGTCGAAAGCCAATGGAAAAGCCGTACCAGGGAGCATGCTGTCAGATTGATCGTGACCAGATTTCTGTACCCAAGATGTCGGTCGGCCTCATCTAAGCCAGCTGACATTCTGCCATTGCTGCCGGAGTGCCCGCTCATCTAACGGTGCGAGCTATGTAGAGCCGCAGCTCAGCTCTCTGCTCAAGAGCAGCAATATTCAACAAAGGAGTGCTTGAGATGGCTGGGAACGCTTCGGCGACGGGCTTGAATAGAGTGCGTGCCAGTAAAGAATCAAGAGCTATGGTAAAGAATGTGGAAGGCCTCTTGAGCGTTGTCGTTCGTGTTTCAAACCCATCGACACTAGCTGCCGCGAGCCGCAAGGCTAGGGAGCCCTGGCTGTCTGCCTAAGCCAGATAAGGTGAGCAGCGCAAGGGAGTACGTCTGTGCTCTGCTGCTGTCTGCTCTGCCGAAGTGCGATGTTTAGATGCTTTGTTTGGTTGAAGGCAACTCCGCACGTCAGACGTTGAGCCGTCCTGTCAATCGCTACAAGTCCGATCGGGACGTCTTTCGCTGGCTCGCGAACTCGCGAAGGACATATACAAGAACCTGAAACGGTCTAATATACACCAACTCATTGGTGCTTACCGCTGCTAAGAGCATTCAACCACCAATCAGTTGGGGACTACTGCTTCCAGAAGCGATAATCACCAATCAGTTGGGAAGTGCTGCTTCTAAGAGCGCTACGCACCAATTAATTGGTGAGTGTAGCTGCTGAGAGCTTCTACCCACCAACAGATTGAGGGGTGTCGCTGCTAAGGAGCCCCTATCCTCGATTGGGTCGATGAAACTCGAAAACTACGCTGCAACATCGAGAACGGACAAAACTTCGGGGGAAGGGGTAGGGGAGGGGGGTAGAAGAACTCTGAAGAGTTGTGTATACCAATAGATTGGTGAGTAACACTGCTAGCAGTACTACATCCCAACAGATTAGGGGAAATGGAGAACCCCTTAGTGCCCTTACCCCTTTCTCGATCGCGCCTACCCCTTTCTGAGCTTCGAGAAGCTGCACTCACCAATGAGTTGGTGTGTAGTGCTTTTAGTAGCATCACTCACCAACTGATTGGGGAATATCAGCTATTAGTAGCAGCACTCCCCAATTCGTTGGTGGATGGAAGCTCTGAGCAGCGGTATTACCCAATACATTGGTGAGTAGATGCTTCTAGAAGCAGTATTTCCCAATTAATTGATGGGTATTGGCCTCTCAAAGGCTCAAGTCTACCTCAGCGCGGACCTAGACCGTATGATAGGCTGAAGACTGGTACCCCGCGGCTCTGAAGGTGGCACCCCAGACAACATGTGACCATGGTCTCCCAGCCTGCTTCGAGTTCGCGTACGCTTGTCTTCTTCTCTTCCTGCTATCCAGTCCACACGCACCCAGTACCCTGCAATCAACTAACTCTCGCCATGGCTTCAAGCAACTACATCAAATGGTGCGCTGAAGACAGTCTTCTGTCAAAGCCTGGTCTCCGCAAACATCAGCTGATGCCAACGGGTGCACAGGGACGCTGAGGGTGTCGAGAAGGTCCAACCTGAGGAGGAGAAGCGGATCCAAGACGTATCAGATCAGTTCTGTCGCTTCCAGATCAACAACTTCAACGAGCATCACCATTGTCTTCGTGGAACACATCTGAAGACTCAAGGAGTGAGCTTTAACGTGTACTTACGCGTGCGGACTAAATATTAATGGCCTGGCCTGCAGTGCGTTGCCGGAAAGTTCATTGTCAAGGACAATCTTCCAGACCACCTTCGCCAGGGAATGTTCAAGAACCCTGGAACATACGATGTCATCATGAGGTACAGCTCCTTGACGCCCAAGCTGGGTAAGAGTGTTTTGGCCTGGAAGCAGGTGCGGGGAGCTGATTGAGATATAACAGTTCCTGATAACATCCCAGCCCCACGAGGTATCGGCATGAAGATATTCGGCGTCAAAGGTTGGTCATGGTGAACGTGAGGATTGTATGGTCGGAAGCTGAAGGCCGTCCTAGGCGAGAAGATCTGGGGAGAAGACAAGGAGACCCAAGACTGGACTTTCAACAACTATCCTCTACTTGAGCTCAGAACTCCTCAGGTTACCTACGAGATTGCCGACGCTCTCGAGAGAAATTGGAACGACATCCCAAAGTTCGTCGAAGAGCAACAGAAACGTCCAGACGCCGATGTGGCCTGCCATGGAGGAAGCCTGCCCAATCAGCACAGTGAGCTGACACTGCTTTCCTATGAGTCGAGCATCACGCTGAGAGTGTTTCCTTAGTGGCTGCCATGCCCGAGTACTCGCAGTCAGCTTATCGCTTCGGAGACTACGTTGCCAAGTTTGGAGTCTTCCCCACCGGTGAACAGCAGAAGAAGTTGGAGAGCTGTGAGTATTGCACACATCCTTCCATAAAACGCGCTGATCCGATACTGCTGATGCAGGGCGAGTTGAATCTGGAGATCCAATCAACATCTTGTCTCAGACTCTCCGCGACTTCCACCAGAAGAACAAGGTCACGTACAATTTCTGTGCACAGCTGCTCCAGAATTTAGACGAGCAGCCAGTCGAAGAGTAAGCGAACCTTGCGGTAGCTAAAAGAGTGCATATCTGAATTTCCTCCAGTATCGGAGTCATCTGGGACGAGACCAAGTACCCATTCGAAGAAGTCGCTACAATCGAGTTTGAACCGCAAGACAGCTGGATCCCAGAGTTCAGAACCTGGTGGGACGACCACATCACCGTTAACAGTTGGCACGGACTAGTTGAACACCAGCCATTGGGATCGACCAACCGCATGCGCAGAGTCGTGGTGCGTTTCCGTCTTTTCTTCTTGCCGCTGAAGCGCCTTCTCTGACATCGTATGGCGTTGCAGTATGCTGAATCACGCAAGCTGCGCCTCAAGGTAAACGGCATCAAGAATTACATCGAACCAGGCAATTTGGGAGAGGTTCCTCATGGTCTCGAGACAGCACAGACAGTTGCGGCGGCAGCTTGAAGACCTGTTGCGCAATGGGACGCTGGAGAGTAGGGAGGGGATTGCCTGCCGCTGGTCGTGTACCTCGAGTCGGGTCACACAGGGCCGCCAGGAGTTTGTTCGGTCGCATCTGTATCTCTGGGGCTTGATCACACTGTGTATCTTACACCCACATTCAATGTCAGCATACTTCTCAACATTCTCTTCGCAGTCTTAAATTAAGGGCGACATCTCCGATAGGACATAGGAATTTTCCATGGGATCCGTCAAATTGAGGTCGCGTGGATTGCGCCCATCAAATGCAACTGTGATCTTTTTCTAGCCAGACTGCAGAGAAAGCACGACGGTTGTAGGTCTCGGTCTTGAACGGGGAAGAGAGGGTCGAGCCTTGCCAATTCTCCAAGTCGGGTGCTTGCGACCGGATCCGACTGAGGTTCTCAAGACTTTCTATCATATGGATACGAATCAAGCTGGCTGGCCTGGCGAACCACCAGCGAACCTCTTGACGACCTCCACGCAAGACGTCCTGTTCCTGCATGGGCAGCCTTCGCTTGCTGGCCCTGCGTATAAAGATAAAGGAAAACGGTCTCGTAACGCTCTCAGTTGCGCAGAATGCAGAAGATTAAAGCTCAAATGCTCGAGGGAACCATGGCCTTGCCAGAGTTGCGTGAAGCGGAAGTGCGCTCAAGTCTGTCCGGATGAGGTGCTCAAGGAGGTACGGCCTTCTCGTGCAAAAGAAGTCAACGCTCTACAAGATCGCATACGCGAACTCGAGCACCAACTGGCAGCCGCGACCGGCCAACAGCCTCTCTCGCCCGTCGAGACGTCTGGACACCTTCCATCTGCAGTCTCTGCCAATTCAAGGGAAGTTGCAGAAGCAGATCATCCTCCTGGTATAGCAGATGTCGCCGAAGTCATGGGCACCCTGCTGCTCGGAGAAGATGGAAGCAGTAGATATCTCGGCAAGAGTGCTGCCAATGCATGGTTTCACGACGCAGGAAGCGATGAAGACGAAGGATCTGTTGGTTCAGGGGACGATGATGACGATGCACTATCTTCAAGCCTATATGGCACGGCCTTTCCAATGGTCTCACGCGGCTTGGACGTCCAAGACTTCCAGGCCATGCTGCCTCCTATCAGTGAAGCACGTGCACTATCTGATGCGTACTATACAAACTGCGCCTATGTGAGTCCTCTCTATGCCACTCTCGAAAGCTAGGCTGACTTCTGAGTATCTCAGATGTATGAACCGCTTCAACGGGCTGTCTTTAATAAACACCTCACAGCAGCATACACATTCGATGATGAAGATCAGTCCATAACGCTGGAGCAATTGGCATGTATATTTATGATCCTAGCCCTTGGTATCCTGTTCGACCTTGAAGGCGAAACAAGCGACTCGCGCTCCGCAAAGTACCACTCTATCGCCCAAGCTAGTCTTACGTCGGCCAAATTCCTCAATATCCCCTCTCTTGCTTCCATACAATGCTTGCATCTAATGGCAACTTGGCAACTCACCACGCACAGCCAGACTGGCGCCTTCCGTGCTTGGCCTCTGCTGGGTCTTGCAGGCCGAATGGTCCTGTCTACTGGTCTGCATCGAGGCGAGTAGTGATATACTGCTGTTGAAGCACGAGCTAACCTTCCTTTTGCGCAGATGGCAGCATATGGGCAATACAGGAGCCAGATCTCTCCATACGCCGCTCGCTGTTCTGGGAACTGGTTTGCTACGATAGATTGCAAGGCATGATACTGGGCCGACCGTATATGATCAACTCTAAGCATTTCGACACAATTATGCCGCGGCCTTTGCCAGGCCAGTCCTATTCGGGCGAGGTAAGTCCACAAGCTGGAATTATACGTTTTTTTAACGAGAGGGTCTTGCCATCAGTCCCTTGAATTCCACCACTACAAATACGAGCTTTGCATGATCATCGGCGAGCTGTGTGACGACTGTTTCTCGATAGGCCGCCCACAATACGAGAGTAAGCGGATGAGCTCAAATTGCCGTTTCAGCGTGTCTGACTCGCAGTTTCTCCTACAAAAGCTATTCTTCGACATGATAGGCGCCTCAGAGCCTTCAAGCAATCATTGCCTGAATGGTTGCAGTTCGATCCAATGAAGGCAGCTACCGGGAAGCCGCCTCCCGCAGACTCGCGAGAGATGCGTCAAATACTGCAATGTCACACAATAACGGTGAAAGTACATGAAACGATGCTGTAAGGCCTCTCTTCTGCCGATCATCGTTATGCGCTCACGTTACACACAGATTTTTACACCGCGTGGCTTTCGCTCAAGCCATTGAGCACTACCCTGCGGAACCTGTATGCCCTACTGAACTGACTGCGGTGGGAAATCGCTGATCTGTCTCCCAACCCAGCTACGTTCACCCTGGGCGCAAAGTGTGGTCTCGCTGACACTGGAGGCATCGCGAACGCTGATTGCAATCACTCGATCGGCATATCACCACTACCCTCGCTTGGCCGCTCGTTGGTGGTAAGCAAGAAGCGTCCTCTTTCAACCTGCAATGCATGCTTACTTCGCGTGTCCCCCTTAGGCATATTCAGGTCCACTGTTTCGGAGCTGGAGTATGCTTTGCTGCAGTATGCATCAAGTCGCCGTGAGCGCAGATACTACGGACACAGTACGAAGTGCCTCACTGACCTGCATTCCACAGAGCTTCTGCTCTAACTCGACTATCATGGTCGGAGCTGTTTGACGCGTGTTCTTTGCTGGAGAGCACATCGACCCATGGTGTACATGCACGAGAGCTATACCCTCGTTTGCGCAAGCTGCGCGATCAAGCTCAAAGCAAACTTGAATCATTCCAAGCCTCTGGTAGCAATAGAACTAGCTACGAAGCTGCAGGCCGGACTAGTAGAGCGGCCTACGCTGCGAGTATGATAGATCCCGACAGAATGGAAGGGACTGAAGCACCGCCTGGTGCTGCGACGGGGTCAAGGGAGAGTTCTACTGCTGCGGACGACGGCAAACTGGTAGTGCTTGGCGCGACCACCCGCAAACTCGACAGTAGACACTTTCCTGGTCGGCCGCCTCCGAAGAACAGTGCCGGGCCGCGAAGAGGAGATAAGGACACATCGTCTGCCAGCTCAGGTGGTAGTGGATCTACCTACCTTCCGCCCCGGCAGAGTGATATACCTGTACCCTGGCCTCCCCAGCCGAGCTCTGCGCCCTATACTGCTACCGAGTTTAGTGCTGTTCAGTCACCTCCTACTACTGCATTACCGACAACGGGATACTTCTCATCTATTACTATCCCTGCGAATAACGTCCAGCTGCAATCGTACGAAAATCTAGATCCAGCACTAGCAGAGGTGCTTGCGCAGATTTCGGGGACGCAAGCTCGTGAAAATAGCGCCATCTTTCCTATACTCGAGAAGAACTATGGCAGCTTGACCAATGCCCTGGCAGGCTATGGACCTGCCACATCGCCCTTCACTCAGTTGGCCGGCGCGACATCGGCTGTCTCGACTCCTGGCCCGCAGCTGCAAATTAATGCTCAATCACAAAGCGGTAACATGCAATATGATCTGACTGGCACACAAAAGCCTGACTATGAGCCTTCATATGGGTACAATAACCATGCTGGGCCATCTAAGAACAGCAGCATGGCGAACGAGGAGGATATCTCGTATGAAAGTGGGGAAGACATGACCTCGTCGCCCGGTAGGCAGTACTTTGACGGTCATCCGGAAGAAGCTAGTATACAGCCTGTTCTGCAAGATGCTCTTTCGCCTCCGCCGCCTGGCCCTGCAGGCTTGCCTCTGCCTCTGCCTCCTGCAGCTCAGCAATCGCAGCGACAATTCCAGCAAGCCCAGTATCAGGATCCACGGAGTCGCCAGCCTATGGGGCCGCCCTCATCTCGATATCCCCCATCATACCTACCTCCTAATACACATCAGAGTCAGCATCAGTATCAACAACAGCACCAGCAATATGCATCGCAGCAGCATACTGCACCTCGTTACGCAGGCGGTCCTACTGGGGATGCGTTCCAGGAACACAATTGGATGGGCTATTATCCTTCTGTGATGTCCGGGAGCGCCGGCAGCTCGGCAAACAACACTTCGAGCTACAACAATAATGGTCCATACGGACCTCCTGCGTCCTCCGCTGCATATCCAGGACCAGGTAGTGCACGTGCGTATCCCTCTTCTGGTTCTTCGGCGCCCAATCATCCCTACTATTCAACTCCCAGCGTATCAGCAGCTCAGATACCGCAACAGCAGCACGCTTCAGTGTCGGGTATGACGCCTTTATCCGCCCCTGCAGCAAGTTCTGCAGGATATGGCAATGCTGGCTCGACTAGCTTGCCCAACAATGTCTATGAACCGTCGGGATATAGAGTATACGATGATCTCCTCACAAGTCTGAGCGGCTTCCCGAATGACCCAGGAAATCCCAGCCAAGGTCGACGATAGTCCGACAATTGCAGGCGTTTCAGTGCAATCAGACCATTTGTTCAGTCCTCGCACTGTTGCGAACAACCTAGATACAGTAGAATCACCTGCAGCTTTCGTGTTTTCCTGCAGATCAGTGTTTGTATGCAGAAATAGATCAACTGTGCAAGTCCGCGTTAGATCAAGGTATTGTATGTGCCGTAGCTGTCCTAGACTTGAGATACTGTTGTCTTGCTGTGTTTGTGTGACTATGTGACGATATTCTTGGTTGTGGAATGCTGCCTTCAATGTTGTTTGGCCACCGCTCGCTCGCGAGGCCTCGCAAATTCAACACTTTTGGCTCTCCAACTCGACAGCGATTCCAACAAGCAAGTTACAGCTTGGATTCACGACGATTCAAGACGTCTAAAGGCATTTGTAGCGTCTGAAATCGCCAGCAAATTCGAGCGAGCGAGCGACGTCGACGGCGACGATGCAGCACCAGCAATATCAGCAAGGCTACGGCGCTGGGCCCACTGCGCAAGGCGTCAATATGTACCCCGCTGGCTATCAGAATCAGCATAATCCCATCAACCAGCCTCAGCAGATGTATTCGAGCGGGTACGGAAGTCAGCCCAGTCTGCCTCGATACGCCAGCCAGGGTAGCGTAGCAAGCGGCGCGCCGCAGAACTACCAGCACCAGCATCAACAACAGCAGCAGCAAGCATACGGGCCCGGCTACGGTGCTCCCTCATCGCCATTGAACCCTTCAGCTCATCGAAACAGCGCGGGCGGACCAAACACTGCTGGCTCTGGGAATGGGCTCACTCCGCGATACTCGACCTACGGGTACGCCAACGGAGGGCAAGGTGCTCAAGGAGGTGCACACCCTCTATCGAACGCTCTTTACGCCGATTCTACTTCATCCCCGACCCTCGCGGGCGATGTCGACGAGAAGAAGGGCCTCGCCTCATTCCCTCCATCAAGCAGCTCGTCGAGCGGTGACAGCAGAAGTAACAACAGTAGACACAATGTAGGAGGCAAAGGTGCAGCCGGTGGTGCTTACAAGAGGTGGAGCGGCGCCCATATCGCAGATAGCGGTGCAGATCAGCGACACGTAAAGTTGGAGAGAATTGGATGGATCGATGGTCTGAGGTTCATCGCTGCGTGTATCGCACTCAATGGCACATTCTTCGCAGCCACTATCACGAACGAATCGGTGAGCTTGTGTCGCTGTCATCGTCCGCGAACGGTTCGCTGATGCAATTCCTTAATAACGCAGTCGTACTCTGCCATTCAACGCTCTTCGCCATTGTATATTTTCAGGTATGTCTCGCAAGCTTGGTGTTCTCTGCGAACTTGCGTTGATCGAGCCTTCTCCAACAGATCCTTCGGACTCGCCGTCACTCTCTTCCTCCTGATTCTTGGACGAGCCCTTTCTGCACCTCTCTTCGATATTCCAGCTGGTCGTGCAAGTCCCAGCGATGGCAAAGTGAGTTGATTGTGGTGCGCCTATGCCTGCGTATGCGCTCGTTCTGACCTGTTACCACTTTTTCAGTTCGGTGCCGCTGCAGGACCAACCATCTCCTTCCCTCGTCTCACTCGAGCAATGCTTACACGGACATTCCGCTTCATCCTGCCCGTCCTCGTCATCACCGCTCTTCTCTGGGCTTTGGGCGCCACGAATTCCACTAAAGACTGCAACCAGGCTGGCATGCAACAGCCATACTGGAACCTGATTGCAAGATTCTCAGGATTCATGACGATCGTCTTTGACAGCGTAAGCCTCTGTGTCTCGTGTACAAATCGTAAACATTCTCTGATCGTGATGTCTAGTTCTACGCCTTCGACTACAGGACAGACATTGGAAAGCTCTTTGCTGGAAACCTCTGGACGAACGCTTGGTTCTTCCAATCCTCCTTCGCGGTCTATATCGTACACATGATGCTTGGCAACTTGTCCTCATCCCGATACTGGATCTACGGCGTCCTGGGCTTCTTCATGTGGTGCACAAACAACTTCTTCTGTGTTAGTGATGCTACAGATCCCGTGCTCTCGGAGCTCAGGCTAACGGTCCTGTCTTTCTATAGGTTGCTATCATCGGTCTCGTCTTCTCAGACATGGCCGCACACGGACAATTCGCTCGTATCCGCAAGTGGCCTCTGCCCAGAATCCTCATCCTCCAGATCCTCCTCCTTGGTCTCGGCTTCGCTCTGCAGTTCGTCAACCCTGTCCGAAACAACCTCAACTCTGCCTTCCGCACCATCAACGTTCTCAGCCACGACGACCTCACCATCTGCGACCTCATCCTAGCCGTCTGCTTGTTCCTCGTCTTTGAAACATCAGCTGTCCTCCAGGTCGTGTTCGGCAACATCGTCATGCGCCTGCTCGGAAAGTTGGCTCCTGGTATCTATCTCCTCGCACCAGCAATCACATACACCGTCGTTCCTTCCCTTGGCGTCTCGCTCAGAAACAGCGGAAGCTCTGGATCTGCCGTCCTCGGCGTTACTTGGGTAGTCTGCTTCGCCATCTGCGTAGTTGCGGCTATTCCTTTCCACTTCCTCGTAGAGCTACCTTCCAAGCTGGCTGGTGAATACTTTGCAGACTTTGTCGAGAAGTGGGGAAAATCAAAGGATGATATCGCTGCTCCAGCTGCAAACGGCAGCAAAGTGCAAACGAAGGGTCCCCAGAAATCTGCACCCAAGAAGCTGAGCGGACCTGGAGCAAAATAGAGAGCTCGCAAGCATCCTTCATTTCTATATAGCGATTGCCCTGCTCACACAGACAATCATAGATAATCTTCCTCGTTTTCACGAAAATATATTTAGTCGTTGCTTGCAGCTTTAGAATACCCTCGGTCAGCCTACGTGGCGTCCGACTCACGCTCGTTCATCATCTCTTCATGGACTCTCCCCATTTATTCCCCAGCGAAGGATCGGACTACAACAACAGCATAGGCATCCCTCCCTTCACAAGCAGAAGGCTCTGCTACGTCCTGTCAGATCCCTTCCGCCCGTTCAACCTTCTTTGTCCTTTCCGTTGTAGTATTCCTTCATCTTTCATTTTCGTACTACATCGCGTCTTAAGTCTGTCTGGTTAGATCGAACCATTGTGCAATACATACTATACATGGAACATATGAGATCGTCTCTAAGTCGGACTGAATACCGTTCGATTCGCACTTCGGAGGAATGCGCAAACCCTCTGAAGCTCCTCAGCTCTTATGCACAGGAAGGCAGCCTGTAATTTCCAGATACTGTAGAACTCTGTTGGTTTTACACGACAACTCATGTCAATTTCGCGACACAATCGACTTCCAACTCCGACTAAACGATGGCGAGATCTAAACTAAGGGTATTGAAAGACAAGTATGGACAGATAAAGTTTGCAGTTGCACTGCGATTGCTACTTATACTGAAGTAAACTGAGAACCTGAATGAGCGGAAAAGAGGCTTTCGGGAGAAATAGATAATAGGTGGTCCGGGCTGAGAGGCTACGCTTTGACAGCTTTCTCCTTGACAGCAGCGGTGTCCAGAGTACGAAATAGATCTCGATGAGCTTTCGCAAATGCCTTGGCTTCCGACATGATCTGGTTAGGCAAGATATCAGCACGATTAGCTGCCAGCGGCATCGTCAAGATACGCGTCTACGGACTTTCTGATCACGATCGTTCTGCTTCTGTACTCTTATAGCTTCGCGGCCACCTCGACTGTTAGTCTTGTCTGCCAGTGTTCGCCGATTTCGAAGATCTGAAGGGACGGGTAAGCAGGGACGGGCTGTCAGTTCTGAGTCTCGCTGAATCTGGCTAACGTTATACGCACAGATACTTGGATCGAGCTGAGCTGACTTTTCGCCCTCCTCTACATAGTCTGAGAAAGCCTTTGTCAGGCGAGAAAGGTCGGATAGATGCTTCTGCGGCCGGACCCTTAATGAGTTTCGGGAAGGTTTGGAGATAATTATGAACCGCACCTCGAGCGTTTGTATCTGGAACTGGCTTTGCTGCTGCTGCAGTGTCCCAACCTGCTCGATTACGCTTCTGAGGTTCTCGATGCGTTCATCACTGATATTGATAGGATCAGCAATGTACTGACACTCATGAAGTCGCTACTAACACGTCTCTATCGGCGCCTTCCTGAAGCTCTTCGGCCCTGGTTTCCGCGTCATCGAAGATATCGTTGGCCTTAGCCTTCACTCGCTCCATAGTCTTCTTAGCATTTAATTGGGCTCTCTCTGTGAGTGTATACCATAGGAACGGTCAGTACTACAGGAAATTAGTTCAGCATAAGCCGGATGACGGACTCAGGATATCGTCGATGAGGAGAGCATCATTGTTTCCAGAGGGTACATCGTTGTCGTCGTTGTCATCCAGGTCAAAGTCCATGTCTTCGTCTGCATTGTTGTCGTTGGCGCGTTCTCGGTCTTTGTCGCTGTTTGACTTGTTTCTTCTACCTTCTCCCGCCATTATTCAGTCACTACCACTGCGTAGTATTGCTGCTCGTCGTTTTCTGCTGTTTCGGCGCTCGTTCCCGCTGCTGGCTGCTTATCAACTTCCTCTGAATAAACGCGTCGACGTCGAGGCTGCTCTTGCTTGCTGCTGGATCCAAATGCAGACGATGCCGCCGAAGAAAGCCAGTACTTCTGCTGCGTCAAAGACAGCGACAACGACGACGACGAGGAAGCGTAAAGCAAAGGCCGACGAAGACGGAAACGAGGGTGTCGTGCAAGATCCAGAGAACGAGCAGTCGGACAACGATGAAGATGCAGAAGAATCAGCTGCAAAGAAGCCAAAGAAGGCTAAACCTGCAAAAGAACCTCTCAAACCTCTGGATCCATCCCTCCCTACTAATCTCACATTCCCTATAAACATCTCGTTCGAGCCCAAGAAGGAGGGGACCGTCAGGCTTAGCAATTGGAATGGTGAGCATCACCGTATAAATCATGTTATGGCAGACATCTAATGCTGTTCCCAGTTTGTGGGATGAACTCGTGCAGCAAGAAGGTCGGCTGAAGCTTTCGCTGTCAAACTGTACATGGACAGCTGCTGATTTAGCAGTGAGCAGGGCTTCGACTTCTACGTGAAGGCGGAAGATCCAGATCTTCTGATTATAACCGAGACGAAAGTGGACAAGGAATTCCCCAACGAAACCCTGAAGACACGTTATCCAGTACGTTCGAGGCTTAGCTAGACTCTAAGAACAATTATCTGACATGTCGTTGCTCACTAGTATCGCTTCTGGGGTGCTGATCCTAAGAAAGGCACATCTGGTACAGCCGTCTTTTCGAAGATCAAGCCTATGAATGTTGTTATGGGTCTGCCAACTCTGGACAGCAAGACTACGCAAGGGCGGTGTATAACGCTGTGGGTCACCCTGAATCCGCATAGCGACGATACTTGGCCTAACGGAGACAACAGCGAGTTCGAGAAATACAACGTCGTAGCCACATATACACCGAATGCCGGAGACAAGCTGAAGGTCGGAATAAACACCTTAACTGGTATATGATCACTCAGCTAACATACTAAGTGCGCTAGAATATCGAATACAAGAAGGACTGGAACATCGCGTTCGAGAAATACCTAAGAGAGCTGGACGCTAAGAAGCCTGTGATCTGGGGAGGTACGTTGCTTAACATCGTGAAGCAGTGCTGCAGGCTCCGCCATAGAAGACTGAAACATTATCTTCGCAGGCGATTTCAACTGTGCTCCTACCGACAAAGATATCCGGCATGCTAAGCAGAAGTAAGCCTATCTCCCTGCCACGATTCTTTTGTGGTATCTGACTGATATACTCGCCTACTAGCTGGGACAAGACGCCGGGCTACACAAAAGCCGAATCAGACGGCTATTTCTCGCAGCTGAACCCTGCAGAAGATTCAGGCCATCAGCCTCTTGTAGATGTCTGGAGGGAGAAGCATCCCGATACTGTAGGCCAATATACCTACTTCAGCTATCGCTTCAAGTGCCGTGAGAAGGGCATAGGTGGGTCAGTATCTGTCCTAATGGAGAACATAAGCTGATTTATTGTTGCAGGCTGGAGACTCGATAGTTGGATCCTCTCGAAACGCATCACAAACCTCGCCAAGATGTGCGAGATACGACATGAATGGTAAGACAAGCTTCTAGTTTTAACAACAACACGCTGACCCAGCATACAGTTATGGTGCCTCTGATCACGTCCCTGTCGTGCTTGACCTGGAGGGTACGCTCTAAGCCGGACCTCTCGACAGGATTCTGAGCTCTTCTCGGCCGGCTCGTTTACCGCGCTAGGCTTACTCCCGCTCGTCTGAACATAGACAGCAGAGGTTCTTCTGCGATGCTGTATCTAGATGACTCCATGTCTAGCCTTTGTTGTACAGTCTTTGATACATCTCTTGCTGTTTGGGATAGTGACTTTACTTTCTCTTCATGGTAGACCTCCTTCCTTGTCCTGTTGTAACATAAACATACATTAGCATATTCTACCCGCTCCAGCAAGCTAAGTGCTGCATACCTTTCTTAGGAGGGCCTTTTCCTCTGCGTTTCTTAGCTTCTACGTCTGTCAGCCTAATTAATAGCAACCACAAAGCATCAGAACATCGTCTACTTTGCCAGTATCATTGCGTATCAGCCTACCTCTGCTGCTCGTACGGGTCCACACCTCCGAAATTTGGGATCATTGCATTCATCGATGAAAGTTTGGGCATCAAAGCAGGGTAGTACTGCATCATTGATGGTCCTCGTAGCGGTGCTTTGAGATACTTGAGGCCTGTCCGCGCATTCGTAGGGTTGTACGTCGTCTGGAAAATGCTGCTGCCTGCGAGAGCACCGAAGTCGTCCAGCTTTTGGAATAGCTTTCCGAGGACGCCTGGCCCAACTTACGCAGCTTGAGTAGTTGCTGTAGACGGCTTGCAGGGACAGCGCTCATCCTGCTGATTGGGGGTAGATAGTTCGTGATGGTGACAGCAGAGAAGAGGCAACGTCGCGAAGGCGACCGGTCAACATAGGCGCGGTATATAAAGGCGCAAAGTTACCTCTACACCTTTCCTTCATCGCATCACATCGCTACATACAGCTAGTTCTGTAAAAGCTATATCGTTGACTCAGATTCTGGTAATCTAAGACAAAACATCCTGGTATGCCTTGATTTCAGGCTGTTCTCCCGCATCTCTCGACTGCTATACATTCTGATCCTACTTCCAATAGCCAATATGCGCTTCGCCTTCGCTTTCATCCTCCTTGCGGCCTTGATGGCCATGTCGGTCCAAGCATGCACATATGTCGACGACAACTTCGTCTCCAAGCCATGTGGAAACATGCCTCGTGGGTGTCCAACATTTCTGCTATCATTGCTTCTAGCTGATGGGATATGCAGCCGCCAAGCGGGATGTTCGAGTGATTGGCTTCGAGAAGAGGGTGCCGAAGGACATCGTAGCTGCGCTTCGGTTTAAGCGAGAGGTGAAAGATAGGCAGTAGAAGTAGGAGATGTAAAAGGATTGCATCCAGGAAGAGCGGACGAGCTGGCACACCCCACCACCAGGTTGTTTTCATGGTACGCATCGGGATAGTGCCTTCCCACTACCACTCCCACTCCCTTCATTAAGTCGTCGAGTCGTGTAAAGGTTAGGTTGTCGCAGGCGCATGTAGTCACCCAGCTTCTTTCGCTTCGGACGATGGATAGCCATACAAGCTCTTCATGCCCAGCCAAGCTTGCCATTCCGGCGATGGGTCCCATAGATCGTTCCTATGCTGCGTATTACCGCTCAACTGCTTGTTCTTCTGCTTTCCCTGCTTGTCCGTACCATGCAGCGACATATTATGAGCACACGGATGAGTCGCCTCATTCGTCGCTGGCTGAAGAGGCGTTCGTCTGAATGGACGACTCGTACCGCTTGCTGCTAGGACATTCAAGACATCTTCCAGTCGAGTCGCGTCTTTTGAAGGTAATGATAGAGCCGAAGAGAGCTTGCCTCGGATAGCGGATGTATTGTCACAGCTGCATGTCGAATAAGGTTGTCTGAAGCGTGCTCGGAAAAGCTTGGCCGTCTTCTCATGCGCCGCAATGAGCTCTTTCTGCGGTCTTGACAGACAGCACACACCCAAGTCTCAGCTTATTGACACAAGGCTAAGGAGAGGGACGGCACTTACAGAACAACATTGTTATTCGGCACCATGCCCAGGACGGAGATACAGGTGTCTCGATAGTCTTTTGCAGCCAGTTGATGGGTCTGCATGATGAGGTTTATATCGATAGTAGGCGGGAGAGCATGCCTCGCGTCCTGATTCGCAGCTAGCATCTGAATAGACCTTCAGCGTCAGATACTGCTGGACACTGCAGATTCTCGTCGCTAACTCACATCGAGGTATTGGTGGTAGCGAGCTATAGCGTATTCCAGCTGTGAGGGATCCTCTTCGAAGCGTTCAACATCCAGCCAGCCGAGCTCATGTAGCTGGTCAATGTACAGTGATTGCCTGATTGTGCTGGGAAAGTCAGAACGAAGCACTTGCTTAGCATGTGATCGCTTAGCGAGGGCTCGTGGGGATGGGGAAGAACGCTCACGCGTCTACTAGATCTATAGAGAACTGCGGCTGCGCGTAGCATTTCAACACTTGCGTGACTCTGTGAAAGTTTTGACCAAAGGAATATAGGAAGAGCCAAAGTTCGAGATCAACGGTCAGCCCGATATATATCCTCCTAGAGACATGTGCACGCAGGTTCAGTTGAGCCTATATCTTATCTTACCTCTGGTACAGCATGCCGCCCAGCTCTGACCCCTTCATCAACCATCCTACTTCTTCCATCGACCAATCTAGACGGTCCCCGATCTCGCCCATGCTATCTGCGCCTTGTGTCTTCTTCCTCAGGTGATTAGTGATGCCGCTGTTGAGTGTAGCGGCGAAGAAGCCGTCTGGGCGGCCTGTTGTCGGATGCGTTCTGATCAATCGTAATTTAACGAGTCAGCACGTCGCGCATATCTCCTTGCATGAAGATAGAGTACTCACTGCGTCCCACTGAGATATATGTTATGCTTCACATACACCAAGAGCGCCATTGCGAATCTTGCCATGCACAGTTTCTCCCTCGTCACTGTCAACCCACACCCTCTGCACTTCACCTCAAACTCCTTATGCGCGTACCCCCTCTTTCTATCTCCTTTCAACGATAGATACGGCACGTATTCAATCAACTGGCATCTCGGGCACACTACGGGGAAAAGGTCATCGAATGTGCTTTCTGGATCAGCATCAGAGACGTCTGGGAGCAGGTCGAAGGAGATATCGACGTTGAACCCTGTATAGGAGTGGAAGTGGAAGCGCCGGATATCGTCGGCTGGTATTGGGAAGTGCCGATTTGTAGAAGGATCGATCTCCCCAGCAGCTTGGAGGACGTCGAAGCCTTTCGAGACGCTTTCTTGGGACTGTGATACAATGCCAATATGTCAGGAAGGAAGGAGGAAGAACGTGAGGGAACAGACTGACGTTGTCTTCGTGATATTCCCGAGGATGCACAAGGTACGCATACCAGATGAAGAGGAAGTCAGTCACAGGGAAGTCATCTACGCATTGAACATATACTGCGTCACAGAACGAGAACGGATGAAAGCATTTTGACTCACACGCTTCCGGCTCCGTGGTTCTCGCTATCAACCAGCTCGTGAACCTCAGGTATGCCTTACTCAAGAAGACCGACCATCTATCCTCATCGCTTATTCCATGATCTCTCAACTCCTCCTGCTCATGCTGCAGTAAATTTACCTTCAATTGCCTAAAGCTCCTTAGTAATCTCAGGTGCGCAAGCACGCTTTCTACGCTGACGAGAGGTTGTGTAAGTCGTTTGTTTGCGAGAACATAGCTGCACGCAGTAGCTGGTGCGGCTTGTAGGCGTGGAGGAGCAGTGAGTTGGCGCGAGATTGCTGGGCCACCTCGAAAGCTGAACCGGCGGGGGGTTGGCGTGGTGTCATCTTCTAGGATCGTAGAAGAGATAGAGGAGGTATGATGGAGTGGATCTAGGTCTGCGAACGCGGGAGGTGCATCTAGAGTCATGGTAGACTCTCGGCCGAGAATAGGTGATGTCAAGTATAGACTATGAAGCTTGTGGGGAGGTGTAACAGCATGAGTGCTTGTAGCAGTGAAGATCTTTGATTTGAAACTTGCGAGAAGTCGATACTGTGACAACAACAGATAGAAGTACTGGACAGACTGACGACCCGGAAGAGCCGGCACGAGATCTGCGGTAGGTGCTCGGAATCCGTCACCGAGCAAGCTGCCAAGCTTTCTGAACGAGCTCGAAGCGTGTTGTGGATGATGATGCTGATGTATCCAATGTGCTTAGAGAATGCACGTCGTTTGTCGTATCTGATTCTGCGACGCGAAGCAGCTTGAGCATACGGTCTTTGGTAATTCCAAAGGATGGAACGACTTACTGACTAATAGCGCTGTATACTGTCCTCTATCTTCTATCGGCACAAAGCCCATGCTGCGAATGATAGCGAGCTTGAGGCTGGAAGAGCACGGAATCAAACAATGCTCGTCATCCTCGTTGAAAGCAAGTCGGACTCACGCATCTGCTACGTTCCCACCACTCTGCAGATCTCCCACTGGATCCATCTTCTCCAAATTCCCAGCATGTTCTCTGCATTTTGCCAGACTAGCTTCTGCGCTCGATGTCGCCTGCTCCAAGTCCGCTATCGTTTTCGCCAATCCATACTTTTGCGTGTCTAGATCTACGAGTCTGCTTTCGTGCTGTTTCGCAGAAGCTGCGCTTGCGGGTCGTTGTGCTGAGAGCTTGTACGCTTCTGTCTGGCGCGCGAGGGCTGTCAACAGAAAACAACACGGCCAAAACACATTAGAATCCTGATACATTTGGGAGAGCTGAAGTGTAACTTGCTCCTCAGCTGCTCCCTGGCTACATCCAGCTCCTTCCTCCTCCCTTCGTCCATCCTCGTCAAGCTCGCTTGCACGTCGTAGCATCGCGCCGTCTCGTGGTCACTCAGGAATAGCGGGCGAGTGTCGTCTGTGAATGCTAAGATATCGTCGTGCCATGCAGCAGTAGTAGCTACTTCAGTCTGTGACATTGTAGATTCTTTGTGTATGTTCTGCGAGAGAGAAGAGAGACGTTGGTTGACTTCGTTCGCATTGCTTCAAGATGGCTCGCAAAGCAGCTTCAACAGCAGTGACCAATAATCCTACTACTGTCAATGCAGCATCTGCGGATGCGTTAGACGACGACTTCGAGCTGGATGACGGCCTGGTAGCTCCCTCAGGCGAAGAGAGCGACGATATTCCATCAGACCCACAACCTCGTAAAAGCAGTACAGCAAAGCCCAGACAGCAGAGACCCTTGGATGTAGAAGATGAAGACGAGTTCATTGCAGACGATGATGAAGAAGAAGGGGATCAGGCAGATTCTATGCAAGATGACCAAGACGAGGAGGATGAATATGGATTGCCGGTGAACAAGAAGAGGAAGTTAGATCCTTCTACTACTACTGGGAGTAATGGAAAACAAGCTAGTCAACAACAACCGTTAACAGCTGAAGAGAAGAAGAAGAAGCGGAAAGAAAAGTCAAAAGCAGCAAAGGTTAGCTCCTCCTCCCCTACCCTTACTTCTACCATACCATATCTCCCCTCCTTACTGATCTACAAAAGCTGTTCTCCTTCCTCTTCCCACTTTCGTGAAAATCATGAATATTGCAGCGCAAGAAATTGGACGCGATAGATCTAGCAGAGGCGGAGAACGCTACTTCTCTAATAGCTGTTCAGCCCCCATCATTACAAGCGGACTATCTCGCAGAGATGCAAATACAAGCCATGCCGAAAATGTCCAGTATCGAGATGGAGGATTTCAGAATAGCGGGTGAGCCCCATCCTCCTCTCATCACGTCACTCTGAGTTCTTGCTGATGCGTAAGGCATAATAGAAACATATCTCCTAGACACGTTTACCCACGAAGACCGAACTTCCCTCAACACCTTCATCGCCGCTTCTACGAAACTCAAAGCCGATGATCTAAAAGCTGAGAAAGCGACCAAGGCTGGTTCTCCGAAAATACTAGTAGTCAGCGGAGCTGCGCTGCGCGTGGCTGATGTCGTACGAGAATTGAGAGAGCTCAGCGGGAAGACGGAGGTTGCGAAATTGTTTGCGAAGCATTTCAAGCTGGCGGAACATGTGAGTAATCACCCTCTCAGCGTAGACTGTAGTGCGAGTGAAGCTGAACTGTGGGGTGAACAGTGCACATATTGCGAAAAGACGAAATTCAGCATAGGAGCAGGGACGCCCGATCGGATACTCAAGCTCATCGAAGCCAGTAAGTTCTCAATCCTCTTACACACTGCAAATATCCTTTCTGAAAACTTCGTTCCTAGGCGCCCTGTCGCTAGACGAGATGACCCACCTCATCATCGACATGAAGAAAGACTCGAAGAAGCGGCATATCCTCGATATTCCAGAATCTAGAACGGCGCTCTTCAAGCTTCTAATTACAGAGAAGGTCAATGAGAGATTGAAGAGTGGGAAAATGAAGCTCGTCTTGTTCTGATCTTGCAAGGGTAGAGGAGTGTAGGTATTAGGCTCGGGTAGACCTGAAATGGAGTTGTTGTTGAGCTTGAGCGTGCGCTTGCAGAGATTTATTAAGAGAGTAATGACTGGTGTGGCTACAACAAACACGGATGAAACGACTGCCTTGCGAACTTGCGATACAGATTGCTGCTGAAGGAGGTCGACGGTCTAGAATCCCTTCGGGTTTTCTCTCAACGTTATCCGAGTGAATTTAGGGACCTGTCACACCACAGCAATATCCATCAGTCAAGCCAGTCAATGCACCGATGTCTACAGAGGGATATGCCCACTTTGTGGATTGACTTCCTGTACCCCGGGGACGATGCGCTGAATGTTGTATACTTGTCTTTGGGGGACATCTCATGCTGTTTAGGCAGGAGCATAGCTCGTTGCTGCACGTATCAAGCCAAGGTAAGAGCCATCAGAATCTTGAATCTTCAGAAGCCTGTAGAATCCTGGACTAACCAACGACTGAGTCATCAATCCTGTAGCAGCCAGTGTCTCTATAACACTGTCTACTGCCTTTAGCCTCTTCCTGACTCTCATCTTCCTCGTCGGCGACATCCTCCAAGGGGATTTCCTGTGAATCGATTTAAACACTTTGTATAAGAAAGTGTTGAATTGTGTGTTAATGGCTTGAGCAACGACTCGCCATAGTAGGCCTCCACTGCATATACTAGAAGCTTTGAATGCCCCAAACATCTTGCAAAAGGTTAGGATAAGGGAAAGACGTGGCACAGACTTCTGTTTCTTGCCCACTGCTGCTCTGGTTTAAGGAAAGTCTTAAGAGGCTTCTAACGAACATAAGCTATAACGCTACGGTATAGCTTTACGCCATGGACGGCGCACATCAGCAGTCGACAAGCCAGGTCCTCGCGCATTTTGGCATACTCGACCCAAAGACCGGGTTAACGCAGTCGCAAGTCACTGAAAACAGAGCAAAATACGGCAAGAACGGTACATTACTACCCTCTCCCTCAGTCCTGCTCGTTCGCAATATCCTGACACGTTTGCTGACCATTCTTTTAAAACATAGAAATCCCTGAAGAAATCGGAACACCTCTATGGCGGCTTGTTCTTGAACAGTTCAAGGATCAACTAGTCATCATCCTCCTCATCTCAGCCGTCATCTCATTCGTCCTCGCGCTCCTCGAAGAAGGAGATGAAAAAGCTACAGCGTTCGTAGAGCCCGCTGTTATCCTCCTCATCCTCATAGCGAATGCCGTAGTCGGTGTGGTGCAGGAATCAAATGCAGAAAAGGCAATAGAGGTGCGTGAAATTATGGACTTTGGGAGAGAGAGGATGCCAAGCTGACGCGTCAAATGTACTGCCAGGCCCTCATGGAATACACGCCTGATGAAGCTACTGTGATACGCAATGGCAAGACGGGCCGTGTACACGCCAACGAGCTCGTTCCAGGCGATATCATCCGCGTAGCCGTAGGGGACAAGATTCCCGCAGACTGTCGAGTCCTACACATCACATCTTCAAGTTTCACTATCGACCAAGCAGTATTGACAGGCGAGAGTGTCAGCGTCAGTAAAATTACCGAAACAGTCAATGATGCCAAAGCCGTCAAACAAGATATGGTCAATATCCTCTTCTCTGGAACAACAGTCGTAACAGGCAGCGCTACTGCCATTGTTGTCCTCACTGGCCCGAAAACAGCAATTGGCGATATCCATACTTCCATAAGCACGCAAATCACAGACAAGACACCGTTAAAACAGAAAGTAGATGATTTCGGCGAGTTGCTCGCGAAAGTCATTTCGGTGATCTGTGTACTCGTATGGGTAGTCAATATCCGCAACTTTAACGATCCGTCCCATGGAGGTCTCGTGAAAGGCGCTATCTACTACTTCAAGATCGCAGTCGCACTGGCTGTAGCTGCTATTCCGGAAGGACTGCCAGTGGTAATTACACTGTGCTTGGCGCTTGGAACTAAGAAAATGGCAAAGAAGAACGCGATTGTTAGGAGTTTGCCGAGTGTGGAAACGCTTGGATGCACAAATATTATATGCGCCGACAAGACGGGTACACTCACGACGAACCAGATGAGCGTGTCGAGGGTAAGTCAATGCTGCCTTGCATATGTTTCAGCAAAGGCTAAATGTGGGGCTATTGCAGTTCGTCGTGGCAGACGGAGCAAGCCTGACTGAGTTCAAAGTCGAAGGCACAACGTTCGCGCCAGAAGGAGACATCACGTAAGTCTACTGTATCCTTACAAGCTCCTGCAACTAAGCACTCCTGTACCAACAGTCCTCTTTCCGAAAAGCCCAAAATCAAGAATATCGCGACTAGTATTCCTGTAGGACGTCTCGCTGAGATCTGTGCAGTCTGCAATGACTCTCGCATAGCATACAACGATGTAAGCACTTATCCCTCGCCTTTATCAAGAAACAACGAATACTAACGGAGGCGTTCTACAGGACAACGGCGTCTACTCCGCGATTGGCGAGCCAACAGAAGCTGCCCTGAAAGTACTCGTTGAGAAGATTGGTACCGCACGATTCGATGGTGATCTCAGCCGCTTGCCCGCTCAAGCCCGCGTGAGCGCCGTCAATGATCAACTTGCAGCTCACCATCCCCGTCTCCTCACATTCGAGTTCTCGCGGGATCGTAAATCGATGTCTGTGCTCGCACAAGCAGGTCCTGAATCGAACAAAGCTTTACTCTTTGTCAAAGGAGCGCCTGAGTCCATCTTGGACAGGTGCACTTCCTTGATTTCCTCGACTGGCATCCAACCCTTCCCCGACAATATCCGCGAACAGCTGCAAAAGACAGTCCTGGATTATGGTAAAGACGGCTTGAGAGTGCTTGCGCTCGCATACGTCGATAATGTGGATCCGGACTCATCGCACTACCGCACAAGCTCGTCTGCCGAATACGCGAAATTCGAACAGAACATGACGTTCGTAGGCCTCGTAGGCATGCTGGATCCTCCTCGTCCAGAAGTGCGAATGGCTATCGCGAAGTGCAGAAGTGCAGGAATCAGAATCATGGTCATCACGGGCGACAATAAGAATACAGCAGAAACGATCTGCAGGCAGATAGGCGTCTTTGGAGCGAAAGAAAACCTACAGGGCAAATCGTATACTGGGAAAGAATTCGATGCGCTCTCGCAGGAGGAGAAGGTCCAGGCTGTCATGCGCGCAAGTCTGTTTAGCAGAACGGAGCCAGGACATAAAAGACAGTTGGTGGATCTGCTACAAGAACAAGGACTGGTCGTAGCTATGACGGGTGATGGAGTCAATGATGCGCCTGCTCTGAAACGCGCTTCTATCGGTATCGCCATGGGTTCGGGAACAGATGGTGAGCCGAACCCTCTGTGCTGAAGGTGCATGGCTGACACTGCATTATAGTCGCCAAGCTCGCTGCAGATATGGTACTCGCAGACAACAACTTTGCATCGATCGAGAAAGCCGTGGAAGAAGGCCGAAGCATCTACGAGAATACCAAGCAATTCATTCGTTATCTTATGTAGGCTGTCATTCGCTTACATCGCTAGACCCTGTTTGCTGACTTGTCATTGGGTCCGATGACAGCTCCTCAAATATTGGTGAAGTAGTCAGTATCTTCTTGACTGTCGTTCTTGGCATGCCAGAAGCTCTTATTCCCGTTCAACTGCTCTGGGTCAATCTCGTTACGGGTGAGCTGGATACTAGCCTGTACATAAGGCGAACTTCGGTACTGACCGCTCTCCAGATGGTCTACCTGCTACTGCACTCGGTTTCAACCCACCTGATCATACCGTAAGCTCCATACCCTGCACGAGGGCATCCACTGAATAAAACGCTGATACTTTTCGACATCCAGATCATGCGCCGCCCTCCTCGGGACTCTCGCGAGCCACTTGTCACACCTTGGCTCTTCTTCCGCTACATGGTCATTGGTACTTATGTTGGTCTGGCTACGGTTGGAGGCTATGCATGGTGGTTCATGTACTACTCTGGTGGTCCGCAGATCAGCTTCTACCAGCTTGTAAGCTCTTTTCGCTTGTCTTGTACGGTTCAGATGCTGATATTCTGACTGTCGTGCCCAGACCCACTTCCACGCCTGCTCGTCTCTATTCCCCGAGATTGGTTGCCAGATGTTTACGAATGAATTCTCGAGAAGAGCAACGACAGTTTCTCTATCTGTACTGGTGACGATCGAGATGGCCAACGCCCTCAATTCGCTGTCGGAGAACGAGTCTCTGCTGACTCTGCGACCTTGGGATAACCTCTATCTTTGCGGAGCTATCGTTCTTAGCATGAGCTTGCATTTCATGATTCTTTACGTGCCTTTCCTAGCAGTAAGTTCGCATCTTTAGCTCTACCTGCCTACGTGCTGAATTCGACGCTTCTCCTCAGGACCTCTTCGTTATTACCCCGCTCAACTGGGACGAATGGAAAGCCGTCCTA
Organism: Erythrobasidium yunnanense; assembly: GCA_001600175.1. Lineage (NCBI taxonomy): Eukaryota > Fungi > Basidiomycota > Cystobasidiomycetes > Erythrobasidiales > Erythrobasidiaceae > Erythrobasidium > Erythrobasidium yunnanense. The sequence goes on from BCJC01000007.1 coordinate 555,422, forward strand.
TACATCAGTTTACCCGTCATAGCAATAGATGAGCTTCTCAAATTCGTATCGCAAGTCTTCATAGCACCACCTGCAAAAGTCAAGAAAGAATAGAGGCATTCGAATAGAAGTCTAGAGCATACCCGTCATTTCACCCCTTGCAAGCTTATTGTATATGCATTAGTGCAAAACGAACACTGAAAATGTGGTAATGCAGCGGAAATGTGTTATGCTTTAGTCGTCTAAACAATGCTCAGCTGCTCTAAGGTACAGCTTGAATCTATGCTCGAAGTCCTCGCAGAGCTTCTCCGCTGCGTCTTCATATCCTGGCACTCTGCAGGACAGATACGTCAGCTTCAATAGCCTTTTCCGAGTTTGGACATCTGCCTCTACCTACTTGTCTACCGAGGCTGTGACATAGACACTGCCATTGTAAGTGATGATGCCTGTTATACATATCAGTAAGGGTTCTACAGTATGCTAGAAGAAGGTATACTGACCGATTCCGAGACTGCCTCGGCCTCCTTGGGGTGGTAGTGCTGCAGGATGGATTTAGCGTCGAGTCTGATAACAAGCGATTCGCTAGCTCACCTGTCCACCGTAGGATGTTTGAGCCCTCCATCTTGGCTTCTGCTGGAGGACCTGGAATGTTGGTGACTATGGCTGGCACTAAGAGCGTGAAACGAAATCAATCGTCTTGATCTGGTTATTCCATCGATATTTCGCCTACTTGATGAGATGATACCGCCCCAGAACTTATCCTTGAGTTTCAGCAACGGCTTGCTCTGCCAGACACCAGAGCCCCAGATGGGGTAGAATATGACTGGAAATTGGCCCAATATCTGTAGAAAGTGGAAAGCCCAGACTGGAAGGTACGAGCGCTTGAGCACGTTCAAGCTCTGCTTGCACTTGTGGATATGCTTGTGCATTCGCTCGATGCTGGGCTTCGCTTCTGGTAGATGGCTCATGTATGCTATGCAGCCGGTCGAGAGGTTACGCATGTCCCACTGTCCAGGTGCGCGAAGAGAGATGGGTCTGAAGAAGGTTCTCTAGATCAGCGTGCTGAGGGGCATATGCGACCTCTGAACTTACATGAAAAAGCCTATCGGCATCGGAAGAATCTTGTTGAACCAGCGAGTAATTGGACCAGCAGGAGACGTCTTGCGTCTCTTGTCGATGGCGGCAGATACGACATCCGCTATGATTGCGCATAGCACATCATTGACCGTGACATGCCCTTTCCACCCTCTCTGACTACCACCTGCCTCATTGCCTGAGAAAGCATGCTGTATAGTCTTGACATCCGACAGCTTCTGAGGTCTCGATAGGGCGAACACCGCTTCCCGCTTGCCGGGTCGTACAGGGACTATCATCTCGACGCGCCAGAAAGTCGTCAGGTAGAACCAGAGCATGTAGAAGATGTGCACCAGAGACCATACAATCCTTTGTAGGGCATCCACTGCCGCAGCTCCCCAGTAGACGAGGAAGAGAAAGCCTTTGACGAGTGGACGGAGGTAAGGCGTCTCCCAGGGTTTCTGGAAATGCCGCAGCATGGGAGAGATTTCACTGGGAGGCAGTTGGCCTAATCTAGCATGCCGTAACTTCGTAGAGCCTGCAATAAACCATTCAGTCAGCTAAATATGCGCTGTCCGAGCGAATGCACGCACCTTCCGACATGACCTTGTTGAGCTCTTTTCCAATGCTGGTGATGAAGAGCGCGGACATGATGAAGCCTTGTCCATCTGCTTGTGTATGATGCCCGCGCGAGACCATCGCTGCTTTCGCTTTCCCATCGCCCGTGTATTTGCGAATATACACGACCTCCCATAGCGGTAGGCTCTCGTCCCAATCTTTCGATATGAATGTGGAGACGAATGCATTGAGCTCCTTGGTTCCGCAAGGTTCAGGAAGGTCAATGGCCGATACATGTCGATCTACCGAGAAGTCGGGGTCGTTCTCGAACGAAGGAGGGTGGAAGAATCTATCTTGTGCAACCCGTAGCCGCTGCTTGTACTTTGGGAAGACATCGCTCTGCCGTCTTAGAGCAGACCTAAAGTCATCGATCTTGAGCTCGTCTTGCAGGATGTAGACAGAGGAGCAGACGGGGTTGAAGGCGGTCGCACGGCATAGCTGGATCTTTGGTTAGGATGCAATACTTTGCAGAAGGCGGAAAGCATACGAGAAGCCAGAGCATGTCAACACCACGAAGGCTGCTGTGGTACCGGAACTTGACATCTTCTTCGATAGCTTTTGCGACAGATCTCGGCCCATCATCATTGCTGTGGTTAGTAGCGCTCAGTTTCTTCTTTCCCTTGTTTGCCATATGTTCTTGGGTTTGAAGCAGGCCAAGCTGTCTCGTGAAAGTGTCATGGGTTGATAAGCGACTCGAGGAGCTCCTGCTTCAGCGCTAGAAGTCGGCTAGGCGACCGTAGCAGACCACGCCTAAAATCTTGCACCCGATTGAGCTTGTCTTCGCTCTAGCAGACCAGATGAGCTGATACTAAGGAATCATGGCCAATGAAGAGCAGCAAAGACGGGATGTCAAGGCGCGCGACACCGACAGCTCCAGAACGGTGACCCCTGGCAATCATGACGAGCCAGCTGGCAAACCTGAGCAAGATAGCAAGAATGCTCGCCCAGGAAAGCCTGCAGTTGATCCACACCTCGTATACTTTAAAGTCAGCCTTGCGACTGTCAGATTGGAACTGCGATTGACTCTGGCTTGGCTTGTTCGCAGAGAGGTGATCCAGACTGTCCTTTCTATTTTCCCCTCTGGAAGAAATGTATGATAGTCATCGTTATAGCGCTACAGGTTCGCCTAGATCGCTGCAGGCTTATGCGGAATGTGCAAAAGCTGAAAGGCTCATCTTTAGATTCTATGGGTTGCCGGAATTGGTGCTTCCTGGTCGCCTGCAAATCACTACATGGCTGTAGACGTCGGTGTCTCAGACACAGTCGCAAGAGTCGCCCAAGCCATGTATCTGGTCGGCTTCTCCCTAGGACCGGTCCTCCTCACACCTCTATCCGAAGACTATGGAAGAAAGCCAGTGTTCACTGCCAGTCTCGCCCTGCTTTATATCCTCCATATACCCATAGCGCTGGCGAAGAACATAGAAACGCTCATCATCTGCCGTTTTCTGGCCGGATTCGTAGCATCTCCCATATTCAATGTGCGTCTAAACTACTACGATTGAAGGTAGGAGCCATACTGACTGCATTCGAAAACAGTCCTGCTGCTGCATACCTGACTTGTGGCGGTCCACCGACGAATTCGTTGCTGGCTTCGCTCTCAATATCTGGGCTTTATCTGCTGAAATCATAGTAATAGCACCCATCTGGGGTGCATACATTACCATCAATATCAACTGGAGGTGAGCAATCACCATTCTCGAACATGAAGACCAGCTGATTCTCTTGCTAGATGGCTTTGGGGCATCACAGCACTGGTTGGGATAGCCTCGACTGTGGTCTTCGTCATACTCGTTCCGGAGACCAGGCATACCGTAATCTTGGGACGGCGTGCGAAGAAGCTAAACCACAAGCTAGGCGAGAACAAGCACTACGCGCTCGGCGCCATCGCAGAGAAACGCACAATCAGCAATGTATTGCGAGAGACACTTTACCGCCCGGTGTTTATGCTCTTAACGGAGCCTATCGTCAACCTTTTCGCACTCTACGATGGGCTGAACTACGGTATCATCTATCTGGCGATAGAGGCCGTCCCTATCGTTTATGGGCAGCATGGATTCGAAGATCCAGGTGTCGAGTTTATGTTTCTGTCTATTCTTGTGGGATACCTCATCGGTATCGCTCTGTTTCCTGTCCAATGGCGAGCGAACCAGAAACTCAACAAAAAGAGTGGAGGACAAGTTATCCCGGAAGGAAAGCTGTACTGGGGGTTTTTGGCTGGCTTCCTCTTCCCAATATCACTATACCTCTTTGCTTGGCTGTCCTTACCCCATATATTCTGGTTTGTCTCCCTTATCCCGCTGGCACTTTTCGGCATAGCCAGTCATATCTTGGTGAGTTGGCACGACCCTGCAGCTGCAGAGTCTCACTGACCCTACGACAGTTCCTGATGGTTTCCGACTATACTGTCGATTCCTACGGTCATCTGGCTAGCAGCGCGTAAGTCCTCTGGACTCCGCGTCTTGAACTCCGCTAAAGTCCAATCGATACAGTGTGACTGGCCAGTCATTCGCTCGAGAACTCATGAGCGCGGGTCTCATCGTAGTCGGGCACGCATACTATACCAATCTTGGCCCTCAGATCGCTACGACGATCTTGGCAGCCATCGCGACTGCACTAGGCGTCTTGCCTTTCCTCTTCTTCCGCTACGGTCCAAAGATCAGAGAGCGTAGTCATTATTCGCAAGAGATCAAGAAAGCTGCGAAAGAGGATGAAGAGCGTGCAATGCTGGAAGAAAGCACTCCGCAGTCAGCCTGATCCGGCAGTCTGCATCGAGTTCCGCATTGCAGTGATCGTTCTCATATGTACATAGACAGCATGTAGCTAGTATTGTGACAATCCGTGTTGTTCAGCATTAGTACCTAGCACGTGCATTTGGCATGCAATTTACTCACGAAGTCGACGCGTCGCGGTCGCGTAAATGGGCAGCATACCTTCGCTGCTGCTCTCTTTATTGTTTTGCTGCGTCTGCCGGCTTCCAGGCACTCAAGGCAGGCATGTTGTTGTTCGCGCCGTAAAGAGCCTGCAAGCACATTCGCAGTCTGGCTCTGAGACCAGCTTTGCTTCTTCTTCTTCTTCATCCAGCAAACAATCAACAAGCTTTCACAGACCTTCAAACAGTCTGTTCTACGTCGCTCCTTTACCAACCCTTCTTACGCTCACACAGCAAACCACACTCTCTATCCGAGGCCTTTCCCTAAACTTCCCTTGCAAGCAGCTCTAAGCATTACCATATACTCCCATCTTCTACTTCACTATCACCTACAATGCGAGCTTCTACCACCATCTCCCTCTTTTCGCTAGCGCTTTCCCTCTATCTCGCACCTTTCGCGCTGGCGGATCCTACGCCCAAGGCAGGACATGCCGTCAAGCAGCTATCAGACTCGAACCTCTTCGAAGCCCATCTCCAACATCCCGAGTTATCTCACAAGCGCTTACCCTCCGAGGTCATCAACCATCACGAGCGCGATGAGCCGGTCACGGCCACGCCGTCTGCCGTACCAGCCACAACAGCAGCACCCGTCGAGATCAGTACATCAGCCACTTCGTCACCTCTCCCATCTACATCAGCCGTCAGGTTCACTCCCCGGCAGCCAAACCACCTCATCCGCCATCGTGCGCAACGACAAGGCAAGCAACGCTTGAGAAAGCGTGAAGTCGCAGAAGAGGAGGAAGGACCAGACGAGGAGGAGGCGGAGGAGACACCCGAGGAGCAGTCAGAAACCTCGCCAGACTCGCAACCTCTGGGACACGTCCAGCTGCCGTTCGCAGGCCTCCAGCTCAGCTGTAAGTCCTTGCCTATCTTGCTGTGTCGTTGATGGCATGTGCTGACGTTCGCTTCGATTTGCAGCGGTCGCACGCGAAGCAGCGCAGAAGCCGGGTACATTGGCCAGCTTTGCGGAACTCAGTCGCCGATTCCAGTAGTTCAGATAGATTACTCAGACGGAAAGAAAGGGTAATCGATTGGCAGAGCTGGTTTCTGTGTGTTCGTATCCTCGAGTACTGTAGATTGTTGTGCCCTTGAGCTCGCGCGTGAATGGTAGACGTCTTGATGGCGCATGCACTCTTCTATCCTATACAGACATCTGGGAGCTCTTCGTTCTTGCTTGCTGTCGCTCTAAGGCAGATGGGCCAATCTTGCGATACTGTACCACGGCTCTTGTGACAGGCCTGACTGCTCAAACCATCGATGCAGTCGCATCCGACCGTACGGAACATCTAACATGTTGCTATTGCATTAGCTGACTATGCTGCTTGTATCCAGTTCCCAGCAATTGAAGATGTCTGCAGAAAATACCCAGACCAAGCTGGAGCCATATGGCAGGCATACGCCGACCTGACGTTGTGTAGGCGTGAAAGTACCCATACGCGACAGCACTTTCACTAATCCATGCATATGTTCAGCTCAAAGGTGGGAAGATGTCAAAGTCAAGGAGCTGCCAACCCAAAATTGCTGCCTTCTTACTGGTCATCTCCCCAAACCAGACGTACGCAATAGCCTTTCTCAAGTTTCTAGATGGATTCTAATGCATCCTTTATGCGCAAAAGGCGGAAACTACAACCGTCCTTCCCATGCACTTGTCTAAACCTACAAGCATGAAATCGTAAGGACTTCTGCGGAAACGCGTGTATACCTGACTGATGTACGATTTCTGCAGCCTCCATGCCGTCTTTGATAGTCTGGACCCGAAGCCTGCCTCCATCCTGCTAGCTATCTCTGCCGAAGATTCGTCCATCGTTTACTACAAGATCGGGCAGGGCATTGTAGCACCCAAAGAAGTGAAGGACTAAGCTGCCAGCAGACGACAGGCTCCTGGAGCTTCCTGCAAATCGCTATGCCTGAAGAACAGGCTGCCACTTTCGCCAATGTGGGCCGTAAGGGTTGGATAAGCGGCCAGACAGGCTAGATCCTGGTCATTGGGAGGTCTGCTCGGCGAGACAGCGATCTCGCCATATGCGACGCGACGATAATCGTTGCAGGCGATAAGATGCAGGATTATACGGCTAGACGCCTGGGTCGTGGAGGACCTCGAGGATACTTTGCGGACGTTTTGACGTTCCTGTATGTGCAGTCATAGTCAGCTCTCGTTACTAAGGCGACCAGCAAGCGAAACATACTCGTCTCGGTCTCGGTTTCTATCGAAGGTTTTGTACTTTCTCTTTGCGCCAGGCGGAGGAGTCCATAGAGGAGGTGGAGGTAGTCCTCGTGCAATAGCTTCAGCTCTTGCTCGCTCGTTTGCTGCCTTCTTTTTAGCATTTCCCAAGAGTCTGGGTTTCGGCGGCTCCATGTTCTTCAAGCGAGTTGTATCTCTTCCTTCTTCTTCGTACTTGGCCAGTCTCTCGTGAAACAGTTGCATACATCGAAGCTTGAAGTGCTCTGTCTTGTGCGATGCACGCGCTCGGTTGTCTTGCTGCTGCAAAGGCAGCGTTTTCTCCCTCAATTCATCTCGCTCGTACACCCATTCCTCTATCTTGTCTTGCAGCGCGAGAATGTCCTCTCGTGTCTGCAACGTATCAGAATGAGCTCCATTCTGTGTCGAGATCCCTGACCAAAAAAAAGCGAAGAAACGTACACCCTTCTTTGGCTCTGGGACCGGGATCTGGCGACGCGAGAAGTAGCTTGCGATCTGCTGGCGTACATTGCTATGCGACACACATCTTCTGGCTACGAAAGCGAGAAGCATATGGCAGAATGTCAAAAGGCCAACTCGGTTAAGGAAGGCCGAAAGCCAACGACTCGTGAAGAAGAGTAGACATTCTACGGTATCGAAGACTCACTAGCTGACACAGGAGTGATACTGGTCGCGCCGCATCCGCGGCAGGCCTGGTACGCCTCTGCCCTCATGAAGGGCAGCTACTCGCAAAACTTGCATCACTGCCGCGTCTCTTACAGTCAACCCTGAACTCTCCTTTCTCATCCTTCGACACTGAGTCTCGGCTGTAGATTGAAATACTGGAGCCTCGTAAAGACCTGGGCCTATGAAGCGGTGGTGACCTACACTGCAGAGGTGCAGCAGCTTTCGCGGGTTGTCCTTTAGGCGTCTCAACAGATGCCAGTAAAGCTTTCGCTTCTTGCGCTCGTCTTCCCTTCAGCTCCCGGATCCTCATCTTCTGCTCCACGTCTGCCTGTTTCTTCGCAGCTGCAAGAGCAGCAGCCTCGTCCTTCCGTGTCTTCTCGCGAGATTGGATGCCGGCTTTTGACAGAGGTAGCAACATCCACTTTCCTGATCCCGTGCCGACGATTTCGAGTTCATCGATCTTTCCCGCAGCCTTGGTCCAGACGCACCATGGGGACACTACCTTTCTGCCCTTCAGCGTCCGCCTAGGCAGCACCGAATCAGTCCAGTCTTGACTATCGACTGGATGTCGATCGTAGTCGGTCCATGTATTCCTGTATAGGGCCCGCGTGATGACTGTCTCATCCTCGAGTACGATGGCTAAATCTGCTTGCCAAGCGCATTGACTGATCAAGCGGAGGTTATGGGTAGCGGTCGAGTATCTCTTTGGTTGGGGAGCTGCTGTCCGGCTCAGTAACGATAGGCAACAAGCACAGGTGGGCCGTAGCTTACTGGCTGCTGCAGGGCTCATCTCACTTTATACGTGACTAGAAGGGCGATTATACCTGTGTGATGATCGAGTGAATCTGGACAAAGCAGCCAAAGAGCATATCTTGCATCTCCGACTTCCACGAAGTGTACCTTTGTTATTAAAGGCCACAAGGGGAAGGTAAGTGTATGGTCAAAGGGACACGACTGCTAGAACAACCGAGAGCTGAGTATAAGAGCGTTGCAAAGATACTGCACCTCGCGCGCTCTACGATGCCATGCTCCCGCGTCTCGACGTAGATGTCACCTTCTTCTTCTCTGATAACTTGGTCGTTGCCATGCTCATCAAACCGTCCCTGCTTGAAGTGCAGGAGCCTCCTTTCTCGCTCGCTTGTGCTTTTGAATCACCGCCGAATACTTCCCGCCCAGCCGTGTTGCCTGCTAAAGTCAATGCGGCTTCCCTCTTCACGTTGCGCTCGACGATAGCCTCGCTCCTTAGGCGCTCATACTTGTCTTCAGTCCGTTGTTTCGATGCCTTGAGTTCACCTTTTGACAAAGGTACTAGTGTCCACGGACCTGATCCGTCCACTGCTGCCACGACTTTGAATCGGCTTACATCGTATTTTGCGTTCTTCCATACAGCCCAAGGTGACATAGAAAGTGGCTTACGGAGACGGCGTGGGGATAGGTGATTCTGCCATTCTGTGCTGTTCACGGGTTTGCCAAGGTAATCAAAGGTCGAGTATCGGTCTAGAAGGCGGCTGATGGGAGCGCCGTTGCGGGGATGTATTGCGAGCTCTACGCAGAACCGATGGTAGCGGACGAATTGGAGGGTGCCGTCTGATGTCGTGTAGGATGTCTTGGCAGGAGCTACTCTGAAAGTCAGTATGGACGTGCAGTACCGGTAACGATGTGGTCTGCCACTTACGTATTACGCGGAAACTCATTTGAACCTGGGTGTCGGGAGCGGATGTCGAGGAGCTGAGCGAGCAGACAGCATCAGCTCAGAGGGGTTGGATACCCTTCATCGGAGCATCCTTTCAAGCCTTCGGGTCGAAAGGGTATCAGGAGGTCATTCGCCTAAAGGTGTGGTGAATGGGTAGAATGCGCTTGTTGTGTGGGCTTAGTAGCTAGAAGCCGTAAACGTTTTTCTAGCAAGACTGCGCTGCAATCGGCCAACGATGTCTGACGGGAGTCATAAGATATTAGTACAAACGGGCACGACAGCACGCTACTTGCCGGAAGTAGCGACACTGCTCTTTGTGATCGAATATCTTACTTTCCCCTCTTGTCCGGTAGCCATGCTAATATTAGTAGACGACCTAGCTGTATCTACGCGAGCGACTATCGGTCGTCGAAGAAACCCATTTGAGCGAAATGATGTGGAAGGTGCGTGTGGGGCTGGTTTCGAATTAGCTGACCTAGGCTGATTGTTCAGCGATACCAGTATGGCCTCAGCTTCCTGGCCCCGTTGATCGTTGAGTCGCTGATCCTGTCCAGCCTTGATGCTTCGGCCTGCCCTATTCTCACTTTTCCGCTTCGTTTCGAGAGCTCGATGCTCTTCTTTGGTAAGAGGGGCCAGCATCCACTTTCCAGATCCATCCGGCGCAGCTAGAATTGCTACTTCATCGAAATTGACCCAACACTTTCGCGTCCATACTGTCCAGGGAGAGACGAGGTATTGTCGGTGGAAGCTCCTTTTCGGGGTGAGGTAGTCAGTCCAGTTTTTGCTCTCTATCGGTCTATCATCGGTGGATCTGGTCTCGAATTGGGTCAAACCTCGAGTAATCGGGGTTCGGCCGTACGGCTTAATAGTGAAGCTGGTCTGATACCATGTCTGACGCCCTGCACCCTCGCAGAGGGTTCCTTTAGCGGACGTGTACCGTACCATCTGGGGATCTGCTTGCACGTCAAGCTTTTATGCACATATCAGCGTCGCGACAGGGTGCTCACAGTGACCGGCTAAGCTCATAGTGGTCTCAAGCCAAGTTACGTCGTGAGGCCGGTGGCAGGAAACAGAGAGACTTGCTGCATGTACTTCTATGAAGATGCACTCTTCTGGCGGAAAGGCCCCCTTGAACGACTCTCAGTGCCCTGCCGCCAACTTTCCGGTCAGAATCTGTGAATACCATTCATCGATACGACAGGGGTCTGGGAACTGGCTTGCATGGTTGCTGATATGGTATGTAGATCTCGTTATCGCGATGAGGGGCCGAAAGGGAGCGGAGCTCAATTGTCGAGTAGCCTACCAAGGCTTATTTGCCATGATAGTTGCAATGCATCACTCTTGGAGTAGGTACTGAGCTTGGGCGAGCTTCTTCAGCTGGTCGCGGATGTTGAACAAGCCGAAGCCAAGTGTGCGGACACGCAGTGCGTTCTCATCTGTCAGAATGCAATCATACTACACGTTCTACGGCACACTGGCTTCAGAACTTGCGCGACTGCTGCATCGCACCAGCGGATCTTTAGCCTTTTCGATACTAGATCTGCGATTGCCATTCGATAAGCTTGTGCGAGACGATCGATTGGCCAGTCTCGAAGGCGAGCTGTTGGCAGATGAAGAGGGGATTCGAGAGGAGCTTGCTGACATGGAGGCTCTAGATCTGACATGTGGTTGTGGGGTTACGATAGGCACCTTTGTAGGTACTGTAGCAATATTCAGAGCTGCCATTTGTGCTTTGGCTTCTTCTGCTCTTTTCTTTTTCGTGAGGGCATGCTCGCTTCTGATTTGGGCCTTCATTTGGTCTTGCGCTCTGTTCTCGGCATCTTTCTTGTCCTTCCTCGTTTTCTTCAAGGCATCCAACTCAGATTTAGGCAGAGGCGCCAACGTCCATTTGCCTGTACCATCTGCAGCAGCTATGATCTGTACTGAATCAATGTCTTGCCCACTGTGCTGCCAAAGCGTCCAAGGGGGAATAACCTTATGTCTGCCCCAACGTCTGACTGGCGAATCAGTCCATACCGTACTATCGATTGGATCCCCGTGATAACTAATGGTTTCGTATTGTCTTAGTTGCCGTTTGACAGAGGTGCCCAGGTCAAGCGTTATTTCGAAGTTGATGTTGCTAGAGCTGTACCAACGATCATCCCAAGCTCTGAGGGTGCCACTAGCGGTGGTGTATCGTTTCATATGAACTTCTGCAGAGTGGATTTAGAAACTGCAGCCTGTCAACATGCGGTTGCAACCATACTCACCGGGTGCGCTGGACGTCATCTTCGCAATATCTTTACTCTTGAATCAAATGAAGGTGAAAGAGGTGGACCCGTAGGCAGAGCGGACAGCTTCATAGCTGGCCTCGACTCCATCCTTTCTGCTCAACTGCCTTTTGTAGCAGAACGGCCCGATTCCTTGCCAGGGTATGGGAGAACTAGCTGTGGACCCTTTCACTAGAATGCTCCTTAGACTGCAAGCCTTCCGAGGAGGCCCTAGACAGGGCGACCGGAGGGACCAATCGGCAGCGTGCAGCTTTGCTGCATACAGCAGTGAATGAGGAGAGCGACAAGGAGCTCTAGCAAGATGAGTGTGCTCGCCGGTCTAAAGCCGAACTGCGCTACGAACCACTGTCAAGCTAAGCCCGGGCTTCATCGCATGTGAGTCTGCATTTTAATAAGCTCAGGCCAAGTCTACTGCAAGGGAGCGTACCCTTAGCTTCGATATGCGATCGACAGGGCTCTATCGGACGCTTGATGACGAGCTCCCGTGAGTGCTACAGCGTACCAGGGGTTCTTTAGCCTTCTCGATACTAGATCTGTGATTGCCGTTGGAAAAGCTTGTGCGAGGTGAACGACTGGCCAGTACTGCAGGGGAGGCATTCGTAGCTGCTGCAGAGACCTGAGAGACAGTGCTTAACGCAGAGGCTCTACTTCGAGCTTGTGGGCGCGCGGTCACTTTAGGCGGCTTCGAAGGTTGCGAAGCGTTATTGATAGCTGCCATCAGTGCCTTCGCTTCCTGTGCTCGCTTTTCTTTCTGAAGGCGTGTTTGCGCACGAAGCTCTGCTTTCTGTTCCTTGCGCTCCCGTCGATCCGCAGCTTTTTCATCTTTACGATTCTTATCCAGAGTTTGCAGGTCCTCCTTTGGAAGAAGCGCCAGCGTCCACTTACCATCTTCACTCGGGGCGGTGGTGATGATCTGAACCTTGCATACATCCTTGCCGGCCATCTTCCATATGGTCCACGGGGATACGGCCTTGGGCTTGGCCCACCTGGAGATCACCGAATCATTCCATCTCTCACTATCCACAAACTCTCCTGTCCATTCATCCCTGGTTTCGTACTTGCTCAGCCGCCGTTGTATCGCCGCCTTTTGAGGATCAGGAGTTATCGCGAAGTATATCGTGTCCCAATCCTTGCCGTACGTTTCGAGGGTCTTAGCAGCCGCTGTGTATCGCTTCCACCCGATTGCTATTGCATGCAGTCAGCATTCGTAGCCATACGAAATGCAGCCGGACAGTACTCACCAGGGGTAGAAGTAGTCATGTCTGGCAATACTTGAGACTTTGATGATTCAGACAGAAGCCAAAGAGTCGAGCCGTGGGCCAAGCAGGCATTTTGTAGGTGGGTCCATCCTTTCAGAGGGCTCCTACCATTGAACGGCTGCTGGTGGAAAGGGTATCGACAAGGGCACTTCCCCTTGGCTAGTCTTCCTTACTCACAGACTTACAAGGGTGATTGAAGGGGTTACTAAAAGGTGGCATCGTCTCCAAGCATCAGTACAAGCTACATGAAGCCAGTGAGCACTGTTTGACTTGCCTGCGGTCCCTCGATGTAACCTCTAGCTTCAGCAGCCTTCCGTTCAGTAAAGCCGTGCTTATACTGCTTTGATCCCTGCTGGAAATTGGTGCTAAGTGTGCAGTCAAACCCAGTCAGAACTCACGTCGCCCACATTTCTGGTAGTGCTGATATACGTACGATACTGCAGACGGGCTGCTCCGCGCTGCCTGCAGACTGGTTGATCTGGGGGTCGGCTTTCTCAGCGATAAGCATGATGGCAGACATGGACCGGCAGGCGTTTTTTGTGCATGCGTACGGATGTGATAGAAGGCAGCCTTTCGAGACGCTGTTTAACAGACTCGGATTAACCACAACGATATGGCATATGCCTACCTGCGCGGCTGGAAAGCTCCTCATCTTGCCGAACTTACAGGTAGCTGGTCCATCCAGCTGTAGCCTGTAAGCTGTTAGCAGTTTAGCTTGACTACGGCAGTTGAAACGCTATTGAGGTATCATGAGCGATCAGTGCGGGGAATGTTCACGAGCTTTCTACGCGACTGCGATGGTGTGTGGAAAACTCGAGGGTACAGAGAGAACCCGTTGGAGGAACAGACAGATAGAGAATAGATAGCTTAGAGAATGCGAAAGCGTGACATGAAAGGTCTCCTATGCCTAGCTGCTGGGCTTGTTGAGATCCTGCTTCAAGACACCCTTGTCATGCTGTAGCTGAGCGGAGTTCTGCTTCTGAACATCACCAGTGACGGCACCGATGACCTGTCAAATTACGCATTAAAACCAGTCCTTAGGTACAGAGGCGAGTCGTCGAAGTGTAGTCTCACGTTGTCAACCTTACCCTGAACTCGGTCTGCCGACGGTACATCAGCTTAAGCTGGAGACAAGCGAACAGTAGTGCTTGACGCACCTGCAGTTCCCTCGACGTAGCCTTTGGCTTCAGCAGCCCTCTGCTCAGCTACACCCTGGTTGTACTGCTCAGAGCCTTGCTGCTGGAGGGTCGTTCCGAGTGTCGAGTCGACCTGCAAGATCGACCAGCCAGTCAGCACTGACGACGCTCGCTTTTCAGGTGTAGATATACGCACAACGCTGCCGACGAGCTGCTTTGCGCTGCCTACAGTCTGGTTGATCTGGGCATTGACTTTGGACGGTTCGCCGGACTCGGTAGACATGGTTGCTTGGAGGGTTTAATAGGTTCGAGATAAATACGCAGAGAACTTGAAAGTAGTGCTTCAGAAGTCGTTCAGAAGTCAACAGTCGAGTCGCTTTGGTCTCTCCGGGACAGGCTAACGCCTTTGCGTCAGCGAGATGTCATCTGTATGGCGAGCTCGAATGGAGCCGGATGAGCGGGCTATGCGTGAGCGTCAAGGCATCTTCTGAAAATCTGTAGATTGGCTTGTGTTGTAGGCGTAGTGAAGTCTTCTTGGTGCTGAAGTGTGGGACGGAGCAAAGTCGAGACAAGGAGAAAGAAACAAGTTTGATGCTTCGAGGTACTGTAAGCGATCCAGGTATCATTTCATCAATGTATCCGCTGATGGCGCTCGTTGCGAAGAAGAGCGCAAAACGAGCGGATAAGGAGCTACAATCTCGAAGATACCGACGAAAATGCAGACATAACCATGGCTTCGAACGAAAGCGTGATGTATCCTTGCCATTGTAATGACGAGGGATACAGTGACAGGACCGACAAGGGAAACGTTGCTACGCGGAGAGCAGTCAGATTGTGACTGGCGACTTAGAAACCGTGAATCTTGATAGTCTCGCGGGCTACATAGACAGCGACAGCATCAGTATTGCAGTCAAGACATGAATGAAGTCACAAAAACTACTCACGCAATCCGACGTCCTCGGTAAGCATCTGAGAGATCTTTGATCTCTGATCACCTTGTAGCTGAATGACCTGACCCAGTTCCTCATCTTCAACGAGTGTTCCATTGCATGCAAATTCCTTCTTAAAGTGTTTGAGCAGCTTCTTTGGGTCGTACTCGTTGGGAACACCTTGGACGGTCGTCAAGGTCTTGCGGCCATTGCGCTGCTGAATGCGGATGTGCACGTATTCAGGAGCTTTGGTGCTCTTGTCAAGCTGAGTCTGCGTCTCTAGCTCATCGAGTTCGGCAAAGGGGTCTACACCGTAGCGCATGTCGATATTAGCGGAAGGCGATTTGTAGGTTGAGAAAGCGCGAACGCACCGAAACCAGCTAGATTCTGGACTTTCGAGGCCTTGGTCTCGGATGTCGACTTTGAGGAAGACTCTTTGGTCTTTGAAGAGGATGACTTCTTCTTCTTCTTTTCTACCTCGCCTGCAGCCGCGTCCGGCAGCGGAGTGTTTGAGCCTGCCATATACCACAGTGCATCAACAATGTGTTCTTGCCAATGTTGCTGAGGCGTGGCACAAGCCAGCCAGCCAGTCCGCGACAATGAACCCAAGGCTTACGCGACTCATTGTCAGATGTTCCGGCGGCGGTAGCGTCAGTGATGTTGAGCTTGCCAGCGAGTGAGTCGAGTTGGTCTATCAAACCATGAATCAGATACGGAGTTCTTTGGTAGATTGGGTTGCGAGGCAGGCCCACCAGCGCCCAAAGGAGTCCCTTGGACAGCTGCTTTTGCAGCGTCAGACGGATTGCTGTTCTCTAATGATGCGCTAGCAGCATGCGTTGTGGTGGTGTCGGTCGAGCTCATAAAAGCGTAGAAAGGGACTGGCAGGCAGGTTTATTCGAGGGTTTGGTAAGGTCTGCCGACAATCAAGGACAAGTAAAAGCATATGGGTCAATGTAACACTTCTTGAATCTCCAGTTGTTCGCTGCCCACCTCGTAAGAAGGTCTGCTGCTTTGAAGGTGCTGAAGTCGGAGCTGGTTCAAAGGCTAACCCTCGAAAGAGTCTTGAAACACTTTCAACACTTTGTGGCAAGGGAGTCTTGAATTGCCTGTAAGGCTCTCTTCAACTCACTTGAAAGCATGTTTGGAAACTATCTAGGTAAGTAGATCTACTATGTGTATGCTACAAGGTCTAAAGCTGATTCAAGACTGTCGCCAGGCGTCAAGAAGCCAGAAGACACGGGCAGGCGAGCCAGAGGACAAGGCCCACCAGCGAGATACACAAGAGCACCGACATCAGCACCCCAAGATGCTTCCAGCGTGAGATGCCAGAAATGCTTGAAGTGAGTGCAACAAACGCCAGCTTTCCTCGTGGGTTTGGGAGCTGATTTTAAGCCGGCGTCAGATTGGGACATTACACATACGACTGCAAGAACAGCCAGGTGTACAAGGTGGGCTAATAGCAGCTATCTAGATGCGAGAGTGCAGCTTACATATTGTTTTACAGGCCCGACCCAGCCGGACACAGCAGCTTCTGAATCCCAAGAAAGCAAAAGATGGACCCAGCGTAGCTGTTCCCGCAGAATTTGGCGGCTCAGGACAGCCTGTAACAAGCAGTGCACCTCTAGCTATCACAGCTGGGCTGGCAGACAAGATCCTGGCAGACAAGCAGAAGAACAGGAAACGAAAGTCGAAGCGGTCTGGAAGCAGCTCATCCAGTAGTAGCAGCAGCAGCGACAGTGACAGCGACAGCGACTCGTCATCCTCGTCATCCTCTTCCTCTTCGTCAGACTCGGATTCAGACTCACACTCGTCCTCTTCGTCTGGTAGCGGGTCATTAAGGTCTAGCCGGAGCAAGAAGCGCAAGAGCAAGAAGAGAAAGGTGTCTCGTTCGCGGTCACCCGTGCGAATACGGCGTAGAAGTAATTCAGCTGGGTCGAGAAGCCGTAATCGCTCCAGGTCGCCTGCAGATACAGGCAAAGGGAAGGGCAGAGGCGACTAAGCTTTGTGAAGTACAATATCTTGTTGTGTGTATCTCTATATTGCTATGTAGACAAGCTTTGGTTCAGATCAACTGCCTACCCCTATTCCCTAATGGCACCCACCGCGACAGACTGGCCAGCGCCTTTCATAGGCAATGTTCAGGATGGCGAAGAAGTCTACAACGTGCGCTGACCCTGAACCAGTTTTCCAGACGCCTTTGCGACTTGACCGAACTGACGTCTTGACCCTATCCTTGGCTTGTGTTTACAGCGTCTACTTCTTGTCTCTGGACGTGCTGGACCCATCAATGTCCAGTTTGAAGGCAAGATACTCGTGGACACCTACGCCGAAGGGAGCGATGAACCTCCGTTTCCAAGCCAAGAGTGGCCTGTTGTGGACTCTCATTTCAAGGCCTTAGTACCACTCACGCCTGGCGTGAAGACTTCTATACGGTTCTTGTTCCAAGCTCCAGACTACCTAGGCTCTTCTACGAGCGATACGGGAACTACCATCTCCGTGCATTATACCCCACTATCCCAGAATCCTCCTCTTCATCTCGTGATTCTAGCAGCACACGATAGTCCGCTTACAGTAGACTGTCCTCCGGAACGAAGAGATGGACACTCGACTCTCGATTCGGTAGTAGCGAAAATGCAGCTGTGGGCATACATGTCCCAAGCTTTCACAGCGGAAGATTGTAGGAGAAACGGGTTGGGAAGAAGGACTTTTGCACTGGATGAACAGGACGGACCGGATACGCTTGAGGCATATCCGCCGTATCAGAAGCGCAGGAGACCGGTCGTGCATGTATTGAGAAGTACACACAGTATGGCGGAGTTCCGTGATCCGAACAATACGCAGCAGGCGAGCGATCTCACTGTCCATACTTTCATATGAGCTAATCACAGTTGGGTCAAATTTTTAGAACCCGAAAGCTACGCAGCAACAAGCGATGCACATTTTCGCCAGCGAAGCACTCCGTCATCCATCTGCCCCATCCTGCTTCAAAGGTCCCAACGGAGCCTACGTCGCCGTCCTCACCTTAGATTCGCACTGGGATCCTCAAGCCCGTCTACTACTCGGCCATGCAGCTCTAGGTGCAGGAGGACCCGTCAGTCCGGGATGTAAGATTGGGGTCTTTGGATCTCATTCCTGTTGGTCGTGGCCTAGAAGCCTGAATGAAGTCGTACCAGCGTTTAGGGATTCTTCGGATGTCGATGAGAGGTATGTAGTCAATGATCTGGGTAATGTAGGAACAGCGTGGGAGACGCTAAATGTTGGGCATGGAGGTAGACAAATTCTGTTTCATCTGTTGAATACATACTGACTCTGTGTCACAGCCTTCCTACATGAATGCGGACATGCGCTGAACAACCCTCATCATGCTTCCGGCATTATGGCTCGAGGGTACCACGAGTGGAACAGAAGCTTCATGTGCACTGAAGGGCCTTCAAAACGCACCAACACATCTTCCTGCCGCTGCATAACGCCCGACATGGACCACAAGGAAAATCACTGGAATCGGATGTCCCTCTTACGTTTACGGTATCATCCGACGATGCGTCTTCCTCGAGATCCTTACATCCCCTACCCCTATACTGCCATCGCGCCCACATTCTCCGTCACGAAAGACGGCATATCGGTACATGCGCCAGTCGGGCTTGGTAGTCTCGAAGTGCAGAAAGACGGACGATACGTACAGCATATAGAATATCCCTTTGCGGGCCCAAACCCTTCTCCACCGCCGCAGAGCTTGCAACTTACCACGAAAGAAATTGCAGAACTGGCTTCTGCGGACCCGCATAAATGCAAGATCTCCATCACTGCAGTCGGGACGGACCAGAGACAGGCTGAGATAGAAGACTATGGAGAACTACTGAGGACGTCGAGACTGATCGTGCAGACAAGTTCAGAAGGTCCGGCAGCACCAGTTCCTACCTCCTCACCCGCTTCGAAATTGAGGAGGACATTCGATAAATTTAGTCATAAGGAACATAAACCTCAAGTACATGCTGCGCATACGGGGACGAATGCAGCGCCAGGTCAGATGGAGGTTATCAAGGGCATCCACGTCGGGCAAGAGAAGAAGGACAATACCTGGATGGTCATCCTCAACTCGCACCAAGGCAGTCGGCCGAAGCTGGTTAAAGTCGAAGTGAGTGGTACACTCACTATATCATATATTACGGCCACTGAGTCTCCTGTTCAGATCGTCAGCGGGCTGGCATTAGATGGCTTCAGGCTCTTCTGGTCAGACGGGTCTAAGCAGACCATCGGTCCGTGCGCAGGAGGCGGATCAAGATCTTTCAAGGTCGATCCTCCTGGAAAGCTGGTTCGCCTGGTCGTGCGGAGCGGAGCTTGGCTAGACGCCGTCTCTGTCGTGCACGAGCATGGCGAAACCGGCCTCTGTGGTGGAGGAGGAGGAGATATTAGGGTGTTAGGTATGTCTTACTTTCTTCCAATGAGGCGTAAGCTGATTATTTTTCGTCAGAACCGCCGCCCGGTAGCGAGATCTGCGGTTTTTTCGGGTCATCTGGACAGTGGATGAACAGCTTAGGCCTTTTGTACACGGCTTGATTTGATTGACAACACGGACAATCTATACTCCCTCAGCATGGGACTGCCTATCCGCGACACTTCCTCGCTGACTACCTCTATGATGCGAATGCTGCTGCTGGATCCGAATCTCTTTGAGTGGACTCTTCTCTTTGTCTTCGACTGAACCCCAAGCACCTCCGCCAGGCGTCTTCATCAAGAAGCGATCTCCCTTGCCCATTTTGATCTGGACAGATGAGACTCAACGCCGATGATGGTGATACTCGATGAAAACGAAGGCTTACTGTAGTCTTGCCTCCCAAATTTATGGCTCGGTATTGTTTGGCATCAGCGCCCTCCGCTAGATCGCCATCTTCCTTCCTCGGCAACTTCATCCATAAATTCTGTCCACACTCCGCATCACCGCCTCCAGCCAGTCCGAACGGCCTAAATACTCTTCTTTCCGAGAGCATAGAAGCCTGAATAGGTTCTGTGAACTCGACATCGCGAATGACGCCGTTCCCTCCATTATGCATGCCCTTTCCACCAGATCCTTCGCGAACGCTGAACTCGCGCAGAATGACGGGATAGCGACGTTCGAAGATCTCGGGATCGGATATACGAGTATTCGTCATATGTACATGGACACCAGACGTTCCTACCCATGTAGACCCGGCTCCCTGTAAAGACATGTCAAGAACAGCATCGCCAATTATGTGTCAGTACATACCGAACCCCCGCAAACAGTCTCGTAGTAGCCCCTTCAGAAGATCAATCAGCGAATGCCCTCCGGTCCCGTCGATCTAGAGCTACGTACCAGCCCTCCGTATGATTGCCCTGTTCATCTTGGCCGCCTTGTCCGAAGGTGAAGTTGTTGCCTGTGGTGCTCTATCAGTCTCCAACTACAGAGATACGGGAAGCCAGGCTCAAGAGGTGCCCACAATCCCCTTGACTGGCCGCAGCCGCGTTGAAAGCTTTCAAGACCACATCCGTGATACGTTGCGAAGTGCACACGTTTCCGCCTACAGACAGCATTTGTTACTGAGTGTCTTGTCATATTTCACCATGAATCGGCGACTTACCGACTACAGCTGCTGTCTCGCTTGGCGCTAGCAAACTACCGGGCGGCAGCTTTACCTCGATAGGTATGAGACAGCCATGATTTAAAGGTATCTGTCATCGGTCCCAGATCAGTCTTGAGCTTGCTCTGTTATGATTCGGAGACTGCAACCCACATCGAGATCTATCATTGCTCGGAGGCAGTATACTATCGCGCTGTAAGAGACGGAGGTCGGGCAATTGAGGTTACCTGCTAATAAATGAGCTCTTATCACTGCTCGCGTCTCTTATTTCACTCACCGATCATCTCCGTACCAGTGCCTTCGAAGTCGAAGATCGCAGAGCCTTCTTTCTCGTTGATTTCGATATGTAGCTCGATAGGACTTCCGTCGTCCAGATAGTCTTTGGCATATAGTTTCGTTCCGCGTGCTTTGGCTACTTGCTTAAGGAGGTTCCGGACTGCTAGCTCTGCATTATCTCGAATCTGAGGAAGCAGGATCAGTATGATCGGACTACTCGATGGCAGTCGATGACTGACATGCAACATGTATTCTTGCACCGTCTCTAAGCCGTACTCCTCAATCATCAAATAGATCAGGGAAGTGCCCCTGCCAGGATCAACGTTCAGCCTCGATCTCGCTGTACTACGAGGGATAGCGTACTTCTGATTCGCAGCAATCTGAGCTTGTAAGTCACTCTCTACATCTCGTAAACAGCGGGTGCCCGAACATCCAGGGTATCTGGAAAAGCGTTAGTCCCCGTAGGCTGTCGCGAATCAAAGAGGACACAGTACTTGACGCACTTCGCTGGATCTTCACAAAGAAGTTTCAGAAGACCGTCTCTGTCGTAGTCGCCTTTCTTCACGATCTTGAAAGACTTGATCTGAGCGCCTTCTTCCTGAAAGCGCATTCCAGTCAGCGAATGTTACGGAAGCTATGATGAGACTCGTACAAAGATAGTCTTGCTCGTTGGCGGCATCGATCCCGGCAATATACCACCGATATCTGATAAGCCCGACAGATGAGCTGCGCCATGTAGTTTGAAGAGGAGACGAGCAGTACCTGCATGATGCCCGCGAGACGCTGTGAAGAAGACAATCTCGCCATCCTGGAATACAGGTGTGATGACAGTCATGTCTGGCAGATGCGACCCTCCAGCGACAGGGTGATTTGCTGAGCGGACGATTGGGGGACCAATTAGCTGCCTGTTTGAGAGGGATATATAATCTCCCTACTGAGTAAGACGTCCCCTTCCTGCAGATCGCCCTCTGTTCATCCGGAAAGTCAGCATCGCTTCCAGGACAGTTGCAAAGCAATCGCACTGAGATGGTTGGTCTGCCATCGAACGGCACTATAGATAAGGTTAGTGGGCACAATAGTTAAGATTACGTAGGCAGCGCTTACAAGGACATGCTGCCCTGGAACACAGAGAGATCTTGTCAGCAGAACATAGCATCGCCCAGTGCCATTACGATGTACCAGATGCACAGGCAGATGCGGCGCATCTAGGTAGAGTACTTAGCTTAATATCCTTTCCCAAGCGTGTTAGTCTACATACTTGCGATCAGGTCTCCGTTTGGCGCGAAGATGGCACAGCTGAAGTCGAGGCGTTCTGTAGATAAATAAAAGGTGAAGAGATGTGGGTGTCAATTAAGCTGGGCAGGAAGACCAGGCTAGATCCGTACCCTTGATGTTGGTCCTGAATACCAATCTGGCTCAACGATAATTCAGAAGATAGACGATTCGCAATAAGATCTCACGATATGGAAGTCTTCTGCAAGCTGCGACCCATCGCCTGGAACAGGATGACCTTAGAAGCGTGATCCGGCATGACTTGTCTGTGAACCACGCACTTCGGCGACCGCCATGAAACGGTGAGCGAAGAGGGACAGCAGGATCCGGTCAGGCTTCTTGTCTTTGTTAGTCTCGGGCATGGTCAGTAGGATATGTCAGTTTGTCGCGAAAGCAAGGCAGGCCATAGCCATTTACGCGAGAACACATTATGCTTTTCGGGAAGAAGGGTAGATGTAATGAGAGCATATCTACTTGATACTTCGATACAACTACCACTCTCAACTCCGCCTTGCTCCTTCGAGTTGTTTCTGCATGATCTCATCCTGACCCTGTTGCGCCGGCTGACAACCGAACGGACAGCGCAAAGCCTTTGCATTGATCCTTGGCTTATTACAGGTTGGCTCTGCTCCAATTCGCGCGAAACATCTTCAAGCTGCTGCTTTTGCTTGCAGAGTTCTCAGGTGTTTGAAGTCTTGAATTTGTCAGCGAGACAGGATGCCTCTCCTCAAGACCGACATCTTCAGGCGCGCGCAGCCAGCGCCAGCGCAAGAAGAAATGGCTGCAAACGAGCAAGTCACACCTAACACTATGACCACAACCCATGTACCTCCTCCTGCGACTTCTACGAACCAAAACAATGATGGCGGACACCTGCTAGCTCCGCCTACTCGGTCCTATGGTAGACCTGCAATGTCAGGCAGAACAGGCTCGGTCATGATACAGAGGATGTCCAGCTACGAAGGCCCTGACAGTTCTACCAGGCGCAGCAATCCATCCGCAAGTTCTGAAAATACTGCTGGCTCGCCGCCCGCCGAATCTCGAAAGCGCGCAGTCACAATTGCCATACCTCAGCGCATTCGTAGGACATTCACTCCGCAGCTCGGGAACAATAATGAAGAAGACGCAGTGGAGCTACAGCGCCCCCAGGTAGAAGAGAATGGTCAGACCGCTAGCGAGCGATTCGAGGAGCACGAACAGGAAGAGTTGGAACGCGAGGATTCATCTAGGACAACAGGATGGGCACAAGCTTTAGGTCTCAGTAGGGTTGGCAGGAGTCGTGCTGGAACCGCTGCGACCAGAGCTACAAGTGGCCCCGCTGCCATCACTGGCGGCAGAAAACGAGCTGGCACTTCTGCGAGCCGGCTAAGCCATAACAGCGTAGACTACTCTGAGCAAGGCAGGGATCAAGCCTACGATACACGAGTCCACGATCTTCTAGACGCCATCGACCCTGAAGTTCAAATGCTCAACACGTTGGGAGATATCCAGAACTCCCTCTTCATCCCTTACACCGGTCTCTTTGATCGTACGCGTAAAGTCAACCTTACCAAACCGCCGAATGAGAATATCCTCTCGCCTTCACAACAGGCCGCGCAGGATCGTGCGGATATAGATGCCGAGCATGCAGCAGAGGTTCAGCGGGAAGAGGAGGATCCAGAAGCACGGCAGAGTAAGATCAAGAAGCTGTTATCCAGAGAAGAGAAAGGGAAAAGCGAGGTAGACGCAGAGAAGGACCTGCCTGCGCCTCCTACAGTAGCCAACGAGGACGGAACAGTCGAGTTGCATGGTCCCGATGAACCAGTCGACACAGAAACAACGCTTGTTGCTACTGAAGTAGTAGTCAAAGGAAAGTACTTCGTGCTACCCTCGAAATTGGTCGATATGTCGGACTGGACAGAGCAGGAGAAAGCAGAGTTGGATGACTATGTCCGACATCTCTTGCATAACAGGAAAGAGCGGCTGCGGCGGAAATGGAGAGGGTTCAAGAAATACGTATCGACGCGTGAGTTGCTGTTTTGAGTTCTGAGAATTCGACTCATGAAGCTAATGTGTGTGAATCAGCCCTCGGTGCCTTCGTCACTATCTACGCTACCCTTCTTGGCCTATGGGGAACTGCGTGGTTCTTGTTCTTGCTAGGCTGGATCCCAGTCGGCGATCGACAAGCGTACTTCGTCGAGATCTGCGACCAGATCTTGGTTGCTCTATTCTGTTTGACCGGACGTAAGTAGTCTCACTTGTTTGTCAGGCTGTGCGCGCTGCAACGTCAAGCTAATCTCGCTCTCGCTTGTTGCAGTCGGTCTCATACCCTTTCGATCCAGAGATACATATCATGCCTACTTTATCATCAAATACCACAACAAAACGCTCAGACTCCGCAAGAAGCGCGGTTTACCCAAGCTGGCAGATAGGAACGATCTGCCGAACGACCAGATGTACAATCGGGATCTTGAAGCAGCAGGTCATGCGCAAGATGCTGTTTTGAGCGATGAGGAGCAAGCATTGCTTGCGAAACACCAGACCGCCTTCCAGAAATCACATAGTGCGTGATCCTGGATTCTGTTTTCAGCAGCAGTGCAGTGATCTGTGTAGGGCTTTACTGACTGTCTTTTCGCGCGGACACAGCTTATTATCGACCTCACGAAACACCGACTCACCATGCCTTCCCTCTTCGCTATCTTATCGCAATTATCATCCTTTCAGACTTCCATTCCGTCTTCCAACTCGCTTTAGGCACTACAACGTGGTCCATCTCCTACCACCGGCATTTCAAGTCAATCTTAACATCTGTAATTCTCGGTTTCTCCCTGTCATGTAACATCACGTCTGGCGTACTCATTGCGGCTGGTAACAAAGTATCACGCAAAACGGAAGTGGTAGATGCCCTACTGAGAAAAGCCATCACGGAGGAAGCTATCAGACGAAGAGAAGACGCGATAGCGTACAGGGAGGAGAAGAGGCTGGAGAGGGAGAAAGCGCTACAAAGAAGCAGAAGACAGAGCTCGGATGGAGGTGCGCTTACGAAAGCGACAGATGGGGCATTCTCCGTCGAGAAGATCATGAACATGCATGGTGCCTCGAAAGACAACGAGAACTCAGGGAAGCGAGCGAGTACACCTCCTATGCGACACTCGTCGGATAGCAAGCGGAAACTCGTTGGCAGTCGACAGTCTACGATAGATACCTCTTCTTCCTCAACATTACAGAATTAACGCAAGTCGTGTCGTTCCTTCCCGCATCTGCAGTCTGATTTCACTGCCTTTAATTGTAGCCTATCTCGTTCGATCAAGTTGTGTAGACAATAGCTGTCTCCTGTGTGTGGCTTAGAACAGCGCTTGGTGCATCAGCGATGCAAGGCAGCATATATCACGGAAAGCTTCATAAGCTACGACACCACTGCTCTCCCCCTAAGAGGATTATAGCAGATATTCAGCCAGGCACGATGTAAAGGCTGGCTACGGAAAGTATCGACAACTATCCCCTGATAGCCGAGTGTGGGGTTTCCCGTCTGATCATGTCGAGGTGTCCTCGTTCTTGAATTCGACGGCTTCTGCTTTGCTGTCTTTTAGACTTCAATCTGTCGTTCTGTTCCGCCATGCGTGTGGTCAGTACAGGTTGAAGCTCATCCCTCGGTAGGAATGCTAGCGTCCAGAGGTCCTTTCCGTTCGGCGAAGTGATCACGCGTAGACGCGCCGGATCGTACTCAGCCCTCTCCCATATCGTCCAAGGATTGACCTTGCAATGAAGATCTCGCTTAGAGCCAGAAGAGTTGGTCCAGATGTCGTTCTGGCTCTGTCCATCGTACCATTTCCGCTTATTCAGCGGACGCATGATCTTCTCCCCGTTGTCCAGCGTGATCCGGATCACCAAACCACTAATGCCGTAGCGCTCGTCTTTACGATGTATAGCGAGATTTCCGGCTTGAGTGGTGAAACTCTGATATTGATCATGTGCAGTTCGGTCCATCGTGTCTTGTAATAAAGCTCCTGATAGCTTGCTTTCTGATGTTTGCGGATCCTGCTGCCAGAGCAGGATGACCAGAATAGGCTGGATTGATGGGCAGAGCTCTTTGTGTCGAGAGCGGATTCAAGAGTGAAGGAGCAGCCCTGAGAGCGGTTGATATGAGGGTGCCATCCTTTGGGGGTGGTCAACCTTTGAGAGACTGGAAGGGTAGCGGTAGTCAGACTAGAAGGGATGCCTCACTCGCTAGCTGTTGTCGCTGCAGCTTGTCCAGGCAGGACCATGCATCAAGCTTGACTACTTCATTGTCGTTGAGACCGAAGCGGTCACATCAGCCATGGGAAGCCTGTCTATTGGAATTTCTGGTACGGTATGGTAAGTTCAGAATGTCAAGCATAGGCGGACAAGAGACAGGTGCACTGTGGTATATAGCACTCCGGATGTCATTTGTGCGGCTAGCATACGAAACTGCTTGCTACCAGGTGTGCCGATGTTGTCCGTTGTCCGGCAGTAACAAGCCTCAGAGCTTGGCCTTCTCCTTCGCAGGGGTAGTGCCTTAGGAACGCTTGCTGGACAAGCTTGTTCTACCAGACGAGCCTGCGACTACAGACCTTGGCTGACTTTGCTGTGCTGCCCGATTGTCCTTCTTTCGATGACGCAGTTCCTGAGCAAGACACACCATGAAGCGGTCCGGATTGTCGTGGTAAGATGCACCGTCAATCCTCCTCTGGTCTTTTCGCTTCTGCAGTACTATCTTGAGCTCATCTTCAGGGAGGAACGCGAGCTGCCAGGGGCCCTTGCCGTTCGGCTGAGCGCGCACGCGAAGACGCAGAGCATCGTAGCTAGCTCGCTTCCAAATCGTCCAGGGATCGACTCCATGCGGATGGAGGAGGTCTCGCTTGGACGATGGTGACTTAGCCCAATATGTGTCTTTACAGACATCGGAGGTAGCTTGGACCTTGTTCAGCGGCCGCTGGAGCTGGTTGCCATTGTCCAGGGTTATACAGACAAAGAGTATGTCAGGGGTGCCATAAGCAGGCCAACATTCGTTAGCAGCTATGATTCTTAGGTTCTTGGCAGAGTAGGTGAAACTCTGCATCTCGCTCATTATGGCTAGCTGAAGTACTTGATCGGGATGTAGCTGATGTTATCTTTTGGTTCTTGAAGTCTGCTTCCAGAGCAGTGATTCCGGAGTACGGGTCCATGAAATTGCTGTGTAGAGCAGAGTGAAGCTTGTTCGTATGAAGCGGACCCAAAAGCGAGCGAGCAGTTGTGCGAGCTCGGCGTTGAGCGGGTTCCATCCTTTGACTAGCAGCTCCTTTGGTCAACCTTTCAGGGGCATGTCGTGCAGATTCCGGTCAGCTAAGTGTCTGGAGGTTTGCCGTCTACTGAGTCGAAGGGAAAGACTTGTTGCATTAAGCGATACACAGAAGAGCGATTGTCTCGCAGTCAGAAGAATTCAGACGCTAGGTTGGCACGAGACTCAGCATACAATCGAGGCTCTTAAAGAGAGAAGAAAGAACCAGAGCGAGCCTAAGACTTGACAACCAGTACCAAGTCAGACAAAGATCCAGATCAAGTAGTACGAGCTGCCTCACGAGAAGAATAGATACAGGACTACTTGCCAGCAGTGGCTGCATTCGCCTTTCGGTGGTGGATGTGGCGGAACCGAGTCTTAGGAGGTTCAATCTTGCGTGGACCGCGGAAAATACCAGTATTAGGTGGTGTCTCCGGCTTTGTGGGAGGCTTTCCTCCGTGCTGCTCCTGATATTTACAAGTCAGCTCGAAACGCTCCTTCTTTGTGAGCGGCAGAAGGGCCCAGTTCCCGCTCCCGTCTGCTCGCGCCCACACTTGAAAGTTGCTGATGTCCGGACATCGCGTCCATAATTTCCAAGGCTGTATAAATCGCTCTTGTTGTTGAAAGGCCCGCTTTGGCAACATAGACTTTGTCCATAAGTCGCTGCCGCCATCAGGTCTGAACCCCTCGAGATATCTGTAAAGTCTCTTCCAGTTAGGGAGCTTGATGGACACCTTGATGTAGTCTCTTCCGACTTCATCTAGAGACAGAGTGCCTTCGATAACCGTATACTTTCGCATGGGAACATCTGTTGTACAAAGTGTGAGTAATCTCGGATAGGTGTATTGTCATATATACTGACCGGTCCCGGCTGTAGCCATATTGAATGTCACCTGTCTGGAGTTCTAGCGTTCGGGATGTTTGACGGCGCAGGCGGACGTGATAGACGTAGTAACACCAAGAATGCAGCTGGTAGTATCCAATGATGGCGAGATGTGCTCCCAGAGCAGTACTGCAAGAATAAGTCTTTGAGGTTGCTGTTAGAAGCGGAGTGAGGCTTGGTCGTGTGAAGCGGAACCAAGAGCAAGCGAGGAGGGCTGAGGGATGGGCTTCAGGAGGGTGTCCTGTGCGCACAGGCTCCTTTCGCTATCCTTTCAGCTATATGTCGTGTCGATTCCGATCAGCTGAGCGAGTGGAAGAGCGCCGATTGCATTGATGAAGGGACAGAGGCTGGTCTGGTGACCTATCGCTCAAGGCCAACTACCTCTGTTAAGCGGCAGATCGAAGTTACGACCAGTAGGAATAAAGCAGACCTTCAGCTTAGTAGGAGAGCTTCTGCAGGCGAGAAAGGCACAGGGTGAAGGTACCGCCGATCTGATAGTATATAGATGGTACCTTGCCTCTACAAACCCTAAGGCGCTCCATACTCACCTCACACCCCTGCTATTTTCCCGTATTCTACAGCTTCGGCGCCATATGTTTCCGCACGACACCTTCTTGCTGCACTACGACAGCCAGCCTTCCATCTCTTGTGTATATACGTCCCCTTACAAGACCACGACCATTGCTGGCAGCAGCTGCTTCCATCACGAAGAGCAGCCAGTCTGAAGGGTCGCATGAACTGGCAGAAAGGATGTATGCATCAGCAGAGATGTGCAAGTGAGATGAGATGCGTAGACACACTCGTAGAAGTGCATAGAATGATCTAGAGATGCCATCATGCCCAAACGAGGTTCCCGTGTTGAGCGTAGTCCAAGAGCCTGGCGGTACGATGCAGCTTCAGTTCATTTTGTACTTACAACCGTGAATATGCACCCACCCTCGCTGCCGTGCCAATGAAGAAGAAGTCGCTCGCATACGCCAGGACGCATTTATGGAATGAATCGTCGTTTGGCAATCTCGCTCTTGATCTGAACCATATAGCCTGTATTGGATTCTGACTCTCCGAGGCATTATTCTTCGAAGGCGCCGTCGAATGTATGTTATTCTCCGGGTACGCCCATCTGATCTCAATACTCGACAATCTCCTCTCCTCCGCCGTGTTCAAGAAGTATTTCCTCAATCGTTCAGACATATCTGGCGTCTGTGTGATTATATTCTGCACACTCTCTTCGACCGGTAAACATCGTTCCGGATCTGGGATCTTCGCTAAGACATCGCCTTGGAAAGTCGTAGATGTCATTTCTATTTGGAACTTCGGTTGGAGTGGTTCTGGACGCTGATAAGAGGCTGAGAGGATGAAGATGGGTTTACCCCGTTGGATGGCTCGGATACTGCGTGTTGCATATGAGCGGCCTTCTCGCAGTCGTTCAACGATGTATAGGACAGGGATCTCGACATCCCCGAAGGAGAGGAAGTAGCAGTGTAGGGAGTGAAGGTGTAGAGCTGCATCTACGGTGAGTCCGCTGGCCCGGACGCTTTGAGCTATGATCTGCCCGCCAAAGGCGCCCTGCGATACCACACGTCACTTAGTATGTTGTTGCGAACCACAAAGCAGTGCGCCTACGCGACCGGTCAGAGGCTTCCATAGCCGGACGCTTCGAAAGATGTCGGTATCGAGCTGTTCGAGCTCGAGGGCTGCGAGACTCTCCTAAGCTGACTCCTACTTCTGTGAAGAGTAATGTTACCTTGCTCAGTGTCTTGAGGTGTTCTTTCCATTATGTGAGTTAGCCGGAGCAAGAAACGTGATTTGTGCCAAACAAGTCGGGTCGCTTATCAGATAAGATGAGATCAGCGGCTGATACTACGGGCACACATCGTGTGTCTACGAGTAACGTTCTATAGTACGCAGACACTGCAGGATCAGATCGCAAAGTTGTGTATAGCTTCAAGATACGGCCAGCTTTAGCATAATACGCTCCTTGCTTCTGAGTCGACGCGACATCATCTACATCAGGGCCGGCTGTTGTGTATACGGGCATTTGTGCGTGTCGTCGCTGTGCCTGACCTTGCTTACTTTCAATTCTGGCTGGCTGGCTGGCTGGCGGCAGGACCTTTGACATCACGCGCAAACAAACAGTGTTATCAAATCGTGCTACATCTAGCTTGTTGCATCTACGACGCTGCTCTTTGCTTTCTACATTCCATTCGCATTCCCCAGTCTGAGTGACGTAGCCACTCCTCAGCAATTTTTTGAACACCGAAGAAACGTGAAAGCGAGTGAGTAAATTTGTCGGGCTTGGGCAGAGGCAAGGCTTTCTTTCTAACACAACACTTCCATCTTCAAAGTTATCAACATCATGTCCACTACTCCCGCCGCTGCACCCCCCGCCAAGAAGGTCTACTCTACGCACAAAGTAGAGAAAGCTCAATTCATCGTCGATGCAGTTCTCGTAAGTCAGGATATTACAGATTCAGTAGTAGCAATGTCTGACATATCGCATCGCAGTGGGACATGGACGGTGAATGACCAATCCTGACAGCCTGTCAAACTCAAAAATCTTAACGGAACGCCTCTTATCTGATACAGGCACCTTACTCGATTCCATCGGCGCTGTAGAGGAAGCATGGGGAAACGTCGCAAAGGGTGGGAACAAGCTTGCTGCCTTGACCCGAGCCAAATCCCTGACAGTCTCATCTCGATCTCATCTCTTCACAGAACTCAAGAAAGATCCCCAGGAAGTCATTGATGCTACGCACGGTAGAAGAGCAACAGACAACTTGAAGGACCTCAAGCCAGAGCTGGCTGGTACTCCCGACAAGGATATGGCTCCTCACGTACATGAGTTCGAGACCAAGATCCTGGATGCTGCAGATGAGTTCCAGAAGGAGGTTCGCAGCAGACGAGAGTCTATGGCAGAGGAGATTGTACGTCCGACTTATCGCCCCTTGTCAGTCGCGACAGCAGCTGACATACAGATCACCAGCGCACAAGCAGATCCAACTCGAGAAGAGCATCAGCAGTCGCTTCCAGACGACCATCAAACGTAGGAACTCCTCCTTCAGGCCTCGTTACCGGCAGCAGCAACCCAGGCAGCCGAAAGTCGTCTTTCGCAGCCGATCTGACCAAGAGATTGGCAGTAAGCTCGCCATACCTTGTTACATGATACATCCAGCTGATGTCTTTGTTCTCAGTTCTCCGGGCTGACCAAGACCACTCCTATGAACAAGGATGATTCCGGCAATGGTTCCTCACCCAACGTCGAGTCTCCCCCTACACTCGACGAAGATCCCTTCGACGACGACAGCGAAGACGAGGAGATCGATCTTGAGTCTTTGCAAGTCGACACTTCCGATCTCGTTGATAGATCAGTCAAGATCCTACCTGGTGTACGAAGAATCATCGATTCTATACCCGAGGGAAGATATGCAGTAGCTACGTCCGGTGCATCGACATACTGCTATGGTGCCCTATCAAGAGTCGGTATCACTCCGCCCAAAGTCACAATCACGGCAGATGACCCCCGTCTCAAGAGAGGAAAGCCATTCCCTGACCGTGAGCATCTTCTTACTTGTGGTTTGCATGGTCAAGAGCTGATGCGTATACTCCGACAGCCTTCATCCTCGCTGCTGAGCAGCTCGGCTACGATCCCAAGAACTGCCTTGTCGTAGAGGACAGCCCAAGCGGCATCAAAGCCGGAGTCGCATCGGGTGCCAAGGTCATCGCAGTATGCACGTCCCACCGTGCGTCTGTCCCGTTCTATCCTCTTGCCGCTATCTGACATTTCCGAATCTCTACTCAGCTGTCGAGAAGATCAACAACTGCGGAACATCCTACATCGTACCCGATCTCGAGTATGTCACAATTAAGGTTCTCCAAGATGGAAAGCTCCAAGTCACTATCGACAGCGATCCCATCATTCACGAAGCTACAGCCGCGCTCTCGAAAGCTAGAGATGAGCTCTCCGCAAAGGTCCAGCAGCTCAAGGTCGAATAAGTTTAATGCGCAAGGTTTTACTGAAGATACCCAGGACTTCTTCTGATTGTAGTCATGCATTTGAAAGGCTTCGTTTTCGTTAAGCGTAATTCTCGTATGATAGCAATCCCTAGACTAGCAAATCCTAGACTGTGCATAAGCTGTATGAGTGTAAGGTAGTCTATCTCTCTCTCTTGTGATCGAACTGTGTCAATCTTCACCACTACATCTGGAAACCTCTTTCTTGCTTCATCCGACAATAATGGCTTCCCAGTATCAGCAAGTATGGTCCGCTCTGGCTCTCATGACCTGTTCAGCAGTCGTCGGCTACTGGATAGGCGTCGGCTGCAGCTTGAACATCTCGAGGGTGCATGGCTTTCAGCGCGTCAAGATCCTACTTCCTCTAGAAGCTGACGCCCTCCCTCTCCCATGCACTGTACAGGGATCTGACAACGAGTCTGAATCTGGAGACGAAGAACCTCGTCCTGCCGCTTCCACTTCTACATCGTCAAGAGAGAAACAGGCGGCCAAGCAAGATGCTGAAAGTGATGATGAGGAAGAAGACTTGGGAGATCTATCGCAGATCAAAGCTGGCTTGTTGGAAGAGTGCAAACTCGTAAGCCAGAAATCAAGCTCGCGGACTCGTCACCAGAATGAAAGATCTTTCACCTTATGGCAAACAGATTCTGGTCGTGAGAACAGACTTAGGGATGACAAAAGGTATTGTTATATATCCTCTTATACATTCATGCGAATTATCTGACCTTTGTGCCGCATTCTAGGCAAAATCGCTGCACAATGCAGGTGTGTTGTCGCGTTCTGTGTTGATCGGCTATGGAGACTTACTCTTAGTTTCTCCTTGCTACAGCCACGCTACTCTAGCCTGCTATAAAGCCTTGAACAATACTAATCCTGCGTTGCTGAAGCACTGGGAACGGACTGGGTGCGTCCCCCCTGATATACACGAATGTATTGCTGAATGAAAGTCATGTTCATGTCCACAGTCAAGCAAAGATCGCACTCAAGATCGATTCGGAAGAGGATTTGCTAGTTCTGCAAGCGCAAGCACAGAGTCTGAATCTGTGCGCACGAAGTATACAGGATGCGTGAGCGAATTCTATACACTCACTATCTGCAGATATGAGGCTGACAAGGATCACAGAGGGCGTACCCAGATAGCTGCCGGCTCTAGGACTGTGCTGGGAATAGGTCCAGCGCCGGCCCGTATCATCAATCAGGTTACAGGACACCTAAAGCTACTGTAGCGATAGACGTCTTGGCGTATGCATGATATTAGTTGCGGAGCCAGAGCTATTTGCGAGCTTTGCAGAAAAGACTGACGATATCGATGGAAGCGGTCGTTGCAGCACTCTAAAGCCTGACGCCTAGTACGAACAACAACGATATGGGGACGACTTAGCACGAGAAAGCATCGGCCTTTTACTATTACTACTACTATCCCAGAACGAAATCTATATACGCATCTATTTCACCCCACTTCGTTCTTCTAGTTCTTATTTAGTTTACATCTGTTGAATCCTCCTCCTCTTGAGGTATATTGATCGAAGTCCTGCGCGATCTAGAGCCTGTCTTCTTTGGTATATCTTTCTGGTTGTTGCGAGCACGATTGCGTCTGTGCAGCAGACTATGTCAGTCAAGCACAAACGTCAGGGAAGGGGAGGGGCTCACTTCTTAATTACGCCGTTATGTAGGTTTGCTGGTCTGTCTGAGCCATGTAGCTTGCGGAAAAGCTGGCACGCATTGCAGAGCGGCTGCCCATGCTCGTCGCGCCTCCATAGCGGTGTAGTCTGCAGGGTATCGGTCAGCTTCCTATACCCGACAGGGAGAGGATGCGAACTCACGGTAGTCTTACAATTTACACATGTAATGCTAGTGCCATCCGGGTTCACACTAGGTGCCAAAGTAGCAGTGTTGGATGCATCGGCAGCCGTGCTATGCGAGCGAGAATGAGTCTTCTTATTTGTTGACTGGGTGTTGGGGGCAGCTGAAGCTGCGGGTCTGTTCTTGGTTTTCGCTTCGGAGGTAGATGTGCCATTGAGGGCTGGTTCAGATGCTGCAGCGGCGGTAGAGGTGTCTTGAACCGTGGGCGCCGGCGACTTGACCAGCTCAGCTTCCGGCATAGGCACCGAGGGAAGCGACGCAGGCATCTGCATTGATTGTAGCCATACCATCTGCTGCTCGTGATTGAAGGCGGCTTGTGCCATCGACGCATCGGCGAGAGCTTGCGAGGGATTGCCAAGCATGCCTTGCGCGAAAACATCGTAAGGATTGCTTGAAGTAGGCATGAAATTGGGCATAGTCGAAGATGCGGCGGCGGCTGCCACCGCCATCATATTGGGATCCATGTAGGGCGAGTAAGGCAATACTGGCTGCTGTGAGGCGGCATTTTGCATCGAAGCCTGAGCCTGTACATACTGCAGCCGGCGGAAAGCTTCTACCGCGGCGGCCTGCGAAGAAGCCGCATAGGGGTTGTTCATGGCGTGGAGGACCTCTGCAGAGCTCGGCACTGGCATTTGAGGACTTGCAGTGTTGTAGAAGCTCGTGAAGTCGAAGGGCGTACTGGCGAAGGAGGCTGCAGGCGTTCCCGGAGTAGATTGAGCTACTGTGTTGCGACTTTGCAAAGTCTGCTGTTGAGCTGGAGCAGCGGCCTTCGCATTGTTCTTACCCTCGGTCGCCTTGGACTGGGAGGATTGACTCTTCTTCTGCAACGCCGCAGGATAGCTGGCATCGAAGCTAGTCTTGCGTACAAGCTTGGGCAGGAAGCCATAGTCTGCATGCTGGTTGACCTTCAGATCTTGCTCCCTGAAAATACCCGGAACGCTTCCAGCATGTCTTTGAGCTGGAAGATCCAGCACAGATGTACTGTAGTCTAGAGACTTGAGGTATGCCTCAACACTAGCAGAGATGCTGTCCCGAGATTCGTTGACGAAGGTAGACTGCGGCATCGGCGGTAGTGTCGGATTGTCCTCGAATGGCAGAGACAGTGATGTTGCAGCCGACGTATACGATCGAGCAAGTGCATTGTCCACTCCGTTAAGCAAGGGCTGCCATGCGTTATACGAAATAGGCACAGAGCCCGATGAAACAGGATTTTGAGATGTTGCCAGACTCGCGGTATTGTTCGCGGTCAAGGCTGTTGCCTGAGCAAAGAGATCGGTATCGAAGGTCAAAGGAGCGGAGGCTGGGCCGGCAAAGGCGTTCCCGACTTGCGGAGCAGGACTTGTCATGGTCATGGCAGCATGTTGTGCCATGAAGCTCTTGAGCGTCTCCTCTAGTGATTCTGACTGTCCATTGCTGGTATCCTTTCCAGAAGAAACAGTGCCCCTTGCAGCAGTATTTGTCGCTTCAGGAGGAGCAGGCTGGCCCAGGTCGCCTTGGTAAGGGTGATCTTGGGAGGTGAACTCTGCATGTAGAGGCGAGACAAAGGTAGAAGGGCTTGCGGGTATGCTGATGCGCATGTTGGGCGCGCGCGATCGCGATCGTGATGCTCCTCTCCAGTCCATTGCCATTACACTTGAAGGCCGCGACCGAGAACGACTTGCTTGCCGCCAATCCATGAAGTCATCAACGGCAGGTCTAGGTGCTCATTAGCGTGCATCTCTTGGGTCGATATCTGCGACTTACGGTTCGTTCGGCGACGCAGACTGAGAAGGCCCTCTCCCTTTTCTCCCTCTGCCGTCTTCTTCGACTGCAAAGCGGGCAGTCTGTGAAGACTGGGAGGCGGCAGCACGCTTCGCTTCCGACTCTAGCCGAGCCTGCTCTTCTGCTGCGGCGGAGAAGTCTTCTGCTGCTGCCTTCTCCGCCGCAGCCTGCTTCTCTTTCTGCTTATTCACTCTCAGACTCATCATCCGCCAAGTTAGATTCTCCATACGAGCGCCTGACGGCAGTCCAGCTTTAGCTTTGTTGACCATCCTCCATAATTGCGTCGCCAAAGGATCGTTGGCCGCAAGCGCTTCTGGCGATTGGTCCTCGAGATCAGGCCAGCTAGTAAGGGCTTCGGGGGCGAGAGATGTTTCTCGAGTGAAGGGGCGGCCTTGTGCACCGCGCCCGATTTGTAGAGCCTGGGCTGAAGGCTGGCTGGAGGAAGCTGTGCCGATTTGCCCTGGCACAGTCCGCGAAGGGGAAGTAGGTGACAAGATATCTGGTTGTTGAGACAAGACGGATGAGATGACTGGCTGGCTCGACTGTTGCTGCTGTGATGCCCAGTTGAACCATTTGGGGCCAAGCCCAGCCATTGCAGCCGCTTTATCCACGTCCACTGCATCATTGTTGCTTGCCGAAGCTATCAAAGAGTTGATTGGCGAAGCTAGTAGTGTCAGATCGGACGCATTGGCGCCATCGCTGGGTGTATTGGCGGAAGAGCTCCCACGATGAGAGGGCGAGGTTGTGGATGAAGTCGGTATGGCGAATGAAGGGAAACTTTCGATCGCGGGAGAGATAGGTGAGGCGAAAGCTGAGGCCGGATCCCTGTAGAGATCGCTAGGCGAAGATGCTGACGATTGAGTCTGATTGAAGATCGATTGTTGAAGCAAGGAACCGGCCTGATTCACATTCTTCTGCTCGGAAAGTGATGCAAAGCTAAGCGCAGTGCTGCTTGATGTCGACTTTCGCTTGGATGCCTTCCTGCTCAACGAGCCGTGACTACCCGAGCCATTGGCGAAACTGCTCGAAGTCGATGTTTCCGGCCTGGCGTATGGTTTCGAGGGATAGGATGACGCTATAGATGATATGATGGGCACCTTCTCGGAGATACAGCCCAACGCAGCCCAGCCTGAGGCTGCTCCGCCAGGCGATGTGCCGGCAGGGAAAGCAACA
This sequence comes from Erythrobasidium yunnanense, assembly GCA_001600175.1. Classification (NCBI taxonomy): domain Eukaryota; kingdom Fungi; phylum Basidiomycota; class Cystobasidiomycetes; order Erythrobasidiales; family Erythrobasidiaceae; genus Erythrobasidium; species Erythrobasidium yunnanense. The sequence continues at coordinate 592,268 of BCJC01000007.1, forward strand.
TTGCTCGATTGCCTCGACCGCGCTGGTCTATGTGCAGCAGATGTCGGACCAGAGCTTGGAGGTATTAGGTTCTCGCTGAAAGCGGAATTGAAGCTTTGCGAAGCGAGCGTCGATTGTTGGGAAGAGGGAGCTGACCAGTCGGCAGCTGTGGGCATCGATGCGGCGAGTAGACTTCCTCGTCTACTGCTTGAACTCGATCCAGTCCCCGAGTTTGTTGCTCCAACTGGAGTATGCGAACCACTAGCCGATGGGTCATGCGTGAAATCGTAGTCGAAGCTGAGGTTGAAGGGCTGCGACACCGGCACCGACCCCGATGTCTTGTCTACATGTCCATAAGCGGATGCAGTCTGATTGCTGACTTGCGGTCTTGACTGGTTGAACATGACTTGCTCTTTCAAGCTCGTTGCTCTTTCAGTCCGCCAAGAACCATGGGAGCCAGTGTATGACGTCGAGGCAATACTAGATGCTGCAGTAGAAGGTGTCGAGTTGGTCGTCGTCGTTGACGCTCTGTACGATGAATCGCTACCCGTTTCTGGAGGAGATGGGCTGATGGATCCGGTCGGGAGATTGAAGTGGAGCAGCGCATTTGGCCAATTCTTCGCAGAGTGCATCTGAGGATGTCCATACGCAGGCATTTGCTGTGGGAAATTCATGTTGAATCCAGCATTGTTGCTGCTACTTTGCCCAGCTTTCGGGAAGCTCGCAGCATTCGCAGAACCATCTTCGTCGTCCAAGTCGACCAGGTAGGATGAGAAGTCGAGCTCGTCGTCGTTGAGCGCCATCGCTTGCGACTGCGATCCCTTCCTTGCTTCGCTGGCCTTCCCAAGCGAAGTCGCTACTTCTGGCGTCGCAGCTTTCGCCTGTCTTCACCAGGCTCGAATGGCCGCTTCCTTTGCGCTATACGATCCCTTTGTCACCTCCTGATGCTTGTAAACCAATCTCTTGGATATCCAGAAATCCTAAAAATCCAGCTTCAAGTCCGACTTGGGGGGAGCCGCCTATTTTGGGGAGAAGGCCCGCAAGAATCTGGCGAGGATGCTGAAGGTCAAAAGAAGTTACGCTCAACGCGTATGTATTCGATAGTCAGTGAGGAAGCTTCCTTCACGAGCACGAGAGATGAACAGACAAGTCAAAATCCTGGCCCTGAGAATTCCGAGCCTAGGGTTCTGTTCGGCGAATTGGCTTTGACAAAGATGGACCGGCGCAGAGCTTTGCTTCGCACGTCAGATATGCTGGTGCATGCATTGCCCGGAACAGGAAGATCCAGTGACGCCAGCATCTCATATGAAGTTTGCACGACTGCATTAGTCGGCTGTACTATGTACAACAACAAACCGCTTCTCTGTAATAACGTGCACTTAGCTGTTGAGCCATTGTGGAGGAAGATACCAATCTTCTTGTAGAGAGAAGACGCGCCCTATGCCAGCATGGGGCTCTACTTGGAAAGGCTCGAACGGCGTATGCTCGCCGTCGATGGAGACTGCCAGTGAATATTAGCTCTTACTATCGTACGATGAGCTGTTCCGCGAGGAAGCCTACTGAAATGGGGAAAGCGTCCTTTGCTAGGCTTGGGCACCAAGCGATACTGCGCAAGATCGTCAACTACCGAGAACTAGAACTGTACTGTGCGCTTACCGCTTCCACTTTGTAATACTCCATCTTGGCATGGTCGTAATGCTTGCCAGTCTCCGTACCGTCTATAGCCTGTTGTAAGTATTGTCAGTACACAGAACACATCGTCTGCGATCAATAGAGACGTTGAACTTACAGTCAACAGCGTAGAAGAGCTCACTACTGGCAAGATGCTCATGACTATATCGCCATCTGAATTTGCGATAGGAAACTGTAGTAGCGAGTCCGCTAGCCAAGGTATCGTGCCCGCGTACATGAAGCATATAGGTGCGTTCACTGTGGTCCAGCCAGAGGCCTTGCTATGGAGTGGGGGACTGGGATCTGGACTTGCCGGAAGTGGATCGGCTATTGTGCCGAAGCGCAAGCCTGGCATTTCGTGCGAAGTTATCGCATCGGCTTCGGCTTGAGATTTAGAATCAGTCGAACTACCTACGAGGGTGGTAGCTGTGGGTGTCTTGGTCAGGCTGATTGAGGGAACTGCCTTTCTCTGATCCAAAACGGCCTGCTTCATGACATGCTTGTCGGCTTCCACGATGCGCATGCTGATCTCGCATTCGTAATGTGGGCCAGCAAGTGCTCGTTGGATGAAGCCAACGATGAAGCGCTGTCCTCCCATCCACCTAATGGCAAACTGTTTAGACCGTACTCAGGAAGCATCTTAGCGAAACCGGCTTACCTTAGGTGCTCAGTGCCGAGATCTACATCGGCCATTAGACCATACGCTTGAGAGCAAAAGGAGTAGAAGCGCTTGTCTTGCTGCGTGATAGAGCAAATGTCGATTTTCTTGGGGTTTCCTGCTCAACAAATTAGTCAGTCGTGCGTTCGCACTCGCCCCGCAAGGCCTTACCTTTGATGATAGTAAGAGCGGCATATCCTTGGTTTGTACCGAGCTTGGGACCGTTGAGCGAGCATGACATGGCGTTACCGGAGCCTGGCATATCCAACGATTAGCTCACTCTGTTTTGCAACCTGCCAAGCTACTCACCTCCTGGAATTACGCCTATTGGACACTGTGATAGAGCCTTAAGCCCGTCTTTGCGACTGGCAAGCCCGTTGACAGCTTCATAAATCAAACCATCTCCGCTGAAGACGACCAGACCGTCGTAGCTATCCACGTCGAGCGCTTCAGCAATTTCTTTTCCGTGTCCGACTCGCTCAGTGACTGTTGTCAATTCTTGGTCAGAATAGCAAGGACGGTAGATGACAGCACATACAGGTCACGTCCAAGTCGCATTGGGCTGATCTGAAGATGGGCTCCATATGTTTCGTCCACTGACTGCGTGTCTTCCCTGGGCCAGAGAAAGGATTGACGAGTACTCTTAACCGCTTGTGCCGTTGCGACCCAGCTACGTGGACGATAAAGTCAGCGGAGGCATGTATTGTAGCATCGGCAATACCCACAATATGCGTTGCGCATCAAAGTCTCAACCCATTCCTCTGCTGCACTTGCTCTGTCCGCTTCTATACTGCCGGATATCGTCACGACGCCTTCGTGACCTTTCAAAGCCAAGACCTTGATATCGACGATGAACAGTCCAGCAGCTTCGCGGAGTTCTGCATGAAGGACATTGAGGTATGGGAACTTCTTGTGCGCAGGCTCGGGAGCTGTCGAAGAAGAGGGTCAGCTTGGTCGCGACTAGCTTCGCATTCTTCTACATCCAGCACACCTTGACAGAGCAGGGTAGACTTCCAGGAGCGAGGAGCTGTTAGTACAGAATGGAAGCGTCAGAGGTAGGGCGCAGAACTGAGAGGATCAAGCGGACTCGTGTCTATCGAAATAACGTGAAGTTCGTCTGCAGTAAGGGCCAAGTTGGTAGCACGCTGGGTAGTGCTCAGAGTGATCAACAGCTCGCTGGCGTCGTCCATCACCTCCATGATGGCGATCAGGCTCCGGCAAACAGTCGAGCTCGAAGTCACGCTTTCTTGCCTGCAGCTAGGAGAACCAACAGGTGATCTACAAGAAGGTTGGCTATAAGCGCTCTATGTATAACGATATTCTCTGAGTGGGGAGAGCGTCTAGATATGATCTATATAACGCAGATACGAGCCTTCAAAGCCTACTTGTTGTGTACGACCAGCAACTCAACGAGGAGATCCAGCTTTAATACGTCTATTGTATGGGAAAGGAGTCTATGAAGGGTGTTCCAGTATACGGGATCAAAGCCATCGAGGAAGTCGCGAGGCTGTTATCGGTGGAGGGGAAAGCGTACTCCAAGACTGGAGGCAGGCTCTCCAAGCTGCTTTCTAGTGTGCTGACCGATGAAACCTCTGACATGACGGTGTCTGAGCTGAATGTGCGTTCTGCGATGGAGGGCACGAAGTCCGATACTCGGAAAGTAGGTTTGAAGTCCTCCATAAGAGGGGCATCAGCTTCGTACTTGATCTCCTTCTTGATGTGCGGCATCGGAGGCAGCTTGTCCGCGAGCATGCTCCTCCTGCGAGAAGCCCGCTCGCGACGCACGCTACTGATATTCTTCTTTGTTTTGTCATTGTGATTGGGTCCACGGACATCCATATGCCTTTTCAGCGCATCCTTCCGGACAAATTGTTTGGAGCACAGTGTGCAAGGGAAAGAGCGTTCTAAAGTCACATTAGTTTGAAGCATCTGATCGGATTAGAGGTGTCACCCACCTTCGGCATGGATGGCAGCGTGCCGTTTCAGATCGTGCGCCCTTGTGAAGCTTTGCGAGCATCTTTCACATGCATGCTTCCGTCTTTGACCGTGACTCGGCTTCATTTGCGAGACTTTGACCCGTGCATAATTCGCGGTCTGGAAAGACGACGCCCGCCTTGGTGTAAGAACTGATTGAAAGACATTGCTCGCAACCACAGCTTCCTGAGCCTCAGGTGCACCAGGAATAGCTCCGAGCTTGAAGTCTTGGATTTCTGCAGTCGCAGCTGCTGTCGGGGCTCCATTCGGGAAACGGTATGCACCCAGAGCGTCTGAGGGAGTTGTTTCAGGAGACGGAGGTGTGCTGGTCTCCGACTCATCCGCCAACTCAAATCTCTCTGAGTCCTGCATTGACAGGTCGTCAACCAATTCCGATCGCGGGGAGAAGAAGGTGGCAGAAGTCACGGTCGGAGCGGAAGAGAATGCGAACGGCAGGAACGCCGTTGTCATTGGGTGCTGAACGAAGCTTGAGTCAATGAAAGGCGACGGGACCTGCACGAGCGTAGGAGAGAATGCCATGAACGAAGTTGCAGGCGTGATGAAGTAGCCAGGTGAGCAAGGCATGAAGCTTTGCATCGGAGTTTGCGCATATCCATCAGGCACTGCACAGCTGGTCAGTCTCTCTCTTGCTGAACTATATTGGGACGAGAGCGCTCACGCATAAAGATGCTACTGCGCTTTGGCATGGTAAAGCGCGATGTAAACATCACAGGAAAGCGGTGAGGTAAAGGAGTCGCGGTAGAGCTCGATGACTCGCAGAAGTAGTGTAATGAAAGCAGGTACGAAAGGAAGCAAGAGATGATAGAGTCGAAGTTCTTGAGCGAAGAAACTTGTAAAAAAATATCATCACGCGTTTGTCTAGCCGACAGCGGGGTTGCGAGAAAGTTTGTTCGCCTCATCACTGGAAAGGGTGTTCGGGAGGCGTTTTCTTCTTCTTGTCCTCGTAAAAATGGCGGATATGACGACCTCAACGCCTCGAAATGGATGAGACTGTGGCGTAAAGTCTAAAAGGAACCTCGCGTGTCTTCTGAGGCGTTCTTCAGGCGTGAAAAATAGTCGGAGGGCCAACGACAGAGACGCTTAAGTGCGGGATGAATGTCCCTGTATGACCGGCCAACAGTGAGGCGTAGGCTAGAAGAGCGGCCTGAGCGTACGGCTGAGACCATCTCAGGCAGAAGAGGCGCTGAATCGACCTGAATCGAAGACAACGTGCTTCGAATGTTGGACGCAATGCACGCGCCCCCGGAGACCAAGTGACCCAATAGACTATCCGCCCCTTGACACTTTGTTTGGTCCAGCCGAGCAAGGTCCGCCTTGAAGTCTTCGACCTTTTTCTTGGTGGTTGCTAAAGCGCCATCCTCGCGCAGCTTCCCGCTACGCTGCAGATCCAGCTGTTCTGCTTTGGTCTGCCTACAATGTACCCGTGTTCGCTGTAGCCAGTAAAGCGGGGTTGCGGACCAATTGTTGCAGTTGCAGCAGAAGCCTCAGAGAATAGCAAGGAGCTGGCTTCTTCATTGCTTGTCGTTCTTTCTTGCTCCACACTCTTTGTTAAGTCGTGGAAGAATTGGACGTATTGCCCAGGTCTAATGTTAGCTTCGGTGTCCAGCGAAAGAGCGCCTCGCGAGGGATCGCCTGCGAGAATCGGTCGAACAGAGATCATGTCTTTGAGTGATGCTTGTACCTGAGACATCATCGCGGGTACGAGTGAAAAGAGAGAAGGGGACAGGTTAGACCGGTGAACGCGAGTGATCGGGTGAATCGGTGAAGACTCTGCTCACCTTGCCTTCTGGCAAAATACCTAGGTAGAAGCCTTGCTCTTTGTCAATGACAGTAGAGATGCCTTGCTGTATGCGCTCTAGCAGAAGCTTGGTCGCATTCGTCGAAGCCAATTCGAGAATAATGTTGCCTTTAGAGCTGAGGGAGGCCGGTAAGCCTTTGTATGCGGAGTAGCTTGACCATGTACTCACACAGTCACTTCCAGTGGGCCTCCTAGAGGCTTCAGACCACCGTAGTCGATCTCTATGGACCGGCTCGCTGCCGGACGGCGACAGACTGCGACTCCGACAGCGCCAGAAGAATAGATCTCCGAGCCATACATCATGGTGTACGGCCTCCCAGTCACGAAAGGTGTAGATGACGCTAGGAGACCCAGCTAAACGCAATGTTAGTCCATGCACTCCATCGAATATCGGTTCAGCCTTACCTTCTCAGCGTGGGGAATATTGCTATCCAAGCTCTTCATGAGACCTTGAGCTTGCTGATCAGAGAAGTATAGTATCTGCGAAATCATTGAAGGGCTGGACAAGCGTCAGCTTGGCTTTGACGGCACTCTTGACAGACTGACTCCAGATTCTCCAGCTCATGGGGTAGTCCCTCTGCCACGATACTATCTGCTCCCGCCCACTCTGCATCGTAGACTTTCTTCTCCATCCGCGACACCTCCCGTCCAAGCGAAATCTTGGGTACGCCTGTGATCTCTGATCGGAAGGGAACAACCAGCTCGAGGCGGGCGTCTGAAGATTTGTGAATAGCATAGGAAAGAGAATACGGGCCAGAACCGTCCTCATGCCCATAAGCTAGGCACCCTATGGCTTTTGAAGGAAAGTCTTGGAAGTGCTTGACGAGCTTTGAGAGGGAGCTCTGCGGTACATTTCGGGACACAGTGAACATAGCTATGTTGCTATCCTGCGCGTCTTGCGATGAAGGTAGAGCTTCGAGCAGATCTTCGTGCTTTTCTGTAACGATAGTCCTTGTTGTCCATATCGAGCGAGAATACGAATTGGGTCTACGTCTACATCTAGGGGCATTGACTGCTATTCTTGACGCATTGAAAAGCCGAGGTATCCGGAACATATCAGGCGCTTGAGTAGGAAACGGCTGTTTCGTTCAAGGCGATTGCAAGACCCGCTTGAAGATGGCTATAAACCTCAGAAACAGCGAGCAATAACCGCAAGATGAATGCAGAAGACGAGCTTGAAGGTGCCAGCTGGCGAGGAGGGCGAAGTGGTGTTGGCGTAAATCAAGCATCTTTCCTGGACTTTTCGAACGGTTTCTGAGCTTCGCCGTGGGCATAATAGGTCCATTCTATGCCTAAAGTCTCGTACTTCTTCCCCAAAGATGTTGGCGAATACCACTTTGGCGTACGTCTGGCCGGCCATCATGCGAAGATTCCGGCCTCTATACTGACAGGGCTTGCGTATGATTAGGAAAGACATCCAATGAAGCCTCAGCGACTAACACTGACCAATCATTTGGTGCTGGGATATGGCTTGCACACATACATGGACGTTTACCAGCCGAGGATGGCCAGCAAGGAAGAGCTGCAGTCCTTTCACGACGAGGACTACATCGAGTTCTTATCAAAGTGGGTACACAGGGTCAGTCCTCGAGCCCCCTGCTGATCTCGATATACAGGGTCACGCCGCAGAAC